>CM061144.1:25290724-26490724 GCA_030710495.1 Labroides dimidiatus | reverse complement strand
AAAGCAGCTCTTTGGAGGCGCTCGTACAAGCCAGGCTGCCGTTATGTTCAGCTCACTCTACAAAATAAAATAGAAGACATCTATTAATGACAGTGACATGGTTCCAATTCTTAAGATGTAGTTGGTGGGAACATATGTCAAGTACACCCAGCATGTAAGCAGCATGTAAGGTATAATGTATGGCTCAGGCTGGTCGCTACAAGATTTTAGAGTCTTGTGTGAGAAAAGAAACGCTTTTTTATGACTGAATCTGACTAAATTATAAGCTGGAAGAGTTCTAATTAATATATAAAATTAATATATAATAACATTCCTTGCATTAGCACTGTTTGTAAAATAAATCTTTTGGTGAATCTTTCCTTGTAGCACCTTTTATAGTGAAGTTAAATGAGCTGATGATGGATAAACAAGGAAAAGAGCTGAAGTGTTGCAGGTGTAGTAAATCCTCCACCTCTATGACGTGTAAGGAAGTTTGCCTGCACATGTAATTGACTTGATTTCAGCATTTGGCATTTGTAAATACCAACATATGAACCCCACTGTGTGTGTTCTCTCTGTTACTGAGCTGCTGACTGACCTTGAATGCAGCTCAGTGCTGCCGTTGTTGTACTTGCTGCCTCTCTCCCACATGCCATAGTCAGGTACCCTATAGGCTCTCTCCACGCAGAAAACCAGGTTCTGGATGAAGGAAACCTACACACACACAAACATACACAAACACACACACATCAAACACTAGAAGGCAGGGGATATGGGAAATGGATGCAACTCAGATAGGTGCGCACACACATCCACACAGGCAGTCAAAACCCCTGGAGTACAGGAAGCAAACATGTTCTGGGAGTGTGCATAATTCAGGCTGCAGCTTCACCTGCACACATTAATTTGTGACCTTTGATATTGATCTGGTGTGAGGTGGAACACTTCTACTTATTACAAAGGTTAAGAAAGTGGATGAGAAAGCTGATCCGTCATCTGTCAACAAGGATGGGATCACCCTGAAGTGACAGAAAAAAAGTGTAATTCTGGTATTTAAGAGCTGCAGTATGTGGAGCTGTAGTTTAACAGAGCATGACACCACACTGATCAGATACACATCACAACGTCCGTCCAGAGCCAAATCTGAATAATGAGTGTGTTCCCTTTTCATTACAGATTCTCAGAGTCTTTGAGCTCATAAGCAAACAATAAGGTGGCCTTGAGATGTTGAAGTTCACAGTTAGACAGTTTATTTTTATTTATTTATTCATTTTTACTTGTTCTTCATTTGGCAAACACCAACAGAGGAGAGAGACACTGTTTCCAGGAGAGAAAAAAAGAGAGAGAGAGACATAAAATGTGTGATGCCTTTAAGGGTTTGAATCATTAACAAGGCCCAAAAGTAGCAAGTACATGTGTGTGTGCGTGTGCTTGACTGATGGGAGATTTAATCTAAAATGACAAAGCGGGAGAGAGAAAAAGAGAGAGTGGAGGAGAGCAAGATGGAGAGAAGCAGTTACAACCTGTGTAGGACTTAAATAGGCCAGCATGTGAAGGAGGGCAGAGAGAGGGAGCAAAGCAGACGAGGAGAGAAAGGTGTGTGCTGGGTTTCTGTTTAGGGTTTTTATGAGCAGACTGATTAACAACGGGGACTTTATAGTATCTTAATGGTATCTTAATGAACGTTACTGCCCATCGGCCAAACAAGCCTCTCTCTGTCTCCATGACGAAATACGACCAGCTCTGCAATGCTCAAGCACACAGGTATGTTTTCAGGGGTGTTCCACATGTGCTGCTGCTGTTTCACAAAGCATACACATGTTACAGTGACAAAACAGACATGGACTAATGAGACACTCCATTTCATGCTGCATGAAACCGAAAATGGCATCTGGAAGGAGGTCGATAGTGCATCTTCTCAGAGTACACACCTCAGCCTTTCTATACCACCTCCAGGAAAGCACTGCAATGCAGCTTCCAGCTCCGTCAAGTAAATGCCACCCGACTTCACGAGCAGTGACAGCCAGCAACAATCCATTAAATGATATCCTCATTATGAGATTAGCCCAAGTGATACATTTTTTAAACAGTGTTCAGTAAGGGAATCTAGAGTCCTGCTGCACACTGGATCTGATGATTGTTAATAGAAGGATGAGAGAGGGGCAGACTGCTTCAGCTTGAATTACACAACCTAATAATCAGTGTTTAAACATGCAAATTAAAGCTGCTGCACAAACAGGACTGCACTCATAAAAAAAGTTATATTGTCAATTTGTTTGCCATCAGCAAGGAGAAATGGAAAAAATGAGAGGTAATTAGGGAGGCTTTTCTGTAAACAAAGTGCACGCACTAATTGGTTGGTGGCGAAACGTTTCTCCATGTCCTCACTTTCTAAAGATAAACCCGATCTCGTAAACAAATGGATTCCCTTACCGGCGGCACAAATTTCCCCGCTCTGTGGCAGTAAGTAAAGCTGTGAATGAGCGCACTATAAAAACTAACAGAATTAATGAAGTTCCAACTGCTCCTCAGGGCCACACAATAAACAAGCTCAGTGTGTAAGCTTAACAGCCAAGTCGCCTCCTTGTTTCATTACGAGCCAAACATGAAAAAGAGAAAAAACAAAAAACAAAACAGCACCGGACAGATACATCAGACTCACTGGAAACCTCTTGAAGCAGAGCTTTAGTAATAGCCTGTGTTGGTGCACCGCCAAGTAAGACGTTACCGGTTCGATTCCCAGGAGGATGTTTAAGCCTCTACAATAAAATCATCTAAACGTTCCCTTTGAAAGTCAATTGGGCGGCTCAGGAAAAATATAAATGTGAGCCAAGCTATAAAAGTGAGATACTGCCCCCCTATCCTGAGTTTGTCTCTGAACTAGGATATGTGCCAAGGATTTAAGCAGCAGACACCTGACTGAAGAGCTTTTAGTTTCACTTAACAACAGTTGTTTGGAAAACAAACCCAACATTAGGAAACTTAACTGTTCATTTTAATAGTTTACCACAAAGAAAACCATGCCTGTAGACTATAAAAGACAAAAAAACTTTTCTTGAAAACAAAATAAAATGTTAAAAAAGTTCCTGCACACTTTGCCCATTCTTAAATGTTTCATATCAAATATTTTCTGTTGAGTCATGAGCAGAGATAGAGCACAAGCAGAATAAATTTCTACTTTCAGCTTAACTGGCTGCACTTAAAAGCTGCACTTGTAATATATCACAGCAGTTCACACCAAGTCCAGCATATCAATGTTCAGGCAATTTATAGAAAAATAACTTAAAAACAATAAATGCTCAATGCTTTTACTTTGACAGTATTTTTGTCATCTGAAACAGTTTCTAAAATATGTTCATTGAAATATACTAAAGGTTCACATGGTAAGCATTGTTGAGAGTCGAAAAAGAAACTTGAAAAAGTGTATTTTAATTGCTTTCAGATAAAGTTTTCTGAAACCACTCGGGGCTTAGAGTGAAAATTGATTGCAGATTGTGGATTAGCCAGAAAATATCAGAGCAATAATCAGGACAGGGCTTTAATCTTTAATGTCCTGGATCGATCTTCGTGGCAGTGGTTTCAGAGTGTTGTTTACCTCATCAGTGTTGTAAATGATCTGCAGACCAGAGCAGATCATCTCCACCAGGTACAGCAGGAACAGAGACACAGCATCGATCTGCTCAGACACACACACACACACACACACACACACACACACACACACACACACACACACACAAACAGAGGAAGGGAAGGGAGTGGAATATGTTATTTGAAAAAGTGAATGTCATTTGTGCACAGAGGAATATTTGTTAATTTGTCAATAAAGTGGTTTGATTTGTGTCATGGTGCACAGAGCAAGATGTAAGCTTTACATCAGCTAATAAGCTGTTGGCATTGGGATGGATTCATCAATAACACGATGGGCTTCATAATAAAGTAACAAAATATCAAAGCCAAGGAACAAATATACAATATGTGTGTTGATCAGTATCTTCATAGAGGAAAAATTATTCTTATTTGTTGTCTTGAAGAATATTTATTTTTTACTGGGAAATTTTTACATCAGAGAAATTAAGCTGTTTATGCTTTTTGTGTCCTTGATTAAAACTCACATGAGGAGTTTTTGACCCATTATGAAACAAAATAAAATATAACAAGACTTTCAGCAACGAGATAAAAGGGGGGCAGCATAGATGGATTTTTGTTATCAACATGTGTACAGAGGGTGACACAAATAGGAAGCTGTGAAAATTTTGCAAATATTCCAAAATTAATCTAAAATGTTTCGTCTTATTTTGGGTCAGGGTGCAGGATTTTTAAACCATGAGAGGATCTCTTAATCTTTTTATTTTTTTCCCCTCCCTTAATGTTAACCTTGGTGAGTTAAATTTTCTTAAAGATAGTTTCCTTATGTTAACATAAATGGATGTTTGACACCTTCTCTTTTCTTATTTATGAGTTCTTTTGACCATAAGAGGGTTTTTTTTTCTTTGTCACGTTCTACTGTTTTGATTATCTATCCTTCTCACTCGATGTATAATTGACTACCCATCACTCTTAATGTAGTCTCCATTCAAACGTTAAACACCAAATTGACCTTTGTCAATATCATTGACAGAAGAATAAGTTGTTTTAGTGCCGGTTTAATGCACATCCACCTCTGAGTCAAATGGGTCAAGTCAATTCTTCAGCCTTCCTTTTTATGCTGAGCGAGGTGACAAAGAAAAGACACGTTTCACAGGTATTCAAACAGGACTGTATCTGTGTCTCCATAACATGCAGTCATACCAATGTCTTTAACTCTAGTAGATAGAAGACAGGTTAATAAAAAACTTGAAGTGTTCACTTCTATCAGTTCTGGTGTGTGTGCTGGCTGACCTGCAGGTGGTGATAGTCGTCATAGGAGTGAACCTCGTCTCCGGTGTCCACATTGAACATTGAGTGCAGACACTTGGAGGGGCTGGGGTCCTGTTTAAACTGCTCCACCTGGACAGAGACGAGACAGGACAGGTGAGAAAGAAGTCCAGGGTCAACAGGGAGGAGAGAAAGAGAGGTAAACATTACTATCCTTTTGGGTGTGCTTTAAACTACAATCCAAACCTTGAACTTGTTTAAAAGCATGTGACTGGGATTAAAATTTACTTTCTTTGCTATGTTGATTTGCCTGCTTCAATTCTATCTTAAAATACAGCAGGCAAACAGATACATGCACACTTCATCCACATGGAAGTGTTGGTTTACAACATCAGTACTTCTTTTGCTACTCAATATGATTTCTGTTTGTAAGAAGTATCTGAAGCGTCATATGCAAGTTACACTTGAACAGAAGCCACACATTTCATTGATTTGACTTTCACATTGATTTGAGAGAGGTCATACTCCTGTCTGCCATCTAAAAGGAACTTGTAGCGATTGCCAGTTGAAATGTGCGGCTCCTTTTCAAGCTCCTTATTATGTAATACATTATGAAATATTTCATCCTGAATTATGCTGGGTCACCCCTTATGTCAAAGAGGGCACCATTCATTTTTGTAAAAGCAACTCCTTATTTCTCATGAGTTGCAGTTTCCTTCAACAGTACAACAACTGCTGACCATCTTAGCACGAGGCTTCACAGTCGCTCTGTTTTTCTGAAACCAGCCTCATGTAAATACTTTAGGAACTGCATTTTTCTGCACTTCGGCTTCAGTATTCAACACTGGAGGTCAATGCTTGGCAGAACAATTCACTACATCAAGCAAATGAATCTACTTTTCAGTGCCGTGGGGCGAGGCATTTACATTTTCTCCTTCAGATCAAGAGAAGAATTTCAATGTGTGAATAAAACACCAGTTAATCTGAGAAAAGTAGATCGCTGCAAAGGCCTTGAGGTCCAGTAGAGGTGATCGTGTCTTTACATTCTGAGCATAAGGTGATAAGTTGTTTGGAAAACTTCCATGTTCACAATCTTGATGAAATATTATATATTATAATGTTCATGGGTGTTCACGTTTGGCCCCTACATGTCATTTATTTTGATTACTAAAGAAGCACAATAGCAAGGCAAGTTTATTCATATTACATTTTTTGTATAACAAGGCAAGTCAAAGTGCTTCACACTAGTTGATAAAAGAATGACAAAGGTTACAAAAACATACAGAAAGAAAACATTTAAAAGTCCTAGATGGAATCTGATGTAAAGTTGGTAGAGTTTCTTTTCCTTTATATCATTTTAGAATTCATCATTGTCTCTTGTCTTGTGCTTCCTGTTTTATTTTGTTACTTACCTTGTGTCTCGTTTCAGATTGCCTCACTGCCTGTCTCCTGCGCCTGTGATTACCTCATGTGTTTCACCTGTGGGTAGTTGTCTCCCTTCCCCGTGTGTATTTCACCTTCACCAGTCCTTCCCTTCCCTGCCAGTTTGTCTTTTGCTTGCACTAGCTTACTAGCTCCTCCTCGTGTCTTCTAGTCTGGTTATTACTCTGTTGTGGAACGTTTACCTAGCTCTCGCCTGACCCTTTGGATACCTTCGCTTGTAGTTTTTGGATCTCTGTGTACCGACCTTTTTCTGATTAAACAGACTTTAAAATCTAATCTGCGAGTGAAGTCTTGCATGTGGGTCCTTGTTTGGTTCAGTGTAACATCTGATAGCTAGCTGGAAGGGTGTTTCCAAGTCCTTCGAGGCAATGTTATCAAAATTGAAATGAGGGCTCATTTGTACCTGCTGCTATTGGTCTATTAAATAGCCATTGAATTCCTCGGCTCTTGGCATTTTATCTCTTTTATCTTTTGTATCCTGTATCCTTTTTTATCTTGTTGCTGGAATATTCCCAGTGGGCTTCTATTCTATGTATTTATGCATTTGTTTTTAGATTATCATTAGTGTTGTTTATGTATCTGTGTGTCTTGAGCTGCAAAAAATTCCCTGTGGGGACAATAAAGATACCTTTGACCTTTTTTTTCAGTCTTTATTCTGTCTCAATGGTACCGCTGTAGTAGCTTTACATGATTTAACACTCAAAAAAAATCTCTATTTTTCTCACTCTGCTGTTTTAGAAAACCCTTATTTCAACCTGCTTCTTCATTTTAGCTGCTGTCTCTTGAAGGTTTCCCGCTCCACAAACCCCCTTCCCTCCGATTAGTAAGCCCTCTGGAGGCCTGTCTGGAACAAAGCTTTGGGAGGACCTTGGTGTTTGAGGCCCACTCCTCCAATGTGATGACCTCATCATTTCAGCAAGTCCTGTGAAGATCTTGTGAAGATTTTGAGAAGATTTCGTGCTTTACTTTAGAACAGACCAGTTTGAAAATCTGAACAAGTTCAGTTTAAACATCCAGCGTTGTAATTTCATATCCATGTTTGAAATACAGGGAGGCAGAATACCTCCTCTAATGAACTAAACTATTAGAGGGCTAGACAGAAGTTATGAAAGGGCAGATTCAGTATGTGAAAGGAAGGATGTATGTATTATGTTACCACCCAGATATTGTGAAACCGGAAGCTGTCTGTCTTATGAGTATACCAATACCACACAGTACCACATAATGTGTTCTGTTCAGGAGCATCCAGTCGTCAGATTCACTCTTTTCATTAACAGTGAATATAGAAACAACATGTTAGCCGTGTTTTGTGTTCTGTGGTTTATTACTGGCTTTGTATGTGTATGTGTGTGTGTGTGTGGGGGGGGGGGGGGTCTACACACCAAATTATAGCTGGGCCACCTGTCCCATCACGCAGAGTTATAAATAATTGGCCCCTTTGTCCCATTTTCCCTGGTTTGTTTCTCTCCTCTCCACCTTTCTCTCTGCTCTCTCAATCATCCAGCTCCACCTCCCTGTTTCAATTTTTCTCTCTCTACCCCCCTCCCTCCCTTGCTTCTAACTTCTATATCTGTTCTTCCCATACTTTCTATCATCATTCTCTTTTACTTTTTCCTCACTTTGCTTTATCTCTTCTCCCCTTTTTTTGAATCAATTCTTCCCTCGGGCTCTCTACCTCTGCACACCTTTTTTCTCTCCTCGTTGGGTCATAGTGAAGACCCTCTGTCCTACTTTTACACACACTGCTCCACTTCCTGCTTCCCACAGCGGCTGACACCAGCATGTGTGTGAAACTGTGTGAAATACTTTCTTTGATCAGCAGCTAACAATTGGTGCTGCTGTTGGTGTTTCTCTAAAACGTACTTGTGTGTAGAGGCCTCTCTGGCTGTTGCTCCTGCAGAGCTAATGTCAAGTAGCCGTTCTCTGGGAATATTTTGAGAGGAGTCACATCTTGCTCATTGTTTCAAGTGCTGCATTGCGCCAGTATAAGCTTCAGATTAGAGAAACACTCCAATGCCTGCTGCTTTACTCCGAAATGGGAAATGGTATGAGCCTGCTTTCTTTCATTTATTTTACATCTTTTGCCAGCACAAAACGCCTGCATCTCATCAAATCACTCAACAAGAGATACATCTAATATTCAAAAGCAACTCCTGCATCTCATGTCATATAGTGGTCTTATTTTCTTTATCTCCACAAAAATTTAGGGGCATTAAAAGAAACTTTTGAAGGCTCTAAATCTAAAACGATGAGTTAGTAGTGGGGGATCAGAGAGTTCATACAGACGACTCCACACAATGTTGGGTTTACCATTTTCTGAGGGCCAGTCACGGATCCAACAAAAGTTTTTGTAATATATAAAGCAAATTATTTCATTGCATAGAAAGAAAAAAACTACTTAAACCAGCCTTATACCCAAAATATTTGATTATCTGAGTTAAGACAATTACAGCCCTGAACCCTCACATCTCCTAACTTTGAGTGCTTTATTGATTCCCAGAAACGTAACAATGCTACCAATGAGCAAAGTGATCTGTCTTACTGTTTGCTTTTCATGTTTTTAAACCCTCTGACCCTGAGAGGACGTGCCTCAATTCACTAAACACACCATTAACATGGTCAGACAGCAGGGCCATAGACTTTTTAATAAAGATGGAAGTAACTAATGTGACTTCACCCATTTGTTTCTGATACAGTTTGAAGCCCACTGTTGGCAGGGACAATATTGGAGATGCTGAACTCATCCTAGCTTTGTTTGGGTGAAAATGAGGTAAAGAGGTGGGCCTTGGCCTCTTTGACAGCCACAGGGGGTCAACCTGTCACTCAAGACAGTCATGCCCTAACATCGCCAAAACTCACAAGTTTGATAACTTAATAATGAGTCACTCAGACCCAAACTGTTTTTTAACCAGGCTACAAACATTTTACTTTTGCTGTATAATTCAGCTATTTTAGCTTAGTGTGTTTGAAGTTTCAAAAATGATCCTGTTTCTCATTTGCTGTTGATGATAGAGCAAGGTGAACTTCAAAACTGGGACAAATAGATAAATGAGTTCATACCAGAAAATGTGTTAATAATAGACAGAAAACATCAACTCCAGTGAAGCCATGACATTTAGAGCTCCCCCTGGTGACTGGCTGCAGCATAGGACTTAAAGCCACCTGCTCAATGTTGACAGATGGAACATGAGTCAAACTTCCATCCATCCATCCATCCATCCATCCATCCATCTATCCTGGGTCTACCCCAGGGACTCCTCTGGATGGGCATGCCTGAAACACCTCCTGAGCAGAGTTTAGTCTTCTACCCTCAGGCAGATGGTACAGACTGCCTGTGGTGAAGACTAAAAAGTATCAGGGCTCATTTGTACCTGCTGCTATTTGTCTATTAAATCGCTGTTGAATTCCTTGGCTCTTGCCGCTTTATCTTTTTTATCTTTTGTATCCTGTATCTTTTTTATCTTGTTGTTGAAATATTCCCAGTGGGCTTCCTATTCTACGTATTTATGCATTTGTTTTTAGATTATCATCACTGCTGTTTATGTATCTGTGTGTCTTGAGCAGCAAACAATTTTCCTGTGGGGACAATAAAGATACTTTTGACCTCTGACTTTTGACCGAGGGTGGCGTCAGGAAGGCATCCTCACCATGGCCATCACCTTTGCGTGGTGGAGGGGTATGAGCGCCCGAATGACCCTCAGAGAGATGTATCAGGGGTAATTTCCCCTGGTATGGTCACCCAAGGAAAACTGATCCTAGGTGAGGGGCCAGACAAAGTGCAGCCAAAGACCCCATATGCAACTATACTTAAAGACAACTACAGAACTCAGTGCACCCTGGCC
Source organism: Labroides dimidiatus (assembly GCA_030710495.1). Taxonomy (NCBI): domain Eukaryota; kingdom Metazoa; phylum Chordata; class Actinopteri; order Labriformes; family Labridae; genus Labroides; species Labroides dimidiatus. The sequence continues at coordinate 26,480,603 of CM061144.1, read as the reverse complement.
AGAGGGGTACCAGAGCCTCACCCTGGAGCCAAGTCTAGGGTTGGGGACAGCAGGCGAGACCCCAGTGGCCAGGCCTTTAACCATGGGGTCCGGTCAGGCCAAGCACAATGGGTGACATGGGTCTATCCTCCTGTGGACCCAACACCTACAGGAGCAGCAATAGGGGTCCAGTGTATTGTTGATCGGGCGGAATTCAAAGCCAGAAGCATTGGCAGCCTGATCCCAGGTTATGGAAACTGATTTTGGGAGTCAAACTTGAAAATCAAAAATACATCAAATACATTTTTCTTTCATTACAGTTCTGATCTGAACATGCTGAATTAGTTTCAAATGTTGATTGAAAAAAACAAAAACAAAAACAAAACTTTAAACCAAGAATGGAGATGTGATACAAGGTAAAGTAAGCCATTGTAGAAGTGCAAGTGTCCACTTGAGCAGGAAACCTCCTAAATAATTAATAATGGTTATGCTTCTTGGCTATCTTTGGGCATTATTGAATGCAGGGTTTGTTTTACTGATGATCACGGCATTAGCTTCATCTCTTGTGCCAGAGGAAAAAGTGGTCGGTAACCACCATCCTCAAACACCTCCAGAAACTAACGAGTGAAAGCATGCATGTTTTTTACAGTCTATCTTGATGTCAGTTTCTATATCCAGTTCTTTTCTACCGTTTATAAAAAGGGCTCAGCTGCTGTTCACTGGTATTTGCCCAGCTGTGGCCCTGTGGCACGTCTTCATTAAAAAATCCATGTTCCCTGGAAGTGTTGGAGACGGGGCCGTAAGAAACGTTGCTCTGTGTAATTAAGTGTGTAAACGAAGCTTTGTAATTAAGACACAGGAAAGCTCTCCCCTAAATTAGGTCGTCAAGGTCGAGGCATCAAACAAAATGACTTTCAAAGGCGTGCTGTACACGTGCATGAACAAAGTGAGGACAGGCTACTGCTCTATTAAAAGACCTTGTTCATAAAGAGTAAAATCTGCATCAGCAGCTGCTGCCGGCTCTGAAATAGGAACATAAAATGTCGTGTTTTGCTCCTTTTTATATTCATAGCCTGCTCATGCTCATGTGTGCACGTACATCACTTTCTGCAGACGAGGCGTGAAATTTTCCCCTTTACAGCTAAAGAATCTGGCAATTAACAGATTGCTGAATATTACACCCTCAGGACAAAAGCATCTGACTCCTGTTGTGATTTGTTTTATGTAAGAACGTTACGAGAGAGGAACAAGATGTGTCCAAAGCAGCGGCTCAGAGAGGCTTTGATGAAAAGCAGCTCTGGGAACATGTTTGATCTGTGGCACAGTGTGTGACTGCACGATGCCTTTAAGCAAACCTGCAGTGTGAAAGCAGGGTTTAAAATTCACCTTGTCAGCCTGTCGCATGTAGCAGTAGAGGATCCCTCTCATGCACTTGATGGCAGAATGCTCCAGTTCGTGAGTCCGTCCCATATCATCATCGATACGTCTGCAAAGGGTGAAAAACAGATGAGAAAGAAAAAAGGATTAGCCAATCATCTTCAATTATACTGATGCCAAATTCTCTTCTTAATCTTGACATTTTGGCAGTCTCTCCTTCACAGAACAGCAGCATCTGTGTCTTTTGTAATTTTCTAGCAAGAGTTGATGACAAACAGAGGATAAAGGCAGGATAAAAATAATTTCTTCAATGTGAAAGCTCCTGCTGGTGGAGCCACGTCCAGCCAAGTACAGAGTCCCTACCTGATCACTCTGTGTGAGTGGTCCAGTATGGCAATATTTCTGAGCCATCAAAGTTTGAATATGATTTTCCAGCACTGATATTTTATCTGCATCAAAATCAGACTGTAAATTTTAAAAATCCTCAAATTTCTAGCACTGATTTCTTTTTTCTGCCTTCATCAACAATCAACATCTCAAAAAAAAAACGTACAAAAATTCAATCTGAAAAAATTAAGTGTAAAAAAAATTCAGTGTCATCACCCAGGTAACCAGGGAGAAGCAATCGATTCCTGTTCATACAACATCAAGTGAAGAAGAAGAAGAAGAAGAAGAAGAAGAAGAAGAAGAAGAAGAAGAAGAAGAAGACACTGAATTTACACTGAATTTATTTCAATACCGCTAATTTGATTCTGCCTCTTGTGCCTCCACATGTTGAATACCTGTGTCCGCTAGTGTTCCTTTGTGGATCACCTGTGTACCTGTCTTTTCCTGTTTAGAGGAACTTTGAACTTTTAATCTATGTATGGAGTATTACATGTGGGTCCAGAATTTTGGATGAGGCTGACTGTCAGTAAGCACCGCTGGGCTCAGGATAGGTGTCAGATGAGGGGGTTAGCAGCACAGATGCGTGTACTAAACAAGATTTGTGAAAAAAGAAAGAAACAAAGAAAGATGGATGAATGCAACATTCATGCGTTTTTACCTTTAAGACTGGGTGCGATGTGTAGGTAATCAAAATCAAATGTGCTGGGATCAGCTGAAATACATGTGGAGGGAATGACGTACATGTTTTGTTTTTTCTTTAACAAATTTTGAGCAAGGAAGTGACCACCTCTGATCTCAAAGTATGAGACAACGAGGAAGCCCTAAAAACTGCAGGACATCAAGTGTCCGCTTGAGTACTTAAAGTAATGAAAACCACATACACACCAAGTCAAAAATAACGATTTCACAGCAAGAATAAACATGTTTACAGCCTGGGATAAAAAATGTCTTCCTCTGGATGGCTCATTTCTCTAATGGCACACGCTATGAGGTGAGTTTTTCCTGAATCAACATTTCAGAAGATATTAAGATCAAGGGTTCGCCCAATCAGAGGCACAGCTCGGCTGCCTGACAGACAGGTACCCTATAGCTGTTAGTGAGGAGGCTCAAAGCCCACCCCATTTCTAATATGGCTCCTGACAATGATTTGCTTCAAAGTTCTGTACTAGAAACAGAGGTGACATCACAGAGTCTACATCCATTTATCATACAGTCTATGGGAGGGAGTGGAAAATTTGTGATAATTTTTATTTCTTTTTTGACAGCTAAGATGAATGACACCATTTGAAATGACCCACACATCGCATCTTATCTTAAAGGGATAAATGTGTAAATATTGCGTCCCATCTAAATGGATTAACACTGAAGAAAGTTTAAGTAATAAAATGTTCTGTAGTACAAAAACGACACATGCAAACTTATAGTCAAGCTTGGATAAAGAACATATATTTCAATCAAATAGATAATAGTATGTTAAAATCCATATACTTAAGTGGGCTTGTATGAGTTACTCGACAATAGTAAGTGTAAGTTTATGACCTCAGTCCAGCTCAGCTCAGCCTTTTGATTAGACAGATACTGGAGAACTAGGAAGATAGGCCATCAATGAGGTCAATACTATATTGTAATTTCACTTATTCCGACTAAAGTGAATGCTTTACGTACGTTACTTTTCCTTCAAAGCCCATTACTTTTCTTGGATGTGTGACACAAGAGGACCGATTGATGAAAATGAATACAGGGAGGAAAGAGACTCAAGAGACTGAAGGAAAGAGAGGAAAAACCCGTGCTAACTGAAGAACAGGAGAGATTCCAGATTAACTGTTGGGGCAGATGCATTAACTGAGTCCATGTACTAAGAGGACTCCTGCTGTCACATGAGGGACTGTCACATCTGTACTTCAAAACAGGGTTACAAAATAAAAAGAGAATGAAAGAGAAATATTTTAAAAAAAAGATTAAAGATGTGATACTATCATAACAAAAATAAAAGCAGCATTTCAAGGATTAAAACAAGCTTCAAAAAGAACTCCTTTAAAAGCACATCAACAGGCAAAAAATATGTTTTTAAAGAGATTTTAAAATAGGATAAAGACTCTAATGCCAATATGATCTCTTAGAGAGGTTGTTCCAGAGGGAGAGAGCTCTGTCAGAAAAGGTCAAAGGTCACTTTTTGTCCTCAGCATTGATTTTGGGATGGCTAGTAGAGCCGAAGCTGAGGACCTCAGGTTACATACGGACAGAAATCAGAAATTACTTTGGCACAAGTCCAGAGCGTACTTTAAAGACGATAATATCTTAAAATCTTAAAATCAATTCTTAAATTAATCCAGAGCTAGTGATAGTTGGCAAAAAAGTGATACTGTCTCTCTTTTGAGCTCTAGTGAGGACTGCCTTGACGAGCTGTATCTTGTGTCTGTTGGTTAAGACGTGAAAAGACTTAAAATACTTCAAATGAGAGGAGATAAGAGCATAAAATAAAAACAAATTCATTTTGATATTTTCCACAGCTTGCATAAAAGAAGTCAGCACGAACTATTTCAAAGCCCAATCCCAGCATGGCACTCAGTTCAGTGATGGTACTGAGAGTCAGCAGATTCCCAGGGGGTTGGCGGGTCTCAGATTTACATCACAAAGGTCAGGCTAATTATGACTTTGAGTATCAACAGAGGAAAGGTGAAACTTATTTAAATTTCAGAGATACACAGAGCATTAATCACACTGTCTTTTAGATGTGACCCCACACATCAAACCTGATAGTGGGCGAGGATACAGCAGGCAGCTTTTATCTTCCAGTGTCCTTCATTGTGCATTCATTACTGAGAAACAAGTACGCAGCACTGTAATATGCATGAGGTGATCCAACAGTGACCGAGGGTTACAGTGACATACTAAGCTCTTCAAAATTAATTACAATCAATCAGGGGAGTACAGCAGCTGAGACAACTGGAGAATATAAGAGGCATGATAGTGCTTGAAACTGAGATTTCACACCCTCAGGAGTCCCTTTCACAGGGACTTTATTTTTCCAAGTGAGGCTGTGTTTTTTTATCCAACCACCTGTCCAAAAAGAAAAAAAAAGGGAAAAAAGGGAAAAAAGAAAAGAAAAGATGACTGGTAAACTGAATTTCAACAAAATGCATAGTGCAAAGATGCATCTAGTTTAAGTGTGTCTCCTCCAAGAATCAGCATGCCATGTTTGACTGACTTGAATAGGGCCATGTGATTGGGCGACCTCAAGCTGTTGTTCTGCAAAACCAAGTTGCAGCACTATTTGGAGTGTGATGGCGTCTCCCTCAATGGAGAAATTAATTTTGTCATCATAAGAGGTAATCTTCAGTGATGATCCAACAGGCCTCCAGAGGGCTGGCCAATCAGAGGGAAAGGGGATTGTGGAGCAGGGAGCCTTAAAGAGACAGCAGCTAAAACAAAGTGTTCCGAATGAGGATGAAATGAGGGTTTTCTAAAACACCAGGGTGAGGAAAAAAAGGGATTTTTACGGGAGCATCAGAGAGACATAATGAAGACTAAAAATGCACATACCCCCACTTTAATTTTGCACAAGACTAATTTTCCCTCAGCTAGGTAGGTCATTGGTTTATATTTTGGTAATTAAAAGCTTTTGAACAGGAAAAGTAAAGACTCTGGCTGTGTTACGGTGGATAAACTGTATCACAGCCACTTAGAAGAGAAGTTAGTGGCAAATCCAAATGCCAGTCATTATATTTCCTGTATGCACACACTCCCTCCCTCACACACATACAGCAGTGGCAGCTGCAGGAGGGTGTGTGAGGTAAGTAATGGCAGTAGCCAGGCCTGTCAGATGAGAATTATCTTAATTAAATCCCAGTGACAATTCTAATAGGAGGCAGCCATGACTGATGACAGGGATCTGCCTCTGGTCACATCACTGCAGTACTCTCTATTTTTACCCTCCTCTGTCCCTCCATCCTTTCCCTCAATCTCAGTCCCTCAGTCTCTCTCTCTCTCTCTATCTTCCCCTTCTGTCCTCCTGTCCGTTATCGCCCCACATGCTTCATCTCTCCCTTTGCCCACCTGATTATTCTCCTTCAGTGTCTCCTCCTCTCTGCATTTCCCCTTTTTCTCTCTATCTGCAATTTTTTCTCTATCATCATTTCTCCCTCCGTCCTTCCTCCTCTCTCTATGTCCTCTTACAGGCTCATTTTGTGGAAGTGCTCTTCCCCCTGGAAACTAATCACAGAGGAATGCCGGCATCTAGTGCAGGGACAGCTGATAAAGGAGTTTGAGGCCTTTAGATGGCTCTCAGTGAAACTCTTAAGTGCTTTCCCTGAACCAATAATGCCAGTGTGTTTAAAAAGCAAAGCCTTGAACGACAGAGGCCGATTAGAGATCAGGGGCGGTAAGCGTGAAACAGAAGCAAGAGGAAAATAACAAAGTTCAACAGAAGGAAGAAATTGAGGGTAAAGCGGTAAAGAGAACCTGCAAACTTCAGAAACAGAGCAGGTTTGTCCTTTGTGATTCTCTTCAGCAAGATAAACCAGAATAAATTGATCTCTGACACGCTAAGAATTAAATTAAATTCAACTGAATGTAGTTTTAAGGAGGCTGCATTGTGTTCAAGTCCTCTTTTTTTATGAAAAGTGTCGTTTTCATCAGTTATTAGATGTTGAAACTGGGATTTTACATCATATTTAATGATTGACAGCTGCTGTTCTTGTGTAGTTCTTTTGGGAATAGTAAGATACATTGGGGAGGAGAACCAAGAAGAGTTTAGACTTTCAAGAAAAAAAAAACTTTTTGTCACCTGGCTCCACACAGATTGTTACAGATTTTCAGAGGCTGCAAGATTTATTTGCAGGCTCTGGCTGCACAGTGGCGGCGCCTCTGATGGGGGTATTTTGGATTCAAAACCAAACACTAGTAAAAGGTGGAGCCACACTCTCCATTCAAAATCCAGTCTATGGTAACAGCTAGCTTCTTTTAGCTCCATCAGATGAGTCTTGTATGGGGTTTCTCCTGTTTGATGCCATAAATGTTTTGGTTATACCATGAATTTACTGGTGATAATTTTTATACTGTTCTTGTCTTGTCCTGTGTAGCTCTTACAGCGAGCGAGCTGGGGACACTACACTGTCATTACTTCCCATCAGGGCAGTGGGACAGTGAACAGTGAAGTAATTATGGTGTGAGGGGGCAGAAAAGGCAAATGCTTAAACCTACACATTGATGTGTTTATACTGACAGTCCTGACTGATACCTGAACTCATTAGTCAGTATTTGGAATTTCCAGCATCCTGGCCTGCATCATAAATAAATTGCCCTCAGCTTTGCTAAACAAACATGCATTGTTAAAGTAGCTTTATTGTGCTCTCAAGGATCAAATCTGAATCATGGTGTTGTTGAAAAGTTGAACAGGCAGGGCATAAAGGGGACAGCTGCAGGAAGTCTTGGCTTGGAGACATTTAGCAACAACTGCTTGCTACACTTTGATAACAGAGAAGTTAGCACCCATTCTGAGGGGAGCATAGCATATCATTAAAGCTATCGTCTGTCATTGACTTAGAGTTCCTTTTAATGTAATTTCACAATTTACACAGCAGTGAATTCAGAAATGAAATTATGTTGTACTGGCTTTCTGAAATATAAAGTGCAGTGTATGGAGTTAAATGGTTGGTTAAGTAAATACTGTAAACAGTATAAATCTATATAAATATAAGTATGAATATAAGAGCTATGCATGAACGGAGACAAAGAGCTATACATAGACAGGTGTGGCTGAACAATGGCTATCAGCTATAAAAGTGACCTGTGACTATTGACAAAAAATATTTACCTGAAATATTGCACTGATATAGGTAGCAGCAAGTGAGTTTGAATATAAATGTATATGGACAAGAAAATATTGCACTGAAAAGAGACTGCATTTCATCGTCCATCATCAAAGGATGATCAAAGGATGGGAATGAAAAATTACAGATGATAGCTTGCGAGGACGGTGTTTCCACGTCTTTGCTTTCACTTTAATTGAGCTGCTGAAAGGAAAACTGGCTTAATGCAGTATCCACAGACCCTTTGATGGGCCTAATACTAAAAAAAAAAATACACAAGAACGGCAGCTGTCAATCATCGTTAAACGAGACGTAAAACCCAGTTTTTAACGTCCAATAATGTTATGAAAAAGAAACTTTTCAGAAAAAAAGATGACTTGAACACAATGCAGCCTAATAACATCATATCACTACAGGATACGCAGTTCAAGCCAACGAGATGAAGTCCATTCTTTTTTTTTTTTTTTTTTTACAGTCTATGCTTTATACACTTACCGGTATGCCATAGACAGAGCCCAGGCAGCAGCAGCACAGTACAATGAGTCCCGGACCTTGGCTTCCTTGCATGTGGTGCATGTTTTGACCGGGAAGAGGCCGGTGGTGGGACTCTGGTAGTTCAAAATGGTTGTCTTGACTAGAAACAGAGACAGAGAGGGACAGCAGAAGTCATGAGAAAAGCATTTTTGACATATCAAAAGGTTGTTTTTTCTCTTTCACCCATATAAGCTGAAACAAAACCACCCATAGGCCATGGACAAGCCTTTAACAAAACAACTTACTGGTCTGTGACTTAAAATAGACTCTGATTGACATTTGTGCCATAAATCCTTCTTAGTCCTCCTGGAGATGCTTTCTTTTTCCAAGTCTGCGTAGTTTGATGCCCCCACACGTTCTGCATGGCTTCACTTTGTCTGTTTTCACTCCCACACCAAAGCAAAGCAATTTCTGAAGCCAAATCACATCCATCACATCTGCATAAATCTCTACCTAACAATTTCCATCCATCTCTCTGCTCAGCTGTATCAGCAAGGCACACAGCCAGCCTCGGAGTGTAAAGAAGTCATACAGTAGTGGACTATCAGTGTGTTTTCTTACTCAGTTTACTTCAAGACCAGTCTTGCAATTTGACTGTGTGCAAAAAAGTTTTGAATACAACTCTATCCCTCTTCTGCTGCCACTGCTTGATCTCTGACCTTCTTCTGACTGTGCAGCTGTTCCTTAAGTCTGCCTCATCTTCCCTTCCAGGTTTCTGTTATGCATAATCTGCCAAAGACAAATTAACTCAGTCAAATTAAATTAAGTGTAATTCAATTCAGTAAAGAGTTGGGCAGCGGCATTTGGCAGTTTTTCTTATCTGATGACAGTGAGCTAAAGGTAATGCAATAGTGTCACTTGTTATGTAGACAGGATGCCCTTACAGAGTGCAATCAACAGACGGATGCCTTTTCAAGTTAAGTGAAGTGTGAACGATTGCACAGAAAGTGTGAAAGCACTCTAACAATAGAGACAACGAGGAACTCGAGGAGTAAAAACAGACTGATGGTTCTATTGTTCTGCCTCAGTAATGATGCAGTGTGCAGCTCTAGATCTAAAGAGTCAGTTTGTTTTCATGATAAATGTATTGCGAGGCAATGACGAGGAAGATGTGGAGTTGTGAAACCGAGTTGCTCTTTGTATGTGAAAATATTTCACCACCAGTCGCTGACTTAACAATGACTCATATCCGGAAAGCAGAAAGAGTCATCCGTCCTCTTCTGGTACATTTTACTTAACAGAGCGTCTTAAGGGAGGGAGATTTGGTAATTTGAGATTTCCAGGATTTATGTAAACTTGTAGCCTGTATAAAAATGCTCCCCCTGTCCCTCTTGATGGTGTCAGATCAGTCTTTTCAACTCAGGGACAAGGTGGACTTAACCATTTTGAAAATTTAAAAATGGTGAGACAGACCTCAGATACACACCCCACATTTTTCAGAAGGAGAGTAAAGCATTGTGCTACTTTATTCAGCACACTAAAGGTTTCAAGGCTCTGTGAGGACCATCTCTGTGGCGTTGATTGCAGTGACACCTTAAGCCAGAATCTATTGAATTTTTTCTAGGATAAAGACACCATTTCCAATGAGCACTATTACCCACTGTCATAGAGTTGTGACTCTTACCAAAACATACATTTGTTTTGCACTTATTTCTAACACTACTTTTCTTTGTTCAGGATAACTTTTCCCAGGATGCAAAGCGACGCGGTAAGTTATTTATTTGTAGTTACTTAAAGCTATTGTTTGAAACGTGACAACAATTAGACTATCTGTATAGTGTTCCTCACAGCCCGCTGCTCTGAGACGTGTCCGTAACATGTAACGTTAGTGAATCCTGGTTGTGTCCTACCAGAGCTCATCTACCAACTCCAACCTCACCAAGCAGAACTAACATAACCTCACTCTTCATTTTATTGACAGATTCTCAAGTTTGATCAGATCACTGCCATATAACTGCTGCATGTGGGTTGGAGTGAACATTATCACAAACAGTTTAACCCGTGTTTTAGCTGGTGCTCTATCACTCTCCTGTTTAGCTTTCTTCTGTTCTGAAACCCTGTTTCCTTTTGAAAGTTCAGCTCCAGTGTCCAACATGAACACAAAATAAATTCAATAAATCCTTTTCTTTATGAAAAAAAGACAGATCTTACTTCTCATTGTTAAACTTTACCAGATGGAATAGCGTCGTCTTGTCTGCTTTCAGTCTATGTCGTAAATGGATTTGTGTGCTCTCTGAAAATCTGCTGTGACCACAGATACTAAAAATTAGCATTTAGAAATAACCAGCTGTGACGCTGATAATCTCATTTTAAATTGTAGGTTATGAACTGACAAATGTATAAAAGTCAGACCATTTAAAGATCACTTAGAAATTAAAGATGGGGATTCTTTTGGAAAATGAAAAATCATAATATGATGTTTTTGTTTCCCTCGGGTTGATCTCCGTATGTAAAAGTGAAACTCCAAAACCTGTTTGTGTATTTGTTGAACAGCGACTGTTTCTATCTGGGGTGCACAGCTGTATCTCCAGCCTGACTGCACTAGACTGATGATAAACTAAAATGTTAAGAGCTGGTCAAAGTTCCTGCTCAGCGTTAGTGACTGAAACAGGACAAGAGATGAAAGCTCTTAATACGAATAAATCGTTGCTCTGCAAAAATATATGCTGAAATATTGTATGCTCACACAGACGTCCTCCTTTACTGCAGAGGTCCCTTCACTGATGACTAATCTGTCTGGAGGGATCACTTCATTTTTCATCAGAACATTACGCTGCTGCAAACGAAGGGGACATCCATTCTGCTGTGTCGTTTGTTACAGAGGAAAGAGAGGCAGGGAGGCAGAGAGTGATGGAGGTGAGGGCGGGGGGTGTCAGAGGAGTGTGTGTGTGCGTGTGTGTGTGTGTGTGCGTGTGTGGGAGAGAGAGAGAGGGGGGGGATCTATGTACTAGTATCAGCAATGTTTTTTCTCAAACTACAGGAGTTTAAAAATCCAATAAATCCTTCTAGCTACATGATACACACCAGGAGAACTCACAGATACTTTTTACTTATAGATATTTTTCTCTCTAAAGCACAACGTGCTCATGCTACAGAAAATACAGGCACTGGCTCAGTGAAGGAGTCCTTGTGTGCATCATTCACGCTCAGGCGATCCAACAGGATCTAATTCAGAAGCAGAATTAAATACAGATTGAATCCATCCTGCTGCAGAGATGCTTTACATCAACAAGGAAAGAAAATATTCTCAAGTCTGGAAAAGAAAAGTTTGTCTTCTTGCTCAGGGTCAGGGGTAAGGACAAACTACATTTACACAAACCTGCAACTGAACCCCTTTCTGTGCATTTGTAATTTTTTTTTTCTGAGCAGTTTTTTAAGATCATCAGTTCAGCTTTTACTTCTGTATACAAAGATATTATACCTCACTCTTTTCATTTCCTGCAGACCTGTTGTGGACCCTGTGTACTGAGGCAGCCTGCAGCTACCCTCACAGTCAGGAGATGGACACCTGAAGCTGGTGAGGCTCTGGGGGACTGCTTTGAATGCGCAGATTGGAGTGAGCTGCTGGAAACAGATGAGATCAGCATGGACATCAGCAGACTTTATTTCATGTTTTTCATGTTTGTTCTATGTGATTTTTATAATTCCATCTGCCAGACACCCAAATTTCCCTTCAGGGATTAATAAAGTACATTCTATTTTATTCTATTCTATTCTATTCTATTCTATTCTATTCTATTCTATTCTATTCTATTCTATTCTATTCTATTCTATGTCCTGGGAAAAAGAGGAGAAAGAAACTTTATCTATAAACAGCATGAAACTGTGCAGCTGATTGGCTAGTGTCTGACGTGTATGGCAGAGCAGCAGAGGAGGAGGAGGAGCGTGCATGTTCGCACTCACTTCACAGCAAGAAAGATGAAACGGGCAAGTCGAGGCTGCATGTAGACCCTTGCTGAAAGCCCGGTAAGGCTAAAGACAAACTTGAAGATGGTGATGTTATTTCCTGGCCACATTTTTATGACCAGTTCATCATCAAGCGCAATAAATGTGACAGATTCATTGTCAAATGACTAAATATAATGTGGGGAAAGCGAGTCACAGAATGAAGTTTCAGTATAAAGGAATTTAAACACCTATTTGATGGTACAAAAAATTACATTTCCTGAGCCGCATGACATTTCTGATCTTCTTTATTTTGAGTGATTTTTGAAACACTTGCACGATCAGGTCAGTGGATTACAGTATTTCAGATGTCTTACCGTCTTACTGTCTTACTGCGGCTGATGTGAAACTCATAGACTTGGTTGAAAACAGCATTTGAATAGCTGCCCCCTGCAGTGAGCATTTTTTGCATGAAAGGTTCATTTTGCATTTGAATAAATTACCCTGAAGCACATTTCTGTTTTTTCATATTTTTTTATATTTTATCACATGTTCCACTCACCTGCTGGATAAGTGCTGAAAATAAACTGTTCTCAAGAAAGATTAGAAAGCTATTATATCCTTTTTCAGTCTTGCACAAAGGCTCCATTTCTCAACCACTCCAACTCGTGTTAGCTCCTCAATCAATCATCTGTGAAGCTCACAGGCTTAAAAACCTCTCTGTAATACACACATTTTGGCAAAAATCTCGGAAATAATGACTGGAGTTGCTCTGTAGCTGCTCAAATTAAAGCAGCAGAGGTCTGAAGAGTTCATCTCTTGACTGCAGCGCTGAGAAAGTCTTCATCAGAAACAGAACATAAAAGACGACGGTGCTAAGCGTTGCTCTGTCTCAGATGGAAAGTTCCTCTGGATGTAAATCAACTGTTGTTGGGAGTTTTGTGCCAAGCTATCCATCAAGCTAATGTCCCACTAAATCAGCAGCTAATGTCTCAGACGCACACAGTCTGCTCCTCTACAATGGGCCATTTCCCCACACAGACAGGGTGGAGAAAACGAGAGATGATGAGAAGGACAAAAAAAAAAATACCAAAAAGATAGACTGAGAAGAAAAAAAAAGAGATAAGATAGAACAGTCCCTAAGCAGATGAAACACAAACAAAGATAAATACATTTATGGGTCCTGCCAGTCTGAATAAGTCCTCCATCTAAACCTGATGCTGCTTTCACAATGTTTTGAGGACAGGATAAGTAAAAAAAAAAAAACCTCCCTGACAAAAGATACGATTACAGGAGAAAGATCAATATCACTGTCAAACAGACAACATGAGTCCAAAGGTAATGTCAAGACCATCAAAAACTCCACAGCACAGCAAACTATGATTTTAACATCTACTTTAAATATGAAATTCATAGGAACAGGTTTAAATCTATAAGGTGTAACTTCTGGTTTGTGTCGATTTTGGCGCCCCCTGTGGACAGAGCTGACATTGTCCTGAACAATTTATCAAATTTAAACATCACAATGTAATAAAATGCAATTTTCAAATTACAAAGGCTGCAGTAAAAAGAAAAAAAGGTTTCATGCACACAGACGCAACCTTTTGTGACATGCATGCAGTAGGTGACAGTAATGCACCTTTCAGCTGGTTTGCCAACAGCCAAAAATCTCCAAAGACTGTTGTTGACGTCTTTAAATTGGCCTCAGCAGAAGAACTGAGAGAGGCCACAGAAGAGGCGACTTTGGTGTCAAAGAGAAATAGCACGTTGTTTGTCTGGACCTATTTTGGGTTTGGGAAAGAAGATACAGCACAGTGTAAGGTACTTTGCAAAACGTGCCTGGTTAGTGTAGATACAACAAGGGGCAACACTACAAACCTGCTCCAGCATTTAAGAAAGCACCAAAAGGCCTCGTATGACAACGGCATGGCTAAAACCCAGACCACCGAAGAAAGAAGTGTTTATATCTTGACGGTATCCTTTGTTATGTTGGTCATACTATAAAATGATTTATTACTTGTGTTTAGTGAATAATGCAGAGGATAAACCCCCACCCCCCCCCCACCCCCATGTTTGGAGTCACGTGCTAACTTGCAATCACAATATTGGTCCAAAAAATTGCAGTTAGACTATTTACCAAAATCATTCAGCCCTACTCCTTAGAATTGTTTTATTTGTCCAAACCTTACCTTGGCAGTTTGTTTTATTCTTATGTTTCTGATGTGTATGGAGCCTGCTGATGTCAAAAAAATTGTGATTTTTAGTTTATAAAGCATCTTGAGTGCACAAGAAAATAACTTGTGCCCACAAAACAGTTTTGTTGTGTGTAAAAGACAATAAATTTCCAATAGGCTAAAAATAAAACCTTAAGCCTGATCCAAACTTTTGTGGGGAATTACACCAGTGCAGCCACAGCCCCTGTGATTGGTCCAGCAGGCAGCATTGGGTTTTCTGCTTTTACAACATTTACAACAACTCCTGTTCTCTGCCAGCACTGATTCAGCCTTCCACTTTCTCTGATGTCTCCTCTCTTTTTCACTTGTGCAAAAATTTCAGCATGATCAGCTTCTGCTCACCATTTAGCAGCTCAAACTCTAACATAATACACCTGAATGTTTGGAAGTTGAGAGCAGAAACTTGTGATATGACAATCATAGGTATCATAGTGCCGACACAGAAGTATAAACTAGATACAAACCAGGCTCTGTGGGACTTTAGAGGCTCTGTAGGAATATAAATTTGAAGGTCTAGAACAAGATATGTGTTATTTGTTGTTACATTACACCATCTTAAACAACTCAAGCAAGTTTTTCATGTTTTATTGTTTTCTTCAGAAGTATTAAGAATACATCTGCAGCTAACTAATGAAGCGATCACATTAGGAGGTATTAAGTCACTGAAACAAAAAACTTACTTTAACTTTAAAATTTCCAGGTATGAGGTGGAGAGATGGAGAGAAGGTTGGAGATAAGTAAAAAAATAAAAATAAAACAGACAGACGGAGCAAAGTTGGAAAAGTTTAGAGCATAATGAATGTGAAACAGTTCGTATTACTTTCTGCTTCTGCAACAAATTACTAATGACTGCAGGAAGTAAAAAAAGGAAAAAACATGTTTTCTTCATTCCTTAATCTGTGAGAGCCAGACGGCAGCGTTATGGCGCCTTCTGCCTTGCAGTATTATCAGGAAGCCAGCTGAGTCAATGGAGTGTGTCCACACTGCCACACGAAAACGAAACCATAGAGATGTGAGGGAATAAGAGAGAGAGAGGGGGAGAAAGAGAGATGATGGAGTGATGAGAGATGGAGGTAAACATTCCCCTCGTGTTTTTTTCTTGATAACAGAAAACATGTCGCCCTATCACAACAGCATCGTGAGCTTAAGGCTGCTGGGGGCGTCTCTGCAACAAAAGAGCAAACAAAGAGCAGGGAGGGAAAATAGAACAAGTTTGATTTGTCATTGTCACCCCAAACCTCACCCCCTCCGCCCCTCTTCCTCCCCCAGTCTGGAGGAAAGCAGGTATATTGGCAAGCAGGTCTGGGTGCTGGTGATAACAATGTTGGCTTTGTTCCCTCGCTAGAATTGGACAATCGTTTGCAGGCGCCACCCAACACAACAATTAAACAAGTCCAATGTTTAACGCTGCGTTCCCAACATAGAGCAATCTGGTGGAGGCTTTTTTCTCTAAATCTGTGGGGTTTCTGCGCCGCTGATGCTGGAGGCTACGCTGCACCCGCTGATAGCAGCAAATCAGCTCCAACTGAGAGCTACACCTGTTGCTTGCTGAGCTCCACTTACCCTGTCTTGTCATATTTCTTATAAAACACACACTTACAGGCATCCTGACGGAAGCAACACAACCACACACATAAGCTGCCCTGTCACCACTGAGGCGTGTCACTGCCACCGAAAAGTGTGTTTGAGTGAAAAAACACAGGTCAGACACAAAAGACACTTAAACAAACCCAAATCCACACCTGAGGAGAAGGCATCAACCCTCCACTTTGCTCTGTTTAAACTGTACAAAGAAACAACCATGCACACGCCAAAGTTAGCACAACACTGCTGGCGAACGCTGCAGTTTATGAAGTCTTAAGTAAATCCACTGCCTGAGCTCAATCCTCACCTGCAGCAAGGATTTATCTCATTTGTCTCAATAAAGGTTGTCCTCTTCTCTTCTTTATTTTTAATCTCTGCTAAAAGTCCTTATGTCACGTGTTTTATCTTAAGATGAAGTTTCATAGATGCTGTCACCTTAATATCATAAACCTTTATTAAGCATGAGAGCGTTTCCTGAGACTAAAAGGCAGCTTCAAACACCCTGTGTTCTGAAAATAATAAATAAAGACGTACAAGGAGGAAATAAATAAGACAAATTTCTTTTCAATAAAGATTGCTATTTGTCAGGTTGAGTATCTTTGTTGCAACAGAAGAGGAAAGTACTGAAGTAAAAAACACTTCTTTGCAGACAGTTATTGTGGAAATGTAAATATCAATCAACACTGGATCAAAACAGCAGTGGGTGGATGGGAAAATAATGTAAGAAGAAAAAAAGGACACATCATCGAAAACCTGTTACAAACAAAAACTCTTTAAGAGGACTTTGAGGACTTTCTAAGTGATCTTGAAAAAGTCTCACTTCTAGATATATGCCTGATCATTACCAACAACTTAAAATGAGATTATCAGCACAAATATAGGTTATTACTTGACACTATTTCTAAGCTTCCAAATCTCCATTATTAATTTTGTAGTGATGGTGGACACTGGAGCTGAACTGTCAGACAGAAAAAAGACACAAGAGAAGAAGAAAGCTAAATGGGAGACTGATAGAGCACGAGCTAAATGCTAATACACGAGCTAATCTGTGTTAATGTTCATTCCAACCCACATGGAGCAGTTACACTGCAGTGATCTGATCAAACTTGAGTCTGTCAATAAAATGAAGAGTGAGGTTACATTAGCTCTGATTGGTTGGAGTTGGCAGATGAGATGCAATCCCAAGAGAGGCCAAAACTTTTGCAGCTTTGTGCTGATTTCTTTGCCCCTCTCATCTTTGCTGATTTTATCCGGATCATGCATCTGACTGATGAAAAATCTTCTCTTGCTTTCTTCATTTAAAAATATCACACCGTGAATCTTAGCTATGGGATGTGTAAAATGAAACTGAGTGCCTCACACCTAATCCAATTGACAGCTTTTAAAGGCCTCAAAACAGCCATGTGGAGACTGTGTTTCTTCTTACTGATGGATTGTTTACTTTTGTAGTTCACAAAGAGGCAACAAAATTCAATAGTCCACTAAAAAGTCCTCACAGGAGCTTTAAAGTTCATTGATTCTCAATTTTCATCATGAATAAAAATGCTGGAATGGTACAAATGATCTTCAGAGGATGTTTTTACTGTGAGCACATTTCAGAGGCTGAATTTTCAACTCTTTGTTCAGCAAAGTTTTCAGTGTCTTTGGAAAGAGTCTAAACTTCCTTCGAAGTTAAAAAAAAAAAACAACAAAAAAAACCCCACATCTGTAATGACAACATAATGGTCTGCAGGCTTTGATCTACCGCATTTCTCTTGCTCTTGTTCTGTTCTTCTTCTGTGAGAGACTGCACTCGGATTTGGATTCAGTGAACAGCCGAAAATGAAGCAGAACTCTTCTTTAAACTTGTTCTCTGTCTGTTCACAGTCATTGATGTAGGTAACACGGAGCTGGAGTATTGATACAACTGGAGCCGCTCAATATATAACCTTTACTCTTATTGATGCAGACTCCACTAAGTAAAACATGTTAACTTCAGCCTGCTGCCAGATCAGAATGCAGCCCTGACTCTTTGTCCTCTCACGTCTGACTGTGACTAAAAGTCATTTACAACCATATGCTTCCATATGCTTATAAAGTGCTGCGACACCATGGGGCCTAGTTTTTGGGCACTTTTTGTGTCACTTCCGTCAAATTACAGCCAGGAAATGCCAATTTAAGTCCCTGCAGTGCAAGGTCAGCGCATGGAGAGGGACAAGACTTTTGATGCTCTTTGATCCCTTAAATGTCACCAGGAACCTCCAATCGTGCGTGACATTTGTGATGCGTCTCTTTGACGGTGTAGAATACCAAAAATGCTACTGAAGGCAAGTTTTTATAGATTTATAGGGCTGCGTAAAGAACACAGCTGAAGGCTGTAACTAATCAAAGATGTAAGACACATCATCAGTCAGGAAAACGCAAAAAAACATTTTAATGCACAGCAAGCAGCGGAACCCTCCTAGGAGCATGTCAGGATTTGTCTGCTGCACCCTATAGCACATTTCAGTTCCTTCAACAAGAGCAAGCCCGAGAAGCCAAACTCATGTCCTCTGTGGCAGAATCAGCACTGATCCTCAGGGAAAGCATCCTGAGCTGTATTACCACAATCCAGCAGCCACACACAGCCAGCGGCAACACATGATCCTGCCTGCTGCACAGTAAAGCCGACTACATCTGCTCAAAGGAGGTGCTGTGTTTGGCCTATCTCCTGTGCTGTTCATCTTGTATTGATTTTAGTGGAAAGAAAGGTGGATCGGGTTTGTCATCATGAGGGAAAACAAACAGCAAAGGTAGACTTGTACACTGCAGCATGTACTGAGCTGCTGAGCTGCACTTTCACATACTGTGGGTGATATAAACTCTCACTGACATCATCAGCTCTTCTCTTTCACTGAATTTTGTTTCACTTTTACTGTTTACCTCCTTTTCCCCTAAAGCTACAATTTTTCTAAACAAAGCTTGAACATTGCTGAAGACAAGGATGGATCAAGAAACAACCTGAAGTGTTGAAAAAGAAATTTAATGCAGCAGCACCCACATTAAAATGTCCATTTTCGCAGCAGAAATGTATGTTTACAGCCAGGTACAAAGCACAACTTCTTTACTTGCAACAACTTGAGGATGACGTCTTTGGTGACTCATCCATTTTGATGTGATTAATGCTAAGAGTTACGCATCGTTAGGGATGAGTGACAGCATGGTTAATTTGACCGACAAGTGAGCACACTGTCCCTATTTGTCCCCATAAATCCACGTATGTGCTGGTTTAAGGCTATTTTCCTATTATTACCCAGCTTTATAACTGATTCTCTTGCGGTGTAAGATGCTTGATTCTGATTGGTCAAAACCTCTTGACAAAATTCATTAAGTTTCACTAACATGTGAAACACCAGAGACAAATCAGTCCCTGGAAAATAGTTTTGGCACATTTGGCTTCTGCTTGTTGGCACCAGAGACTGTTAAGTGAAGTAAAACCATTAGCTTACACAAGCATCATATGGGTAAATAATAAACAACATGGATATTTACACCCTGGATTCTGTCCATCAATCCCAGTGACAGCAGCGGAGCAGGTGAGAGCAACTCCAGGTTACTGATCCCTATTAAGAAACCAAAACCACCAAATAAACAGTGCTGATGTTAGCAACAGAGTCCAAAGTTGGCAGTTGTCTTGTTTATTTTGAGAGTTGTGTCCACCACAGAGCTCAGAGAGGGAGAGCCGAGTGAAGACAGTTTAATGTTAACGCGACCTCAACATGCAAATAGAATCTATCATTGTGGAATTAGTGGGACCACTTTTTTTAAACTGTAAACAAAACTGTTTTAATTGCTAAAGGCTTGACGAGCATACAGGCTCTGGTCTCAATTTTTTTTTTTTTATCTCGATCTGATGCTGTATGCCTGAGCCGGGAGCTGGTTAGATGTAATTGGTCTTTGTGAGCTCTAGAAGGAGTTCTAGTTTTCACAGCAGTGAAGTCACAGCTGCAGATAATTAAATAATCAGCACTGATGTGTATTTATGTCTCCTGCAGCGAGGCCTGAGTCTCCTTTACTAATTACACGGACAAGAATCATCACCTGGATTAGGCTGGAGCAGAGAGCCATAAATCACTGTTATTTATGTCCAGCTGTCGTTACCACAAAGCAGTCTCAAAACACGGTAGTCTGCTTTTTTGCTTTTTTTTAATGTAGCCATGACTCATTTTCATATATACCTCAATTCACTGAAAAAAGTGGGAATCAGAATATCAATTATTCATATAGTTTGGAGTCAGTAATGAAAATGTTTTGTTCATATACCCATGTTATGTGTTCATTTAGTCAAACTGAAATAAAGGCAGGGCAAGCCAAGGCAAGTTTATTTTTAGGGCACAATTCATACGCAAGGCAATTCAAAGTGCTTTACAGCAACATAAAATCACAAGATTGGAAAAAACATTAAGATAAAATTAAAAAATTCCATAAAACGTTAAAATAAACAATTAATCAATTTAAAAACGATGAGTGCGGATAAAATACTTTCAGTTGTATGCAAAGAAATGTCCTCCCAAACTCTACACAGTCCAGCTGTCTTGTTTTGGAGTCTTCAGAGTTGTTTGGCTGATTCATGGGCTGTTCTGCAGTGTGAGACTGATGTGAATCCTTACTTTACTTTAAGATTAGAGGCAAACAAGCTGAACAGTATCAAAATGACTGTAAAATCCAGGATACAGCTCAGACTGGTAAGTGAGACGCCTCTAGGAGGGAAAAAGATGTTGTTGTCCTGCATTTACGAAGCATATTGTGTTTATCTAAGTCCCAATACTTAGTTTCTGTTACTGAGTCACTTGTTCTTGCATTGTCTGTTTTCAGCCTGAGGAACCTTTGATATTTGTTCAGTACTGACTAGTGGCCCAAAACCGGTTTGCCTGAGGTCACATCACCTCTCTGCTGTGCCACATACTGAAGAGTTTTTTTTTCTTTTTCAGTCAGACCAACACTTAAAGTTCATTCTCTTAATAGTGTACCAATGCTTCCAACAAACACAGTTTCTACATAGAAGGGAAGAAAAGCTGACAGAAGTAGCACCTCAGCCCCTTCTGCTTTGCTATGTATCCCAGCATGCTTTGCGTAGTTAAACAGATACAGGCTGTTTTCAAAACTGCCTTTTAGACCAGTAGTGGGCCAGTCTACCTCAATATTGTTTCCGACAATGCATGCTGCTTAAATTCTTCTTCTTCTTTCCCTGTTTATGGTGGGTGGTAGTCGCCACCTTCTGTGTTGAGTTACCATTTTAACTACAACACCACAACACTAATGTTTAACAATCATTTACATTTACAGTAAAATAATGTGGACGATATGCTGGTGAATCTTGTTGAGAAGCAGTGTGCAGTACACGATGCAAACATTTTAAGTGACCACTCTGTTAGCAGTTCCTCTTATTGAAAGCAGCTATGAGGAACTTTGATATTACCTGTGGAAAAAGCAGCAAGTCTTTTCTCTCTGCTTGCCTTGTTCTCTGTATGCATAAGTCATTTTCATACATATATATCTCATTAACAGCGGGGGAAACAGGCAATAACATATCCATAAAGAAGCTGAATACTGTCTGTTTCTGAATCAGCGACTCCTTTAAAGAAGCTTCCAAAAGATGAACAATTTGACGGCTTTGTGCAACAGATAAATACAGACAGCTATCTGGAACCTCAGTTATAATTTGACCAAATTATAGTCATAAACTACTCTGACGTGATGCCAATAAAAGTTCCTCATGTCTCCATCCTTCTCATCATTGTTCAGAGTAAAATACAAATCAATCAGTAGGATTATGCAGACACTTGCTCCCTCCCTGGCTTCACCCACACACAAACACAAGCAGCTGAGTTCAGCTCAGTGCCAGAGCAGCCTGGGAACCTTTGTGTGGAATTAAATTCAGGTCATTGCATGCTGGGTAAATAGAATTGCATCTATAACACCTGGGAACCTCTGTGACTCACTTTTATCTCACAGGCCAAGAACAATTTCTGTGCAAACAACTCTTCATTTCTGTAAGATGAAATCATTTTTACCCACAGGCTGCAATTTGGGATATTAGATGTGACAAACAACTGCAGTCCAGACAGTCAGGTGTTAGATGTGACTGAGATATACGTTACAAGGGACAAAATTAAAATACTCCTACATAGTGGTTTTTAAAGTCAGTTACAGATAGCTCTGTATCCTGCAGCTCCAAAATGTATCAATTGATAGTGGGAAAATTTTGTTATTAATCATCTGAAAAATGATCATATAAACATCTATTTAAAGGTGCTCTTAATTACTTATTTTCAAGCCTACACAGAGTAGGTACAGAGTAGGTGGAGATGTGCAAACCATCTGTCCAGTAAAGAGAAAGGAGCACAGCTTCAACCATGTCATGAGATATGAAAAATGATGTCACCCATGATGATATTAATCATATTTTTAGAGGAGAATGATAACACCACACAAAGTTGCAAAGCAGGTGCCACAAGCATTCTAAGAGGAGGAAAACAGTCCTTGAGCTTCAACAAATCTTCAAAGTCATCTAAAACGTCATCGTCCAAATAAGGACGTACTTCATGTAATGTACATGTGACAGTATTAGGAGCAATAAAACAGCGAGTAATGTAGAGCGAATTTGAGAGATGACAAAGTATGTCAGCAGCTGATGGCGTATTTGTATCCTGAGTCCCTGCTACTTTGCTGACATTTCCCTGCCTGTCCTCTCTGATGTGATCTATAAAGACATTCACAGTCTGATCCACAGCATCAGTAACATAAAGAAAGAAATATGGGCTTCAGGTGCTGCATTTCAAGTTAGATGGCTCAAAGGCTGGATAAAAACACATTATTTCATACACAGGAGTGTTCAGGTTCACAGTAAAATAGGCAAAAATGAAAAAGATGATGGAAGAGTCGGAACTGTTTTTTTGTGTGTCAAAAAAAGGCATCTCGGTTAGAATTGGTGAGTATAGACTGTTAATATGCAGCTGTGATCACCAGATTTTAGCTTTTCTTCACCTCAGGTGTGTATAAAGCATACTTAAAATAAAATCAGTTATCTTCCCGTTATCAGCCAACAAGAGTCAATTATTCTTGGTTATCATCATCAGTTTTAAAAATAATATTACTTATACATATTCACACACACACACACACACACACACACACACACACACACACACACACACACACACACACACACACACACACACACACACACACACATACACACACACACACAGGAGTAGTTTGGGATTCAGCGTCTTGCCACTTCTGTCCCTCAACCTTCCAATTGAGGGACGACCCACTCTACTACTGAGCCACAGCCTCACGGCTCAAATACCCCAGATGTGTCCACGGTCTGGCAAGCTTCATGACTGAGACAGCTGGAGTTGCAAGACCGAGGAGTTTCCATGCTTCCCAATCCACTAATGAGCCTCTCCTCATTTGTTTTGGGCTGTAACACCTCAAACCTGTTGACTCCTGGTCTGGCTCCACTCATTATGTCAGTTTGTTGTTGTAGCTGAGTTAAATACGATCTGGTTTGAACACGGTGTATTATTTTAAAAGTCACAGGTTCAATGGTTTGCTTGATCCTCCCTAGGGTGAACTGACAGGTCACAGTTCTGGCATGGTTGCATGTGAGGTGCAACCTGCTGGACCAAGCACACAGCCGGACCGCAACGGGGTGGATCCAGTGTAAGTCGACGCACTGACTTGAATAAAAACCTATCTGATCTGGTGCCGTGACAGGAGACACATCTGGTGTATTTTAGCCATCCTCCTCAAACACTATCAATATATTGTGAATAGAAAATTATTTGGCTGACCTGCATTATAGTAGCGGTCCAGCTTCTCCCACAGGGGCTCATCCTCACGCTGGAGAATGGACAGCTTCAAAGGTTCATAGATGGAACCTGAAGAACAGCATAACAGTCAAACAAAGAGTTTATAGGAAAAACTTTTTAAATATTGACTCACATTTTGCTAATTGGTTGTCAAAAAATCATCAAAAAGCTAAAACATATATCTTCATCTCCACAAACATAATGCTTTAAAGAACAAAGTAGAAAAAGTTCAAATGGGTGGAGTCATTTTCTTTTTGTTAGTGTTATATTACCTGTCTTTGCTGGCTTCTTCTTTTTTTCAGACAAAAGATTAATTTTATTTGTTATTAGGTGGATGAAATATAATGTATGACCACCTTCAGATTTACAATGATAAAATCCCCTACCCAGCAAGAATTAGACAATCCACAGAGAACAGAAATCACATCAACACATGCCACCAGTACATTATTTTTCACCGCATCACAAAGGACACAGCACACAAAACAATATTCAGGCCAGGAGGCTGAGAATTCAAACAGTAATGTGGCATACATCAAAACATTTCCTCATACTATTTCCTCTGAGTTGAGAGAGAGAGACGGTGTTTGAGGGAAACCCCTATCTGTAGACTTTTCTCAATTTTCAGACACTTTTCACTTTGCTGAGATTTGCATTTTAATAGGTTCGACCCTGGGTCAATACCGCAGGTAGTGAAAAATTCACATTCTAGCTGAAATTAGCATAATTTCCATCATCTTAAAAGTTGCGGGGGACAAAGCCAATCCATCTCTTTTTATAGATAACACTTAAAAGAGCATAGAAGAAGTCTAATATTACATTTTTAATTCTTTACACAGGATCAGACAAATGCAGACAGCTGTTATTTGACTGGTTTTAAACAAATGCATAATGAACTACAGTGAGGCAGACCTCCAGCACTGTGACAGATGATGTTCTTATTGTACTACATTAACACTGTACATTTATACTGTATATAGAGTCACTACTGGGATTTAACGCTATGCTGTTGTTCAATAAGAGTTTCAATCTCATCGTAGCAGCATAACCATCAGATACAGTAATCTTACAGTGGATTATGGGTAATGTGACAGTATTTTTTACTGTGTGTTCTCAAGGAGCCCAAGAGAGCTCAAGCATGTGACGGTCTTAATGTCTTATAACTGCAAAACTTTTCTTTTAGGTGTTTACCTCATGGTTGGTATTTACATAGCTTTGTAAAGGACCATGTTTTGTATTTCAGTCAATCTAACAAAGACTTGGTTTGAAAACATTAAAATGAAAAAATAAATAAATAAATAAAATAAAGAATAAGACTGATTTCCTCTTTTTGACACCAAAGCAAAGATGTGTTTTCTGTGAACCTGTTAAAGAGGAGGTATTCTGCTTTCCCATATTTTAAACACGGACATAAGATTTTAAAAAAGTTCTAATACAACAATATAAATTTCTAAAAATAGCACAAGATCTTCTTTCTTGCTGAAATCACATAAGGATCTCCTGACAGGTTCATGATTCGTTGGAGGAGCGGGCCTCAAACACCAAGGTCTGCTCATAGCTCTGTCCTGAACAGGCCTCCAGAAGGCTGGTCAATCAGAGTGAAGGGGGTTTGTGGAGTGGGGAGCCCTAAAGAGACTAAAACCTAAACGAAGTGTTTCAGACAGAAGCTGAAATAAGGGTTTTCTGAAACACCATTGTGAGAAAAATAGGGATTTTTTTTGAGTTGTAAATCTTGTAAAACTACTATAGGGCTACCACAGGGACAGCACAAAGCCAAAGAAAAGCACAATACCCCCTTTTTAAGACTCAAAATAAGTCCACAGTTCTCAAGAACAAAGGGATTTTTATTATCGACCTATGTATCCCGGCTTCTGATTGTGGATAGCTTCATTATTTTCCCATTTGTGCTGACACTACTTACCAACTCTGTTGATTTTCCGATGAGGCCGAGCAACGGCAGCCGCTGAACCGGCCATTCTCAAAAGGTGAAATTAAGGCCAATCGTCTCCCTCAGCTAAATCACAAATCTACAGCAATTCACAGGAAGGAGTTAGTAGCACAGAGTTAGATCAAAGTCATGCATGATTAAAAAAGGAATTACGGTACACTAAGTGATGATGATCACAAACATCATGCAACAAATTGCAATGCATTTTTAGGATGGCAATGGATGTAATTAAAACTCTTTAGAGACACATAGTCATGATGAATTACTACCAGACTGTTATGTTATTGTGGTAAGAACTTCAGCAGAATAACTACAACACAAAATGAAGATGCATCAGGTCATTTCATCTATTGCCCCATGTGCTACAAAACTCTCCCTTCAAATCTCTAGATCTCCTGATGCTTAATACAGCTGAAAACGAGAGTGCAAACAGTTACATCTTTCATATTGTTTGGTTGAGGCATTTTCATTATGTGATTCCCCTTCTTTTATTTTCCAGGCTGTATTTAAGTAGTGTCAAAATGTTCAAAGCAGTTATTATGAAACTACTAAATGTTTTTATGGAGGTGTGATTTCTATATTAGGAACGGGATCATACCAAAGCTCAAAAAGCACACAATGAATAACTGAGTATGTCCACAATTGCACATTTTTAATGGAGTGTTAATGGTACTTCATGGTGAGTGCATTTAAGAAGCACTAATAAATATTACAATACAACACAGTTGCTATTTTAAAGCTTTCCTTTGTGCTATGCTCAGTATCACTAACATGCATCCAAACATTTTATTCAAACTTGCTTCCTGTGACAACAAGTCATTCCTGGAAATTTTTGCAAGATTTCAACTAATTTATTTTATCTCAGTTTTTCCTATCATTACTGATTAGTTTGTCCTGTTATCTCACTTTAATAAGATAAATCCGTCAAGACAAGAATAAGAAAACAAATTATATGAGCTCCTGTGAGAACCTGTTTGGGTTTATTTTGGCGCCTCCCTAATTTTTGAAA
This sequence comes from Labroides dimidiatus, assembly GCA_030710495.1. Classification (NCBI taxonomy): domain Eukaryota; kingdom Metazoa; phylum Chordata; class Actinopteri; order Labriformes; family Labridae; genus Labroides; species Labroides dimidiatus. Next base: position 26,454,021 of record CM061144.1, on the reverse strand, counting down.
AAAAAATTCATCCTGTCCCTTTTAAATAGTGAAGGAATCACTCACTTTGAATATTTGCTGTGTAAAAATAAAAAAGGCACTCTTTAGCTTGGGTCTTATCATCTCATTTGATACCTACCTCCTCACAGTGGTCGCAGATATTTAACAATATGATATAGAAGTTGTAAATCTTAACATTGATGGGCTTGCTAGTTTATGTTGATCATAAAAAAGATTTGTGCCATTGTCATCTGTCAAAAAACAGTCAAAAACTCCTCACAGAAGTTATAACATGTTATCATAGAGTAAATACAATGTACAGATGCTCTGCATAATGTAACACAAATGGCTAACTTCTGATTGCATCCTAAAGGGACTTTTCTGTTGACTATTTAAATAAAGGTTTCGACAGTGTCCAACCGAGCCTTAATGCAGGCGTTTTAAACAATCCCATTAAAAGTCCCTTTGATCATTCATCTAGCCTTGAAACAGGCTGACATTTTGTGACATAAACAGTAAACAAGACAATAAGCAAAAAGACTGACAATTTCTGTATTGTGGCTTTTCTGTTTGTTACTGCTGTGAGGAGGAATAAGTAAGATGAGACAGCTGACAGCAGGTTGTTAGGACAATGTTTATCATTTTCACAGCCAAGATTCAAAGTAGATTTTAAATTTGACTGTTAAAGAAGGGAATAATGTTTTGTCATAATGCCTGTTAAGTGATAAGGGATATTGCTTAATCCACAGAGAGTGCCTGATTAAGAGAAGGATACTCACTGGAAATTTAGATAATGGGAAAAGTGAAAAGTTATTATGCATATTTTGTATTTCAAAAACTCGATTTGTTTTTGCAATACTGACTTTTTAATTTTTGAAATGATCCTAAGACTTGCATCATTACATTATTAACGCACAAAAATGCAAAACACCTGCCATGCTCTTAAATACTTACTCTTTATCTAAGTATAATTGCATTGTTTCATGCTGTTTATGCCAGTTTGATAGTAAAACAAGGGTCTTTCTCGCGACACGTGCCATGTAAATACAAATTTATTTTAAGTTGACATCATTAAATATTTTATAACAAGATCCTTGCCTCTGGTCTCTCTCTATGTGCATCCCAAGGGCCTCACAGCCTCTCCACTCATATGACTTGTAGTGTACACTGTACAGTTCACTAAAGGTGGGTTTGTTGTGAAAGCTATTGATGGTGAGACAGTCTTAAAATAACCCCAGAGTGTTGCACATGTACCTCTGACCTTTCATGCTTGTACCACCACAGCAGTGGGCAAATGAAATGGACAGTCAAATGCAACCCTATGTACGTAACTTCAACACATAGATACTCACTCAGAAGGAACAACAAAACAAAAACAGGTTACAGCGAGTCACACTGTGCAATGTCATGCAAAGAAATAAGTCAGACCTGATCTTTTAGATCGGGCTTTAAATTCCAGGAGTTTCCAGCCGACATCCGCCAGGCTCGCCATGTTTACAAGTGTCACAATGGTTTAGATTTGAGGACCTTTCCTATTTTTCTTTCAAAATAAGGCATAGACAGCACGATTCCTGCCTGGTTATCATAAAAATGTTCATATTGTCCTATAATCATAGACTGATTAACATTATGTAGACGTTATTCTTCATTGAATACTGTATTTAGGTCGATATTCAATGCTAATTATTCTTACTTTAGGCTTTTACTGTGATAAAAAATTGGTTAACTTCCGGTTTTGTCATATCTAACAACTTTAACTTCCTAACTCTCAAACGTCAAACTAATCGTTAGAACGACACTGACGTGAACGAGGAAGCTCTTTGAGTGAATGTTTACAATTTTCCCTTTAAATACATACGACCATATGAAAAATGAAATAAAATTAAGAAATTTTATCCCCGTTTGAAAAATTGAAATCGTCCTTTTGGTGTTTAAATTTAAAACAAACAGCCATTTAAAGCTGCCGTAAAGCTGTCTGCCGTATCGCAGTTTGTGTTGTTGTCAGAGGCTTCTCTGAAAGAAGGATGTGGACGTTTAGATTCAGTATTTTCACCGTTATATTGTTTTTTATTGGGCAGTATAACACAGATGCCCTTCAGGATGTTACTGCGGACCTTTTCGGTTCCGAAAATTACGGGACGGTGGCAGCTTTTGGTGACTTTTACTCGGATAAACAGACAGACATCTTCGTGATTAGAGAACGTATGTTAATATTTCCGTTTTCTTGTTCACTGCTTAACAAATGACACACACTGTTGTCCGCCGTTTATTGAAATACGTTAGTAGTAAGTTGAGTTAAATATACAGCTAAAGCTACAGAGGGTCATACCATTAACGTATGTTAACCTGATGTTAACTAAACGATTCTGTTTGCTGTCCCTTCTTAGTAATACCAGTCGTTTTGGTAAAGGCTACATATTTCTGATTTTCATGATTATCACTGTTTGCTTCTTTCTGTTTCAGAATCTGAAGTGGTTATATTCTACGCTGATTCAAAAGCACCTTATTTCAAGCCTAAAGTCAACATTACGAAGGACATCCTGCCAAGGTACGTCTATCAGTTTTATTTTCTAGAGACATGTAATGTTGTTCACACAGTATTGCTCTTATGTCCAATCTTAACGTATTTATCAGCTCTGGGGGATAACTAAGACTTTATGGTGGTTGTGTTTACTCTTTAATTACATAAGCGCAAAACAGGGGTAGGGGAGACCAGGGTTGGTGAGCACACTTTGTACTCTGTCTGAATCACTTATGATCAGTACCTCAGAATTACTAAATTAGACTGAAACTTAAGGCTCTGTTTTGCACCTGGACACCCTAGAATGTGGTTGATTAGCAGTAAAAATTAGGTAGTTATTTAAATATATAAGCACAAACCTATAAAACAGGTGAAAAACAAGTGTTTAGGGACAAAATAATTTTGCAACCAGAATCATTTCTGTGTTATTTATAAATGCCCGTTTCATTCTTCAATTTGAATTATCCTAAAAGATTTTCAGAACTTTTTTGGTACACAACAAAGGAGAAAGGAAGGAGTGTGTGCATGTGTGGTTTTTTAATGCAAGTAGGAAAACACATGGACTTAAACATGGATGCATGTATGCAAAACTGACTGTCTTCTGGACTGATGTGTGTAGAAAACATAAATGTAATCTCAGTGACTTCATCCACTGGTCCCTGAAGAAAAATAATAAATTTGAATGCAGACTCAAGCTAACTTATAACCAAGTAAACACCCTGCATTCAGCTGTCGTGTGACGCATCACACCCACTTGTTGGTAAAACCAGACACTCCCCTTATTATCCCAACTCTGCAATAAATTGCTTAAAACAGTTGAACTAATGATAAAAATATCCCTGTACAGCAGATAGGAATAAAGAATTAAACTACTGTATTTTTTAGTAATTTATATGCATCAGGCTGTACACATAGTCAAATATGCAGTCTAAACAGGCATTTTAATGGTTCTAATAAAATGAGCATATCATTATTCCAAACCCATTCCTCTCTGCTGTATAGTTAAGGATGCCATTGACCTTCATGTTAATGGACTCTTTTTTTCATTTCAGGGGAACAGTCATCACCGGTGTGGTTCCAGGAGACTACGATGGAGACTCTCAGATGGATGTCCTTCTTACGGCTCAGACCAGCCCCCTGCAGACTTCCATTTACATCTTCTGGGGGAATAACCAGACTTTAGGTATGTAGTACATAATGTACACAATTTATGATTTGAAAGCCTCTGGTTTCATTACAGTCAATTTATATATTTATTTTTAGTTCTGTTATATTTTCATACTTTCCTGTATTTTTAAACATCCTATACTGAAACCAGCTGCTAATGACTTTAATGAATTGGACATCTGAGCTATGCTGTGCTCATTAGTTAGTGTAAATGATGAGTTGGAAAATGTACAGTAAAGCTGATGTTTTACAGCAGAACTTAAGGTTGACAGACAGCTGTTTCTAATCACTGCACTGCTGAAACTTAATACTGTTTTTGTTATAATGTCATAACCCTGTGTACTTTTTTTTTTTTTTTTAGAAAAAGTGTTTGAAAAAAGTATATATATTAAGTTGAATCTGATTTATTATTTTTTTTAATACAAAATGAGATTGAAGCACAAATCAAATGAACATGGACAGCTTTAAGAGTGAAGTTATGGACATTTTGTTAGACTGGGTAACGGATTGATTGTCACGTTATTGCTGAACTAAATTACATTATAAAGCAATTAAGCATACAGTGTCCTCAGAATCTTTAAAAATCTCATTTCACTTTGCTGTAGTCTTCTCTTTTTATAATAAAGACACTGTGGCTTTCACTGGTGGGGAAGCAAAATAGTCAGATTAATGATAGTGTAAACTATTATTATCATTATTCAAGGTTTGAATTTAAGGGTGCAATACTGTGTGTAACGGTCACTGTGACTCATTGGACATGATTTTTGCATGTTCATAATGGAGAAAAGCTGCAATGATTGGTCATTAGTATGTTTATCTAGAACGTCTTTGGTTATTGTTTTGAGTTGTTTCCAAGTAAATATGTCAATCATTGGTTTGTTGGTTCCAGCTTCTGAATTTGAGGATTTGCTGCTCATCTTTGATCTTTGTGACAATGGAGGGATAGTCTTTTAATTTCTGGACTAAGATTTTATTGACTCAACAAGGTCTCCAATAAACATGAAAATATTTGGCAGACTCATAACGGGAAAATCATTTGTTTTTGTCCTGGAACAGAGCCACTGTGAGTATCATTAGAAAGGGATTATTGTTCTGACATGTCAGAGCTATGGGAGAAAGGCCAGCTATCACTGAGTCTGTATTTTAGTGCTCATACAAAGCAGTACAGTTATATTGTGTTTGTTTTTGTAACAAAAAAAGGAGTGCTCGCCATTTCTCAGTAGCATTTTACTGCAAAACTGATGTGAACATTTTCTGATGCTCCAAAAAATCCAATGAAATAAATCAGGTTGATATCAAACGTGAACCCTTGTTTCCCTGCAAATCTGGCAAGACAGAAAAAAAGAGCTTCATTTAGCCTGGTTTGACCATCATATGGATTTTCAAGCCTGTATTTTTATCAGACTAGAAACTAAAACTGTTGCTTTCCTGCAGATATGAGTGGGTGGCTCACGCTGAACAAGACCTTCACAGATCAACCTCTTGTTATGGAGTAAGTATAAATCTGTGCGATGGTTCCATTAACTGTACTAGAGATTTTCTGTTTCTGTACATTTGGGACACATTACTTTATGTGTTTAATCTTGTCCCTTCAATACAGAGTGATACAGTGAATGTATTTAGAGAAATGTGAGAAAATCCAATACAGTACTCACATGGCTTGGCCTTGAAGAATACCATAAATTGGATGCTCAACACCAGATTAATTTCATGTATATACTGTTTTTTTAATGTTCTTAGTCTAACTTTTTAAATTTCCCCACAGTTTCAATGGGGATATGATCCCAGATGTTTTTGGAGTTACGAGCCTCTCCTCCACTGAAGTCTGCAATTTTACCAGCAGGTAATCAGTCAAATTATCTCTGAGGATTCCTTGTTTTCATATTTACTGTCAGTTCATCTTAAAGTGTGTGTGTATAGAGCTTTAGAAACCTTGTAGTTAACTTATGCTTTTTCTTCTCTTTAGGGTTCCAGAGTGCCGCAAAGCACTTAGTTCTACTGTTGAGTTGAGAGTCCCTCACTCTAATGCCTTTATTGACCTCAACAAGGACTTCACTGCCGGTGAGTCAGTGATGGATAAGAAATGTTTAACCATGAGAAACAAATGTGAAGTGCTCTGAGTTTTTTCAGTGCACGCTTACTCAACAGGGCTGAAACTATGCTCAACACCTATCTCACTTCAGTTTAACAAAACGTATTCTGCACTGTGGGCCTTCGGTGAACTCTGCATTGAAGGGGAGTGAAACATCCCAGTTTTGAACAGGTGTTACAGGTGGTCACTCAACCTGCTAAATCTTTTAGCTTTAGTGGATGAATTTTCTGTAGTTTATATAAGATGGTTGAATTTTAGGGTTACACTGGAAGATGTATATGTTCTTTTCCTGTCAATGTATTTCTTTTTTATCTATAGTAATTAACATTTTTGTGTTTAGTGTCCTGAATGCAGAGGTTCTTTCATTGTCAGCTGTTTGTTGAAGTTACCCTTTCAGCACTGTCAACTGAAAATAATTCATCTTTTTGGACACCTCCATTCTTAGCAGCGTCACCATGACCGGCCAGCGAAAATCAATAAGGGGTGGGCCCTCTGACACCCATTTAGTTAACAAGTGGCAGAGGTCGGTATGAAAGAGAGCCCATCCACACTTTTTAGTTTATTGCAGGGTCAAGGTACCAAAGCGCGGGAAAAAAAATTAGCATCCAGCTTAAAAAAAAACAAAAAACAAAACTGTAAGTGGACACAGGCCCTAATTCAGCACATTTCTATGACTTTGAACTGAAAGATCTATTAATTCATCATACCTGAAGCTATTTATAACTTCCTGTTGATGGAGGTTGCTGGTGATAGAGATGATTACTCCTCTATTCTCCTCCTCCACTGTATCTATCTGTATCTTTCTCTCCAGTGTCTTTACATGAAAACTAGATTAAGAGCTAAATGAAAGAGTGAAGACTAAGAGGAATCCCCTTAAAACAAACACAACAAAGACCTCTCTCCCTTGGAAGGGACTGACTCAAAGGGTGCGTCTCAATGCTTTGAACTGCAGTCTCTTCTCTCCTCCGCAGTACCGGAAGTACTTTCTGATCTACTGTATTGAGTGGCGTCCCAAAGCAATAATTGTACTCAGAGGAGAGATGAGAGAGGAGGGAGGAGGGAGGAGACTGATTGGAGGAGCAATGGGCGAGGAGACACGAGAGCAGGCTTCATGGAAGTCTTTTCCCTGACAGACACGCCCCCATATGGGATATCACTCACTGATTGGATGCTGCAGCAGCTTAGCTCTGAGGCTTCACATCAGTGGAGTTTAATGAAGATGGATCTGAAAACAGTCACAAATTTGCATTTCTTCATAAAGCTAGGATTAAAAAAAATTGTTGATGTGAGTTTTAAGCTCAAAATATTGAGCACAACCCTCATAAAGTCAATATTACAGAGGATCACTGCCGTGTTTATACAACTTTTTTATTCATATAGTTGAATAACAGAAAATAAATAGTTATGATGAGTTATTTCTCTCATTTATTCTCATTTTCTTTATGAAGACAACTTAATTCTGAGAGAAAAGTGTTGAAAAAACTTGTGACACTTGTGACATTTCCTTTAGAGTTCACAATGTTTCATTCATGAGCATGGGGTTTGTAAAGAGTAACTAATATCTAATATCCAGTGTTCCTGAGACTTCATGAAGTAGGTTATATTGATACGTTTCAAGGTACACGATCAGATACACTCTAGATAAAGGCTAAACAATTAATAAATAATTTAATAATGAGGCGTTTCACCTGTAAAGTTATCCGTGTGCTGCTCCTAAACAGGCCACAGAATAAAGAGAGGTCAGGTTTTCTCATGTGAAAGTGTTTGTTAAATAGGTTAAAAACACAGACAAAGCTCTGTTACTGTTTTATTTGATTAGAGTTATTACAGCGCACATTTGCAGACACACAAACAGCTGTTAGAGCTGACTGACACATGATCCAGAGGTGATCAGCTGACGCCGTCATCGCCAAGTCACTTCATGTGACGCTCTGGAGGAGAGGACGTCTCATTTCTCTTAGACCAAATCTCCTTGTTTCCTCTCTTCATTTTCTTGCATACCTCCCATGCATCTCTGGTGGGAGGGACTAAGACGCAAACTTGGAGGAAGGAAGGATGAAACTTTGAAGCTTTTAGGCGCACTTAAGACAGGGAGACAATCGATTAAAACACTAAACAGTTAACCACTGCACATCTCAACACAACCAGAGGATAGCAAATAAATATATGTACTTTTCAAGCTCTGATTCAGAAAGTACATTTTTTTTCAGTAAAAGCGTGTTTCTTAAACTCTAGAAAGCTTTGGAAAAAAAAACTTCATTTACTTTCATATAAAGTTGGAACTTTAAAACTTTAAAAATCTTGGTCCAATAAACTCTGTTGGTTAACATTCATTGCTTGTAGTTTTTACTTCACTAGAGGTGGGCTGCTGCATAATTCGCAGCTTATTTGCAACTTCTCCCCAGTTTCCTCATCATTTTCTGTCACCTGAAGCACTTTCTGAGCTGGAAATGTTGCATAAAAATCATGCTTACCGTGAGATGCAGGCATCCGTGTCTTCTCGCAGCATAAAACACAACCTCTGGGTGACATCACATCCACATCAAAATATTCCTTCTTTGAAATGGGTTAAGAAAATATAAATAATGAGCCTTCAGTACACTCTCTGTATGTGTGACTGGTTTATCAATTTCCCCCACATCAATACCTGCCTCTGCTTTATATTTCAATATTTTCAAAACCTTATGAGACCCAGACTGTGTCTGTTTGTTAACTTGAAGCCATAGCTTCCTGGAGCGGGTGCCATAAAGTTTCTCTGGAGGAAATTCCAGGAACCAGATAAGAGACCAAAACATATATTTAATACGAACAATTTTCAAGTTGACTAAGAGAGAATGGAATAGCCATTTTCTTCACCACTGAATGGAAAAATCACCTCACTCTTGTTTTACAGCATCACAGTCCTGTCCCTTTGCCCACTCAGTGTAACGCTGTCACTTAGACTTATGGGAGGATTTTATTTCCCTCTGGAAACTAATCCTCGTGTTTAAGGTAATCACAGAGGATTTAGTCATGTCATACTCGCTGCAGGTATCTTTTTGTGCTATGTGGTTTAAGTCCCAGGTCTGTCACAGTTTAACCTGAGCATATTTGAATTCATATTTAATCTTTTAAGGGATTAAGAGAAAGTCAATAAACTTCCACCCTTTGTGGCAGATTTAAGGAAATCCTAGTAGCAATATTTAATGCTTTAGTTTTAATACACATTGGACTATGCTTGGGCATCATTGGTTTTTGTGATGCTTTATCAGGTGTGGATAAACTCATCCATCAGTCACAGTGATGGCCTGCATGTCAAACTGCCTCTTAACGTCTTGATAGACTCTGTGGAGCCAATCTTTCAGCCTCTTATTTTCCATCCTACATGCATGTATACACACACTTACACATGCACAGAGACCATAGACATTAAATCATTGAAACTCCTTATGTGAGTCTGCTGCATTCAGTTTACTGCTGGTGAATGTGCTTCAGGAGCAAGTGGGGGGAAAATGACTACCGTACATCTGGTGGATGTCAGACTCTCTAGCTGCCACGTCTGTGTGGGCAGGCAGATTTAAAGAGAGACACAGAGAGATATGAAAGAGAGTTGGGAGTGATGTAGGAATAAAGCTGATTTGGAGAGAATAATGTTTTGAAAGAAGAGGATGGTGGAAAAGATATTGGGCAGAGGAAGAGTAGGAGGAGGGTGAGTCTTCAGCATGGCTCAGCTCTGTGTCTGCTGTGACCACCTGCTCCTCTAAGTGGTGCCGGCTGGAGCATCACAGTGTGGCTTTAACAGGAGGAGAGTGAGTTTGAAAGACAATCTGGGTCCTGCTTGTTAGCTGGTGTCAGAGAATTGACAGCTGAAAATGTTCATCTGCCATCAGCGGTGATCAGCATGCACATTGTCTTTATGATGGTGAGAGGTTGTTATGCATAATGAGGTTTCTAATGTGTTCCCCTGAGCCTTAATATATCAAGCAACAATAAACTTGGATGAGTCAAAGAGGCGGGTCTTTGGCCTCTTTTCAAATAGCTACAGGATGCCCACCTGTCATTCAAGACAGCTATGCCCTTAAATGGGCAAAATTCATTAGTTCAATAACTTCAGAAATAATGAGTCATAAAAAAAATCATCCCTTGTACTCTGTGTCCCAAAAGAGAAATGAGCTACTAAGACACAAACTCTCTTTTGAACCAGGCTGTAAACATATTTTTAAAGCTGTAAAATTCAGCTTTATTTGGGTTGGTGTGTATGTGGTTTCCTGTCTTTCTACACCCAGCCTCAAGTGGAATCCTGAAGAATTGCATTTTTTAGCACATCTACTCCCATGGACTTCATTTCTTGCAGCTGAAGGTTGCTGCTTACTTCAAACCAGTACAGTAGATGGGTGGCTTTTTGTAATGCAGCACAGCTTGGCAGGATTTTGATCTACAATCTGGTCGTTGGGTTGAGCAGTCAGTCAGAGCTGTGTAACCACTTTCAGCACAGGCTTGTGGGTGGTACCCTGCAAGGAGGTCCTGGCATGACAAACATCAGAAACAACACAATAACTGTGTGACATTAGCTATGTTCAATAATATGACTGTTGTCAGGTGTTTGCTTGTCCTTTGCAAAGTTGAGTCAGCTGAATTGGAATATGCATGTCAGTCATGAACATCCCTATTTAAAAGATCACATGAGGATGGTATGGATGCATGGTACTTTTCATCGGTCAAGGGAAGGTATTGGTTTTGGTTGGTTATAATAACATTTTGTACAGGACCTTTATAAAAAGGACTCATAGCAGGGCTGTTATATATTGGGGTGTAGGTGAGTACTCTTTATAAGGAAACCGCTCGCTAAGTTTTAGCCCTGTACACCTCCCAGTAGCTGTTCACAGCCAGCATCAGCTCTGCTATTTTGAGGTAGCTTCAGTTTTGTTTATACATGTATTTTATACCCTCCAGTATCTTATTCCCCAGTGTTAGTTAACATTTTCCAAAAGCTACTTAAGGCACCTTGAGACATCAATTTAAAGTTGATGATAAGAAAAAGATTACTTATAATTGTCCAATATTAATAAGTATGAAGTTGGAATATGAAAGTATATTAATCTTTATCATCTTAATTAAGAGTTGAGGGGCTCAGTTACTGCAGGGAATAAATGTGGAGCTTTTCAAAGTTGGAAAGTATAAAAACAAGGTAAGCTGAAAAAGTTCTAAAACTTCAAGGATCTGATGGAAACCGATGAGGTATTGCATTAATTTTCAGGCTGTTTCTTTGTTCTGATTTTACAAATTGTAAAACACACTGCGGACCTATTGTTACGAGGGTCAAAAAGCCCTTACTTGATCTTCAAGGATATCAAGGGTGGTGATGACATTTCATCCTTGGTGAACCTTTAACCAGAGGCTTGGACAGTGAGTCTGTAATCATTTTGAACGAGGTTTTATCATGAGGAAGCCCCTAATATCCCCTTTCCCACCTTTCAGTAGGATAACACAGTAAGGTATTTCGTTACTCAGGCCAAGAGGGACAAGGCTGTATCAGGGCTATGTCACGACTCCAATCTCAGTACAGTTTCTAAGCTGTAAATGTTCCCATGCTAGTGTATTGGCTGACCTCGCTACATCAGCACTGCCAGCAAAAAAAAGAGGCTGTAATTGTTTCCTGGCCGGTGTCAAGGCCTCATTTAGCCCGCTTATTGGTCTCTCCAGCCAACAAACCTGGCGTCGACATACTGCATATGGTGCGTAATCTCTGCTGTTACTATCATCCTCCTCCAGCCAGTGTGTCTAACAGCAACGCAATAATAACAGCTTTTGTTCATGCTCTTTTGTTTTCTGCTCATTTTGTCCTCGCTCCCTCACACATTGAGGGATTTAAGAATTTTTTTTTCTTTTTTTTATTTTGTGTTTGGCTCATTGTGTGACTCTTTTTGTTCAGACAATAACATAACAGAGTCAGAAATCAAGTGTGTAAGAATAGATGCGAAGAAGGAGTCTATTCGAGAAATGATTGACGTTTTACTCATTTGCAAAATTGTTGAGATACTGAGAATGGTTAGTTCATAAGTTTGCAGTTTAGACACATAACTTTCAATAAATCCATAAATGCCAAAAAGCCCAAACCTTAAGCTATACAACACTCTTATATCTCTATGTAGCTGTGTTGAAGGATGTTAAATCCTAAAGGGAAAATACAGGACTTGCTTCATTTTTTGATGCTGAATACTAAATGTGCATTTTGACAGCAGAAATTAACATTTGCAGCAGGTTTTAAAAACAAGGTGAGTTTCAATAGCTCATGTCCTTTATATTTCTATTTAGTATTATTTACTCCAATGGGATATAGAGGGCAAAGCGACATAGGCTACAGTCAAACCCAGGCAGCCATTGTACGGCTGGTGATCAATCTAAACAGTGAGTCAAACTGTTGCCCCCAAGGCTGGCAATTTTGAAGAAAATACTATGAGCTGACACTAAAAAATCACCCATAGTTCCAGATGTCCTCTCTCTCAATCACTCTAACTTTTTTATTGGTCTTTTGTGACTGTATTGCAGGATCAGCAATGGGAAGCAAACATTTTTCTTGCTGGCTGTTTATAGGATAGGGCACTAGATAGAGGAAGAAATTGGAAGGAGAGTCATTATTGACAAGCAGTAAATGACTGTTGAAACTGAACTTGGTCCAACGGCTTTAAGGCGCTTTACATGTGGTGTGCAATTTGACCTTTGGTCTAAACCAGTGCTCAAATCCCAGAATGCTGACAGGAAAGTTAAGACACCACCTTATAATTATTAGATTTGCTCTAGTCTCCCCTCTAATATGAACATACAAGGCTGTATACAAGTGGAAATGTCAAGGATAGATATTGGCTGATTGATAAATGAAGAGAAAAAAAATGTATTGTACAGTCCCTTGTTCAGATTACTGGGCTTTCTCATTTTCACATTTAAACCATTTTAAGAGACACTTTAATAGTCAGCACCTGTAAAATGTTCTGCTTTGAACAAGTCATACCCACAGCACATTGCTATATTTGAATCACAAAAAGAAAAGGCATCATTAGGCATTGTTCTGGCTTTGCGGATGTGGTTGTTTTGTTAGGGCTGGTGTGCACTACACTGGCAACTAATTAGCAGGAATGTAGCCTTTTGGGATGGCCAGCAGCCTCAGGTTACACAGTGGTGCGCTGATGTAAACAGGTGGCTCAATGGCCTTTAAAGCTTCTGTTATCATCAAAGCTAAATGGCACAGGGGGGATGTCCTTTTCATCTGAGTGGTATACACTGGAGTGTTTGCCTGTATTAGATCTGCCTTCAGACAGGGTCATGAAAGCCTGCCAGAGCTGTATCACATCATGTTGATTCATGAAATGCTTTTGCAGGCTGGAAGCTTTCAGGAGCAGGATATGAACTTGACTGAGGGAAAGATAGTAATCGCAAAGTAATCATAGATGTTTCAAAAAAGTTAGTAAATTAAAAAAACAACAACAACAACAAAAAAAAAAAAAAAACGTAGACAACAGAACTGGCATAAAGAGCTCCTGCTAGGCAACGGGCATGGTAATGCTGAGTGCAGCATCCAATTAAAGTAGCTCTGTGTCAAAGCGACTGCTGATTGTCTGACTAATAATGTGTTGGTTGTTAGGGGAGGAGGACACATTCCCTACCCAACAAGGGTGGCAAAGAAGAAAAATTGATTATACAGGGATTAAGTTTACATTTGGATGGCAAAGGGAGACTTTTTAAACAGCTATTCTGATAATCAGGGCATTATCACAATGAGAGAAGCACACCCAGCCAGGAGAGATATCACTAGAATTTAAAAAGCAGTAATGGAAGTTCCAGCCCATTTATTGGTCTCCTACTCTTGACTTTCTCTCAAGGTATAAAATGACTGATAATGATGGCAGACTTTTTCTGTTCCTTTCATCCAATTACCCAGAAGGAGCTCTCATTTGTATACTTTAATCAGAGTTAGCTGAATGATACGCTGCCATGTAAGCAAACACTAAAGTAAACAGACTAATAAATCAAGCCACATCAGACAGGCAGCCTGATTCACTGGACTGATGCACTTGGAAATGAACAAATTACTTAGTTACACACTTTGCTGATGTCTTATAAAAGGAACAAACATTTTTCGATAACTGAATGGAAATGATGAACTGTATTCAGCTAAAATAAAAGACTGAGGATTAATGTTTGTGTTATTAGCAGTGGGATTGTCTGATTTGTTGGGGTTCTGATATTTTGTGAAAGCCTGACTGAGCCAAACTGACAGGGATGGAGAATTGTTTGAAAGTGCATCAACACAAATCTTGTTGCTTGGGCATGCGTAAAAATTGCTCAGTTGTTTAGTGGAGACAAAAAAGCTAGCTTCAAGTTGATAGAAAGCAAAAACAAAACAATTATTTTGTTTCTTATTGTCAAGTTGATTCACTGCAAAAACTGAAGTCGAAGCAAGAGCTTATGTTGTGTGTAAAAAAGAAAGTTTAACTACACACAATATGAGACACATTCACCGCATAAATCCAGAAAATGTCTAATTTCAAGGTTGTAAGACAAAAATGATGCCTGAATTGCTCATAAAGAGTGAAAAAAAATCTGCCAATGGGGCAAGAAAAAAAACTGCTTGTTTCAAATCTTGATATACGAGTTATGGCTCAGAACAAGAAACTAAACAATTAAAGATTGTAGTCTTTGCAGAGTTAACAGGTGACTGCAAATACATTAAAAGCAGAAGAAACGCATCCAACTGCTTAACAGCCAAAAGTAGCCGGCATCTTCATTAACATATCAGTTGCTTCACCTGCTCTTCACAATCTAATTTTCCCATTATATAGAGACTTGGAGTGAGCTCACAGGCATGTCAAGAGTGCCTGCTGGGTTGCAACAGGCCTTTGAGGTGTGTGTGTGTGTGTGTGTGTGTGTGTGTGTGTGTGTGTGTGTGTGTGTGTGTGTGTGTGTGTGTGTGTGTGTGTGTTTGCGTGTTTGCGTGTTTGCATGTTTGTCTGCGTGTGTGTCTGTGTTTTACCTCAAGGAAAGCTGGCACCAGGTCCAAAGTGAAATTTGGTATGCCCAGGTGTTTTTGCAGATAAATAAATAAAAAAGGAATGAGGTGGAGTATCTCTGCTCTGATATGCACTGCTCTTTGTTTATAGCCTGAGGGTATATTATATATACCTAAGCCTCTGATCCGTCACATCATAAATTATCGAGCTCAGAGAAAACTACATTCAAGTGAACAAAGGGCACATGCATTCATAAAACACACAAACAAAGGAAGCTTCAGGAAGGGTCTTAACCAAGCTGAACTGAATAGAAACTGCCCTTGGAATTAATTTAGAGGCATTCATGCTCCTTTAAAGAATTAATCCTTCTGACTTTTCTAATGCTCACGTCACTTACTCTGTAATTACCAGAAGGTTAAAATAATCATCTTAGATAAATTAACTCAGGACATTTTATTCACATCCATTGTTGCCAGAGGATGTAACCCAAACTGCCCTTTGTCACCAAATACCTGCAAAAGTACGCAAAGTTTGTTGGAAGTTTGAATATACGTGCTTGACTAGTAACGAAAGGTTATCTCTACCTAAAATACCACAGGGACTGAATCACTCTTTAAAAGCAGTATTGTGCATTTAAATCATGTTTTCTTGTACATTTCAAGGAAAAACCCTTGATTTTTTTGTTTTTCCTATTTCATTTATGTGAAATATTTTCAAAATGTGTTGCCCTGCTTGATTTAAAGTCTGCTATGCTATTCACTGTTCCAAGAAAATAGATAAAAACTGCTCTTTCTTTTCATGCTTAGTATGTTCTGTTCTAACGTGATTGCTTTCATCGTTGATTGAATGAAAACCTTGATTCTGACTAACAGATTAGTCTGGAGGCAGGAATACACTCAGAAAACTTGAGCACAGTTTATCCAACAAAGCTAAACACAGAGTCTAGAGTTAGTTAGCTAGTTAGTCTAGTCTCCAGGATGTGGCTAATGGTTAGCAGAACTAGCGTCACAAATCTTCAGTCCTATTTGCAGGTTAATGTTCATGTTTGTGCTGGTTGCATCTTTCTTCAGTCAAGTGGTTACATGCTAGTTTTACCAGACACAGCCTTTATTATTTATCTGTATTTTTTAAATACTAAGAAAACCCGCTCAGCACTTAGAAAGGACGATTTACATCCAAGTGTTAGAGAGTTATAACGTCATTGCAGTTGTCACAGATCAACGCTTAAGCCCTGAGGTGGCTGTGCTACAGCTCAGAAAAACAATTTGACTGACATTTCAGGCCTACCATAATAAAGAATATTAATAATTTGTTTATCCAGCTAGTAATTCTGGTGATGACCATCAAGATTGTTTGGTCAACAAAATGCTGAAATGAATTAAAATTTGACCAGCAAAAAGCAGTGACAGGCTTCAAGTCTTTTTCCTCATGATCTTGTTTGATATTGTGACTCATGTTAAGGCACCAGTATTAATTTCAGTATTTTTCACAGCCAGTGAAATTCTTTTCAGTGTGAGCTTTACTAACAGTAGTTTTTCTACCTACTGTTTAAATGACATTAAAACCCGCACAATATCCCTTGAGTGAGTCCAAGTCCAAGTCTTCATCGGAGACAATGGTCAACATAGATCCCCAAACTGTTTGTACATCATTAAGGAAAAGCTTTGAGTTTAATGAGGATGAAAATGATTAATTTAATGGCCCATGTTTGTCTGAGCCTTCTGACCCCTTTGGAGCCCTTTTTAATGTTTGATGATGTTAACTTTATGACCCTTCTGCAGAGAGCTTTAAGTCTTGTTACAGCATTGTTTATCTTTGCCAGCAGAGAGCAACATAATATTTGACGAGTGAAACAGTGTGGGAAGAGAGGTAAAGACGGTGTCATGTTGGATTTGAAAGGATGGGAAGTCAAGGGCACTTGTTTTATCTGTATGCACCTGAGACTTGTAATTCAAAAAAGCTGTTTTTCATATTTTTACATAAAACATAAGTATAGCAGGCTTCATTTGCACTGTCATCTCAGGCTGCAGTATTGAGGTTTATTTCTCCATATTATTGTGCAAAGCTAAAGGAGGATGTAATAAAGGTCTTGATATGTGATGCACCCTCTGAAAATTTAATTAGACACAAATAGACACAAACATTAAAGTGTTTTCACTGCTGATACCGTGCACTCTACTCCCAATGCTGGCACACTCCACTGATGCAAGTCCTGTACACATACTTTTTTCTAGTTTGTGCAATGAGCTGTACCACGCTTGTTGTAATTGTTCCATGAGAAGTTTCTGTTTACACACATGCATATGTTCAGCATAAAGAAAGTGAACAAAATAGGACGAGAGCGTGTGTATGTGTATGAGAGAGTTGGCCATAATCCTCCCTATAGCTACTGCACCTACGTTGTTCCCTGTAATGGTTTTAGGAGATTATTTCTTCTGGGAATAGCATTGCCTCATTCTGTTCTCGTGTGTTTTGCCATGTTTGTGAATGAGGCGTTTTGATAGATAGAGGTGAAAGTCACACAGTGTAGAATAGGGTTACATATTGGCTTAGAGATGGATTTATTCTGCAAAGCTTTTCACTTTATTCCTTGCCTGGATTCTGTATTTCTTGCATGTGTGTTGTGCCTCTGTCAGCTGTGTGTTGGTTACATGGAGTAGTGAGTGTGTTGGTGTCATTGTGTGCACACTGAAAGAGTTTCACAAGGTTCCCAGATGTATTTGTGTGAGCATTGTTCATATCTGAGCTGACATTGGTATAAGCAGTGCGATATCAAGTGTGTATGTTCTTTTAAACCAGTGCGGTTCCCTTGACACTTCCAGACAGCAGTCATTCTTTATTGAAAATGTTGTGACAACGTTACAAAACCAGCCATATTATAGCCTTTGGGAAAACATCACTTAAATAGAAAAGGATCTTTGAAGGGAATCTCTCAACCTCCGTCAGACATTTTAAGCGAGCAACAAAACCGACTGTCATATTTCACAACATTAACAAGTGAAGTGTGTGTGATGGCGGTGTTCACCTTAGATGTTCTCTCTCAGCCAACAAGGTAGTCACACAAGTGTGTATTTTTCTTCTGCTCCCTCTTTTGACACAATAGTAAATCTTCTCTGTGGGTTTTGGGCAAGTTTGAAAAAGCTTGTTTCACAGTTGGATGGTTTCTTGCTAGCAGAGAGACAGGTCCACATATCAGTGGAGGTGGCCGGCTAAGATTTGGCTCCAACCCCAAACAGTCCCCCCATACCTATAAAAGGGACACTCTGACTTTGTGCTTTTGCTATAAATTCTGAGAAACAATCTTAAAGGCTTGTCCAGTCATGTGAAAAAAAAACACAATGAAACATATCGGTCATTTAATAATGTACTCAAGCAATGCATATGTCCCTTAACCTTTCCTGGTGAAAGGGGTTGTATAACTCATCTACCATGTTTTTTCTACACTCATTGAAGCACCTTGCTTGTGCCTTTATCGTAGTCTGTTTTCTTGATTTTCTGAGTACTTCTAGTCTTTGCTGACACTTGTGTTCAGATATTTATTTTTCATTTGTTGTAAGCATGTGGCCTTTGCAGCCCGAGGTCTACAGGCAGAAGCCCCCCCAAGCTATTTCTGTATCACTGCAAAAGGCCAAGGGTGAGCTGCCTTTTGCTGTCAGCACTCCACAGCTTTGGGATGACTTTTCCTGAGGGTCCTGGCCTCACAGTATCAGTACCATGTTTGAAGTCTGTTCCTGGGGATAGTTTCAAGTAGAGGACGGTGTAGGCTGCACCTGTAAGAGCCCTACAGCAGATGTCATAAATGTGACTTCTCCTCAGCTGCAGGGATGCTGCTGGCTGTCCTGGGAGCCTCCAGGTCATGGATCACAGTTGGATACAAATAACAAACTGAGGGGCTAAGCAACAGACTTGTGTCTCTAGAATTTAGCTGTTCAAAAGTAAGGTTCAACAAGCTTGCATAGACAACTTTATAACAAACTGTTATTTCCTTTTCAAATGATGTAGTGATCCTGCTAACCAGTTGTCAGACATGTCTGACAAGCTGTCTGTAAATAAGCTGTAGCTCAGTGTGATTTTTTAAATTCCCCTGCAAGGACTGAAGTAAAACAGCTGTATTAAGTGTTTTTAAGCAGTTTTAATTACTCAGTCCCTTATGTTGCTTGGAGGTTTGGACCTTGGATAATTGCCATCCCACTGAAAAGTCTGTGAACCATGGACATAAAAGAACCTCATCCCAAAAACCAAGTGAAGCTCCTTCAAAGAAGCCAGCAGCTGTTCAACCCACAGCCCCTCCTGATGTCCTCTACTCACCAAGGAGCAGAAGAAAATCGCTGATATTGAGCATCAATCCTGCCCACTTAGTGTTTTCCCTCCTTAAACCACCAGGTCTGGTTGTTCTGGAGAGGAAGAGAGATTTATGAATAATAAAAGCTCAAAGGTCATCTTAAGAATAAGTTTCTAAATCTGCCATTTTTGTTGCTTCTGTATCCTCCTGAGTACGGTCAACCCCATCGAACTGATCATTGCAATCCATGACTTTTATGGATTAAGCCCTTATGAGCTTTAATCACTGTTGTCTATGTATTATTTCATTTGCCTTCGTGAGCAGTTTGTAACAGTTCTAAAAATATATAAATATTTTATGACATCTCAATACACAGTCATCTCACACAATGTCCAGCGGAAAAATAGGTTTCTCTTAAATGTCAATTCTAAACACTGTTTCTTCTTTTCTGCATCGTTCGTGACCATATTTTCAAAGTTTAAGTACAAAAAGGAAGGCTGTATTTAAACCCCATTTCTCTTTGGAGAGGCAGAGAAAATATCAATTATAATTTCACCATCCTAGCCAGTCAGATCTCCTCTAGATTGGCTCCTTTAGAAAGGATTTTTCTTTTCTGTTTGGAGGACATGTGAATAAAATGTCACTTTACAGGTCCTTAAAAACAAATTAAACTCACACTATGGGTTGCAATTCAGTAAATTTTTCCTCTACTACGAGGTCCTGCCTCAGGTATCTGCCTATCCAAAGGACGTTTTTGTCTTGGAGGTTTTGCAAAGTGCTAGCTGTGTTTGTATATTGTGGGTAAGGGCTTTCCAAGAATGAAATCCTCATTTCATGATTATTGGAGCCTTAAAATTTACAAAAAAAAAAAAAAAAGGAAAGGCAGAACAAGGGATGGGTCAATATTAGTATTAAAGCAACTGACTTGCTCAGAAACTTCTGCTTATACAAAATCTCCCCAGTATGCCTGACTGCATGATGCCCACAAACATTCCATCTTATTTTGAGTGTGGGTAGAGTATTTCTCTTTTTCTGTTCATTTTTTCTTTCATTCTTATTTAAGATCCATTTATAGGTATACACAGTAGTAGAGGCTAGCTATTACTGAGTCGTTGTCTACTGCAGCTTCTTCTTAATCTGCCCTCCATTTGTGGGCAGCTCTGGCTCAGTGGCTCAGTGGGGTTTGATCCAAGCTCCTGTAGTCACATGCCAAAGTGTTCTTGGGCAAGACACTGAACCCTCTCGCTTGTTTGTCAACTATGTGGAAATGTGTATGAATGAGCACTTATAGTCTTTCACTATAGTATCCTCTGTGTGCCATCAGTGTGTGAATTTGGTGTAAATGAGTAAGTGAGATCCGTTTTTTGAATCTGTAATCTGGAGAGAAAAAACAAACAAACCAAAAAAAAAAAACAAAGCAAAGACAATAAAACAAAGGGCAATAAAAATAGTATCATCAAGCACTGATCAAGCAATTGATCCGGAACAGCGGCTTTCAATATATTTGAAGTAGGTGCGCACACTCTCAAAGACACATACAGAAGTCTTCATTCATTATCTAAGCATAGCCTAAAATGACAGAAAATGTGTCAGCCCATTTCAACAGACATTTTTTCATTGATAAATTAATCTGCAAGTTAAATTAAATGATGACGATGATGATAATGACATTACAAATAGCCTATGGTGTCTCTGAAAAGTCTAACAACCCTTGAAACGACCTGGATGGATCCAAATAAACACAGAAAATTGAACCTGTTCTGAAAAAAATTACGACAGACGAAAGTTTTGGAGTCAGTGTGCAAACATGATGGGATCAAATTTCTTTTTTTTTACTTCCTTCAGTTTAAGATGCGGAAAAAAAACAGACTCAAAAGACCTTTACCATTTTTCTGTACTTTGAACCAGTCAGTAACTAAGTATTGCTGTATGCTTATTTTTTGCACGATGGAAGTATTTCATGTATGAAGAAAGATGATTATCGTCACTGCAGTAATGTCGTGACAGCCTCCTGTGGTTATACATAAAGTTACATATGCCACAATGAAGCCCTGCCATACACATGGGTGGTCATGGGGTTACTTCCAATGGTACTGATGATGATGCTGGTGTGATGCTTTTCCTTGTGATGAGCCAAATTGTTCTGAAAATATTTAGCTTGACTTGATGTTTGATTTTTGGCAGATGATGTAACTGTGTACAGTCCATGTCAGGTTCTCTAGTTTTCTTTTGTTAGTGTTGAAACAGGAATCCGTCAGCAGATTGGACTCGAAGGTCTGCTTTTCTGACTACACTGATCGCTTTGTGTCTCTCTGATCCTTCTTTGCTGAGAATGAAGCAACCCTCCCAACATCAGTTTAAGGAAAAGCATCTGTCTCACCTAGTGACACCGGCTGTGACATCTTATTGAGTATGCTAAAAGGCCCTCCCTGTACAACCAAGATCGGTCCAAGGCTTCAAGACAGAGGAAGAAACTGATGTGTACAGATGAGCACAGCGGCTCGTACATTAGAGTACGGTTCCTAACTTGACAAACAAGAGAAACGGACAGAAACGAGCACGGACAGTGTATTTATTCTTCTCGTTTAGACACATCAACGTCAGCCTCAGTCAAAACTCTATCACACACTCATTAATCCTCAAATAGAGCAATGAGATCAGTCACCATGGTTGCCTTTCTCAAGCCAATCTCCCCAGTGGCCCTGAGGGGATAGAGCACACGACCGTATGTCTGCATATGTGTGTGTGTGTGTCCATGTTTTTGTGCATTTGTATGTATTAGTGTCCGTTTGACAGCCGTCGGGTAATAGGAGTCACAGCTTGTTTGCTGAGTAACAGGCTAACAAATAACCTGCTCGGGGGTGTTAGAGACTTAAAGAAAAGAGAGGATCAGCTCTTTCTGCCTGTCTCTTTCTTTCTTTCACTTTATCACACCCTCTCTCCACACCTCCTCTCTGTCCTTCAGGTTTCTCCTTTTCGCTTTTGTTCTTTATTCACCTTCTTTGCTCCCTTTTTTCCCCCACTAAGAGTACATCCCCTGTTTTTCCCCAACACAGGCACATGAGCATGTAACCCTAATGTGTAGGAAGTGATGACGAGTGAGGTGGCAGTACACATGCACAAACACACACAGAGTATCAGACACTAATGCAGCAGGCACAGCGCTGGCTGTCAGATCCAATCTGCAGTGCAGCCTGGGTAAACCGTCGCTGTTTCTCCTGCATGGCCTTTTACAGGTACAAGGAGGAGACTGTAATGCTGCTGACCTCAGATAGCTCCTCTAGTCTAAAGAAAACAAGAACAGGTACTGGGTCTTCGAGTGGAACAGAGGATTTAGGAAAAAAGTTTCAGAAGGGAATAGAAACTTTGAAGTGTTTTTTTTTTTTTTTTTGATATTTTAACGACTCCCTGAGCTTTTCTCATCAGTGTTTCTTTCCTCTGGCTAAGTAATAAATGTCATCATGTTCTGCATTTGGAAGATGAAAAGACAACAGGGGGTACAATATTATTTTTTTTTCCAGCTTATATTATGCATGACATTGGCGACATCACTGATTGGATTTTCAAAATTTGCAGGAATCCAGGGGAGCAATCCAGCACACCGCTGTGTTCATGCAAATCTCAACCTACTTCACGTATTCACAACAGAAAATTTACAGAAACAATTTGCGTCTGCATATTTTTGCTGATCACCCCAAATGGAGGGTATCATGTTTACTGGATGCTGCTTGAACAAATGGGAATTTATTGACCAGAATTCTACTTTTTGCTGGTCCGGAGAAGACTCTGATGACAGAAATCCTCACTTCCAGCCTGGTTTGGCTGCCCTTACCGCTGCACGACTCAATGCAGGTGAAGTGAAGGACAACAGCAGTGAGGAAGAGAGACAAGTTCTGTTGAGCAGTCATCCGATTCCGATACATCCTCCCCAGCATAGGAGAATCAATAATCTTTCTCCACTAGCGGTCATGTCCTCTCGCTTCTTCACAAGTATCTTTGCTCTTGAGCTACAGAGGAATAGTTCCAAACAGTCAGAGTGTACTTGTTTCATATCGTACAGAACATGTGAATGGGTACAGTGTACAAGCCTGGGGTGACTGAGTGACCTGACTGTTCTTGTGAGTCAGAACCGAGACCCACCAGAGCCCTGACAGCACCACAAAAGCTCACCAGAGCTTTTAATAAGCTGCTAATTGGTCGCTCGCAAGCAAAGACTGGCAGAATAAAACGACTGCTCATTTTTAGTGAACAGCCAGGAGGATCATGGTTGCCCTGATGCTGAAGGCAGAGGACACATAGTAGGAAACTGTAGGCGGGTTAGTATTATGTATTGTGTAGGTGCAAATATAATAAGCTACACATCAGCATCTCAGCTCCAACTCTCTCCTCCCGTGACGTTGTTCTGCTCTCTGGGCCAATTTGGGTTAGCAGACTTATTTTTCATCATTGTTCTGCAATGTAAAAATCTCATCAATTTCACTAACATCTTTTTGACACATTTTTAACAAATCAACAGAAAAAATAGCTTAGTGGACAGAGCAGTACCTCACGTCTTTGCTGATCCTGTCTTGTTCATGTGTGAAAATCTTCTCCTGCTGCATGTCAAATGAATCTATCTGGGAATCATTGCCAGGGAAAATGTAAGCATGGTCTGTTTCCACCGCACACTGTTAATCTCCTGATCCGACTCTGACCGAGGTAGACATTGAAATAATCAATGGAAATAATCTGTCCTCTCCCTGCTGGTGTGGCTTGATTCTTTAGAAAAAAATGTATCAATATTTATAACAGCTTGTTTCATAAGCAGTTACAAACTCCATACAGGAGCATCAGTCATGATGTTCATTGTTTTTCTTTTCACTCAATTTGAGAAACTGGAATAAAGCTCAGCAAGTGTTTGCTGCTCCAAAAGGGCCAGAAAGTAAGAAGACTTGACCCCACCATTATCAGGGTGATGTGTTACAGGGGTATGAAGTAGTGTTAGATTTGAAGTTAATTATGAGAAGGGCAAGTGTTGGTTTGTCAGTGCACTGGAGGAACATTCTATTATATTACACAGAGATTAAACTTCTGTAATTTTATTATAGTCCCAATAACATGAGGCAACATAAGTGCCAGTTGTCTATAAAATGGGTGCTGTGGGATTTTATAACTGGAGAAAAACACAAAGATTTCTACAAACCACAGACCAAAGGTGCATGTTGCATTATCATGTTTAATCTGCAGCATAATTACTGCCGAAAAATACACATTTACGTCGGAGAGAGCCTGCACACAGCTCGCAAAGCTGTTCAATGGGAGTTGTCGCTATAACAACCAACAATGTTAGCGATGTCAGAGGGTGTATTTACTTCATGGACAGCATGCTTGCATTGTCACCCATTATGAGCCTTGAAACCAAAAAACCATCACACCACTAGCATGCTGTGTGAGTGCAGCTAAGGCATGTGCAGAAGTGACTTGGGTGGTAGAGTCACAGAACTGACATCACACCCTATCCACTGACTAGAATACGCATTAAACACACCGATAAAAGATTGAAGAGTACAGTCTACACCACAAATTGTAGTTGCTATAAGAGGAAACTATGGTTAAAGTATTGACATGGAAACAACATAACTGGTAGGTTGTTTTGAGTTTTGGTTCTTGCGTTTTCATTCAAGCCCCCAGTTTTATTGGTATGTGAAGGTGCACATCCTCCGTTTTAGTTTGCAAACTGTGTCTGCGCTCAGTTCACCATTGATCCACAGTATTGCTGCTGTCGTTCAGGCCCCATACTATGTCAGCTAGGAGAGAGCGTGTGTGTGCATAGAGGAACAGAGAGATGGAGGCTGGTATTGATACAAAGCAAGCGATAGTATAAGGCTCCTGCTCACTGCTGTCCATTCTCCTCAATGTCAGAGTTCTCCTTTGCTGTCGAGACTTAGAACCCGCCTTGCATCACCCTATCTGTTTATACAGAGGCTAATAGGAAGCGTGGTCTTTATCCCCACACTGTGGCTCACCATAATGGAATAGAGAGACATAATGCTGCTCGAGTCAAACAGTCAGTGGAGGCCTTTAAATTGCTTCCAATCCCCTTAACAAATCTGATGGAGAGGCTATGAATAACTCAAGGGCTGATCATCTCCTACACTCCTCTTCTCCTCACTGCTCTGGTCTGGTCTTCTCCTCTCTTATTATTGTCTTCAAAAGGCTTGCTAAATCTCTGTATCAACTTGGATTAACTTCCTCTACTTCTCGCTTTTTTTTAATTACAAAAGACCAGTTCGTATTTGCAAGCTGGAAATGGTCACAGGTTTCCTGCAAAATATTGTGCAGTTCAGTTACCTTAACAATGAGTCTTTCCACATTTAATTTCTACCTATGCAAAGAAAATTTCTGGTCCAGCCCTAGGAGGTGAAATAACTTGTTGAAATTATCAAAGTCTGACAGACCAGACGACTGAATATCCTTGGATTCTAGTTCATGTTAGACAATATTTATTCCCAAAATCCTAAGACCTTATGCACCAGGCTTTTGTATGAAGCAGGCTTGTATTAGGCCGTCTAATCAAATTCTCTCTTCCCATGGCTGATGTTGATGCCAATAATGAAAGAGCAGGTCAGCAGATGACAGATGTACATTGTCAATATCATCTGACATTTAATTTTTGCATTTTATAAATAATAACAATTTCATATTAACATCCATGATTCTGTGCACATTATAATAAAACATATTTTACATGATAACCAAATTTGTATTATGCTCAAGCAAGTAACTGTTTCAGATTCGATATGCGATAAGCTTCACTGATGAGACTGCCTGCAGTGTTTTCAAACGTTAATTGTTTATTTGAGTCATTTATTTTATAGTCCTTGTGAGATCAGATATCAGTTGATTGCAATTATCCTCAAAATGGCAATAATTAGCCTGATTTATCGGTGCACTGTCTAAATCACTGAGCACGTGTGAAGTGTTTAATGCTCTACTGACAGCTCAGCAGGGTAAAACGCGTCTCTGTGCATTGGTGTTATTTGCCTACACTGAAATGATCCATTATGTTTCAGTTTGGAGCAAAATATGTCCCTTGCTATGCGAGCTAGCCTCATTGTACACATCTAATTCACTAATACTGTCACGAGAAATTATGCTCAGTTAGAGTGAAATATTTGCTGTCTGCTGAGAGCAGGTGGAACCTGCCCAGTCGTAAGTGTTGCCATGAAAACATTTCTAGCACTGGATGATCTAAAAATATGTTTATGTACACAGTGTCATTTTTTATAACTATGACATTTCTATTTTTATGATGATCAGGGGATAATCAGTCAGGGATTGTCTGAGGCTCATCTCCCCCAACACATATACAAGCTGTGACATTGTGCAGTACAGAGTTCTTTATGTATTCCTTTTTTTTAGATTGAAAGCAGCATTTTGCAAGATTCTGCCAGGACATTAGCGGGACACTGTGAAACTTGTGTCGATTCTACCATGAGTTGACTCTGTGCTGTAGTAAGGACTGTCCCTTTCTATCTACCTCATCATATATGTAGATTGATTTAGAGCTGTTAGGTCAGGGGTCTGCAACCTTTACTGTCAAAGGAGCTGTTTTGCCTCTTTTCTCCTGGATTAATGTCAGTCCGAAGCCATCAAATCTACTTCACTACCTACCCACCTACTACTTCTACCTTCACAACAAAGACAATATGGTGTATGAAATTCTATGCATATTATTCAAATACATTGAATAATTATCTAAAGAAGAAGTTTTGGGTTTTTTTTTTTTGCTCACAGATTTGACTTTGTTGATGTAACTATCAGGGGAATAAAACTCGAGTTTAGGCACAGGTGCAAGGAAAGCTGTGCTGTTGATGTTGCAGGAGGTGAAGTAGAGAGGTGCAGAGCACAGCCCAGACAGTAATTGTAAGCCACATACTTGGGCCAAATTAATTAAATCTTCATTTGAAGATTTACGGTCATTAAGTAGAGCTTTACTTGGCTGTATTGGAATGTAGACGTATTCATGAGAGATCTATGAATTATTCACTGGATGATTTTGGATGGACAACTCTTACTTTCTTGCTTGTCAGTTAGATTGTCTTTCATACCTGTGACTCGCTGCACTTAGACTCCCCTTTATAAATGCAGCAGCTCTGATAAAAGAGATACCACTAGGGGAATAAGTGCTTGAAATTATGATGCACATTAGTCATAAAAGGTTCAGGTGAGTTTTGACTAAAATGAACAAAAAGGACTGATAACCATTCTTATGCAAAGATCAAAATGTCACGATGAGCAGGACAAAATTCAGACCTTCCTTGCCCTCCTTGTCTGCTTCCTGCCACACAGCTTGAACAGGTAACAATGATGTGACAGCCATGCATGTCCAAATGCAAATTACAGCAAAAAAAAAAACAAAACAAAACATCAGAGAGGTACAGTGTAACAAATAACCAGCACAGTTACAGAAGAAGTTTGTGACAGGCTGCAGATCTGTCAAAGTTGGGGTATATTCAAGGTTTTTCGTGCTGTGTCCAACAAAAATTTAATAGCTTCCTGATTATATTAATTTAAGTTTATTTTCATACTGATAGAAACAGCATGAATCCAATCTGATCTGAGTACAGCAAGCCAACATTTGCCACATTCTCACAGTAAGACCTACAGTATCCCTCCCATCCTGTGGCTTCAGTGCACCAGTCTGTTAGATGTTGTTGCCCTTGACAATCTGTAATTGGCAACCGACACACTTCCAATCATTCTGTTAATGTGAAGGATCAGCTGATTGCAGAGTATTTTTCTGGATCACAACCTGATGACAATGAATTTATGAACAGATGCATTCACAAATGATGTGAAATCAGCCATGCAGGGTGTGTGTGTGTGTGTGTGTATGTATGTGTATGTGTGTATGTGTATGTGTATGTTTGTGGAGGTAAACACGTGATTATGCAGCCTGCTTATTATGTTTTTCATCATGGGTGGGTGTGACTGTGTGCTGATTGAATAGCCATCTATCAGAAAGTCACCAGTTATGTTTAGTTATTGTTGAGATTGGCAGTGATTTCCTTAGATGCCAGTTTTTTTTACATTCCTGAACAGCTGAAGCATCCAGTTTTCCATCCCTCCCCTTTCTTTCGCTCTTCATGTGCCATATGTTTTCTGAAGCCAAACATACAGCCCTTTGTCAAGCCTTACCATGAATGTATCTTAAATTAACCAGCAACATGACATAGCACTTTGAATCCCTCTTATACAACCCCTCCCACCCACACTCCCACACACATTTATGAACCTAAATTATGCATCTTTCCTGAGAGGTGGGGTATGACAGCTCTATTAGCTCTGAGTTTGTGTGTGCACTCACAGTGTCAGGTGTTGCTAAATCCTTTTGGTTTTGATGTTGGGGTGCACTTGTTGGTGAGATAAAGGTGATAAAAAAAACTGTGTTGCACAGCATACATAAAAAATGTAGTTTACCAAAGTACAAGTCTATAAAAGAGTAGCAATACGTTGTTAAGGCTCTCACATTGTTACTTGGTTTTAAAGTTTGATGTGTGTTCGGGAAACAATTGTGATAAAACTGTAGGAAACATCTTATTGTCCAGCCTTGCTTATTACTTGATGCTGATTGGTCAAAAACCCATAATGATGATTAATTTTGAAGGCAAAAGAAATGCTAGAAAATCAATTCACAGAGAGGAGTCTGACAGACAGACATACAGACAGACAGACATACAGACAGACACACACACACACACACACACACACACACACACACACACACACACACACACACACACACACACACACACACACACACACTTAAACATGGCCGGCAGTTAAATAGATAATTTTTTAATGTTTCTTATTTTATTTGTATTTTGGGTAAATAATTTTTAATTAATTTGTTATTTTTGTATGAATTTTGAATTATGTTTACTTACTATAATGATATTTATTATTTTTTAGTTGGTAGCTTATCAATAAGTGGGATAATGTCTCATGAAAAGATGGTGATGCACATAAGAATTCTTTTCGAGAGAGATAAAACCTTCTGCCTTCTTTCAGGAATTTGCTCACCGAGTCAGGTTTATGATTTGCATAAAGACTTGCTCACAATACATTGTTTCTTACATAACTGTTACAGTACTTTAGTTTAAATTCCTGTCTTTAACTTAGGTCACAAAATATATGAAAACTAACTATAAATCTTTAGGTAAGACAATGAGAAGTAAAGTACAGTGAGTTGTTTTGTTTTGTTTATTTTTCCTCAAAAAACAAAACAATACAAAAAAAGTTTTTCTTAGAGATTTGACTGAAAACAATTCAATCCCCTGTTTCTGTGTTTTAAAAAGAATATTTAGAGGACCTGAATCTGACCTATTAGACTGTCATAATGATCCTAAATCAAACTTGTTCACAGAAATGAAAAAATGAAAACATAATTTTAGTTGCCATAATCTTTAAAGAGGCAGTGTGCAGAATTCTGGACAAATAAAAGTGTGCATAGAGTCTTGAAAGTACTTAAAAACAATGTAAACATTGCCAAATAAACTTTTAAGCCACACAGTTCACAACACTAGAGTAACGTTCCTGCTTGTTGTCTGACTGTACTGAGCCATGCCTTGATGGGATTAGCAGGCTCCAATGTTCGTGTTGGTCACTTTCAATCACATAGGTCTAACAGGATTACTGGAAGCTCATCATGATATGAAAACAGCTGCATTGCACATGAAAACCAACTGTTCCTCAAAGTACCACAGGCACCTCTGACTTTTTCCTTTATCCTGAACTGCTGGAATCTCTGCACATCTTTTTGTTACGGTGGCTGAGTAAAAGTATGGTTGGAGCAGGAGAACAATACATGTTCATGGACTGCTAAATACACATGTTCCAAAGTGACCTGCTGCAAACAAAGCCTCTGAACATAATGGTGGGTTAGATACAAGCTTACCTCTCACTTTCCTTATTAATAAAAGGTTTGCAGGGAGTAAGGCATTGCATTTCATCACTTAGCCATTGTTATTACAATATGCATAAGAACAGTAAATTCATCACTAAAATCTGAACTTATCCCTCTGTAATCAAAACCATACCACCAGAGGTGTAAACCAGGCTTAAGGGTGAGACTTTTTCAGTATGAGTTTAAAACTGACAGTTATGGGCACCTCATAATGTTGACATTGAACTAAAGTATCAGTAGATTGTCCAGACATTGACTATTTAAGGTTTAAACATCAGCCTTTATGCTTCCACTTGAACAGCAGTATAAACTTTGTGTCATACTGAACACAGATGAGATCATTTTTTCTGTCAGTGATTTTTTTTTTCTAGGAAAAAAAAAAAGATTATTTAAAGATGAATATAAGTGCAGTGCTTTGCTTTGCTGATGCAACATAACAAAAATGAAAAGAGGGAGGGAAAATATAGACAAGCTCCTTAATTTCTCAATGACTTTGCCGCTCTGGATTTACTTTGTTTCCGCTCTCATCCCTCAGGTTCATTCTGTTCCTCCTCATATTACCTCTTTTAACTG
The DNA here is from genome assembly GCA_030710495.1 of Labroides dimidiatus. Classification (NCBI taxonomy): domain Eukaryota; kingdom Metazoa; phylum Chordata; class Actinopteri; order Labriformes; family Labridae; genus Labroides; species Labroides dimidiatus. The sequence goes on along the minus strand of CM061144.1, from coordinate 26,423,475 downwards.
GAATGAGTCTTTAAAAGGCCTATTGAGGCCAGGTAAAAATCCCTGAAACAGTAAAAACTGTGTTAAAGTGAGCTATGGTGGCAGCAGTCAGGTTTATGCAGCTAGCTAGCAGCTCTTTATGAGACAGGGAAGAACACTTTGTGGCAGAGAAGGGGAGAGCAGGAGGACAATTCACAGCAGATAATGTCAGATGGATCAAGTTAAAATGACCTTATTGTTCAGTTTACCAAAGGGAATTGGCTCCTTTGTCTGGGCATATTGACCTTGACACACCTAAAGGTGCACCTTTTTCCAGGATGGATGGAGAGCAGGGTCCTGTGTGATGCAGTGTCTGAGGAAAATGCAGGATAAAGTTTAGTGTACCACTCAAGGACGCTTTCCAGTTACAAGTCATGAGTTTACAGCCGCAGTACACAAGCTGACAGAGCTGAGAATCAAAGCCATAAAGGGAATTACCGGGCTGTTAAAATCTGACCTGGCATTTAGTAATAGACTAGAGGAAGAGAGATTAGTGGAGAAAAGAGTTTGGCAGAAGTGAACTCGGGTTGAAAATAAACTGGTACGATAAGGAGCAAGCAGAGGAAGTACCCCCACAGCGAGAATGTTAAGTGTTTGCAAAATGAATGTGTCTCAGTGAATCTCTCTTCTCTTCCGTCTACCCCATGCCACTCTGAATGACACACCACTGTCGCACCTAATCAGCCAATCACTGCTGGATTCTGTCTAAAGGGCCTGATTGGCTGATTAACCAACCTCATTAAGACACCACCTACTGTGCCCTCAAACATAGTGACACGGGCAAACACACACACACAATGAGAGAATTACTGAATGTGTTCTGCACAATGTGTGTGTTCATAATCTATGCACGCATTAGTTATTCTCTCGTTTACATTTGGCAAACATATCTGCAAGTCCACAGAGATAGAAATTATACGTTGTTTCCCACTTTAAGCATTTAAACATGGCTAAACTCTGCCTAAGAGTCATGAATATCATTTGAGATGGCATCTTGTTTTTTGTGTGTGTGGATAGTGGATGCATGTTTATGTTTAGAGTCTTGTAAAATGTTCATTGTTCTGCGGGGTTGTAAAAATGTTAGTTTAACCAGACACTGTTCATAAACAACTTTATCTCCATTTTGTAGATCTGACAAACTGAGACAACACCTGTCAAATGTGCTTGTTTACACCCAGGTAGTAGAGTTTTACAGCACTATGATGGTTCAGTATCAAAGTGAGCGACAGACCCAGATATTGGTGGGTAGGGTTGTGGTAGTATATAGTATAGCCGTATTTCGCCTCAGCACAGCATTTTCTGTTTTGGTGCAGATGTGCACTGAAATATTTCATTGCAAAACTTTCGGTAATTCAAACACGGACTGAAAAACCTCAGCACACACACATTATGTGGTGTGGTTGGTTTCAGTACAGTGCCTCTACTGTATCTACAAATCGCCTCCAAAAGATTCTGAGTTTTAGTTTTTTACCCATGATCAGTTTTGTGCTGTGAACTCAGAAAGTGGTTTCCTGTGATCATCCATGTGTGCCTGTTACAGTGAGGAGGAGGAGGGGCAGAGAAAACAGACTGAGGACACTCATCATTGAGCAAAGATTGCCTCACCTCTTAGGGGAAGAAATACACACCAGTTCTCATGCTGGGCTACAGAAAACAAAGTGTAAACAGACAGCTGCCATAAAGTAGCACTATTATAAAGTCTTGATCCAGTAACCTTGTTGAAGCAGGGTAGTTGAGGTCCAGTGTCGTAAACAGAGGTGGATTTTTTACCTGCTTTGTAGCAAAACGCCTTCATCAGTCAGCAAGTCTGCCTGCATTTGCACTTGGCTGAGTTAATTTCACACCCTGCAATATTCTGATTTTTACTGTTTTTTCAAAAGAAATATTTTTATTATTTTTTGTTTTAAAATATTGGGGGAAAAAAAACTTTAAACTTGTAAAACTTAACTCCTAATGAGAGAAGGACAATAGTGTGCTGCATTTCCGCCAGTTACTAAACTGAAAATGTGTCAAACTGAGACCTTTAGACTCAGGTCTAAACTACATAGAAGTGTCTGACTGTTACACCCTCTGTGGCTTCATTACAGTAAACACCGGCCAGCATTTTGGAATATTGAATATTGAAATACCAAGTATCCAAAGAGGATGTAGTTGTCAGATGATAGCCTTTGATCTCCAAAAGCAGCGCTGCAGAAACTCAGCATTCACTCTGTGCTTTTGTACTGCGAGTTCCTCTGAGCGTGAAGCAATTTCAGTTTTGCCAAAGTTGAAGGATGCTCTCCTTCAGGACGACCGTCTGGAGCAGGATTTACAAATACAGGGATAAAAGTTAGATTTAGCAAAGGTTTCCTGCTGAATCTCCTCCAACTGAGGTGGCAGGATTTTCCTGGAGAGAGAAAGCTCTTCCTCCTTAAGCTGTTTCACTCTGCTGATTATTTTTCCTTGGTGCTGGAGGCGACTGCAGTAGAATCCAGGGATAACATTTCAGAGCACATCCAGAGGAGGAAAGGGTAGGGTGTTGAGGGATGTATGCTTTTGAGTCAGCACAGTGTTTGACACACAGCCAGAGTAAAGAGAGCATTCATTAAATGTGTACCTTCTTTGATCTATACTGCTTCATGTTTCAACTCCAGTAAAACTCATACAGTTTGTTATGAGTTTCTGTTTGGCTCCAACATCCAGCTCATACCATGAGGCTTATATTCCCTTCAACATAAACATATAACAGTATTTCCACATCTCTTTCTCCCCGTCCTCCCCTTCATTCCTCCCCTCTGTCATTACCATTTACACTTTCACATGCAGAGCACGGCAGCACATGGAGTGCAGCAGAGCCCGAAGGCAGATCAATGCCAATATTTATTTCATGTACAATTACAACGGCTGAGCTGCAGTCCGGAGAACACGGCAATGAAAGTAAACGTCTTCTCACAGAGTGGCGCACAGAAGCTGCATTAGAAGTGCAGCCTGCAGCCTAAGCTTTGACAGTGAGGTGCATAAATACGAGCGCAGGTTGTAGGATTCCAATAGAGCGAGCTACAGGCATTACCAGGGGGTGAAGCCTCCAGAAAGCTGAGCGAAATCCTGTTGCTTTCACCAGGAGATCCCCCACTAGTAACCTTTTTCCTCTTCTTCACCTGCATCATGCTGCTGCTTTGAAAATACAAGTCATATGTTTTGCTGAAGGAATCCCACCTCTCCTTCTCAGTATTGAACCGTCACAGCCATCAGTACCCAAATCTAACACCTGTAAAAAACAGTAGATTTGAGCGAAAAACAGTCCCTTGATTATGAACCAAAGTGGCATCTTTTAGTTTCCACTTTTTCAACTTATATACTGAGTAATCTCTAAATGATGCATTTTACTCTTATCTTGGACTAATCATTATTGTTTTTATTAATGAAAAGAAGATTTCTCCTGTATGAATTAACCGATCATTCACTGCATTTTTATGAGTCCCACTAATCTGCAGCATTGATTCAAGACCAATCATTCAGGATTGATAGTTCTGCCCGGTGTTAGTTTGTGGTTGCCAAATGAACCGATGTAACACTTTATGTCTTGCTCACTTCTGTATCTCTCCCCCTTTCTCTTTTTCTGTATTCCAGATTTGTTCCTGACAACTGTTGGGCCAAAATATGAGACCTGGATCAACACGGTAAGACATAATTTTGTGCTTTATTGCCTCTTGTTGACTAATCCCATTGCTCTCTTCTACTGCCTTTTTAAGGGTGTAATTCAGTCAGAGTGACCAGTAGAGTCACATCCCTGCTCCACCTGATTCACGTAGAAATCTGTGGACTATGGGAACATGAGGAACAAAGGCCGATGAGCCCTTAAATCTGTGTTTTTAATTATTAACCCTACTGAGGGGCTCTCATGCATCATTCACTGAATTCCAAACTATGGGCAGCCATAATTACTTTCAATATGTATTTTATTGATGAATACAAAATTTTGATGTGTGTGAGGCTTTCTTAAGTTATCCCAAGTAAAAAATTTCTTGACAGATGGAATTTTGTTGAAATTCTAAACTTCAATTTCAATGACATCAGTGTTTGGTTACAACATTACCACATTATGGCAGCAGCCACTGAATACACCTGTAGGCCCAGCTAATGGTGGCTGTCCTACAGCTTTGACACAGATGAATGGCATTTTGGCTCAGTAATAAATATAAGACAAGTGATCCTGGTGCTGACTAGCAAGTATGATTACATTTGATTGTTTAGTTGACTAAACATGCAAATCACTCTCCTCATTAAATATCTCAGACAGAGTTTTTATGTCAAACCAACTCTCCTTCACATGATGTGAAATAAGTTGTGCAAAATTAAAGGTGTATGAAGGGCTGTACATTTTTTGTACCAATAATACGTTTTCAACACATTTAATGGCAACATTTTGATCCAAAACTCATCTTAGTGGTTTGTAATGATGGATAATGATCCATTGAAGTCAGCTTTAGGTATGTTGATTCACAGTTTTATAGGACCTTATTGTTCTTTCAACTTGTCAAAAATGAGATGTTTCCCTAGATTTTGTGGTTTCCAAAGTGGGCGAAACACTGGTGGGAGGTTGAAAAATGCCTCCTGAATGCAAAACTATGTACAATTGCATTTTTCACCCATTACTATAAGAATATAAACAAAAATAGGGGGTAAATTTTTATTGAAAACCATGCAAACAGAAAATGTTTGGTCTGTTTTCTGTTTCTTTGTTGAAGATCTCTGAGGTGACTTAACCAGGAAAGCGACAGTGTCAGTGGCTGAAGATTAATTTAGGAAACACTGCAATATGTGCACAAAGGTAGTCTAGTTTTTCTGTAGATCTATTGACTTAAGTATAATTTTTGTTTGTTTTTGTCAGTTTTTGGATTAGTCTGTATGGTCATGGCAGGGGATCTCCAGCACTACTATTTTGGGGTCGGGGCTGAAAGGTCGGGGAGCCCTTGGCTAGCTGTCACTTGCCAAATATTATTTGTAATTTGTGTGCCAGCCTGTTTTAGCAACAGGAGCACAAATATTGTTTGATTGCACAGACAGGCCCTCCCTCTGTTATTATTTTTAATCCAATGTGGATCTTTGAAAGACGTCCCTACCACCATTTGCCACATTAATGTGGTTGAGCTCTTGAGCGCTCTTGCATTAATTTGATATTAGGTTCTTCAACTTTTACCACATACACATTCATGCATATAATACACATTAAGTATGAGTAAGTATTTCAATTTGGCCATAGTAACACTATGTGGTTCTAAAAGTGTTGTCTAAAGGTCTTCTCCCGGTGAACAAAGTGCACCCTTCTTTACATTTCCTCACTGCAACAAACAGATCTGCAAAGCTTTGTGAGCTTTTGGGCTGCAGGATTCCTGGCTCTGCTGCAGGACTAGTTTATATTCTGGGTGAGCAGAGAGAGGAGACTGTGGCTCAGAGTTTTTGTCGAAGGGGCCTGTTTGATATTCAGCAGGTCGAGGCACCAGTCGAACAGTAGTCTATCTTATCACAGTGAGGGGGGAAAGGAAGAAAGAGAGAGGAAGGCGAAAGAAACAGAGAGAGATTGAAGGATTTGTCAGAGAAAGTGTGTGAGGAAAGAGAGAACCCAAGTAGGAGCAAAATGGAAAAAATAACCCGCCTTTCCCCCCTTAAAAAATACAAGCTGGAGAGAGTGGGACATGTTGTAGGAATGGTGATCAGGCAACAGGATGTAAGGGAGGATTTCAAGGCAGTGACGATCAATTTGATTTTTGGGGGAACTCAAAATTTTTCTCCACCTCCACAGTGAAGTGTGTTCACTTTTCTTATCTTTCCGCCTGTTTTAAGGGGTTTTACAGAACATGTTTGGTGAAAAGGCTTCTCCCAAAGGCCAAGAAAACAGGTTTACTTTTTAACCACGCCAGCTTTACAGTTTACAACTTTAGTTTAGCCTGAAATCTCTTAATAAATATTTGATAGTTGCCATGTTATTCCAGACAAACATTTACACCCCTCAGAGTAGAAATCCAGCTGACTTTGGCGATTCCCTCATCTGCAATTCAACCACCAAAAGGATTTTTTCTCCCCAATGTAAACATCAACAACTGTTTGATAGATTTTCAGAAAATTTAGAAACCAGCAGTCATGCTCCCCAGAGTTTTTAACTCCCCCCCCAAACTTTAATATAGCACCATATTGGACTCCAGTTTTTAGTAACGTGATCAACTGAGATGTTTCATGGACAACAGGCATCACCAAATGCTGAATCTGAACCCAGATGCAGTCGTATCCCAGACCTGCTGTTAAATTTTCATGAGCTTCCCTGTTCTTGCCAGTGAAGCTTTTATTGCCTTTTCGGTAGTCTAATCTGAACGGTGCAGCTTTTCTTATCTTTATGTTAGAAATTCTAGAAGCCCAAGAAACGGCTTTTGTGTAAAACCATCTCATGTGATGCGAGTCAACCAATCAAGCCTTTTTATGGACAATAATGTTGTTAGCGATACGGAGGAGCTGAAAACAGAGGGAAGACACAATAGATGACAATGAATGAGTCATGAAATTTAGCTGTTTTGACACTGCAGTGATAATAAACCAGGCCAAAGAGAAAACAAGTGTTAAACAAAAAAGAATTATTGTTTTAGGTGATGCAGTGTGGATCTGAATCGAAATGAAAACTAAAACAATTACAATTTCCTATAATTGAAAAAAATTTTTTTTGCATGTCTTGCAGCCATGTCAAAGGTCTGCACTTCCAAAGTGTTTGTTTGTTCAATTATAATCCTTTATTAATCTGCCATAGAGATAATGGCATCATGAGGGTCTTCATTTTCAAGCTAGATGCAGATCACTATCCATTTTTATTAGCGTCTACAAGCTACTTATGTAAAATTAGCATGTAGATGACAGTTGAAGTGATGCTTGGCCCCCATGAAAATAGAAAGCCATTTGACATCAAAGGCTTGTTTTGATCCATGTAAATAATCAGAGGCTGTCTTCTTAGCCTTTCAAACAGCCGGGTAGAAAATCTCTTTGAATTTACACAGAGGATCTCAATGTCTGTTTCTATAGCTCTGTTAGATGACTTTTATTGTCTGCCTTTGTATCATTATTGATAATAAATGAGTCATACATTAGTCCTGCTATTTTGCTGTGGAAGGGTCAGTTTGTCTTGCAGTGTATCTTGTGATTTTCTTGACTGCAGAAACTGCTAATTGATTGAAAGCTTCAGTGTGTGATGAAGTGGATCTTCTGGGATGCTTTAGTTGTTGTGAATGGTGAACACAAACAGCGATGGAGTTTAAGGCCTGTCTGGTGAAATGAGATCTTCTACAGTAAACTCCCATCATAGCTCCATCTTCTTCAATATTTTAAGTTCAGTTCCCCTTGATTCCTCCTGCCACATTGTCTTTATTTCTCTGTTTCTCATTCCTTAAAACCACAGACAACTGTCTCTATCTGCACGCACTGAATTGAATTCAAAAATCCTGTTTCTCAAAAGGCTCATGAGAAACATATCTATGGATGCACACACATCCTCACACATACTGTATAAACACAAACACACAAGGCCAGGCCATTTCCCAGCATCCTCCGGAGCATCAGACCCCTGTTAATCCTGCTGCAGTCTTCGGTTCAATGCAGCTGAATCCACCGGTCACAGGCCAGCACGCTCCTCTTTCTCCAGCACTCTGTTTTAATTACTTTTCTCTGTTTTCTCTCCTCCTCCATCTCCATCCATTTCCCCCTGTTTCTCTGTTTTCCTGAGATTACACCAGAGGAGGCAGTCACAAAGGATGGGGGAGGGGGAACAAGCCTGAGAGCTGTGGAAAGTGAGGTGTTCTCATCGGCCCACAAATAAAGCTGAGGGGTTGTAAAGGTCAATTTTCTCCAGTCTGATGTAATAATTTAGGTCATAGGTGAATCATTTACACACAGCACTGCTCACAAAGTTACACAGCAGTTTGGTTGCGTTTCTTTTTAATATTTTTCTGATCTTCAATGCTCTGCCATTGAAACAAATAATTTTACTGTTTATATGAAATGTATGTATGACTCACTAAAGTGTACAGAGCAAATCTTAAAATATACACAGAAGATCAACAATAACTTATATTGATCATTTGAAATATTTATACATTTTGCATCATTGGACTCTCAAATTAAACCATTGGAGGTTATTTTTTTCCCATTTCCTTTTATTTCAAGGGAGGAAAAACAATGGAATGTCCAAATGCAAAATAACTAATTTCATGCTAATTTGGTTCTGTCATAAGTATTACAACTATTCCCTTCAGGCCCAGTGTCATATTATGCACATAATAGTGTGGCAGCATGAGTTTACTGTCTCATTAGAGGCTAAAATAAATCTCTCAAATATGAATGGAACAATATTCTGAATCTTCTAAAAAAAAATAAAAATCTAGTTTTTCACCAACTCTGCAGGCATTCTTTAGTCTCTTTCTGAACTCTTCAGTACAATTTTAAGAGTAGAAATTTTGAGGTGCATGAAATGTGGTACCCTTTTCCAGGTTATTATGAAGTTCAAAGAAGATTTCTAATAACAAATTCAATGTGGTAACAAGCTTTTATGTTTATAGCATTCAGTCCTCTTAAATAGGGGTTCCCAAACTTTTCAGCCTCTGACAAAATAGCAGTACTGAAGATTCTGTAGGTGACCCCTGCCATGGGAATACACTGATAGACCTTTCAAAAAACATACAAATATGAATAAAAAGGCCTAAGATGCATGTTTTACCTGATTCGTACCAAATTACACTCCAGATGTGCCCATATTGCTGTGTTTTCTAAATTAATCGGCTGCCACTGATACCGCCTGTTGGTCTTCAACAAAGAAATGTGGAAAGCAGATCCAACATTTTCTGATTGCATGGTTTTATATAAACTATCCCTCTGATTTAGTTTATATTGTTATAATAATGGATGAAACATGCAGTTCTTAGTAGTTTATTTTTTATTATTATTATTTTAGAAGGGATTGTGTACCCCCATTATCTCCAGCATATTCAACAGTTAAAATGTCATGCACCACTGCACAGAATTTCCTCACAGTGCAGATATAGCACATAATCAATTCTATGCTGATTTTATTTACTTTGATGTATTTCTAAATATGACTACAATCTGCACCTATTGGTGGAAGATAGACTCCTGCATGTGGTTAAATGTCTTTACTGCTACAGCGGCGCATATGACATCCTGTTGATGTGTTATGCGTGTGTATATGTGCGTTTCTGTGTGTAATTCACGTGTTGTGAAGTGGCAGAAGGCAGGAATAATAATCAGACATGTAATCCTTTCATCTTCACACATCAATCTACTGTTCTCCAACTCTCTCACACAGTTTTAATCATGACATCTTGCAATCAGGCAACCCGCTCCAGTCAATCATTCCAGCTCAGACCTCATCCTTAGCAAACAGAGAGTTAACGCTCTGCAGCCTCATCTGAGGCTGATTCAGTCTGTGTGAGTGTGATCAAGGCTCTGATCTAATTGACTCGAGTTGAATTTCCCTGCTTTTAAAGAGATCAGCGTCAAAGTGTGTCATTTACATTTGCACGTGTCGGAAGAACACTCATGCATGTATTTCACAAAGCAGAAGGTATTAGATGTATCACGCTACATTATTTCCACCACACAGTTTGCATTAATTAGAAGCCTCTTCATATACAGGGCTCAGGAATCAAACCCTTTTGGCTGCATTTGTTTTCAGTGATTTAATCTGTGAAACCTCAAAATATATTTGGGAGCATCTGTCGGGTGTCAATGACTGTAGTGATGTGACCGTTTTCTTCTTATGTTTCTATTAAGCATTCACTTATACAGTGACCAGGGGTTGATAAGTAATGACTTCCAAGAGGCGCAGTGCTATAACTCCATGCTAGAGCAACATGTACCTTTTAGCAGGCATAACCTGTCAATCACCTTTATGTTGACTCCAACACTTTGATAATTGATGAAACACTTTATGTTCTTAAATTTTACCTCTTATTTGAAATTGGTAATATCAACCATCAATCACTTCCTCTCACTGCCCTTTTGATTGTCATGTGACAGAGCTAACAAGACCAAGTGAGTAGGAGGTGAGTGACCTTTATTCTGATGGGGTGAGTGTGGAAGCACAGGCAACAAAAAGGCTCGTTTTCAGAGAGAGCATCAGAAAGAAAATGGCAGAATGCATTCACTGTAAAGCCTGTGGGATGGAGGTTGAAGATGAAACTGCATTGGGCATAAAGCCTGTGCAATTTAACCACACGAGCTTACCAAACACGGAGAGAGTGCCAAACATGAGATATGCTGGGATGAGTGTGTGGCATAGAAGAATTTGAAGCCAGGTTCAATTGTGAAAGCTTTTATTCTTGAAGATGCTGCCTGCTGTTCTGCTCAGTTGGGAGAGCTGAATGTGAAATTTTACACCACCTACACCATTGCCGAAGAAAAGCGTGCCTTCAAGATATGTTTATATATGGCATTAGTGGTGCTCTTTGATTTTTGGTAAGTGTTCCTCTCTGTCTGAGGCTGGAAGAACCAGCACTACCAAATAAAAACCATTATTTTAATCCCTGATATATATTATCAAAATAAAATAAAATAAAAGCTTAGTGACAGGAAGTCAAATCACTGGTTGGTGTGTGTGCTACTCTCTCTCTCTCGCTCTCCTGGAAACTTCATTTAGTGTGTTAATTTCTGTGGGAAACAACTATAGTTCATCACAGATGGACCAAAAAAGAGGTCCAGCACAAAGGAAGTGACTGAAGAGACGTGAAACTAATAGATGACAGTCGTTGAGTTGGAAAAGCTGGCTCCAGCTAACATTCAGCTAAAGTAGAAACATTAGCCATTCCAGTTAACAGCTGCAAAATCAAATCAGCCGTGCCTCTCAGTGTGCTAAATTTTGAATCTTCCTTTAATGGAAACAATTGAGTTTCAAAATGAAGTCATTTTTGTACAATTTATATTAAAAAGGCCATGAGAAACAGAGATGAAAGAGATGAAAACTTTCTACTCGATAAATCACTGTTGTTGTTGAGCCCCCAAAGTCTACTTCCAAGTCCAGGCTCAAGTCCCCAGTGCTAAAGTCAAAGTCCAGTCTGATTCAGCTGTGAAAGTTTAAATTGAGTTTGAGCTGGGTCTGTTAACTGAGTCAATGTTCAAGTTGAGCCCTTATTACTAAGGGAGCCGTGAAAAAGGACGGCTGTTTCACTACAAACCATTCGCTGTTTGAACCTGAACTGAAAATGGACCTTTTGGATGTGCAGAAAACACAGTCCATTTATCAGCATTAGATTCTGACTGAACCTGTAGACATGTTTGAAGATTTTCTATCACTCAGCATTCTAACTGACCACACATTTTGGACCCAATGGTTGAGTTATTTTAGAGGATGGCAGCTGTAAATCAACAGGCCAAGTAAATGTAGCATTCCACCTGCATCTCTGGGTACATCCTGGACAAATGTTTGTTAAATTTTGAGGTTTTCTTGTCTCCTTGTTGATGGTTATTCCATCTTTTTGAATATGTTGCACAGCTCTTGCCTACATTCACTGTAAGGTCTTTGACACTGAAATATACAATTTATAGCACGTCTCCAGGCATCCTGACAGAAACCGTTTCCAAACAAGACAGCATGTTAAAGCTTGACAGATGAACACATCAGCCAGCCTATGTTCAAAAGTGAATAAATTACTGGGATCCATGGATTGCTTGGCCCTCCTGTCTTTGTTGAGTAATTAGTCCTGGTACCAGGATTCATGTCAAACTACTCTGCTGTAATCAAGTTAAGAACGAGCATTTACATGATACCTGACATAGATTGCTTTATTTTTAAACCCAGCCTTGTGTGGAAAACTTTGTTTTGTAGCTTTAATGGCCAAAGCTGCTGGTTGTTGCCAGGTTTTGTGCTTCATATTTCTGCCTTATCAACATTCGAAGCATCACATATAGTGCAATTAATTAACCTCCAAAAGCACAGTTTGTGTTCTGTGAATAATTGGAATTGATTGGGGGACTTGACTTCATTAACTGATAGCCCATGCCTGCAAACTCACCCACATAAATAAAACTAGTCACCTGCTTTGCTCTGTTCTCCAGGACACGTCACGTCATTTGGGTGCCATTTGCAAAGGACTAGATCTACCTGGTGGCCTTGTGTTATTAAAACTGACCCCATATCTGTATTTGGTGTTATGCATTTACACCATCTAAAGCTCTGCACAATATTGGCTTCCTAACAGTGCTATAAATAGGCGACCACATAATGACTGATTAGCCTGTTGAAGTATTGAAAAATGTTCCTTTCCTCATGCTGCCATGCATGTCATCAATCTAATCGTTGTGAGACTTCCCTCCTCTGGTGGATTTGAGCTTGCTCTTATTCTCAAATGTCTCTGCATGCTGTGTGGTGAGATAAGCCGTCTGATTTTTCACCCCAAATCCTGTTACAACTGTCATTTAAAATTGCTTTCACTGCCTCCATAGTTCTCAAAAAATGAGGCAGTGAAAGAGGAAATAAATCCCTTGCCAAAAACGAACCAACAAACAAAACTTTTCCAAATGTACCAAAATACGAACTTGCATAAGACAATAAGTGGTCCATGACATCTGCATGGAGGCGAAGGTTTGGTGTTCGCACTGAAGTTATCACTCTCACTACATCTAAATTCTCTTAAGATGCAACTATGTATCTGACACTTGGATCTTTTCCTTGTGTTTTAGTCATTTAAACTAGAGGAGCATGGTGAGGTCCAAATAAATTTTAAAGAGAGAAAGGGAATAGAAATGGGTTTAAAGCAAAGACTGATAATCTATGAATGTAGTCTCCCTAAAGTTACCCAGTGGATTCCAAAGTGGAGTTTTGAAGCTAATCGTCAGCAGTCCCCATATTGGTTGAATCTGAGTTTTGAGGTAGAGTTAAGGACCTGGACCAAAATATTATTAAACTGTAAACATGTTTATTTTTTTGTAAAGATGAGCTTGTTTTAAGGGGATTTAGCCCCAAGTGTACACTCGAAGAACTGCGATGTTTAGCACTCCTGCAACAGCGCTGTTTCTCAAAATGGCAAGTTGCTTCTTTGTGTAAAGAGACGTAAAGTTTTTCCTCACCAGGTGAAGCAACAGTTATTTGTGTGGCTGTGACAGCTGATCACCACTTAAGGGCTGATTATGCTTTCCGCACGAATGTGACACGCAGAAAATGGATGCGCGAGATCTGCACGAGAGAACGTGTATAGCTTCTATGCTTTTTCACACTCCACGCGGTATCCATCCCCAAACTGCAGGGGGGGCAGTATAGTGCAAACACACATATCTACCACAGTGCTAAACTAGAGAAGAAGAAGTTGTACACACAGTTAACTACATTTTTTCTCTGCCAAGTTTGACTGCAATTTGATGCCAGGAATTGTTAAGCACATGCTAGTCACGATGACCTCTGTGTGCTGAATTATATAAATGCGAGTATTTGTTGTACTTCAGATGCGAGGATCCCCTGCTAGTCCATGTCTCCGCGTAGAAGTTAGAAATTTTTGGAGCTGTGTGATGCAGAAATTTTCCATGTGATAAGGACGGCAGTAGGAGACAAGGCTGTTAACATGATGTCATTAGTCCGCATGAAACCGCGTGCACCTCGCAGACGCTTCAAGCATACATCAGGTCTAAGTCACCTGTGAGTCAGTTTTAACAGCTATTTACAAACGTGCACCGTGTTGACTCTGGCAAAATAAACAGTAGTGTTTTGTCTCAGTGTGATACTTACTAAACCAGGAAGAACAACCTGCAGTCTGTTTGCTCTGCATCCTGCCTTAAGGGTATTCAGACTATTTCAACCAAATAACATGTCATCATTGGATTATCTTTTGATTATTTGTTTTTACTGACAATCTTGTTGTAAACTCATTATTTTTAAACACACACACTTTCATGATGTGTCAGGAACTCCGGGAAACATTTGTCTTAAAATTCAGAGGAAAAAAATAATCATGTAAAACTCAATAGTTGTGAACTTCATGCTTTGTTTGCCTCTTTATTAAAGTGATTAAAGAAAAAAAAGTCTCTAGCTGACAGTCTTCATTCTTTCAGATTTAGATTGTCTTCAAAACAGGAGAAATAACAGATCAGAGGAATTACTGCCATTATACTTATATTTATATTAGCTAGTATTTTTTTTTGTTCAATGTCGAACCAGAAAATAAATGCAAAACTTGTTTTCTTATCTAAACACTACAGTTGTCAAAGACTAACTTTACACAAGGCAATCTATGTGCCTGTGTTCAGGCGCCCTTTAGTGCCTGTTTTAGTGTCTGCTTTTCTCTTTTAAATTACAAAGATGTGTTGAAATTTTGATGAAGTTCAACCCATTAAAGCATCCAAACAAATGATTTTCAAGGACCTGTTGTTCAGTGTATTCTTTATGGTTGGTCCCAGCTCATTTCTTATCAGGTTTCCTTTCTCTCTCCTCAGTCCTCTGTCTCTGGAGCAGCAGTAAGATTTTTTTTTTCTTGGATAGCCCTCAAGATGGTAGATGTGACACCACTTTTGGTTTAGTCCAGGAGTGAGAAAGATATCAGTTAAGAGTAACATAAAAACATGTTATGAATGTGGATTTTGATGATGGTTCCTTCCTTATTCAGTATTTAGAAGGTAATGTCCATTCTGTTAAAGTGAAAAAATAATCTGTTAGTTAGGATTTATTATAATAATATTGCACCTTCCAAGCAAAACAAGTTCTAAAACAGAAAATGTATACACAGATAAAAGGGAAGAAGAAACTGCATTAAATGTCCTATTCTTCTCTGCCTATCTGGGGTCAGGTCAAGGTGACAGTAGGCTAAATGAGATGACCCAGACCTCCCAGTCTCCTGCAACATTTTCAGCCCCTCTTGTGGGATTTTCAGGGTAATTCTAGGTCAGATTGAATTTAAAATCCCTCCAGTATGTCCTAGGTCTACCGTGGGGACTCCTCAGCTAGACGTGCCCTGAAAACCTCCAGAGAGAGGCATCTTTGTGGCCTACTAATCAGATTCCTGAGCCACCTCAAGTAGTTCCTTTTGATATGAAGAAGGAGCAACTCTACACTGAGCTCCCTCTGGATGTCTCAGTGCCAAGCTGTGCCGAGTACTGAAGATGAGCCCAAACACCTTCAGTACGGAGCTCATTTTGCTCGTTTGTAGTCAGGATCTGAATTTTGGGACCAGATTTCATAACTCAAAGCTTTGGTGCAAAATCAAACCTTTTGGTCACTCAGAGAACAATGGCTTATCCTGGAGTATCCTGGTTATGGACCTTTTCCTTGTTTTGATCGTATTAGGGTTATGTCTTTCTTATCAGTGCACACACACGGGAACTAATTCATATCCTTGTTTACATGTTGAATACTACTTATAATCCGGTTTCTGATTACATTTCATGCACAGGTGCCTGTGATGTTGTTTGTGTTTAATTCTGAAAGTCAGAGGACTGTGTCACAGTGTTCTTCAATGGTGTTTGATGTGACAGACTAATCATACATTATCCCCACCTACTGGTCTGGTATGCCTCTGTGTTTGAGACATATTCATAAACTCCTCTGGTGTAGACCGTTGTTGTTGTTGTTTGTTGCTTTTTGTTTTTTTGTTTTTTTGGGGGGTTCATGAAGTGACTCTAAATGCCAACTTTGCTAGAAAAATTGTTGTATAATAATCGGTAATAATAATCGCTAAGTCTCCCAATGATTTGGGGCATTCACTGGTACTCAGAGAGTATGCCCTATCATTTTAAGCCACAATCAAGCAGCTGTCTCTTTCAGATGTCAAATTATTGATGTACTAACTGATCTAAAGAGAACTTCAGTCCACACCATCATTAATCTGCTGGACCGTCAAACTGGCAGCACTATTCATTTGTGGTCTAATCTAAATGTCTCAGAGCAGAGTGGGGGACTGTGAGTGTGGGGCTGCCATTAAGATGATCAAGTGGGTAGTTTTCAGGAGGAAATAGATGAACAGGCCCAGAGGGCTTAAAAAAAACTTTCTCTCTCTCTCTCTCTCTCTCTCTCTCTCTCTCTCTCTCTCTCTCTCTCTCTCTCTCTCTCTCTCTCTCTCTCTCTCTCAACTCCGATGTATGGTCTTTCACAAATAGCACAAACAGGCTTTTTTCATGCTGACTCTTCAACATGCCTGAGTAGGAAAGCACAGGTATGAGTATTTGAATGAGTGGTGGCTATGTTTCATTAAGCATTAAGGGTTTCAGGATCCTGATATCCTGCTGCTCGCTCACTGTCACGCTGTCATGGCTTAGTGGGAGCAGAGCTGTTGTTAATGTCATTGGTTACACTTGTGGATTTCTTACTACAAGATGGAAAAAAATATCTGGGAAGAAGGCTTAATTCATGTCTCATTCATGATATTTATTTTCACTCTACCTGGTGTGGGTGACGTCAATATGCTGCCAGAAGCCAATAAGAATGATGCCTGACAAGGTTAAATGATTCACATCAACCAGAACAATCTTCAACAGGATAAATATGCTGCAAATGATACTTCATAGACGTATGCAAACAAATGTCCAAAAAAAACACACAGCAAAAGGTTAAAAAACCTGCAAAAACGCTTATAATGCAAATAGACATGTTTCACAAATGTGAAACTGGGAAACACATGCAAGAGAAAACCTCAGCTTACTGAGACATGAAAATGAGAGTGCTACAGGCCTGTGGGGGTGCTTAACAAAACATCTGAACCACTGAAACAAACTCAACAAGATTATTGTTTGTATGAGGGAGCAACACAGCAAAGTACCCATATTATGAGCTAGCTGAAGGGCAAGTTGACCTCCATAGTGAACACACACACGCACACGCACACACACACACACACACACACACACACACACACACACACACACACACACACACACACACACACTGGATTCAGAGCCTGGCTGTAGGCAACTAGCTGATAACACTGCTAGCTGCATGGGTAACTGAGTTTTTGAGTCAGAGTTATAATCTGATGCCACGTGAAGATGTTGAGTTCAACGTAGCACTCACTCACAAAAGTTGTGAGTTCAGTTTGATGTTATGGTGTTTTGTTTTGTTTTGTTTTGTGCAGTGATTACTGACTGTTTTTTCAGCAGTATCAGTATGCGATCTAACAGTAAGTTAAACTGTCTCACTCGGCAGCCCCTGAGGGGTCCTCCGTTGTGGTTATTTCAGTTTGCAGTGTTTTTCTTTTGCATGTGTTTGTTTGTTTGTTTGCTGTGAGTGCATTTGTTTTGTTCTTGTGTATCTCTTTTCTTCTATCTGCTGTACGTTTCTCCTGATAAAGATAAATTGTGTATCCCCGTTTGGTTAGTCATTCTTCCAGGGGGAGTGCTAAAATAATGGATGTTTTCTGATGTGAAAGTTGTCATGTGCTCTTAATTTTATTGCCATTTTGAAAAGGTTTTGATGATTCACTTTGTGCTTATATAGTACTTCATGTTGGCAACATTTCTTTCTTGTGTTATTGTGGATTTCCCTGAACACAGAAAATCAATACTGTGGGAGTGTGTCGCATTTCAATGTTGATATCAGAAGAAGTGGTGTAGCTGTCTAGTGTTGTTATATAGTCAAGAGAAACCTATTGAATTATTGAATTTTGGAGTTCATTCCTGTAAAAAATGTGCAGCATTAAAAAGAAGTCATACTATTACTGCTACATATTGATTTTTTTACACTCACAGTTGATCCTTCCTGTCTTGTTGCATTACTTGAGGTAACTTAAAGCAGTTATTGATATGTAGAGGAAATTGTGTGATTTATTTATTCTGTTACCGCTTCAATTTGGGGTTTTTTTCAATGTTAAAAAATACAACAATAAGAATTAAACTCCGTATGTGAAAGAAAATGTTTCAACAGGTATTTAGTTATTTACAAAGGTTACTACTGTATTTACACATGCACACATACATATGCATAATGTATATGTTGCTTTCTCTGACTCAATCTTCTCTCAAAAATCTGCTCATAAATCAGTAATGCCGGTATCAACAGGCAACAATTTCCCACTGCACAAGGTCGCAGCTTCCAAAGTCAGGCACACATACACACACACACACACACACTTACACACGCACATGCACACACACACGCACACGCACACATACACAAACTGTTTAACCCCCAATAATATGCTGATTTCTCCTGTCTGTCTTGCTTCCCTCGTGTACCAGACACTGGTGCTACCTTAGCTGTCCAAACACTCAGGCCCGTGGTTTTCCAAGAGGCCCATAAATCACAATCCCTGACACAAAAACTTGCTATGACGGGTCATATCAGGATAAACTTCTGAAGTTGAAAAGAAACTATGCTTCGACTTCTTTCTTTCTAGCCATGCCAAAATAGAGGCTAGCAGCGTTTTTCGTTTGTTTACAAACTTAGCACAAAATGTAAGGAAGTCTGTTGCCGAGTCCCAAATCGTGTACTTTCCTAAGTGCTCTCACATGAAGTGTACTGTGTACACTCTGCAATACTGAAACAGTGCACTAAATCCTACAGGGTAGTGTTGTCCCAAATCAAACACTGCCATTTCACACTTACCGAAAACCACGATCACATTTCACAACCATTCACAGGTGTTCCTCTGCTATTCCTTGATTACATCCATCAACCATCTGTTCACGCCCCTTTCTCTATGTAGCCAAAATGGTGACCATTAAGTGCAAGAAGTGTCCACAGTTCCACACTCGACTTTTTGCCCATTTGATGGCACCAGCTGTGAAATCAAAGTGCACTGTTGTTGTTTTTTTCCATACTGTCAGTGTGAACACACTTATGCACTCAAAATGGTGAGTGTAAGTGCAGAAGTACACGATTTGGGACACAGCATGTGTTTGGTAGGTTATTTCTTTTTTGTAACAGGGCTTCTTGACAATAAATCTTATACCACAGGAAATCTTGTTTATTTCTCATTTCAATGGAGCCACATTTTTTAAAAACATGCATTTGTGGGATGAGCAGCAGAACTAAGTATGTGGGTTGCACCCATGAAAAATGTGCCAGATCTTCCCTGCCAATACCAAACAGCCTATTCTGCCATTGACTCTTGCTTGGTGTTTGGTGGATTGGGTGACAGAATTCTGGAGAAATAATGAATGTTGTAGAAGAACCATACACAGCTACAACAGTCTAGCAACTCCACCTCGTGCTGTTTAACTATGAGCAAAACCACAAACTTGCAGAATGATTCAGATACATCAGCATCATCAAATGTTGTGATGGACTAAAAATTGCACATTGAGAAAATCTAAGAGGTAGAGTAAAATATGGTACTCGTCCACAGGCTCTGTGATCGCTTAGGACTGTCAGTGAAAAAATGAAAGCAAATGAGAAGCAAAAGTGAAGGGATATTTTGGGAAATTACAAGGAGTCAATTATGAGAATCAGGTCGTGCTGAAGAAATTATTCAGCACATTTTAGAGCTCATGCTCACATATAAACAAGGACACAATTGACTGCTTTCTTGTCTTGTATAAAAATTGTTGCGACACAGTGTAATGTTTTTGATACCTGCTCTTTTATTTAAGAGCTCCAAGGCCTGTTATACTTACTGTATATTATCAACTTTTCTTTTGTAGACGTATCCATGTCAGTAACACCTTCATAATGTCTCTGCCTTTCTTTCTCCCTCTCTTTCCCTACCTGATGGTCTTTCTCTCAGAACGGGATCTTCATCCGAAAAGCAGTGTTTCCAGAAACACCACCGCACACGACTGTTGGGCAGTCCTCCTTTGTCGACTTCGGTAAGACTTTTCGTAAAGCTAGTGTTTTTACCTCTGACTGTGTAAGAGAGGCGTGCGCTGGTATCTGCTTTAGGGTTTGGGGTTGAATTTGGACACACACAGAAAAAAAACAACAAATCAAATACCCTGGAATCCCACAGGAAGTCAGTCTGAAAACGTTTCATTAAGCTTTAAAAATCTCCAGACGTGTGTGAGAGTGTGGCAGATCTATTCTTTAGTGAGCTTTTGAACTCCCTTTGTGTTCAAGCTGTGTAGCTCCAAAAGTTTCCAAACACGACTGTCTGGTCTTTTTTGGCCTCAGCATTTTCTCTACAACATTCTCATTACATTACTTCTCTCTACATAAACACACAAAAACACAAACAGAGGCACCCCAAACGCTCACTGCTTAGAATACAGGCAAACCTCATGCAGTGGCCAACACACTCCTCCACAACACAAACACAACCCTGCATTGAGGCAGATTTTTCTGAACAGCTTATCCCCTTAAACAATCTTGGCCAGTCGTATTCATTGTTCAGCTCAGCTTTACATTTATCCTCAGCAGAAAATCTGCGCTGGCTCTCTAATCTCCAGGCTGCAGCGTGTGCGACAAAGTGGCCCCTGGTCACTGCTTTCAGAGTGACCACCTCTGCCAGGAAGTGGGACAGTTTTGTCTATTTCTCTTTCTGGTTTTCGAAGTAAACAAGTTTTGATCAGCAGATGGAGATGATTCTGAATATCTGATTAGGGATGGGTACCTTTCACATTTGAACCGATACGGTACTGATGCCCAGTACCTGGGAATCGGTCACAGGACTCAACAGTGCCAATCTTTGGTATGTTTGTGTTTATGTGGTAATAAATATTAATTTGTTTAATAATAAAATCTCTTTTTTTTTCAATTCAACATGTATTTCTCTATAAATAAACAGATATATCAAAACAACATTCAACTTTTGTATTGTAACATCGTAGTTGTTTCAAAGGTTTCTTTAACATGAAAATCCTAAACTAAAATGAACTACAACTTAATAAATTAACTGCAACCCTGTAGTGTTTTTCCTCAGAAAGGCACAAATTAAATCCCTCGATCAAAAAATTCTATCTCAGTCCATTGAAAATTGTGCACTCACAAGGATTTCTCAAGGATGTGTTTAGGTACCGAAACATGGTACCGTTTGAGTTTACGTGAACCAGTACTCAGTAGTACAGACAGAATTTAGTCAGTACCTCTAAAAGTACCAAATTTAGTACCCATCCCTATATCTAATACGCTCTGAGGCAAAAGAATAAGACTGACTGTCATAAAATCTTCATAGTTTGGGTAATATCTGTAAGCACATGCTGCGTAATTGGTCGCTTTGTTCCAGCAGTGATCATCCAGAGCCTGATGTGGAGTGCGACACATACTAACTGTGAAGACACAGACACCTTTAATGAATGAACTACACTCACAGGGTGGCTGTTTTCTGGTGACGTCAAAGTGAAGTGCCTCTGACAAAGGGCTGATGATCATCATGTGACCATCACAATTTCAGTCTGCAGTTACACAATATTCACATTGCAGTGTGAGCCACGTCAATCATGTAATCTGAAATGCATCATGCAGACAAATTTTTGTTTTGTGACACAAAACCAAAAGTCACTATTTTCTATTTCTCAGTGATAAAACAAGTTGATCTGATGTCACTACACTTTGGATCCTTACATGAAGAAACTAACTGCTCTGCGTGAAGTCTGTAAGGCAGATGACATGAAAATGTAAACATGCAGGCAAATTGCTGCCATCACAGATACCCTGACATTAAGCTTGGAACAGATGCCTGGTTTTACAAGACTGACTTGATTTGAAGAGGTTCTGTTTCCTCTTTGAGAAGTAGCTCCTCCGGTTGTGAGGTAATGTTGTGGCCACAGGTACATCAGACTGATAACAAAGTGGATTTGCTGCGTGGTTTTGTCTTTTGAAGTGTCATGGGAATTATATGCAGCAGGAGACAATAAGGTTTTGTTGAATTCAGGGCTACAGCAGTGACACAGTAAGATGCATGCTAATCTCTAGTTTATTATTACATTTATGAAGAAATGTGCAGCTCATAAACATTCTTCATTTCATGTGCTACAAATAATTTTCAAGGCTAGTCCAAGGCTTTACCTGTAATTTACCAACTAAAGGCCTTTGCACACTGAGTCCGTTTTTTTGTCAGAAATTGACGCACTTTGCAAAAATAATTTTATCCCATGTTGTGTTAATCATGTTTGCACACTGACACAGAAACTTTTGTGCATCAGTTTTGTTTTTTTTTTTCAAAACAGATTTGATTTTCTGGCTTCTTTTGTTTTGGATCCACCCATGTAATAATAATAATAATAATAATAACAATAATAATAATAATAATAATAATAATAATAATAATAATAATAATAACAATAATTACAATAATAATAATAATAATAATAATAATAATAATAATAATACATTAATGACCTTTAAAATCTAAAATGCAGCAACAAACACACATGAGACCAACAAACACAAATGTAACATTAATATATACATTTAAAACACAGTATTCAGTAATGATTCAGACAAAAAGTAAAAACAAAACACCAATATAATACCATAAAACAAAAATAACTTTTCATCAACGTTACATGAAGGGGGCGTGCTGAAATGTCATTATAAATTGATATCAAGTGGTGGACCATGTGAAATGGCTGTGGGTTTGTGACCCCTGGCTTAGACTTAGTCCAATCTCATCTTCACTCAACATGAGTACAGCATTTTGCAGCATTTATCAATTTACAATGGTTATAACAAACTTCCCTAAACAGACAGAAACCTCGAGCAAAACCACCCTTATGTTAGACAGACATCTGCTCAGACTATGTTAAAGTTGGAGAGAGAGAGTCAGAGTTTTTACTTTGTCTCTTAAATAATAATAAAGGTTTGATCCAGCATGGCTGAATGCTTACCGTGCTAACAGCTTTAAATTTTACTTCTTTGTTTTGTTGTTTTGCTTTCGGATAAAAGTGAGAGCATCTTTCTCTTGTGTCAGAGTGACTTTATCACTCTGTTTGTGCTGTCACCAGCTGTGTAATGTTTAATGCATCCTTAATTAACTGCTGGAGCTCATGATCACACACATTAAGTATTAAACAGATAAAAACATCCGTATTGGTAAGATTAATCTTTTAATCTGATCACAGCTTGGGGTGTCCATCAAATATTTAGTGGACAAACCTCTCCTTCCTAAACTAGTAGTAATGAATGACCCAGCAGCCTATGAGCTTCTGTACAAGCCTCTGTGTACACCGCAGGGGAGTTGTTGTGTAATTTTCTAGCATGTATATCAGATTCCTTCTCCTTTTGGAGTGTTGATCTTTTTTTTGGTTTAAATCGCATGCTTATCTTGAAGAAAAAGTTTTTCATTTCTTTAATCTCATCATCTTTTTCCCCTGCTCTCGGCTCCAAGATGTTGCTTCAAGGCGCTGCCCTCGTTAGCGGGGGACTGAAGCCTCTGAGGGTCACGCTTCTAATAATCTGCCAGAGAGAGAGATGCCTTGCAGGACGTAACATCTTATTCTTTTTGTTCCGTTTTGTCGGCATCACTCCTCGGCTGTCGCCGTCTATCTTTATTTCTCTTGATCTACTCTGTATCTACTATCTACGGCTTACTCGCTTTTCACACTCATTTTTATTCTCCTCCCTGTATTCTTCCAAACAGCTTCTGGTGCCACTTATTAAAGTACTCGAGGAGGACTCTGTAATGACCCACTACCACCCTCTCTAACTCTTTCAGCTACTTTCTTTTATAAGGATATTGAGTATTTATAATGGCTTCTGTCTTTACTTTGTGAAGGGGATTTAAATATGTTGAGATTGGTGTTTCACAACTTTCGCGGAATAGTAATAATGAATATAAATCAATAGTTAAAGGGTGATTAAACAGAATCTAGATTATACATCTTCACTCAGTTTCTCCTATTCCCTTTTCTGTATTTCAAACTCTCTCATCGTGTAACATTGTTGAAAACCAGCAGTTCTGTGCCAACAACAGCACAGTTTCTGATTCTTATAAAATCAATGAGTTTGAGTGTATGACTCAGTATGAATAAGAAAAGACTGATTCTGACAAGAGCTGCGCTCAAACCCGAAGACAACTTGCACTCTTAGGTAAAAAACACTTAAATATTTTAATGCCACAAGTCCAAAGTTGATGCATTTCATCCTGAAGCATGCTGTGTTCTTTTTTTTATATACCACTGCTGTTGTAAGACAAACACACAGACAGAGCAAGTGAATGCTGAAGTGACAGGGAAGTCTCTTTTCTCAGTGTCTTTACTACAAGATGTGAACATGTTGGCAGGGTTGTGTTTAAGTCACAGGCAGGAATTCAAACAGCTGCACTGTGTATTATTGTACGGCTGGAATTTAAAAAAGGGATAATGTATCGTGAACATGTATCATAAAGTTAATGCAAGCTAAAACCCTGACAGGGTGAGCAGGGAGAGTTGCATCAATATAAGAGACATGATTCATTCTTTTTCAGCGGACAGTCTCTGCAGCTGCGTAGTTTTAAGTTGTATGATCTGTTTTCACCATGTGGAACTTGCAATTCAGCTCATTGCTAGTTTGGTTGTTGAGCTTAGCCAACTGGAAATAATTTTGTCACGTAGGTAAGGCAGCCGATGTGCAAATGATGCCATCCCTCTGGCTAGTCACGTCTTTTAAGGAGTCTGACATTCAAAAAAGCACTCATTGAAATTGAATGTCTTATGTAATACCACTACTGTCTTTGAATGCATATGACTGAATGTAAGAGAGAAGCATTATTAAGTTGCACTGCAAGACTGGTTGGCCTGGCTATATATCCAGCATGCTTTGGGGACAACTTCTGGTTAAATCACTGCCACAAAAAAATACATAGAAATGAGTGGGTTTACCATCAAAAACTTAAATTTTACCAAAAAATCCCACTCTGAAGGTGATAAACGACTCTCGGTTTCATATGAAACCAGTGAGTGCATGGAAGACATCAACAAGTGGACAGATATTCAGTAGACAGATGTTTCTTCAGGGATAAATCCAGCACATACACCAGAGAGTAGTTTGCGCAAACAAAATATATCTGACTGTATTATTACATATAAACAGTGAACTACGTCCAGAAACAGAACTGCACCAAATATATCAGAATAAAAATAAATTATTGTGTACTTTTGGATTGCTAATAACCATGGTTAACAGTTTGATCCCACACTTCTGTAGGTGTACTGTGATGATGAAATCTGTCTAAGAGTCCTTGGAGTGTTATTTGGCCATAACCTCGGCCCAAAACCAACATTTACTCCACACGCTGAGAACTGGATCCTGAATTTTGGTAGTCAATGTAACTTATTAGAAATCAAACCAAGCTTGGATACCAACATCACATCGATGTCACATCTGTACCAGTATGTCATAATGTCTCACAAAAGAATCAGGTATTTGAGGCCAGAGCCAAAACAGGAAAGGTGCACTCTGGTGTCCATTATTTCTCCCTGTATTTCAATCTATTCTTTCTGCCCTGCTGCTCAAGCCTTTTACCACGATCATATAATGTTTGTATCTCTGCATGAGGCCATCTGACCAGCTACTCCCATGGCTAATTAAAGAGCACATCATGGTTCCGCAGTAAGACCCTGAACGAAATGACCACAGAGAAGCTGCATGCTAGAAAGGAGATGGACTGAGGCAATTCAAAGTGCGAAGGGTAATGGCACACTTCAAAGATGACATGAAGAGAGATAGAAAAGAGGATCGAACTACAAGGATATGCTGGGGTTTGTGCTCCGGAGAGGGAGGATGATGGGGAGTGAGGGGAAAGAAGAGGAGAAGATGAGATACAGCACCGAGCAGCTTCACATCTCTGTGTGATCTGGAGTGGGAATTACTTTCATCACCCATCACCTTATCAATTTTCCCTTTATTCTTTTACCTTTTTTTCTGTCCGTCTCCTCCTAATCATCTCTCTACATCTTTGTTATGTCATCTGCAGTTTTTCTTTTCATTCACTCTTGTTTTTTTCTGTTCCTTGATAGTATTTTTTCTGTCATCATAATCACAGTGAATGAAGACAGCAACAATGAATCTATATAAGCATCAGTGACCTTTCTCTTAAGGATTTCAGCTTCTCAAGATGTTAATCAACATAAGACTCTGATCGATCCTGTCCGTGCATGTGACATCTAGATCATTAATGAAGTTCCCGCTGTACTTCATGAGTCCTCTTTAAAGGTTGTTGTCAGGCTTGTGTGCCTTTATGAAGATAGAAATACAGTGAATTGATATAAATAAAAATGAAAACTGCGAATAAAGGTGTGTTGTCACACACCAGAATTTTGAGCTTCAAACAATATTGGTACCGGTTTAGTATGACGGCAGCAAAAGTTGAAGTATGGACCAAAATGGTATATTTTATCAATTTTAATTTGAGCAGTCACACCATGCTGGGGCAGAGCTAGTCTCTGTTAGTAAGATTATCCAAAAATCAATGCATTGATTCAAACTAAACAAGTTATCTGAATTGATATTCATAATCCAGGAAAAGTGATGTGTACCATCTACCAAGAGTGTGTGCTCTGTCTGAATCTTCTAATTCTCTTATTTTGAACATTTTGCAAGCATCTGCTGTTTGCTGTATTGTGAAACTCACAGCCAACATGCCTCAGGTCAGGACTAATGGAAAACATAAAGAATCCAGGTTATATGTTTGTCTCCTTGCTCTGTTCTCAGTCCGTCTGTCGTAAAGCTAACACATGGCTCTGTAAAAGATGTGAAAAAAGACTTGACAGAAGGTTAGTGTTTACTGGCCTGTGAATGATGACACAGCAGACAGGAGGAAGTGTGAGATCAGCAGACAAACATAAGAAAGTGTCAAAGTGTTTATAAGTTGAAGTAGAGTATATCTGTGAAACCTTAAAGAAGGTGTATTATACTTTTTTCAGGCTTAATTATCTCCCTCTAGTATCCACATGGAGGCTTTACATGATTTACAACTTAAAAAAAAAAAAAAATTTCAGCCTTTTTTTTGAGGCTGCACAAACCCCCTACCTTCTGACTAGCCAGCCCTCTTGGGGCCTGTTGAGCCAGAGCTATGGGCAGACCTTGGTGTTTAAGGCCTGCCCCTCCAACATGTCATGAACCAGTTTGGAGATCCTTTCATGATGAAATCATTTCAGCAAGTCTCTTGATAAGATCTGGTGCTATTCTTAGAACACACAGATTCAGGGACAACATATGAATTCTACAGGTTTGCATAATGGCTGTATGATTTTAGAGTTGAGATATTAATGAGTAATACAATTTTACGACCGTAGAACGAGCGTGGGGAAAGAGCCACGTCAAAGAGTTGATGCTTTGAAACCAAACCACGTGGGGGGCACCATCTGAGCTAAACTTACACGCTGAGTGTTTACCTCTTTTTTAAGTGAGGTCCTGAAAGCAGTTTTATGTAGAATCTTTAAATGGCAGTACTACATAAGAAGAGAAGAAGAGAAGTTCAGTAGGCCTGAGTCTGACTTTTCCTGTCTTAAAAATGAGCATTCACTCGGTCAAAATATAGATATACAGGTACACCTGGCCTCTGTTAGAGAGTCAAGGGTTACAGATGGGTTTGATTCATGTACAAATGAAAAATGACCTCCTGTAGCTAAAAAGGCCAGATGAAACACTTATGACTCGAAAAGTGTGTGTTTGGTGTCTGCGTGTACTACTTTGTTTTGTGTTTTTATCTGTGTTAGTTTTAAAAAAAGTGTTTGTACTTTTGTTCAACTTTAACGAGAAAGTCATTGCAGATTTTATTAAGGACTGTTAGCTGTGAATTTTAGCAGTGATGAAAAAAAACAATCCCTCCTCCTCTGTCAGAGTGGCATCATGCATTACCTGCAGCATCTGTTTTCAGTGTGTGAACCCTTTTGACATCTTAATTTCAGCAAGTTGGTTTGTTTATATTTTGAAGGCAACTGTGTTTTGCTGATATTAAAAAGACGGCCTCATTTATTCTTCATCTAGTTTTGCAGCTGAACCTGGCTGACCTTTGTTACCAGCTGAGATCAGAGCTTCTTCACATGAGGTAGTGTTTCTCTTTCCTCTCAGGCAGTGATTTCAGATTTAAAATAAAGTAGCACTGGATTAAAAAGAAGACATCTGTTAGCTGTAACTGAATTCAGTTCTCCTTCCAGAGCACTTTTTTCAGTACAGTAAGATCAGTGAAACAGGGCTGACCTCTCAGCAGACCACATGTGTCTAACATTATAAACACTGTAAACATCACACACAGTCTTTATTTCTGGTGTCAAAAAGTCACTTGTCTGAGTTACATGCATAGACAGCACACAGTGGCTTGACTTAAGCTACATACTGTATGTCCTTTTTGTTTTCATGTGTGTATGTATGTGTATGGACACAAATAGGAATCTTCTAAACACCTACATTTGCGTGCTCTCAGTTGTATTCGCAGCCCAAGCCTGGTATTAGATGCACAGCATATGCCAGACAAAACAGGCCCATCTGCCTTATCACTGAGGTAATTGCATTTTTCAAAGTGACAGCGGCCGATGCATAATTCATCATTAGGTAAAGCACAACCAAGTCGCATATGCAAGTGTGTCAGCCAGCTTCCCTGCAGGTAGGATGGAGAGAGTCTGCTCTGAGACCGGCGGCTCACTGAGATAGGGAGATTTTTCAGACAGTGAGACAGGAATGTGTTTGGAAGTGATATTTAAAATCCAAGAGGCTGTCATCGTGCTGTGCGTATGTTTGTGTGGTTGTGTGTGTGTGTGTGCATGGAGGTAAAGCAGCATGTTAACAGGGCAGCCTATTTCTCTCTGCTCTCCCCGCAGGCGTTCTCTCTCCACTCAGCTTATTATCTTTTGTTACATCCAACCTCTTCTCCCCTCCTCGTCTTCTAGACGACTCATTCTCTCTTCAACCCCAGCACACCTTTCACACTATTTCTTTCTACCTTCGGCTCCCATTGTACAACTTTGTCTCTTTCACTGGCTGTCTTGTCATATTTTCAACCAGTGGGCTCTGTTTTCTCACCCACTTTGTTTTTTTCACTCTTACATTCTCCAGCTCTTTCTGGAGACCTGGTGTACCTGTGAAACAGAGGTAGTGGAGAGCTACTTGGCAAGTTTGGATCAGAGTTACTTCACTGAGAAGTATCACATTACAGTATACATCTTTGTTTCTGTGGGTGAAATCCCCCTGGACTACATTAATGAAGTAAAAATGTGCCAATAGGCAAAATAAACCGCCCTAATCAAGCACCATTTTGTGATATTCCTCACACTCAGAAGTGCTCCAGTCTTTATGCAAATGACTGTCTCCAGGGTTTACAGTTTTCAAGTCAGACACTAATTTGCACATTTTAATATGCAATTGGATGCAAATTGGAAAGTACATCTAAAACAAAAGTGTCCTTCATTTTCATTGAAGGTAAAACCTATCTCTCTTTCTCTCTCTCTCTTTCTCTCTCTCTCTCTCTCTTCTTTACCCGTAATTATGCATAAGTTGTTCTCTTAATTACGAGGCCCACCCACAGTGATGTGCACAATAATTAACATTTATTTTAGAATACATTGTGAAATGCAAGTGTGTTACACATGATACTAGTAATATTTACCGGAAGGGCAATCCGCAACTGTTTCTGTTCTGTTCTGTTTTGTTTTGGGGATTTTTTTTAGGAGTTTTGAGGCTGTGAGCCTCACATCCCCAGGTCAGTGAGAGGAATGAGGCATAAACCTGAGCTTGTCAGACATCTTCTATGTAGTAATTCTGTCTGAGGTCAGCCCCTGCTATGAAACTTACATCCTAATATGTACAACATGCTCTCTAGCTGACAGAGACAACAGGATGACAGAAACAATGGGAGCTCAAAGCTAACAAATGTAGTTTGAGAGCTTATGCTCAAGTCAAAATACAGAACTTTAAAATGTCCGAGAACTGTCATGGAAATGCTTAGATATTCATAATTTGTTCTGCATGTCTCTTATCAAAACAGTCACGGGTAGAGTTGATCTGAAAAGACTAATTTCCTATTTAGAAACTCAAATCTAGACCAACTGAAGGTAAAGAAACTTTCAGAAAACCTTCAAAATGACCCAGTTAAACACAGAATCTTCAGGTGAACCAAAACACCATCACCCCATCACACCATCTGTTATCTGTCATAGTCGGCAGGTAGCAAAGCATTTACTGAGCTGTGTACACCTTTTAATCTGTTAATTGCTAATTATCACTCTCAGTTTTAATTAACTTTTTTGTGGATGTTAATATAATGAAAAAAATTCTAAAAACCTTTTTTAAATCCTGTCTTCATTTTAGAAAAGCAAAAGTGTGGCAGCACATATCCATGCTGAGCCGTAGATTGCTGGTTATTGTACACAAAGGATTTGAAGAGCCATTCAGAAACAGAGAGAGCTGATTGTTGCTGAGCAAAATGATCAAAATCATTGAAAAGATCTGATATTCTCAACACTTAGAGCATACATGGGGTGAGTGTTTACCTGAGGAAGGATCCAAACTCTGCTACAGGTTGAGATGGAGAGCAGAGAATTTGAGCAACAACACACAGATTATGTAGATATGAAGGAATCTTTTGGTCTTTGTGGATTTAGGTAACAGCAACGCCTCTTTACTGCATCTTCATTCAAACTAAGCTTGGTTGAGTTCAGCATTTCAGCAAGAACACCCACCAGTGATAAGTTTCAAAAATGAATGGGTGTTGTCAAGGAGACTGCATCCATATATTTACAGTGTGACTTCAACACACACCTGATGATCATCACAGGTGTAGTTGTACCTTAAACATGATGTTCGACATGCACATTGTTGAGAAATGATCTTAACCAAAAAAATGGAGGATTGATTTCTTTTTGTTAAAACATTCTTTTTTTTTTCCTTTTCCTGGAACTTTTTTTAGAAGTTCTGATATTTAAGAAAACTTGAAATTGATTTAAATTTTAATGATCCAGTGGAGATGACTATATGTCACCAGCTTTAAAAAAATAAGCAGATTACACCTTTTGCTTGTAAGAGGAACTTAAACTCAACATTAGGAGCATACAGAGTGATCATTTGATTATTCTAAGAAATTGATCACTGCAGATGTACTCTAGGCTTCAGACCACTGCATTTCTCAGGCATGGAGCCTTTAATGCAATGTAGAGAGAAAATTTTAAATAAAAAAACTCTCCCTCCTTTGGGGTAAATCAGTCTAAGTACAACATGTTTTAGTTTAACAAACTTATAGAGGTGGAAACAGTCATAGTCCAGAAAAAAAGACTTTTCCTGTTGGTAATTAGGTTGTATTTTTTTATGAAAGGGTGAATGTATTTCTGTTTCTTCTGACCCTGAGTTTTTATGTCTCACTGTCCTCCCTAAGGACGAGACCAATGTCATATCAGAGTCATGCTCCTCCCCTATAAACCTTCAGCACACACTATAGCTAATACCCACACAGACCTCTGTCGGCCCATAGGGTTTGTAATGAGACACAGCCCTCTCCAGCCTCCCTCTATGAGCATGTGTGTGTGTATGTGTGTCTCATCATTTGCATTGTTATTGGTGCCGTGTTGTACTCTATGAATGCCAATGTGTCACAATGCATTTCTGCACAGTCTCTGTATTCTCTCTCTCTCTCTCTCTTTCTTTCTCTCTCATGTTATTGTCCTCACCTCTTTTCTTTCTTCCTCCCTCTATGTTCCCCAGCCCGCCCTCCCCGCCCTCCCGCTCTGTTTCAACCCATACCTGCAGTTTCCTCCTCCTGCGAGTCTCTCAGCCAATCTCCATCACACCACGCATCGTCAGCGGGAGGGAGAGATGAAAAGCAAGAGGGAGAGAGGAAAGGAGTGGGGAGTGGGGAGGAGAGAGGGAGTGATGGTGAATAAAGAGAAGGAAAGATAGAGTGAGGAACAGAGGCATTAAAGTGGAGGAGGGAGTATTAGCAGGAGAGAGAGTGACTTAAAGAGAAGAGGAGATGGGTGAAGAAGAGCATAACGAGAATAGGAGAGAGAGGGAGATGAAAAGATAGATGAAAGAAGGTATTCATGGAGGAAAGGACAGGTGGGACAGAGGGAGGGAACATAATGTGTGTGTGTAGAACCAACAGTGAGCTTGGGAGACGGATCCGTGACTGTAAATCTCTGTGGGACTGAATGAGCTTTTATTTTGTGTTGGCTTGTTTTTGTCTCTCCTTAATGTGTCTCACCAGCTGCACTCCTCTGTCCCTAACTGCACAGTGGAAAATATTCAAATACTGCCCTCATGGTAATGTTTTAAATACCTTAATCACACTAAAGCAAAGGTGCTAATTTTAAACCAATGTCTCTAGCTAACTTTCTGTCTCAGAACTAAACTTTTTCAGAACTGCTGCAGTGTCTCTCGATATTCACTGCAAACTGATGCCCCATTTAGAATTTCTTGGGTTCATGTATGGCAGAATATTGCTGTCAAACCTCAAAAACAGATTCTGAAAAGAGTTCCTTTATTTTGGTCCATGGCATGGCCCAAGCTCTGAGAACTGTAGCCCCAAAGAATTTAACTACATTCCCCAATGTGGTATCCCTCAGAGAGCTTCTCCCACATTTTAAAGACGAGCTCATCAGGTTGATCAGTCACTGAAGTGCTAAAAACAGCAGCTCATCTACTGTCTGCTTGAGGCTGGCTGCTGAAAGACCGGAAACTACATACACACCAAGCCAAAAAAGACTTTTGCGCCATTAAAAAAAAAAAACCAAACAAACATATTTACAGCCTGCTTCAAAAAAAGATTGGGTCTGAATTGCTAATTTCACTATTGGCACACACTGTATGACTGTGAATTTTTTTTTTCTTACTCTGTGGTTTAGAAGATATTAAGATCAGGAGTTTGTCCAGTCAGAGGCGCAGCTCATGTGATTGACAGGTCTGGCACCCTATAGCTGTTAGTAAGGAGGCTCAAAGCCTGCCTCCTGAGTCAGCATCTCCTGTATGGAGAATGAAAGGCTTCATTACTCAGAGACTTTGTCCATATATTATACAGTCTTATGCTGGGGACCTGATGGAGATTGGTTTGTTGGATGGATAGATGGATGGATGGATGGCTTGGAGGATGAATGGGTGGATGGATGGTTTGGAAGATGGATGGATAATATGGTGGATGAATAGATGGATGGTATGCTGGTTGGATGATTGGTTTGTTTGATGGATTGTTTTGGTGAATGGATGGATGAATAGATTGATGGTCTAGAGGTTGAATGGATGGATGTTTGGAATGTGGATGGATGGATGTTATGGTGTATGGATTGATGGATGGATTGATGGATTGGATAAATTGGTGGACGCTGTTATATGTTTACAGCTTTGCAGTAAAAGATTTGCAGCACTCCATTTTGAATTTGTAATGGTAAAACTTGGTTTGGTGGATGAATTGTGGGTTGCTGAATGGTTCTGTAGATGAATGAATAGATGGATAGATGGATAATTGGATAAATGGAAAAATGGATGAATTGATGGATGAGTGGTTTGGATGAACTGATAAATGAATAGAATGATGAAGGGATTGTTTAAGGTTTAATGGATTTAATGAATTGATGGAATGACAGGTGGATGATTGATGCCATTGTTTGTTCACAGCTTTGACCACACAAAGATTTGCTGCCTTCGACTTCAAATCTGAAGATGTAAATTCTGTGTGTTTGCCAAACATTTTAATTGTCCAAGCCTCACCTCATAGCCATCAGACATCCTTCCGGGAATTTGTACCAGTAGGGGTGTAACGGTACACGTACTCGGACTGGACCAATTCAGTACAGGGCCTTCAGTCCAGCCGGCACACGGACCAATCTGAGTACACATGAAGAAAAAAAGTGCTTTAATTGTGTCCCACACTGTCCGCAAAGCGGAAGCACACAGCAGACAACAGACAGCAAGCAGCATGGCAGCCAAAACAGATCAGCAGCTCATGCTTGAAGATCCCCTGCTATCTTTTAGGTTTCCTGTTTGGGAACATTTTGGCTTCCCAGTGAAACACAGCAGTGGACGAAGACAAGTTAACATGACAAGCGTAATGTTCTGACGTTGTTCAACGGTCATCGGCTACACTGCTGGAAACACGTCTAATTTGTTGAAGCACCTCAGGAGGCACCACACTAACAAACATATAATATTAACGTATACAGTACAATCTTTTATTCTAAAATGCTGTAATTCATACCTTTTCTTTATTGAAGACTCTTTTGGTTCAAGATTGCAGCATAACTAAAGAAAAGAGCATTACAAAAGAATAAAAGAAAAAAGAAACCTGTTGATACTGTACTCTGGAGGGGAAAAAATGGAAATTCTAAATGTTTATAATATAGAAAATAAAACTTTTAACTTTTTTACTTCAGCCATTTCTCTCATCTTCTCCCATTTTCTTTGTCTCTCTGCCTCTGGCTAAGTAACCGCTGACAGCCAACGTTCAGTTTCTCCTCCTCCCTACTTTGTACTGTCATTCATCATCAGTGTCATTCAGTGCTCCCCTCCACATGGAACAACATCTGTTTGGGAGTGTCAGACTCACCCTGTTGAAAAGGATTCAGATAAACTGTGCGATGAGGAACCTGGCTGCAGATGCACCTCTTTATACCTCATGTCAGTTTAAGTGCCGGGAAGCGAAGCAGCAGCTGCTTTGCACTACACTGGATATCAGATAATAGGAGGTTTTGTTCTGTGGTGCCTTTTAACAACCTCTATGCAGGGAATGATTTATGGCAGGAAGCACAGGTAAATAATGGAATATGTCCCAGACATTTGTAATAAAACTGTAAATAATAACTGGAGCAGCTAACAAGAGTCCCAAAAAAAAGTTGCAGTCTAAAGTAGCTGTGGTGGCTCATAGGTCAGTGTGATTTAGGACGGCTGTGGCTCCGTGGAAGAGTCGATAACCTGTTAATCAAAACGTGGGGTGGATTACCAGGAGTGAAGCAGACTTTTTGAGGTGGCTAAGTTTTGGCACTAACCAAGAAAAAGATCATATGACCTTGTTTTTTCTTTTCTTACAATACATCTGAAATAAAGATGGTTCCTCTAACGGTTCAGTTATGAAGTGCTACTACAGGTTGCAAAAGTGGACAGCAGCAGTTATCTGTGAAGCAAGTGTCCCCTAAATGACTGAGACCAGCTGTCAATCTGAGATAGAGGACTGGAGGGAGAGGTGTGGTGACTGGAGTAAAAGAGCACAAAGGTTGGACAAACGAACCAACAGAGAAAGAGTTCGGTTTCCTTGTCTTCAATTCAGCAGAGAAAACAATTTCGGAGAAAAAGGGTTTCATGGAGTTTAGTATCTCTGGACAGCGAGCACAAAAAGATGGTCTTGCATGGTAGAGTCTGTAATGGAAAAAATAAGTTGTATCAAGCCCATTACGAGACAAGCCAGCTGAGTTTGTTTATTTGTGAAATTTTGTCACTGATACTTCAAGATAGTTCATTCACAGAAGTGATCAGTGATCATTTAAGCCTAACAGATGTTAAAATCAGGAGTTGATTATAAAACATTCTTAATAAGTATTTAAACAACAGCCTTCCTGTTTTTTTCAAAACAAGAGGATTCAGTATTGGGCTTACTAAAACAGCAGTAACCTGTTTGGGTTTGATTACTGTAGAAAGTAGTGACTGGGTATGGACAGCAGTTATCTTTCTGTCACTTTGGGGGTTTAAAGACAAACCTTTGGTGGAAAATGTCAAGTATTAGCTGAGGAGTTCAGCTCCAGTGCCTCAGAGCTGCTATCACAGCGATTAGAAGAAAAATACAGGCACTACAGCTGATGTAGCATGTCTGTTTACTGCTCACTCCAGACTCAAGAGATGGTAGAGACAGCTCATTTTGCTGTTAAGGGCTGTTTTTTTTTCTGACAATCATGGCAGCTCATTTTGAGGTGTTTATCAAAACTTAAATGATTCTCTACTTTCAAATCCAGCTTATTCATTCATTCGCTGATGCTTTAAGCTAAATCAGTGCCTTCAGAGAGGCTTCTTTTAAATTATTTTCATACCTAAGCTTCACTGTGTGCCTAGAGTGGTGGAATAGTTTTAAAGATGTAATCATGCATTCTATGATTTTTCTCTACAACTTGCAGGTTTTGTAAAGACTTGAAGTCAAATGAAAACATCAAGTGTGTCACAGTGGGGCCTGCTTGTGCTCATGTTAAAGTGGTGAAAAATCAAATGATTGAACTGACAATGTTTACAGTGAAATGGTTCTGACATTGAGAGTGTGCTTTATGTGTGTGTGTGTGTGTGTGTGTGTGTGTGTGTGTGTGTGTGTGTGTGTGTGTGTGTGTGTGTGTGTGTGTGTGTATGCGTGTGTAAACGTGAAGCACTAAAATATTTTTGCTTTGTAGAGCTCTTGTTTTGATTCGAGATGTCCTGCCCCTTATTTGCACATAAGATGAACTCATGATTCATGATAATAATTAACCACACTGAAAATCAGGAGGTAAAAATGCTCTTCAGGTTAGCTGACATTATTAAAAGGCATCAAAGAGACAAGTGCTGCCTAGGTGTGTGTGTGCTCGCAGGAAAGAAGCAGGTGTTCTTGTGATCTGACTCGCACGTGAAACAAAAGCAGCTACAACTTCCTTTGTCGTCAGTATCTGCGCTGTGCTCAGCTCCAGAACAAATCTGTGTCATTCTGATGGAATGAAAATATTAAAATAGCGCAGTTTAGGAAACAAAGGATCACTCTTCTTACTGCATTGCTGCCTCCCAGACTAATTCTCTCTGTGTGTTCCCTGCAGATGGTGACGGCTACCAAGAACACCTCATCCCTGTGTGTTTGGACGAAGCCTGTAAGCGCAGTGCCATCTACCTGGCTAAGCTAGGCTCCGAAACGGTACAGTACACACATGTGACCATACTGACTGTGTGTCAGCGGTAATTATGATGGATGAACGGTGTTATGCCCAGTTTATTTGTTTTTCTTATCACTCTTCTGTGAGCCTGATTGTTTTATAAAACCTCACTTACCATCGAACATCTCTGCTCTCTGTTCCATCGTGCTCAAATCTTTAATCATAGAACAGGTTTTTTTCTTTATTTTATTTTCTCTCTAATCTATTACATGTCTCTCTATGCATTTAGGTGTGCAAAGGTACTTGAACATATTTGTACTTAACTGTTTTGGTTCAGCATTTTCAGTCTGGTGTAGATGCAAATTAAAATGATTTAATCATGAAACAAAGGCAATTTATACACATCTGCTCTTGACTTAAAGAAAGAAATACAGTTGGTATTATATTAATCTGCTCCCACAACAAATGCACACTTCTCTGCAATGTTGGGTAATAGTGCTCATGGGAAATGTAGTCTTCATCCCAGAGAAACATCAGATTTAATCAACAGTATCAGCACAACATGAAGGTTCCTCAGTTTTTTTAAAATAAGGCCTCTCAGGTGTTGAAGTAAGACTACCTCGTCTGTTTTCTGCCCATTTTTCACTCAGTGACTTGAGGAAAGAGATTGGGGGAGGTAATAAGAAACGTCTATTAGTGGGTAATAAGCTGCATTCAGGTTCTGTTACTACATTCTGCTGACTCTGCTCTCCACAGCAGGCTGTTTGCATCAAGCTAAGTGAATTTCTATAAGTATCACAAATAGAAAACAGACACCAAAATCCAGTTCTTTGCCAAGAAATTATGCGTTCTTAATCTAGATCTGTACACTAATGAGGCTTTAGTTAGTCTAGCAGTTTAAGCACCCCATATAAAGAGGCAATCATCCTCCTTGGACTCCCATCTTAGCTCATCTCTGCATGTCGGAGCTCAAAGTATTCCAAGAAGGGTCTTTTCAAGTAATAGTGCAAAGTTGATGCCCTATAAATTTGTGGCTCTTGAAAAAATGGAAGTTAAATTTATCCACTACATTTAAACTGTGCAGCAATTAGAGTCACAGACTGAGGAGGGTGTTTTTTTCTGCAGCATTTTTAAGGAAATTACTTTGTGGCAGCAACAGGAAGAAGGTGCTCGTGAAGAAGTAGGAAGAAGGAAGAAGTTCGCCATGAATCTGATGCCAGTCATAGCACTGCGGTCACACTGTACTTACTCTCATACAAGTAGGGGAGAATGGGGTTAGTTGTCACATTTTTCCTTCCCATGTGAATTGCTCATCATCAAAACATCTCAAATAGTCATTCCTACTTTAATTTGAAGCTTAAGCTGTTAGTTTCCAGTGAGTTGGGAAATGAGAATTTTCCAACTCATTGGAACAAAGAAGTAATTAACTCTCAAAGACACTTTGACACATTGTGACAACCAACCCCATCACAAGGTTGTTTGTCACGATGCCATTTTAATGTGAAAAATCCTTTAAAAAAGGAAAAAACGAGAATTGCGTTGACAAGTTGAAAAATACATAACTTAATTCAAGGAACATGAACAATTAACATGAAGAGGAAACACATCTTTTGACTCGCCTACTGTATGTGACGTATACATATATATATGACGACCAACCCCAAAGAAAATGTGACGACCAACCACAACTGGAATTTCTTGCTAGCTAACAACCATGTAACATCAGTTAAACACATAGCTAAAAACAACCTAAACTAAAGCTTTACTTTTATACTTTTTGTGGGTAACATTTGTTTTGTTATGAACCCGTTGTGTAAAAATCTAGAGGAAAAATACTGAGGAGCTGAATATTTACAATTTGACATGAAAAACAAAAAGTCCTCTCACGTCAAGTCCAGCTATCTTACTCCAGAGTAGACTACGTAGGCAAGCTAGGATCCAAATTCTTTACATTTCTATACCACAGTTTAACAGACAGCGCCCTCTGGTGGTGACATATAATGAACATGACAACCAACCCATGTGACAACTAACCCCATTCTCTCCTACATTACCTGGATCTATATCTACAGCTGCTACAGTGGCTTCAGAGACCAAGTGTGCATGTGCCAGAAAAAAAAAAAATGCTAGGTTTATAAGTAAACATGATTTGTCATTCAGAACGGTGCAGTCTCTGGTAACTAATCCAAGCACAATCCAAGGAATTAATAATTATTAGCTCATCTGTTCATAATCTTGTTATATAAATACATTGCAGGCATAGATTTCTTTTTCAATTCAACATTTCCTGTCTCTCTTCAGCTGTCCATCATAAAAAGCAAAAACTCTCCAAAGAGTATTGAAAAAAATGCACACAAAGAAAGATTTGCTTTGTCCAACAAGAAGCATTGAAACTATTTTATAACTGGCAAAAGCTGCTAACATCAGGTCGAAGGGTCTAAAAGCTAAAGAGAGGAAAGAGTCGTGGTTACAGACCAGGTTGAAAATTGTTGACCTCAATATTAAAGGAAACTAAGATGGACAGTTGTATCTACAGGAATAGTTAACTGTAGTCTTTCTCCTCCTTGTCGTAGGTATTGACCCTCTCATAACTCATGACCTGTACGTACTTGTGCTTTGGTTAAGTGCAGAGTATTAGTTTTTGTCCCAGAAATTCCCTTGTAAGCAGGCGGTTAAAGTAAATGAGCAGCACCGTGTTAATTCTGGTGTAATCTTGCCCACTCCTCCACTACTCCTTATGTGATCTCTTTTTGGAGGAAGTCTCCCTCACCAGTGGCTCTGGAAGCCAGATTGTTGTTTTTTTCTCAGCACAATGGGAGTCTATTTCAGGGCAGCGTCAGACGTGCTGCAGGGAGGCTTTTTGCTTAGAGAGACACCAAGGCTGATTTATCACTTTGTGTGTGAAGCCATCCCAGAGAAAATTGATAGATATAAACACACTTGCAGTTCTCTCTGGTTTATATAAACACACACAGAATACATGCTCAGTCACTTACAGTCACATGAACATACACAGACACACCACCACCACCTACGTACCATCTTGTGTGCTTCTTTTCATTTACATCCTACTGTTTGGCAGGAAGCTACACTCCTTTCTCTCCCTTCCTTTTCCACCATGGATAGCTCTCAGTTCATTTTGGTCCAAAATAGAAATATTACAGGCTTATCTGCATGTCCACCCCCACATAAAAGTACACACACATTTACACACACACACACACACGTATGCACACAAAAGACACACACTGACAGACGCACCGATGCACGCTCCCTGTGGACATGCTTTCTTTTGTTTGCCCATCAGAAACAAAAAAGACTGAAGAGGGATGTGAAAGGAGGAGTAAAGGAAGGAGAGAGGAGGACTTTTCTGCACTGATGGATGAAGGGAACACATGTTTTGTTGTGTGTGGTGGTGTGTTTGAGAGACAGTCATCACTGTCAGAGAGCGACAGCTGGAGATTGGTGGAAACAAGACCCTCATTTAGCTCATACACTTTCAATGAATACAGATAGTACATAACCAGGGGAACAAAGTTTGTTCAACAGATAGAAACACGTGACGTCAACATGGTGCTGGATTGATAGATGGTATCAAAATATTGATCACATCAGTTTACTCTGAGCTGTTTTTTTCTGAATTGTGTGTGCAGCATAGAGAGACTGTGTGGGTGGCTACGATGCTCTGTTACAGTAAGGCAGCCAGTCAGCAGATGTTTCGCTTAGAGGTTTCTACCCGCTGACAGTGACAGAGAAAATGGAGGGAGAGATGAAGGAAATAAAATGTAAAAAATGAGGAAGGAAATGATTGAGGATGAGGAAAGAAAGGCAAGCTTGAGGAAATAGGGAAAAGGAGAAATTGGGGACTTGTATGGACACAGATACTGGAAATGCCTGATGAGGGGAAAGGTTCGGCTCAGTGTAAAGCCTCAGAAGCTGCAGTCCTCGACACAAGGGCTCAGGCTGCATGCCATCTATCGCTCTTTCCCCACCATGTTTCCTGTCACTTTTCAATGAAGGCTATAAAAAAGAGAGCAAATGCCTCAGATAAAGCCAATTACCAAACCCAGAAAAAAACCCAACTTACCATAAATTAGGTATTCTTCTATCTTCATTTCAGTTTTCAAAAAAAAGGAATGATTCTGATTTGTGCTGCGACATTGAATATATTAGATATCAATGATATAACTTGAGAGTTTAACCTACGTTCCCTCTGTTAACATAAAGCAAGCTGAATTCAAGACCCATGCTGCAACTAGCCATTAAGGGCATTCATGAGCAATAAAGGTTATTTTTTAGCTTCCCAATTGCGTCAGGCCAGATGGATTGATTTATGGCACGTTGAAGTCTCGATGACAACACCACGCCGGCTGATGAAGTTTAGTAGTGAGAAGAAAGATCTGTGTTTTTCTCTGCTGAAAATGATTTCTGTACTTCTGCCCTGACGCTGAGGACGTCAGAACAGAAGAAAGCTAAACGGGAGAGCGATAGCATGGGGCTAAAGGCTAAAACACGGGCTAAACTGTGATAATGGTCATTCCAACCCACATGCAGCAGTTATACTGCAGTGATCTGATCAAACTTAAGGGCCTGTCAATAAAAAGAATAGTGAGGTTGCTTTAGCTCTGCTTGGTAGATGAGCAGGACAGAAGGATTCGCTAATGTTACATGTTAGCCCACGGATACGTCTCAGCACTTAAATATCCAGCTTCAAAATTATGGTACGAACTGACAAAGTTTGCTTGTTGTCATTTTTCAAACAACAGTGCTGCGGAACTGTTGATAGATATCTCACCTCGTTGCATTGTGTCCAGTAGAAATTTGTCCTGAACAAAGAAAAGTAGTGTTTAAAAGACGATCCAATCTCCATTTATTTCCAAAACAAATACATGCCTTGTTAAGAGTCATGTCATTGCGGCAGTGTGTACACAGTTCCAGCCAGAATAGGGAGCAAGAGAAGTAGAAGTAAAGGTAGAAATGTGAGTTTAAAAATATCTTTCTCTCCAACTTTGAGAGGCTATCCTATCAGAGGGAATGAGTTAGGGAGAGGGCCGAAGAGGGATGGAAAGTGAGTAACACCAGTAATATGTATACGGGCAGACATGATGAGAAGCCTCCGGCTGAGCATGGAAGCCCTGCTGAGGAGAAACTCGAGTGCGCCTGTAGTTCATCTCCAAACAGCAATTTATTCCTTCCTTCTTTCCTGCAGTCTCAGCCACAGCTCTGCCTCTACCTCTGCAGCAGCTCCAGGCCTGTAGTTTACCATATTGAAACAAACCATGGGGGGCTTCAACAATCTCCCTGCCACACTCTTAGTCCTCAAAGGGACACACTGATCACATTCATTGTGCTGTGGATCACCCCTTTTCGGCTCCCACATTCAGTAGCTCAGTGGGAGCAGAGTGAGAGTAATGTTATTGCACGTCTGTGGGTGTTACACCTGTCAAGCAAATTGTAAGAATGAACAGAAAACAAAATGTGACCGAGTTCTAGTTTCATTATTGGGATAAAGAACCCATAAAGTGTAGTTATGTGTAACGGCATGGCTCATTTCCTCTGTAAGACAGCAGCGTTTAATTATTGTAGAACAGAATGGAATGCAAA
The DNA here is from genome assembly GCA_030710495.1 of Labroides dimidiatus. Classification (NCBI taxonomy): domain Eukaryota; kingdom Metazoa; phylum Chordata; class Actinopteri; order Labriformes; family Labridae; genus Labroides; species Labroides dimidiatus. Next base: position 26,381,265 of record CM061144.1, on the reverse strand, counting down.
CATACTTGGTGAAAACTAAATGTCTTTAAAGAGTGATTTTTCTTATCGGAGCAACAATTCACAGTAGTGTCCAAGAAAGAAGAAATCATGAAGCTGCCAGCACCTTACACAAACTGCTTCACTAACGGTGCAGAAGGAGACCTTTAAAGAGTGGAGCACAGTGCATTTTTATCAGTATTCAATACAGAGAGTTTTCTTCAGTAGAAAAGGTCTCCTGTTTCAGAAGTGAAACCAGTGTTCCTTAAAACCACATTGGTACTGATGGTTAGCAGGGGAGACTTCAACTACTCCAAAGAGACGTATAAGATGAAAAAAAGGGTCTTCACTCTTGCTATACGTAACTTTAGAAATTAAATCCTATAAAGGATCATGGGTAATCCACTAGTTTGAAGTCTTTTTGAACAACAGCATGATTGTCAACTTGTAAATGGTTTCATTTGGAGAAACCTGTTTGTATGAAAGGGAATCTAAGCATGGTTACCTGTAAAAAGGTGACATCAGCCACCTGTCAGCATGGACAAAGACTAAGAACAAGTGTTTGTCCACTCTGTCCCCCATGTTTGGTCAGTTACAGTACGAACAAGATAGCAGCTGAAGGTTTTTACCTTTGTTTCAATAGGAATAAAAGATGACACGTTGACAATGTTTGGTTCTTGTGGAGTCTTTGTTTCATACAACCTCCCTACCATGCGGTATGCTGGATTTTTGGATTTTTTTATTATTTTTTTTTTTATATAACCCCAGTAGTGTCTTTTTGGGCTTTATAGTTTTTCTAAAACCTGTGCAGTTCAGCATTTTCAGCTTTCTCAAGCACAGAACTACCTTCAGCATGAGCTGTGTATTGTTGCAGCATTCACAGTGTTAATAACACAATAATAATAAATAACACAAATCAATCACAAATGCAAAAGAATCAATTAAACCATTTACAATAAGAGGTACAGTGGTCAATAATCAAGGTCTTAAACACTGTAAGAGAGGAAAAGGTATCTTTAGAATTTGTTGGAGAGTATTCAATGATCAAGGGGTATCAAAGGAAAATGCTAATTTGATGAGTTCAGTGTAGACTCAAGAGACTTTAAGAGTCAGTGAATTATATGAGTGAGTCATGTAGGATCCATCACAAAAAGTTGAAGTTAATGACAGATAGTTCAGCCATCTATTATTTCTTCATGTTGTGATGATTTAGATTTGATTTTACTGTTAGCTTCCAATGAGTTGGGAAATGAGAATTTTTGCCAAGAATTTTGGCTATGTTTGCTGAATACTGGATATCTCATTTTCTTGTATTTATTAACAGTTTTTGTATCCCAACAGCAACCAAAATATGTTACTGGATTCTCCAAAATCAGTTTCCTGAACAATTGGAGTGTACTTACTCATCTTGTAATAAGGTAAAATTTATCAAACACCAAGTTCATCAAAGTATCTCGTCATCAGTTAATACATAAATTCCAGCAGCTGAAGAGGAATTTGGGGGTGAATAAATTTTTTATCTTGTTGACCTCCTTCCTCTCTTCATTACCTGTGAGTGACATGGTATTAAACACAGTTCGGTCCTTTTTCCTGTGAGAGTTAATGTTTAATGTGAGGAAGTGAAGCAGAGAAGTTTATGTTCTCCTGGAGAAGAGCTCGGTCAGTTAAACCAGTTTATGGTCTGCTGCTCAACTTGCATTAAGCCCAGTGAAGGATGCTCTGCAGAGCTCAATGGTTCAGACATCCTTTTCATTTGTGCTATAAAGTAAATGTCATGGATGTATGCACACAATCTAATAAATCAGTGCTGTGTTGATGGTAATGTCCAGCTGCCTGATTTAACTGAACTGATATTTTACCATAAACCGTTTGTGTGTTTTTAAATCTGTGACTGTGTGAATAAAAGCAGGAGACTTATGGCCTGTTGATAATGAGAGACTTGTAGTGAGACACAGTTGCTGAGCACAGGCTGACACGGCGCTCTCTCACTTTGTTCACTCAGCATCAATAAGTGAATGACCCTAAATGGTGACTGTTTGAGCACAGGTTGCCTCCCTGACTCTGTGACAGAAGGAAACAGTCAGGAAATAATTTGCTTTGAGGGTTCTTGTGAGCTTAATCTGTTTTATATCTAAGGACAAAAAAATACCCAACAAAGAAAAAGTGCCTCGATAATAATACTGACCAAGTCTGAAAGGCTTTAAATAACAGTACTCACTTGTTGTGCAGAGGCAGTGTGAAATGTGTTTTCATACTCCATACTGGTGCCAATTTGTTCCTCCTTGAAAAGCAGGAACAACCTGATAGTCAGACTTGGCAAAAAGAGACCTGTGTAAACTGACACAGCTTAAATATTCAGTCTTCAAATTTTAAAAAAGACAACAGACAGACAACGAATAATGAACCTGACATTTGCTGATGAATCTGTTGTGACGTCATGAGCAATGTTGGTGGGTTTTATTTTCATCCATGTCACTTCTGGTTATCTGAATCGGTCACAGACATCACTTTCAATGCAGGTTTCTTCACAGCAATCAAGCTTCCTTCTCTTCTTCGTCTTGATGTGTCTTTTATGTTGTTTTCATCACCTTACATCTGTCATACCTGATGTACTCTGAATGAAACGGCCATAAACAGTCCTGTATATGTTATTGTCCAATCCATTTAAGTTATAAACTATTAAAAAAACATAATCTGTTCAGGAATCTGAACAGAATTGAGAAGTGAAAAGTTGAGGGAAGATTAAACTTATCTTAAAAGTAAAGCACAGATATCACTGAGATCTCAAGGAAGTATTTGTTTATCCCTGCTTTCAATCTTTGCAAATAGAAGTAAATAATTTTTATTGACATTTCTTCATTTAAGAGTTTTTATTTTATTGTTTTTGTAAATCGCTATTTGTGCTCTAGTTGCCTTCTCTCATTTACATATGTGCGCGCGCACACACACACACACACACACACACACACACACACACACACACACACACACACACACACACACACACACACACACACACACACACACATACATACCGCCCCCATGAAGACCCAGCCAGCTGCCTGCTGCTGCTGCCCAGACAGTGTAAGGGCAGCCAGTGAGTGCCAGACAGCCTCCTCCCTGTCCTCCCAGTCAGCTGATTGGTCTGTGGTCAAAGAGGTGATATTGACAGCAGGTAGCAGCATCTCCACCCTGCTCAGCTGACACAGGGACATATGGTTGCCCTCCATTCCTGGCTCTGACTCTAACCACCTTTTTTCCAGGGACAAACTGTGACCTCATCCTCCTGCTCAGAGAAAAACAAACCGGAGCGAAGTTTTTCAGAAATGGGCATTTCATTGCAGTTTTTACCACCACAGATTAAGAGACGGTATGATAAAAGATCTTTAATTTTGAGAAATATTGTAATTTCATGTCAAATGGCAACAACAATGGTGACAAGTATCCTCCTCCATTTGTTCATTTTTTAACATCATAAATCTCTTTAACTAACTCGATGGCTCACAACAACCACTCTCCTTTTTTTTTAATCTCCAAAAGGTACAGTCATGAGGCCACTCATTGAATGCTGAAACATGGCAGTTCAAGATGGCGGCCTCCATGGCCTCTTCTTTCTCATATAAAGCCTCATTCTGAGTTGACAAAAACAAACGACTTCTGGGTCTCTGTTAATCTAAATATGCTTCTCAATATTAAATTCCACTTCTGCCAAGCCTGCTTCGCTAAATGAAGCTAAACATTACACACTGCAGCCAGAGACCTCAGTCTCCACAGCTGCTGTACATATATTGACATTACATAAATTCTTAAAGCTGTCTCAGAATGTATAAGAAGTAAGTTGTTATTCTATTCTGAGATGCCCCACATTTCCAAAATGTTTTAACATGCTCAAATTCAACACTGAAAAGAAAATGACTACCATACACCCTAATGTGAGCGCGCACACTTACTTTAGGTGTGCTGGAATGAACCTGATCAAAAACTAGCTTGAGTCAGTTGCTCACTATCTTGATTTCTGTGAGCAGTGTGGTGAAAACACAGGAGGCCTGAGGAATTGTACTGCTTATGCACCTGCTAAACCTGTGCAAATGAGCCTAAAAGACATGATCTAATTCATAAAGAGTCAAATGAGCCACAAACTGCACTGCAAAGCAATTAGTGTTGTTGAGCCCCAATGATGTTTGCATACATTTTAATGAGCTGTCAGTCATTTTTGAGCAAAACAGGCCATTTTCTATTGAAATGAGCCTCATTATTAATAATGCCTAAATTATGAACACTGGTACTAACAGCCAAACGCAAGGAGTAAGAGATATTTAGTGTCCTCTGAGAGCTGGTGGTTACTTTGCCAGAGTGTTTGAGGCTTATGTACTCAAACTTCTTAGTGGCCTGAAGAAAAATTTTACCTCTGCTTGATTTAAAATGAACATGTTTGTACCAAAAGAAGTTAAATCAGTCTGGAGCTGTCTGTTGCTCAACCCCTGCATATATGTTGTGTTATTACACATGACAGGCTGTTCATTTTATTCATTTATTTTATTATTTTATTCATTTGTGTATCTGTAATGAATCAACTCCATGCACGTAAGGACTTGCTCTCTCCATCCAGCTCATCTTTAACTGTATGTTGATAAAATTTAGCGCTGATGGGATGAGCAGCTCAGTGCTGCACAGAGTCAAGATGTTGCAGCTCATCTCAGTCACAGTAGGCTGAAAAACTGGAGCAACCAGCACAAAGCTGCAGAGCTTTGTGGGTGTTATTGTATTCTAATGTCTTTAGACTGATTTGTGAATTAGACCTTAAGACGCAGCAGATAGTGACAACAATCCATTCTTAGTGAATCCCCCAAGAGTTTATCCACTCTCAGGGTTTGGTTGTTTTGAATGAACACAAAAGATAGCTGTATTTGGTAAACTGCCATTTAGATTAACAGTCTGATATTTTTATGCACCCTACCAATCACAGAGCAGAGTAGTACAAGAGCTGCCAGTCATGTGGCAGGAGGACTAAGATGGTCATCTGTGGGATCCAAAATCCAATCTGCAGTCAGCACTCAAATTTAATATAATGGTACTCTTTTTCAATAAGTGTATGACTGTTTCAGAGGTTGTTTTCTGTGTGTACATGCAGAAAAGAGAATCAGACTTCTGGCTGAGAACGTCTCACTCTACTTCGGTAGGCAGCGCTTTGTCCTTTATTGATGAGCGAAGATGTTTGTGTATCAAACTAGTTTCGGTCCACTCGAAGAGAAGACATTTTAACGATGATGGCTGAGATAAATGCAGCTGTAGCTCTTCATGTTTTTATTTATGTATGTGCCACGGTGTGTGTTTGTTGTGTTGGAGACATAGACTGCATGAGCACAGCGACCCTATTTATCATGGTCACCTACTTCCTCATCAGGCTGAACGCTGAGACCCGCCGAGTCCTGCCAGATCCAACCACAGCCTGATAGCAACTGCATTATCTAGGTGTGTCAGTCGAGCTACGCTCAGTCTGTATTCAGTCTAATTAAGTTGTTTACCTGCATTTTAACTGTCCAATCTCGAGCTGACTAAGCTCGTAGTCTGATTTCTGAAGCTGCATGTAAACGTACTGACTTAAAGTGACCTATATACCAGGTCATACAACTGAGTAGTTCTCCTCATAAAGTTTCTTTAGGGTGCTGTGTCCATAATTTTATTGCTCTTTAATAATAAGGTGCAAAAAATTTACTAAAACTTGAAAATCTATCGAGAGTTAATGAAAATGTGCGACGTTTAATCTGTCACATGTAAAGCTAACGTGATATCGTCTCCAAAGGAGCGAAGCAGCAAACAATATCAGGTGATGCCACTGAGTGAGTTTCATTGACAATTTTATAGTGTATGGTTAATAAACCAATCCTGCTCTCTTCAGTTTATCAATTTATAGTTTGTTGACAATAATAGCTCAATGTGAGACACAAAAGTTTGTTTGCATTAGCACAGCAGTTAAGCATTAGCATTGCACACTTGCATACTTGGGAAAAGATTGTTTACTCTCATCCCTAATTACGACGCCCCACCGTGTATGTTTGCACGCCTCAAAAGAGGAAAAAACGGCTCGTCTTATCAACAGTTCTTGAAAATACTTGATATCAAATCACAGCAAGAGCTCACAAATGACAAATTTTAGGGTTATGGATTTGTAAAACAAATCAGCTAAAACCTCCAAATAACAGACATGTAGATCCAAGGTCACAGCCAACATAACGTCTTCATAGTTGCATGCTTCATCCATCCTACCTCCACCCCTCAGTCTCATGCTGTCTTTCAGTGCCAGTTCTTCCGTGGTGAGTATTATAGCCATTATATCCGAAGGATCATAAAAGCCATTACCTCGTTACATGCATGTTTTTTTTTCTTCACTTTTTATTGCCTCGGACAGACTTGTTTTCTGTCGATGTTAAAGCACTTCAACCCGTAAACCCCCTCCACCACCTCCCGTCTCCACCGCAGGCCGCCCACATTTTAATTTCTTGGCCTAATGAAGCGGGAGCTCTCTCCGCCAAGTCGAATCAATGGGAGTCTGAAAGCATGCCCCCGCTTTTTCACTTTAGTCATCAGCAGAGCTGGGAGAACGATTTTATGTCGGGGCTCTGTGTTTGTGCCCCTTCTGCTTTTTATGTTTCTATGCGTCTTCCATGTTTATGTGCGTGTGTGTGTGTGTGTGTGTGTGTGTGTGTGTGTGTGTGTGTGTGTGTGTGTGTGTGTGTGTGTGTGCACGTGTGCGTGCAGAACCCCACGATGAGCTGTCTGTACTCGCTCTGTGTTTTCCTGTTGTTTTATAAAAAGCCATTTGTATGCGGGATCCTTCCCTTCACTACCATTAAAGGTATCAGATTACCTCGCAAGTGCAAATCCCATCATCGTTTTCATCTCCATTAACTAGGTCATTTGGAACACACACACACACACACACACACACACACACACACACACACACACACACACACAAAACTCAAGCTCAACTGGGTGTTAATATGTTGACATTTGAACCAGTGAATGTCAGATTTAAGTTATTTAGACTGAGGAGTGCTCTGTTTGACTGGGAGGACTTAAGGCCACAGATTAATCCACAATGACACACACTTGACATTATTCAAATACTCTGCTGTACACATATAGTGATTAAATGTCAAAACCTCCAAAGCTACGAGGACAAAGTAACTCCTTCATGATTTATTTTGGGAACTCCGCTGTCAGGTTGGCTATTCATTGTGTCTACTCAAATAAAAAAGAATTTGATTAGATTAGAAATCTTTAATATCCTTGGTGAGGCTCATATGATTTCCCCTCAATTCCCGGAACAAAGCTGCTAAGCAATAATAACAAACACTGGGGAAACAGAGTCTAATCTCGCTGAGGAGAAATGCAGCACAGTATTGCTCAATTGAAAAAGCTTCATCTTATGACTTCCACTTTTTGCTTTTGATATCGTTTGCTAATTTGCTGCAATTACAGTCTTCGATCATGTTCTTTTGTTCCACCATATGTTCACACAATGCGATCATCACACATCAGTGTCACTGGGTAATGTTTGAGAGACGTAATCAAGCTTTTCAGAAGGAAACAATATCATGTTTAAATTACAACGAGACAGCCGTGATGATGTGTCACTTCAGCTTGATTAGACTTGAGTTGAATTAATTGTTAATAAAGCAGGCCTCATCTTTAAGCCTGCTCGAGTACATGCAACAGATATTAGCTGCATGATCAAGAAATCTAAAATACAACCTCAGAACAGGGTTTGATACTGCATTATATAAATCCTCATAACATATAGCTGTTGGAACTAAAATAGTTATTGATTTATTCTCATTTCATTTGTGATGCCAGAAACTTTTCCTAAACTGTTGTCAAAAAACACTATTAAATTTATGTAATGCTTAAAAATAAATTAAGGACCACCAATAAGTTGAACTTGAAATGGCTTCATAACATGACTGGGTATTTAATTTAAAAGGCACCCCAGAGAGGCTAGACCTTTCATAAATAAAGCTAGAAAGAGACCCCCTTCTCCGTGTGAGACCTGATGTGGATAATAGTCCAATAATGTGAGTTGAAATTTATAATCAATGGTTCATAATATCATTTAAAGATTAAAAAAAAATCTGGTGAAATGACAAAGTGACAAAGCAGAACTAGTACTAAATTGATGTGATTGTCAGGCCTTGGGGCAGAACTGCAATAGAAACAAACATGACTATGTAGTGGAGACCACTGCATTAGCTCGATAATCAATTTCAAAATCTCTTGTTTTTGAACTCGGTAGACCTTGGTATAAACCATACATGATCCAGAACTTCCAGAGAGTCCTGCTTCAGCTTCAGCTTGTTTAAGACAGACTATTGGGAAGTGCAAAACTGTCCTTCAGACTGACAAATCAGATTTACACTTTTTTTAAGTGCACAGTTTAAAACCAGCATTCTTGATGGTATTGGGATTTTTAGGTGCTTACGACATATAGGTAGCTTGCACTTATCTGAAGGCAACATTTATGCTGATTTATACATGCAGAGCAACATGTTCTGCCATCTAGATGATGCTCTTTACAGGGGGCATCTTGCATATTTCAGATAGACCATATCAAACCCCATATTGCCCAAATTATAACAGTACTGCTCTTTAGTAGGAGAGTCTAGGTGCTGGCTTGACCTGCCTGCAGCCCAACTTATCATGTATTCAAAACACTGATTTCATCAAGAAATGACAATTATGACAAAGGAGTCACTATAGAGCAGATGAAATCAAGGGAACATATATGTGTTTTATAAGAGTAACACTTTTTCACTTTCAACAGATGGCATGTTTTCTTTCCACTCCATTTTTTCTATTCACATTTAATATTGCATTTAAATGATATGCAAAGCATTTAAATCACTTTTTTAGATTGCACAGCATCCCGACTTGTTTGAGATTTTAGTTGTACATGTGTTTTCTGCCTTTTTCCTCCATTTTCAACTGATAGATTTTTCGGTTTTGAAGTTTGGGCTCAACTCCAGGAAACATTCAAAGTTAACATAAGTTGGGGAAAAAAACATAATGTATAAGTCCCTCAACAATATCAGCATTTTAGTTGCTAGTTGCAGCAAGTTGGGACTCTTTTTGCATGTTTGTGTCTCTTCATTTTTACAGCGTCAGATGTGTTGGTATTCTCCGAGCAGCTCCTCTCTCTTCCTTTAATCAGCGTTATAAAAAGAGCATCAGACAGTAAACTGATTGCCTCAGGGCCAACACCAGCCCAGCGGTCTGCTGATAAGGCCGATGGCCAGCAAAGGCCTGACTGTGTCCTGAGAGAGCAAGTCATGCTGAGCCATGACCAAATGACTCCAGTGTAAATACAAGCCACCAGGAAATGTATTTACCCTGCAGGACTGGAGCAGAAAAGAATGTCATGGGAATTAGTACGTTGTGAATGAAAATAAGATTGACTTCTCAGATGGCAAGTGTATTTTTACCAAGCAGCACTTCAGGGCTGAGGCTTACCAAAGATTAAAGCAAAACTACTGTGAGTCCACTACATTCCCAACGTTCTCTTCATTTCTTTAGTATGGTCACTGAGAAAGGTCAGTCTCTAACCACTACAACTGGAACCTTTGGTTGGTTTACTAATGTAGCAGCTAATGAATGCATAGGCTTTTAACCTATAACACATAGCTTCTCCAGGGTGTACCCCATCTTGCACCCAAAGGCAGTAAAAATAACCGATGCTTTGATGGACGACAAACATCATAACAAGCAGAGCAAGGATTACATAGTGGCTTGGTATTGGCCCTGTGGTATTATTGTCTCATATAACAAATTCTTTTGTTTCTTATGGAATAATTTTAAGTGAGTGTTCTGTTAAAGACAGATAACAGTTTTATACCAGTTTTATGTGTAATGAATAGAATAGAATAAAATAGAATAGAATAGAATGCACTTTATTAATTCCTGAAGAGAAATTCAGGTGTCCGGCAGATGAAATTATTGAAAATTCACACAAAACAAGAATTTCAGCTCATCTCCCATTGGCTTGAGTGTTATGGAGCCTAATGGCTGCAGGGATGAATGATTTTCTGACTCTCTCAGTCCTGCAGCGCAGAGAGATGAGCCGTACACTGCTGCTGTTTTTCTGCTCCACAAAGATGTTGTGAAGTGGATGGTCTATATGATTAATAATGGCCTCTAGCTTTCTGTGTGCATCTCTCCACCACAGCCCCCAGTGAGTCTAACATGGTTCCAGTCACAGTTACGGGTTTTTTTCACCAGTTTGTCCAGTCGCCTCTCATCCTTGAACTTTATACTGTTTCCCCAGCAGACTGCAGCATAGAACAGTGCACTTGCCACCACAGACTGATAAAACATCTGCAGCATCTTTCTACAGATGTCTAAGGATCTGAGCCTCCTTAAGAAAAAGAGGCGGCTCTGCCCTTCCTGTAGAGTGCATCTGTGTTAAAGGACCAGTCCAACTTGTTGTCCAGGTGTACATTTAGATATTTGTAGGTTGGCACTACCTCAATGTCCACCCCTTGAATGCTTACTGGAAGATGACAGAGCCTGGAATGTCAACACACCTTTATTACCTACTAGCTGTACTTTATTTGTTAACTATGACGGATGTCAACTTAAAAACCTTAAACTTCTGTTAAATTATGTTCAACGGGGACCATTTGCATAAAAAAATTATTTGCATGCAGTAGGTTAAGTGATAGTAGTAGTGATATGGCTCTGTTTTGGGAACTCATTGATCCTCCATGTGCTCATGTGGAATGCCAAAGACTGAGGAGTTGAGAGCAACCCCTCTACCCCCTCCACTCTAATTTGCATTCAAGAAAAGCCAAGGCATGGAAAGATTCAGAAAAAACCCTTGGTACAGAACAGAACACAGCAAGCTTCGGTGAAAATATGTATGACACTGGTAAAATCAGATACGGCATAAAAGTGGAGGAGCTGGGGTTGAGGTGGGTTGCAAAGTGGTTTGCAGGGGAAGAAGTAAGAGTGTGAAAGCTGAAGCAATGTAAACACAATGCACATTTTCCTTCACTAGCTTGGTTGAAAGCGTCTGGTCTTTGTAGATTTGAGGTAATCCATGGATCGATTAGATTTTTGAATTCAATCTTCAGTGAATTTTGATGGTGGGGACCCTTTCTGTTTCTGCAAGAGGAGCAATGGGCTGTTAGCCTGTAAACGCCTTTACTAAATAACAGATTTCAAAGCTTGCCTCTTTGAAAGCTGGTTCTCCCACCATGCTCCAATGTTGGCTCATTAATACTACAGTGATTCCTTTTTGCAGTTAACTCGACAGCCCTAATCACTGCTTGAAATCCACTTTCTTGTCCAATTACTGTTATTTTTGACTCTAGAAACCCAACATGCTGAACTTGAAGTTTCAAAAAGAGGTTTTAAAAAACAATTGCTTGGTGTCCCAGTGGTTGTGTCTATTGTTTTACCAGACTTTCATTCTTCCTTTCAGCATATGATGGACTTGAGATGAAATGCCAGCTGCAGCAGGATGAAGCTTATAACCGACACTAAAATAATTACTGCCATGTTTCTAACAGAGCCACATCTCTAAATGTGTACATTTTTGTATATGTGATTTCCTGTTTGGCAAGGTGTTTACTGGCCACAAATGGTCTGGCAGCAGTTCCTTAGGTCTTATTCTCCCATCACTTCTCCCTGCCAGCCAGCACACAGTGGTTATTTCCAGCACTCCCTCCCACTCCGGATTGCAGTAATCATAGCCAAGCTTTCACCCATATGGCAGGCAGTCGGCCTCTTAGACCACATCGCAACATCAAAACATCACTCAATGGTCAGATAATGAGAGCTTAACTGGGCAGAATCGCATTAGAGCTCTGAGTTCAGTCTTATCTGAAAATGTTCTTGGTTTATCACACCCACACTTTTATTAGTCCATCTGTATGTAGAAGAACATTAATACTCTCTTCCTCTACCCACTTCTGCCTGTAGCAGTTCAGTCATACTCCTAAAACCTTAAGACCTGAACTACAGAATTCCTATCCAAGACCTTAAAATGAAGAAATGGTTAAAGTTTGAAAATGTCTTTATATCAGTACTTACTTTAAAGGCACAGTTGGTAGTCAGGGAAAACTAGCAAAAATTTGAATGTAGCATCTACTCGGGACTCCATAACGACACCCCCACTGACATGCACAAGCACTGCTGATTCGGGATCATATGATTGTGACTGATTCAAAACTACCAGTATTCGGCACCTAGTTTTTGTTTGCACTACGTACCAGTTACTGGGGTATAGGTAGTTTTTCTGCCATTCTCCAGTCTACTTGGAATACTCTTGGCTACGCATTGAATCAGGGCTAGTGCATGCTGGCAAAATGTACAAAATGTACAAAATGTACAAAATGTACAAAATGTACAAAATGTACAAAATGTACGCGGGAGGCGGGCAGAACAGCAGGACAGGATTTAATTGGTCTAATAAATTGGATCCTTAACACTAGGATTGGCTGGTGTTTTCTCAGTTTTACTCCTGCTGTAGACAACAGATATTTTTCACTCTATTTTAAGAACACATCATGCATTGGTTGCCATCTGGAGGTAAAGATGATCCTAACTAGAATAACAAAAACTGTATTTAAATCTGATTACCAACACTACCTTTAACATGAATAGAGCTGTTCCAAAGCCACTCATTTCCCAATTGTTTAGTCAGAAATTAAAATCTGGTTACTGACCTGTCTGAAGGGTCAATTTCTTTCAACACATTTTGGTGGCAACACTTTTAAAAGCAGCTTCTTTGCATTTGGTGATTAAGCCATAAACTTGAATAGTTGTATGGAAAAAAAACATCTTTATTATAACATCCTGACAGAGTCACATCACCATTTGACCATTTCTTTCACCATTTTCCTTAGCAAAAGATAACTTTTGAGGCATTAGAATTACTAAAGAAGTTCAGGGTTACTGTTACCTCAAGGCTTTTTATTCTCATGGGTTTGTTAACTAATAAATTATTTCACAGATTATCCTCAGAGTCATACATATATTATTAAAACGCAGCAGGTAATGGTCAAGGTTTGTGATCTCTCTGTGAATGACAGGTTTGTTTGTAAGTCGTGAATTTATACGCTTATAATGAAGTTCGTTATGACAACTTTAAATGGTAACATACAAATAATTTCAAAGGTCTGAGGTGAACTTTATCTAAATGGAATAATATCCCAAAGAAACAATTTTCTGACTATTTTTCAAGGCTCCTTCTAACAATATGACATTTTAGGAAGATGTAGAGAACATTTCTTCATGTTCCCCCAGTACTGAAGAATCACTGATATGATTTTTGGGGTTGGATATAAAGTTGAAGGCAGTCACGGCTGTAAAATACTGCCCCAACAGTCAGTCAAAGTGTGTTATCTCTGCACCTATACCTGCCTTGTCATTTTGTATGAAGCTGGTTTGGCACATAAATATCATGAACATCAAGGTCGGTGTGATAAATATCAGGGTGATTAGTAATAGACTGCGGTTGTCCTCTTCAGGCTAGCTCGTCGTATTAACAGCTATTATGGACGATCTGGTATCTCTCTGGTGACTCTGCCTTGCACCTGCTTTCTCTGTTTAACATTCATGATCTGTTTAAACTTCCAGCATCTGGCCCCATGCTTGTTGAGGATAAACACCCACACAGACACATAGACACACAAATATTTACAACATATAGAGTCGAAAGATTACATAACAGACCACCTCTCTGTGTATGAGGAATACCAACAAGCTCTCGCTTTGGAGTTGAACAGCTTGACCGCTGACACTAGGCTTCAAAACAGAAGGATCCACTGCTCAAGTGTGGACTCAAGGGTCCAGTTAAACTTCAAAAATAAGCAATCAAGTGAGAAATAACAAACTTTCTGACAAACATTTAATGTGTTATGACCTCTGAATGTGTCATAAACATATAGATCACTTGTTTACTTTTTGAAGCTGTCACAGTTCTGACCATGATAACAACAGCAAACAATACTGAGTAGCTGGAACAAAATTATGGTCTACCTGATAGCAAATTTAGCATCAAATTAACCTGTTGAAAGAAGTCTGGCACATAAAAGAATAACTGTCCAGTAGCATCGCTGGATAACAGGAAAACTATTCTAGATATTCCTCTCAATAAAGAAGAGCAGAGGAAATCAAAGCAAAAACAGTAAGTAATGTTAAAGCACATGAGAAGCTTAGTGAAAGAAATTAAAAGGAAAGAAACAAGAAGCAACCACAATCCACTCACTATTAGGATTCTGGCAGATGAGCTGGACCTTGTACAGGTGCTACTGTTGTTTTCTGTATATGTTCAAAGAAGCGCTAATGTTTGAATTTGACCATGAACAAAACTTAAATGTTAATTCAACAAGAGAATCTGTTGCTGAAGAAGTGTGACCAACCCTTGAATTGCAGGAGCTATTTTTGAGTAAATTCATTCATTTATTCATCCATTCATTCTTTCATTCATTCATTCATTCATTCATTCCCTATCCCTCTTATCCTGTTCAGGGTTGCAGGTGGCTGGAGTCTATCCCAGCTGTCTTAATGCGAGAGGCTGGGTACACCCTGGACTGGTCACCAGTCAATCACAGGGCTGACACACAGACAGACAACCTTTCACGCTCACACTCACACTCACACCTACGGGCAATTTAGAATCACCAGTCAACCTGAGAAGCATGTTTTTGGACTGTGGGAGGAAGCAGAAGTCCCTGGAGAGAATTCACGCATACACAGGGATAACATGCAAACTCCACACAGAAAGGCACACCAGGTGAACTGGGATTCGAACTGGTGACCTTCTCTCTGTGAGCCTGCAGCACTAACTGTTGCACTGCTGTGCAGCCCTTTTGAACTAAGCAGGATCATGTATAGTGACTGGGTGGTAATACCAAATAGAGTCTAGACAGTGCGATCAAATCTAACTCTGATGTGGTGATCACCCTCCAACCGTACGTTACCTCCTCTAAGAAATACAAATAAACCATTTATCTCACACAGGACTCAAAAAAGTAACTGTAAGAGGATGTTGCACTCTGGCATAAATGTGGCAGCTGCAGTTTTGTTTCCAACTCTTCTCGTCTGCAAAATGAAGAACAAAAGTTTAACAGAAAACTAAACCTGTTATTGAATGTGTGTCTGTTAAAGCTGAAGAGAGTCCTTATACTTTATTTTGTTCTTTTGTGTGTGTGTGTGTGTGTGTGTGTGTGCGTGTGTGTGCGTGCGTGTGTGTGCGTGCGTGCGTGCGTGCGTGCGTGCGTGCGTGCGTGCGTGCGTGCGTGTAAAGGTAGGCTGATTGCAGTAGTGGGTCTCTGACCATGCTGCTGTATTTGAACAATTGGATGTGAGAAGGGCTGACACAACATTTCTAGAGCACTATGGATACACTCCTGTTTCTCCTCAGATCGTTGAAACCCTTCTTCAACCCAGCACCAAAACTCTGGAGTATAACCTTCATGATGGACGGATTTATTACTGTTTTGTATATCTTAAATATATCCATCTGTTTTGGACTGTCAAGTGAAGGATGAAATGTCAGTGCCTTAGAAAAACAGACGTGGAAGGGGACTTTTTTTAGTGGAACACTTTTGCCCCTAAGGATGCTAGCCCTTAACTCATAATAGGTAAACGTTTTACTTATAACATCCTCAGGGTGCCTTAATATGAGCCAGGGATCTAGTTGCTAATTGCATATTCCACAAATGGCATGGCTGTCTTTCTAATTTGATTTGTAAAGACTGTATTTGTTACCTTCACTGGGTGCAAAAGTCAAAGAGAATTACTGTCTGAAGTGATCCCACTACTAAGAGGTGAGGTATGCCATTCTGACGGTGTCAGGGTGAGAAATAGAGATGATCATGCCTCTCACTTTCTGATGGTGTTTGTAATTCACAGGAGCCTTCTTGCTGAAAAGTCATAATGAAGACACCAGTGTTCCTGTCACTGGTTTGAACTTCAGTGGATTAGCAGGAGACAAATGGGCAGATGAAGTAAATTTCCCAGTTTTTAAAATGAAGACTAAAAGCTCATTTTCAGGGTTGCATTCAGCCAGCCTAGTTTGTGATAATCACAGAAAGACTGAATGAGAAAGAAAGGTGTTATAAATGGAGAGTCAGGCCTTGGAGCAGTGTTCATGTGTTGAAGGCGCTAAGTGAAATAGCATTCATTAAATGTGAGAGGTGATAATGGTCTCACTGAGGCTCTTTAAAGCGCTCTCTCTGGCTTGTGCCTCCCTTTTGTGCAGTTTACAGTGTGTACCTCTTTAGTTTGACTGTTTTCTTGTGTGAACATCAGTCAGCAGTAGAATCACGTGAGGCCCCCTTGAGGGGCCCATTACATCCACATTTGAACCGTCATCATGAGGGGAAAATGCCTCTTTTGTGTTTGTTTAAAGGGGCAGAAGGGCTTCTTCAGTGACTCTGTCTGGTTTGTTAAAGAATGGCATTGAAGGCAAGGCTGTAGGTTATCAACACACTAACAGCAGCTGCTGCTAAAACCATGATATGTGGTTTATTATTAGCTGGTGTGACTCTTGTATAGGAAATGTAATCAGTCAATATCAGTTTGGTTTTGTTTGACATCCTCGGTCCATTTCAGATTAGCTCAGTGACATTTGGTCATTTCTTTGATATTTTTTTCTCCTTTTCATGGAACAAAATCTCCTCTACAGCAGGAAGGTGCATCTACACTGAGCGTTAGATATCAGTGCACCAAACAATGTGACAAGCTTGTTTTTTCTAAACTATCTGCCTCTCATTTTAAGTAGCAGTTTGAGTTTGAACCTCTTGACCAGAGACACCTTTTTGAGATCATATTCTCCAGTCTCCTTTTTTCCCCTCACCCTCCTCCTGTCATCCATTTTGGCTTTTATTGTGCCAAGCGCCATATTATTAACTCTGAGTGATGATTTATTATTTTGGATGTCATTACAGTGGGTTCCTGTGCTGTTGGATTTCCAGCGGAGGGAAACGGTTTGGAGCTTTGTGCCAGGAAAACCTGGCCAGCCTCTGGCCCTGCACCTCGGAGACTACAATCTGGACGGCTTTCCTGATGCTCTGGTGATCCTTCGCAACACCAGCGGCAGGTAGGAGCAAAATACACACACTCTTGTCTTAACTTCACTCTAAGACATTTTTGTCATAGTGAGAAACAAGTGTTGGTTTATCACTTTTACTAAATTCAAACTGTGTGTGGTTCTGATATGTGGACAAATTTTCACCCTAATTTTGTCTTTTTCTTCATTCACACACCTTGAACT
Source organism: Labroides dimidiatus (assembly GCA_030710495.1). Classification (NCBI taxonomy): domain Eukaryota; kingdom Metazoa; phylum Chordata; class Actinopteri; order Labriformes; family Labridae; genus Labroides; species Labroides dimidiatus. The sequence goes on along the minus strand of CM061144.1, from coordinate 26,364,008 downwards.
GTTAAATCTGTCATTCTTGTAGAAATTTAGTTTGGATTATGACTATTAATTGAACGAGATACAGATGTAATCACGCTAATCCGTACTTGGCATCGGCGCTTTGGATTTCTGTCAAAGTGTGTCCTCAATCCTCACTCAGAGACTCGGAGGTTCAGTGGGGTTGTGTTAAAAGACTTTTGGTGGCACACAATTACTTACAGATAATGTTTGCATTGTTACGACTCTGCTAACAGGAAATCAAAGACATTACGAGCTCAGATTTTGTGTAAATTCATATCCTTCCACTCACTCACTTCATTTGTCACTTAGCATCCCTCGTCTTGATGAGATTATTTTAACTCACGCAGAACACAAAGTGAAATTGACTGAAAATGAATAACTCTTTATGCATATTTAAATGGCTTACGTAAATCTGTTTAGCTTTAAAAACTATTTTTATTTCTTTTTTAAAACGTAACAGACAATGAATTTACTTATTAACTTACTGTTAAATTACTTTACATATAATGATATGTTCTGGTGCAGGGAGAAGAAATTGTTCTGTTATAAATATCTGCCTTGTTGAATTTGTGTTTTTTACTCAGTTCAGGGTTAAAGTAGGAATCATGTTTAACAAAAGAGTCGACATGCATCTAACAAAAAGTAGGATTGATGAAGTTACATAAAATTTAAAGATTACAATAATTCAATCGATGCATTTTAATGCTGAATTATATCACAAAATGTAATTTAAGTGTCAAAAGAAACAGACGTGTAGTCTTAATGTGTTAGAGATTATAGAAGCAGAGTTTACCGTAGACTTTTAGCCCCTCAAAACAACAACTGGACATTGGCTCTGCACAGTTACTGCCAGTAATTCACATTCATCAGCAACGAAATTCAAAAAAAAAAAAAAAACAACGAAAAAATATGAACACTGAAATGACAAAAACAATCTGAAATGTATATTCATTTATTTGACAAAGACAGCGTGCCAAAGCCCACATGCTGGACTTTCAAAGATATCATTATATACCAGTGTTTACATACTTGTAGGTTATGGAGCGGTCCAAACATTTCATTCTAAGTTTGATTTGTTGGTGTAATGTGCATTTTATACAGTATATGTGGCATAGAGAAGACTCTCCTTTTTATTGTCTTTTATTCTCTCTGATAATTTGCATGTTAAGCCATCATTAATCCTCTTCCTCCCACCAGTTTGTCATTCTATACCTGAAGTTGAAATTCAGTCATGTTCAGGTCATCCTTTAGAGAACAACGACCTGCTGCCGTTGCTTGTAAATGTGTAGAACCTGAATGTATGACTTCTGAGTTTTCAGAGGTACAGAAGAAAAAAAAAAACCTCTCATATTTAAACCAATGTGGTCTTCTATTGGGCATTGTTCCCAACCCACACTTCATCTTTGTCTTTTGATGTCTTTCTCTGACAGACGACTACAAAACACTACTCATACGTCCAAAACGACGGTTGTTTTCAGTAGCATTAAAACAAAATCTTTATTGTCCCTGTTATTTATTATATGTGACATTTCAAATGATTTACAATATGGAAAATAAATATCTGACATTGTAGCGTAAAGAAGAAGTGATCACATTCCAGTTTACTAGAGCACAGATTGTGGAGGCGACAGCTAAGGTGAGTGTGTTCTTCAGCTAACAGACATGGTGACTGATAAGACTTTAGAAATCACTGCAAAATGTGCTGGGATGCAAGCACCACAGACACCACTTTTGTGTGTGTATGTGTATGTGTGTGTGTGTGTGTGTGTGTGTGTGTGTGTGTGTGTGTGTGTGTGTGTGTGTGTGTTTGGTGTGTGTGTGTGTGTGTGTGTGTGTGTGTGTGTGTGTTAAAGGACCTATGTGGATTATCAGGCCTTAGTGATGAAGATAAGATAGCTGTAAGGGTCACAGCTGTGATTGTCTATGCATACTGATTGTTTGGGGGGGTTGTATGTTTGTGAGAGTGTGTGTGTGTTTCTTAGAGAGAGTGTGTGAGCATTTATGTCAGGCAAGAGCTTTAAAAGACACACACTCTCAAGTACACACATATATGTGACCCCTACCTTCTTGTCTGGGCTGAGAATAATCACCAATAAGTCCTGTCGGGCTTAACTCTTTGCAGTCTGCCTCATCAAGAATGACTTCTGTCTCACCAGCTTTAATCACACAAGCTGTAGCTTCTCTCTTTTCCCTTGGGTCCTCAATTTCTTTGGCATTTTAAGCCAGAGCATTGTAATCCCTTACTGGACCATTGACATTATTGTGAAACTCCGTCCAATTACAAGTGAACCCACATTAAACTACATCATCGGTATTTGGAGCAGGAGGATGGAAAGAGGTCAAAGGGTGAGAGGGAGCAACATATTCCCACTCCAATCCTGTTCATCAAGTAGCAACTGTGCGGATATTTATACTACTTTAGCTTTGGTCCTGCAGAGCTCAATTGCTATCTTATCGACAATAAATCTGCAACTTCTGATTATATATGTTAAATAAAGAGGGTAAGATGGTGAGAACATGCAGTTGGCTTACTGTAAAAATGTAATTGTATTTGTGATTTTTGGACAGGGAACAACCAGTAGCTAAAGTGTAGCTTCATTTTACGCAAAATGCTAACAGCACAACGTGTAAAGATGTGTCTGTGAAAGTTTAGCAAGAGTAGAAACACCACCCACATGCTGAATCGTATACAGTATCAGGAGCGACTTTCTACGCTGATGATGTTCTGGTTTAAAGAGTGACTCTGTTATCTGTAGAATTTCAGCCAAATGTTTTGACAGCTGTTGGTTGAGATATGACAAGAGTCATCATGAATTCATTCTAGTTGATTGAATGAAAAATCCTACTCATATATGCATCCCTAATGAAAATGCCAAGACATTGTTGAAGAGCTTTCGCTAGCTGCTGTAACAACAACAACTAAAGACACATTCAGGGTCACTCTTTAATCCATAATCTCAACGGTTGTTTCCAAATTGAGAGTAAATACATATGTTAACATCACAAATCTCACAGGCTGTGGAAGATTCACTGGAATTGATAAGGGAATCAGTAAGAATAGGATCAATATGCTCAATATTACATTAGTATCAATACATCGTATTAGTTTTCATCTCAGAGGTAGTTGTAGGATGTCTGATTTATGTAACTTGACAAGTCAAGAGCCTTAAAACTACCAGTAACAATCTCTGAGGCCTGAATCTTGAACCCAAACATAGTCAGCAGATTAATCTGGAAGTTCAGAGTTGTGACTTTGGACAGCAGAGGAATTTAAATGGCTCTTATAGGACATAGAAGTCATGGTAATTCTGATCCGCACTGGTTCTCTGTAGCAAAGGCACAAAGTTTTAGAGGTCATCTTTGATGAACTGGATGTGCCCATTTTGTTATTGTTCAGACATTTCAACAAATTCATCCTGTCTTCTCGCCTGCTTTGGATTCAGCAGCACTCTACACTCCGTCCTGCATCCAGCCTCATCTTTTCTTTGATTTCCCTCTAACCAAATGCTCCCTGCTTACCAAATATTTGTTCAGCCCACAGCCGATCTATTTTAACTCCCACTTGCTCTCCATCCTGCTCCTTCTTTCTCTCTCTTTTTACTCTCCATCTCCTCTCCCTTTTCCTTCTTCGTGGTTATTAATAGCTGCCTTTCAGATAAAAGTCCTGCCAGTCCACAGTCCTCCTCCTCCCTGAGAAATGAATGCTGATTTAAGTGTTTAAAATAGAAAGACTGAAGGAGTGGAGGGTGTCAGATGAGAGTAATTGAGTGGAATTAATTGTACAATGAGCTGACGGAGGCAGCAAAAAGAATAAATAGAATTGGAAGATATTTTTATGAATGTATGAGGTCAGTTTGTGGTTAAGCTTCAGTATGATTGGCATTGCTTAACATCATTGTATCTCATAAGAGAATAACTATTAAATGATTGCTTTTTTCCATGCTTATCTTGGACCTAAGCCATGAGAAAACCACTTGGAATAGGAAAGCTTTTGCATGACTTTCTGACTTTAAAGATCTAAAGGTATACTTGTACAGACCTAAACTTACCCCATGATGGTCTGAGGCTGTAGGCAGAATCTGAACATGGTCATACAGCTCTTCTTCAGGGGGTTTAAGCAGCCACATGGGATGCATAATACATAATCATGTTTGCTTCAGACTCCATATGGAGATCCAGGAGGATAATAATTAGATGCTAACCCTCTACGTAAGCTGACCCTCAACATCCTTTAAGGGGAACTAATATTGGCTCTTGAGCGCACTCTTTTGGTCACCATTAAGCTAAAAACCATGTGAGTGAGTGTTTGGGAGCAGGTTGGCTTGTAAACTAAAATTTGTCCGTAATGCTTCATCTTTATTCGTCTCATCCGTCAGATTACACTTTCAGGTCTAAAGTCAAGAGGTTCCTCTGGGGTAAACCTGTTAAATTGTTCCCCAACCCTTTTAACGGGTTCTCTAGGAGTATTTAAATGGTTCCTCCCAGCACCTACTCATAGAGGCACTGCAGAAACAGAAACTTAAGCAAGTGTCTTATTTTTATTGCCAATCTGGAAAGAAAAATGTAGGATACGTAGGATATTTTGTGGATATCTTGCCCCCCCCCCCGGTTCATCTGGAACTGACCAGAGAAGAACACTTTCAGGAACCCTGTATGCTCACAGTTTCATCTAGAGTCTGTTGAGGTGGTCATCCATAATGTATGAGATAACATAAAGTGAGCAGGTGGTTATGCAAATTAGAATCCTCACAGGATGAGCAGAAAGCTAGTATGAGGTGAAGGAGTCCTTAAATGCTAAAAGCCACCCATTATCCTGGGGGATCCAAACAGATACGTTTATCAGGTTTTGCTGAGATCTCATCACATGTAGCACAGGTCATCTCACAGGTCAGAACAATTCATTATAGGTCAGATGCTTTCACCCAGCAGCACAAATCCCTGTACATGCAGTTTATTTTGCCAAATGTTTGAATTATTATGTCAAATTTAACACTAGGTCATAAAGCTTTGCACTGCTGTAAACAGCATACTTCTATATAATATTAGAAGGGAGAAATCCTCCATGTGAAAACTGGAAGAAAGCCAAAAGGAAGTATAAAGCAGATTTTTGTCCATAATTGCATTCATTTGTGCTTCTGCTTCTGTGTGTAATTTCCACGGGTAGCTCCTGAAACTTCACTCCTCGGGGTCCATGTTATTTCCAGGTCACAGGACAGACTGTGCCTCCAGACTCTCTGTGTCTGCCTCCTGCTCTGCTCGCATGCTCACACAGGCCAACATTGTTCCACATGGCAAAGAAAAGCAGGCTGCTGTGTCCTCTTGAAAACGGGTCCTGTAGCTGTTTCTGTGTTTGCAAAGAAAAAAAAATCGAGCATTCTGGATACTGAGGAGACAAGAGGCGACACAATCAAAGATACAAGAGAGACAGGCTGGTTTGGAGAACAGGAGCATGAAACCACTGAAAGAGTTTTTTTTTTCCTTTTTTTTTCTTCTTCTGTCAGTGCGCAGAACTTTGTGTAACAGGCCTGATCATAGAGTGTAGTTCTACTGCAAGACACAGCACTACCAACCAACCTGTTATTCAAGAAGTTCTATTTATGAAACAGTGCCACAATTATTTTGTCAAATTTAATTTGCATCTATAATTCTTCCAATTGTAGATAATGCTGTCGAGCATTAAGCCATACAGATTCTGTCAGGGGGCCCAAAAGAATAAATTGGGGTCTCCACAGGGTTCAAATTCTGAAAGAAATGTCACAAGTTTCCCAAACAACACCATAAAGTTTGTTAGTTTCAATTCTCTTTTGCAACTACCAGTAAGTTTCAGCTCACATGTAATGGACTGTGAACGAGGTGAACTTTGACACATGTAAGAGTTAAAATAGCACAACTACTGTGCTTTGCAGATGTACTGTCCATGTCCAGTATATGACTGTGTAGTAGGCAAGGTCTAATGTAACCCATGGCCCGAAAGTCCAAGGCCAGTAAAGTTTATGCAGGGTGAGTTCACTGGATCATCACTGGCCCACTCAGACCAGTTTTATTTTTATTTTTCTGGTCAGTGTCTAAGACATACACAGTGTGGTTGATGAAATGTACCACGATTCGCAACAACAACAAAAAAAAATAACAAAAAATATAGAAACAGTCAATCTAATTAATCATCCTGTCTCAGGAGGATGCATCAGTATTCATTATGCTCACTGGGGCTCTAAACCACATACTGTATGTGTGGTGCACAGGGTTTGTGCTGTTTCCTAAAGAGATCAGAGGAATGTAAGTGATTTACATTTTCAAATTTGTGTTCGAAAAGATAACTTGACCGTCTCAATGTGTGCTTTGTCAATAATTTGTGATTTAAAGTGTATCTTATTGTAGTTGTACACTGAAGCTTTGAGAAAGCTGCAAATGTAGATCTTTTCAGGGTTTAAGCCGGATTTCAGCTGCTATTCTATAGCTTTCATACACACTCTGTGTAGAACCCAGATTCCCATTATCAGTTCTAGTTTTTTTTTTTGTTTTTTTTTAAATGATCCTTTAATTCAAGGTCTTATTATTTGAGTTCTGTTTATTTGGTGGCACTTTATACTAAAAATGGTGCTTTTTTGTTCCTCTGCAACTTTAGTAACCCACTTTTCATGATACAGCCATTAAAATGCAAACACAGTTTACAGCTTGGACAGCTTTCCGTGGTGTGTGGAGTTTGGTCTATGATGTAGAAAATGTTACCACCTGCTGTGACAGTGCTTTGTAGATACACCAGTAGAAATGTGCTCTCAAAATAAATACAACTGAAGTTCAAAAAAACACTGCTTTGGTTGAAGCGTGTGTGTGTGAATACGTGCGTGTGTAAATGGGTGTGTGTGAAGTACAGGATTGTATGTGTCAGCCACCAGAATGGGATTATCCTCGGCAGTAATCATGTTTCCCCCACTTCACTGTATCACGTCCATACACTGATTAAAAGGCACATAGGTCAGCTTTAATGTGTTGATCTGCCTCCAGCAGCTCGGATATAATTACATGTGTGTGTGTGTGTTTGTGTGTGTGTATACGTGTATCCTGTGTGCATACCAGTGTGTGTGTCTGAGGCAAATAACAACATCACCTTCCAGGCAGCTTGTCTTTCAATCAGATCAGTACTGCTCCTTACCAGCAAGAGCTGTCATCATTCAGTGACCTTCGACCCCAGTAGATGACCATGGGTCTGATGATAGCAGCAGCTTACAATGAGCCTTAGATACATCCTCCTCTACGGGTGCATAATGTTCACACACACAGAGTAACACCATTCTGTTGTGCGTGCACACACTCAGACTGATGAGATTAATGATTATTTCTTATAGATACCTAAAGGTGACTCAGCAAAAATGATTCTTGTGAACATTTTTCTGTCGTGCTAATTCAAATAGTGATAAATTATGTTGTTTATTAAGACAGAGCATTTTCCTTTGTGCAGCAGGTGTGTTTTGAAGTTTTGCCCTGAGGCATGCTAGCAGGTAGCATCCAGAGCCTAAGCTATATTTCTACACCTGTCCCAACTTTTGACAAGCTGGCTGTTTTTGAAATGTACAACTCAGTTAGCGTCGATGCATGGCTATGACTATGTTCACACAGTTAAAAGTGACCCGAATCTGATTTTTTGGCTCAAATGTGACCCATATCGGCTTTGTTTCTGACAGTCTGAACAGCAGAAGTCACACTTGAATCTGACATTTTCCAGTCAGATTCAGGCCTCTTTAAAATCTGGTACCGAATCAGATGTCGGATTTTTTTAAAGGCGACTGCAGGCTGAACAGTCAAGCTGCATTTGATTCAACCTCAACGTCATTCTTGAGCAACACCCCACAGTTCTGTACCACAGACGAAAACAGAGACGGGAGTCACACTCAATGAAAGTATGGAAGACAGCAATGATGGAGTTTGCCAGTGGGGGGGTGTTGAAGTTTTAGACCTAATTAGTAGCCTGAGTGCCATGACTAAGCAGCAACACTCACTGTTGAGCAGGGGAGGAGGTGGAGTCTACATGAGCGAAGTGTGTAAGAGGAGCACATGGACAGAAGAGAAAATGAAACTTGAGTTCATGTTTCTTGTTGTTGTTGAGAGCTGGGAGAGAATCAGGCTGGATCATACAGGCAGCAAAGTAAGCCCAAATAAGCAGCAACACTTTCGAAAACAAGCCCCTAAACCCTGGGGCCATGTTCTCTTTATAAACACCATTCTGGGCGTGACATCATATATGTTCATCTGAGCATGCTGGTCACTTCAGGAGCGTGAGTTGTTGACATCACAGTCTGCAGATAGGCCACATTAAAAATGTGATTTGACAGCCAAACAGAAAATCGGATTTGAGCAACAGTGTGAACGTAGCCTTTGTCAAGCTCACTAACTGAATTGTTGTCTGAATATTACTAGGTCTACTTTGTCATCCTCTAAGGGCAGAATGAATAAAACAGTTAATGATGAATAATTTTCTGCAGTGAATGTGTTTTGAATATTTTTCCACTCTTATGTCACTTTAAAAATCTGCCTAATTTCTAAGAAGGGGAATAGTTCACCCATGTGGACCACAGAGCAGCTGGGGCAGTTGAGTTATTTTGGAAAGCTTCAGTCCTGTTTTTATTTTCGGTTTTCATTCACTCCTGACATTTAGATAATACAGCAGAAGTACTTTTTCTTAATAAGTTGTTGTTGTTGTGAAAAAATTATTCAAATCAGTGTATGCATTTGTGTAAACCTTGCCAGCGGCTTGTTTAAATCAATACTGTGCTTGTCTGCCCACATACATTTTGAACCATCCTGCCTTCCTGCAGAGCTGTATGTCATGTGCCTAAAGTTAGATGCAGCAATGGAGAATTTTGCATTAACAGATGAATAAATTCATCCTTCTCTGCTGGGCTTTATTGACTCACTCCAAGATTAGCTAACAGAGTGAACAGCTAACAAGATGCTGCTTCATTGGACTCCTCAAACAAACTTCTTAATTTGTCTATTATCTGTACCACGTCCAGCTTTCTAACTTCCAGAGGACTCATAGGTGCTGGCGGTAGTCTGGATGCTTGACCCTCCTCTAATGCTAGTATTTACTTTTAATGTCTGACTTACTCTTAATGGTGACATTTCAGCACTGATGCGTTTACACAGGTGAAGTAATTCCTAACAGATAAGTAAAGTTTCTCCTCTCTGGCATTCAGAGCCAGAAATGTTACAGAAATGTGTAAAACTGAATACCATTAAAAACATGGTTACACATGAGATAACATTATAATATTGATTTTAACTACATCTATAATAGATGGTGTAATTTGAATAGAAGTGTAAAATACTTTGTGCAGACATTTTTTTGTGTGTCTTTTGTGAATTGTTTGCCAAAATTAAGAGAAATGTTAAACGAATAGAATAGAATAGAATAGAATAGAATAGAATAGAATAGAATAGAATAGAATAGAATAGAATAGAGCATAATGTACTTTATTAATCCCAGAAGGGAAATTCCTGATTTTAAATAATTTGAAATATTGATTATTGAATTTAAAATAATGACATGTTAGAAAACATCCGCTGCCTCATTTTGTCTGTAGAAAGCTGTCTCACCACCCGTGTTGGAGAAAATGAGAGGTGCTCTACTTCATAACATTTAGCACTGATGGCTGAGTTTTATTTTGTATAGTGCACCAGTTCACCTTTAGACCAAGGCTAGAAGTGGCACAGTCTGAGTGTCTTAAAGGTTTTAAAAATGTGTGCCCTTTCCAGGGTAAACAGTAATTTCCATCAACAACATTGCTGCACAGCCACCACTTAATAGTGACATTAAAATTGGCGTGCTAAGTAGAAATTACTGTGCTACTAAGAATACCTATACTATGATCTTGCTTTCGCTCAAAGAATGCTTTAATTTTGCATTTTGCATCTCTGAGCTCATCGAAGTGTGAGGACGATGATGAGCAGCTGTCCTTTCCTTTTTCTTTTGCAGACAAGTTTAGCCCTGCTGCTGCTGTTAAGGCTGTAAAAGAGCCAAACTCTCCTCTAAACATGAGCCACTCTGAGTGATTTTTTTTTCCCAGAGTTTCTATTAAAGTGGAGAGAGAGGCGTGGGCAGCAGTTAGCCGAGCTAACAGTCTCCCTCTGCTCTTTTAGCTCTGACCAGCTGATGTCAGAGTAAAAATACTGATCAGGCCTAAAAACCTCCTCCAGGCTTACGCACACACACGCTCACACTCACTCACACAGCAGCATTTAGATCAGTTTGAGGAGAGTGAATCTGTGCAGAGTAGGAGGATACTGTTGGCTGTGAGGTTGGTATTTTTGTCTCTTGTTTGCAATCAGGACTCTGAGAGGGATTTTCTTTTTTTATGATGTCAGTATCTGGCTTTTTTATGCCAGATTAATAGAAAGCTGAGAGGATTGTGCTGCTAATTGAATGATTTCCTATTTTATATTCATAAAGAATTAAAAAAAATATTCTCCAGCAATGCCTTAGAAAAAATCTCTCTTTTCCAATTATTTTTGAACACTCTGGCATGTATATACCATGTCTTTGTGGACTTCACCTGCTCTACACAGAGACACTGGCAAAAAAAATGTTGTAAGCAAGAATTTGTACATCTTTGAGCCAAATAATGACCATCTGCCAGCTCTCAGGGATAGAGACTCACAGGAGAGCAATCAAGCTTGTACACATTCCCTCCATCTCCATCTCGCTCCCTCATTTTGTACATCAAAGCCGCAGAGTTTCCCCGAATCCCACCAGAGATGCTCTCTCCATGGGAACACACAACGACCGGCATTCAGCATAAAGATAATAGCCTCTTTCTCTGCTCACCCATTTACTTTGAAAATTAATTAATTCATCCTTGTTAAGGTTTCAGGGCTCTCTGAGGGATTCTCTGTGTGTAGTAGACATGAGCCAGAGAGAGAAAGGGAGAAGGTGTGTTTGAGTTGGTAAGTGTGTGTGTGTGTGTGAATAGTGAAATGTGGCAGGGAGACAGGGTGGAGAGCTCACTAAATGCATGAAAACCTCCCCGCTCGGCTTTTAGACTGTTGTAATCTGCCTGAAGTGATTTCTGTCTAAGGAATCAGTTATCCAGCTGCAACGCCGGCCCTTCAACCTCAGAGTACACTGTTGAATAATTACAGACCTCAAAATCCTTCTCATGTCAGCAAATTCCCCCGACTTGTTAGTATAATAAGTCTTTGTAGCTTTGTCATTCTCATAATTGCTTTCTATCTTTCAACTTTTTTACCACCAGTCTAAAACAGTAATGACATTTTCTAATAAAGGAATTGGAAGAGGAAGGAGAAATAGCAGCATCTTGCAGTCAGTCATGATCTACTGTATTTACTGAGCTTTATAATGTGAGGGTGACTCAGCTGGCTGTTGGCTGATGCAGTAGCTAATGAAGCCACCACCTTTATAATGAGAGCAGGCTTCAATAACTTCCGCCTCTGCTGTTGCAAAGAGCTGTGCTCACTTCTGATATAGAAGAGAAAAGTCACATTATCCACTCTGTTGGATTTGCTGTTGTCTTTAGAAATTGTTTTGTAAATGAGAGGTGAGCAGTGACACCGCTCAGAGCAGACAAAGCAGGTGTGCTGTCAATGAGACTAAGTTATAAATACCGGAGTGATAAATGCTCAGTATGGTTCAGTCTCATATTGAAGCTTTTTACTCATGCTGTGTTTGATGCATGATTTTCATTGGGTAAAACCCTATAATAACACGTACCTATTCTCAATAGCTGAAAGGACGCCAGGTACATTTATCTTTGGGATTCGCCCTGTTCAACTTCTGTCTGTAGACTTTGTTGCAGAAAAACTGTTATGATCAGTAAACACTGGTTTTCACGGGTTTGCAGACTGATCGGAAAATTTGTTCACTGTGGTGTCCATGCTACAATCAGCTGGTGTACTGACAGAACAAAAGTGAAGCTGTCATAAATTTGATAATCACATGATTAAGGTTTTCATTCATACTTTTGAGTACTTTTTTTTTTTTTTTAATCCTATGCTGTTTGGTTCTTTTCAGCTCACATTAGTCAGTCGCCTCCTGCCTCCTGCCTCCTGCAGCATAAATAACGATACTGCTGTGCATGCACTAGGCCCGATTCAAGGCGCATAACCAAGAGAGATTAGAGTATGATGGAGAATGGCAGAAAAATTACCTATACCGTGATTACTGGTAACGTAGTGCAAACAATACGATGTGGTGAGGACCAGTTTGAGTCTATGGTTTTCAATCCGTCACGATCATATGATCGTGAATCAGTGGTGCTTGTACATGTGAGCAGGGACATTGTTTAGAAGGAGCTCCGAGTGTGAGGGGATGTCCTGAGAAGATGCAACATTCAAATTCATGCTGATTTTCCGTGACTACCAACCCTGCCTTTAAGTGACAGTGAAGGTCTATCTGGTGTCATTTTACCTGTTAAATCTAAGGACTTTACAACAACTGTCAACAACAAATAACCATCATAATAAGTTATCCATTTAAGCGTACTCTGCAAAATTTTGAAGGGAGAAGGGACATTTTTGTTGTCTGTGTTGTCACTTTAAACGTAAAACCCTCATTAAACCTTCTTTATGAGGTGTATATGATATGGGTGGTGTTAATGAGACAGCTAATTATGGAGGAGATGAGCAGCCAGCTCCTTATCTGTAACAGTGAAGCAAATGTGATGATCTTGCTTTTCAGGAGCAGTATATAAATGATCTCAGGAGTTGTTGCTCATCACAGAGAGGGAATGGAGGCACTTTAGCTGATTTATGGGTTTTGTGCTAAGTCTTTCAGGACTGTGGTACTGATAAAGCTCTGTTTGCAGCTGTCTGAACTTATCATTAGTTAAAGCAAAGCACACATTGGACAGCCTGATTTCCATACCACAGCACACTCTATGGGCATGTGGTATATAAACCTAACTAAAAAAGCAGCAAAGCCTGAATATCCCAAAGCAGGGAGTCTCGTTTAGCATTTCAATGAAGTTTAGTGACGAATGTAATGACAAGTTTTCCTCCAGCTAATCTGAGCCCTCTACTGAGATGACAGTGACAAAATGTTGTGTCACTGGAGCAAATCGTGCTCTACAGGAGTGGTTCCACCAGCCACCTATTTTTATGTCATCTATGATTGTCTGTCAGGGCAGGCGGCTGGCAGCCCAGCCTCTCTCTTTGCTCAGGTAGGGTTCACATTCACAGGGAGACATGCAGTGACCATTCATGCAGTGCCCTGAGGGACACAGAGCACCCTGCTAGCTGTGAGTGTTTGATGTTGAAATGGTTCACCCCAGCTTCATAAGAGTCCCCTATCGCTGGAGAAATGGTCTAAATGTCACACTCCGCCCTCCTTCTGAGCTGCTGCACCTGCGTGTGCGTGTGTATAAGAGTGTGCGGTAAGAGGGAGTTTATTTCTGGAATGAAAATCGAGGTCACAGACAGAAACAGCTGAACAAAAGTGATTTCCGTTGTACCTCACACTACTGCCTGACAGCACACCGCTTCTTCCTGCTGATTACAGATGATTACACATACCTGATTGGAAGTGTTGTTTTTCTGTCAAGATGCACCTCCAGATGTCACAAGTGTCTTTTTTAAGGAGTGCAAATCAGCAACGAGACAGGAAGAGCCTTGGGGAGACGTGGCACAGCCGCACGACACTCACTCACACAAACAGAGGACACATTTCTGTGCAGAGCTCTTCGGGCTGTAGGTCAGCGAGTGTCTGACAGTAACAGAAAAATGTAGTTAACCTCTGCTTGAGGTTGTTGCACAGAAAAAAAATATCACCATTCTTATCTCTCTGTCTGTCTCATACCATCCTATTTCATATCAGGAGAGAGGTTTTTATGGATAAGTACCACAAGTCTGTATGCCTGCCCGTATAAACATATCAACCTCACTGTCCTGGGGCTGTCAGACCTCTGTGTTTGCAGTGCGACCAGCCAACATATCTTTTAACCATTAAAATTGAAAATGTGCATGTCGTACAATGGATAAAATATGGACAAAGTCTTGGTGACGTCCCCACGGCAGGATGAGGCCCACAGGTCTCTGTAAGCAAGAGAAAACAGCAGAGAGGTGAAGATGAGGTCATGGCACTCCACCCCAGCAAGCAGCTATGATGCATCCATCTGACCATCCATCCTATCCTCCACAGAGAGGCGAGGTAAAGAGATTAAAACACTTTTTTTGGACCAGGTTATAAACATGTTCATAATGAGCATTTTAGAATCAGCTCTAACACGTTTTCCGTGGCTTTTGGAGACTGCTTCTGGTGGCCATTCCATGAACAGCATTTCCACGTGAGGCATAGGAAAGGGTCATATTGCAGGATTTGCCACTTCAAAGAGTGCTTATAGATTCACCCAAGCTACACACATTTCTCCTGCAGTTTTAAGAAGGGATCTCGCAGGGTTTACATTTCTTGACACTACCCTTTTCATCAGCATGCAGTCACATCACTGCTGTGCATGCAAGTCTATGTATCACCTGCTTGTAAACATGCACGCAATGTGGCCTCTATCACCATAATCTCACCTGGATGCTGCATGCTTCTTCAGAGTAACAGGAGTTGCTTTTTAAGTGCATGTTTCCTCCTCCTGGCAGCGTCTTATCACAGTGCTGGAGCCACACTTAACATGAAAAAATATGTGGAATGTGCCATGTGCTTTTGGTGGCTACACCTGTAGCACGCAAGTGTTTTCTGTGAAAGTTTCTGAATGTGAAGTTAGCTATGGGGCTGGTCAGAGCTCTTATGTAAGAAAGGTATTGTGCATTTGAAACTTCAGTTTTATATCCTCACATCTGGTATGCATTAAACAAATCAGATTTTTGCTTAGGCTTAAAACTTACAACTCTTCTGCAGAGATAAGAGGCCTATTTGCCTCCATGAAAATCAATTAAACATTATAATACATTATAAATTAATGTTAAATTTTAGTTTACATGTAAATAAATAATCTGTGACAAGTTTATTTGTCAAGTTGAGTAAGTCGTTTTCAATAATGTGTCTCCACTTGTTCCTACCCCTGTCCATACCGGCACCACAGTCCCATATCAAGGAATGAACTCTGTGTGTGTGTGTTAACACAGAGATGAAAATACTTAAAAGAAACAAATAACATACTGCAGTATCTATCAGAGGAAAAAACAAATTCTAGTTTGCAAAATCTCACTGCTGCCTCCCACGCCATGGTACACAATTATTATGCCTGGGTAATGGGACAAGGGGGAGCTAAAAAGCTATCAGCTGATGCATGTAAGTGTAATATCTCCAAACAACATTATGATTGTGGTTATTTTATGGAAAAAGTCCACTTACAGCTAAAATGGTAAACTGGTGGCGAGACATGTTTAACGGTGCAAAAGCAAGCTCAATGATGTTTCACAGATGAGCCCCAATTATATTGTCAACAGCCCTTCACTGCAGCTACTTGAGCTAACTTTAGCTTCAGAGTGTGTCAGAAAAAGCTGCTTCGCACAGCCTCCGGTCCTCCAGCTCTGGATTCAGAGCTTCAAACCTGATGAGCATTGGATGCAGTGATTAACGATAAATTTCAACCAACATAGTCACACTTGGCTCACTAACTGCCAGCTGACTGACATTTATATAGATTTTTACTGCCAAGTGCTTCTTAGATCTTTCTCTTTCGATGTGATCAACTGGATTTTTCAACCAAATTCCACAATACTTATCAGTTAATGACGTAAATCATCTTAAAGGTCTAATGTGTAGAAATGTGAATATTTAAAAATATCTAGCAGTCAGATTGTACGTTGAAATACTCACTTACTCATCCTGAGCAGTAGTGGCCTTCTAGAAGCTCCTGTGATGCATGATAAATATAATCATCCATTCACCAAGTTTTTACAATCTGTCATTACAAATTTTTTGGTGCACAAAGGACACTTTTTTCCCCTTTTTTGCCACTCCATATAAATTCACCAAAGTACTGAAATGCATATGTTACTTGTTCATCCATTTAGTGCAAAAATCATAGGGTGCAAGATGAAAGGGATCTTCGCTTATGTAGATATAAAAGGCTCATATTTACAGTTAGGATGTTTTAATCAATAAAATAGTCTTTTTTCAATGCATGGTTGTATTTGTGCGCTGTTTGATGGGATATGTCAAGCACTTCTGATTTATCTTACACCAGAACGTACAAAATCCAAGAGGACTCATTTCACCTGTTAGACCTGCTGCCCTTCAGAAAAAGTGACAGGTCCATCAAACAAAACCGCAAGATTTATGAACAGTTCCTGTCTGAAAGCCATCACCATGACCGAACTCTGAACTAAAAACACAACCCCAAATATGAAACTGAATTGTTGTGTATTAGTTGTATAGTGTGCAAAGATCCCATGGAATGCAGTTGACACTGAATGTGCTGTGTATAGTTAAAACTTGGTGTTTTGTGTTTGTAGTAAGACTTAATAACTAATTGCATGTCTTTGGTGGAATGGTAACTCTAGAAAACAAGTGCACATGCATGGAGGCTGAATAGACTTGTGTGAAAGTGGATGTATTTAATATTCTGTTATTTACAGATGTGTGTGAATTGCTGTGAAAAGAGACCAAAACAGGACAAGAGGAGGGAGCTGCAGGGGAGCAAGAGGTCACGGAATGCCACATTATCAAGGGTGTTGTGTTGGCTGCCTAATTAGCCAGTTAAAAACATTTAGAATTCCACACATTAAAACTCTATTCGTGGTTTTTGCTGACAGGACTGTTTGTGCACTCACCCACTTCCTCTGAGTGAGTGTTACACTGAAATAACTGGAAGACATAAGGAGGACAAACACCTTGGACGCTTCCAACACACTTGGATTTCAGTTTTTGCAGTGCAGGGTGCTCTCCTCTGTTCTCTGCTCTGCTCTGTTTGGAGTTTTTTTGTTACTCCCTGTGTTCTCATTTATCACTGCAATATGAAGCCTTATACCTCTATGGGTTCAGGCAAAATTTACAGGATTTTTGAAGTGCGAATACAGGGTGCATTTCCATCAATCAGGGCTTGCTGAAAGCAGTACGAAGCGTAGGATTATTTGTTTTTTTTACAAAATTAGGTCGTGCAAATGGTAAATTTTCTGCAAATTTTCAATGAAGATGAGAATCAAAGTGATTTCAATGAAATTCTCCGCTCTTCTTGGACGTGTTGCTGACATCACTTGTCAGACATTCATTTACTGTTGTAAACTTGAGAATCTGATGATTATGTCAGGTTTTTTTTTTCTCTTTTTGGATTAGGAAAACGGTCTGTTAATGCCAGTCATTTAATTCGGCCAGTTGGTTAAGAATCTCCAAGTTTAATTGGTCTATGTGAAAAATTGGGAGAAAAATCAGGAAAAATGACAAATGGGGAGTTCAACTGGAGAATGGGTTAAAAAAACAGGACGTTCCCTCAGAAAACAGGAGTGCTGGCAGGTATGCTGACTCTGCTCCTCTAATGTCAGTCTTTGTGAGTGGTGCCCCAAGGCAACCCACAGCTTATTTTGTTGGTAAGCTAACTGGCTCATATTAGTTTACATATTAGAGCTGGCTTGCCACAATGCAGAGTGTGTCCAGATGCATGGCATTCATTTCTACATGTTGAGAAAAGGAGAATATGACCTAAGAGCAGCCCTGTGATGGTGTTTGCTTTCTTCAGCTTTATAATAATGTGGTGTAGATGTAGAAAGACCCAAATAGAAACTTCAACAATGGATCATTTTATAATACGAATCAGAACAAAAAACAAGCAACATATGTGTGAGGCTCCTAAGCTTAACAGGATGAGCTGTGCAACTTTGGAAAAGTCTCACCAACTAGAACAAAAAGTGGAAACACGGGCTGCCAGAAAAAGTCCATGTTTTAAAATCATCTGACCTCCATTACTCCTGAATGAGGAGACAAGTTGTTTTGTTTCTTGGACCAGGCGGTAAACATGCTGATTTCTGCTGGACAGTCTGGCATTTAACAAGGCTTAATGTTTGAACCGGTCTCCACTGACCACTTTGGGGACAGCACTTTAAGGTCCTGTTTTGCAATCTTTGTTTTTCATCCCCAAGGTTCTATCTTTCAGTGTAAAAGTTATAATTGAGCATAGTTTGTGCATTCCTGCAGAGGCGAGGTCACACAGACTGGAGCGCAGACTGTGGTTTATACGTGATAGCTAATATAATAGCTAATACATAATATAATAAATAAATAAATGTAATGGCTCATAAGCATAAACAATGGAAAACAGAGTAACTAACATTCCATTCAGTGTCTATGAATGGAAGTGATGGTTGTAAACTTGTGAGTATTGTAATTTTCTGTTTGTGTGCTCATAGATAAACTTCGACGAGGTGATTCATGAGGCAGAGCAACAGTCAAAGCTCACAGCTCTCCACTTTGCTGATGCCTTGATGAACTCCATCACATTAAGTTTTAGAGAATGCCTGTGTACATGTGTCTCCTTCCATCAGTATGCAACCCCACAGAGCAGCTGCCAAGAGCTTAGCAGGCTGTTGCTAGGCAATGCCATTTAAAATCCATCCCTCTCTCTGTATGTTGGAAGCAGGAAAGCTGTGTTTGTGTCTCGGTTTTGTTGCTAATTCCAGGGAGGAAAGTGGAGTAGCACGAGACATTTGCCTGGTTAGTCCTGCACAATATTGTCTTTCCAAAATGCAGCTTTGTTGGTTGGAGACTGGATGGCCTGGCTGACTCTCTCAACAAAGAAAATTAAGCAGCTTCTGAGAAGACTGATCGTTAATAGTACAGTAATGAGGGTTAAGAATAACATGGTCCACAATGGTGCAGAGAGCTGTGAGGCTCATACAGCCAAATCTGTGGTAGAGTGTCTTTGAGCTACATTTAGCAGCACATCTGAGATTGTTGTGTTCTATAAACACATCATGCATTCTGTTCTTCCCACATAATGTCTGATGTTTTTTAATTGAAATGGCCCTGAGCTGTATGGTATGTCTAATGGCTATAACTATTTTTTTTAAGTTATTTTTTTGGGCTTTCCATGCCTTTAATCAGAGAGGACAGGGCAGTGGATAGAGTAGGAAACAGGGTGAGAGTGAGGAGTAACATGCAAGAAAGTAGCCTCAGGCCAGACTCGAACCCAGGCTGCCCATTCGAGGGCTTTCGCCATATGGAGTGCAACTTTAACCACTAGGCCATCTGTGCTCCAAGCTAACTTTTCCTGAAGGTTTAGGCAACCACGGTACCCTAATCAGTCATGAAATGGGAGCTGAAGAGAATCTACTATGGGCTGAGATTTGTGCCACCAGAAACTTAAATTGAATTATAATATAGGATTTGAAAAGCACGATCTGAGATTGAATTTATGTTTTACACTTGAATATGTTTATTTTTTTTATTATATTTAATCCACATAAAAATTCAACTCTTTATATTTCTTATATTAAAAAAAAGATAAATACATAATAACTCCAATTCTGTCAATTTGTGCCCAATCACAGACATGGATGATACAATGGTTGTGCCACTCAGAACTGAAATAGAATTTTTGAACTGAAATTGAATTGTAAAACTAATCTGAACTTTGAGAATTGAAATTGAATTTTGATTTTTGAATTTAAGGAATATAGAGTTAATTTTTTTGTAGGTTAAATACAATTTAAAAAAGAGTATATTTAAAAACTTAAATTCAATTTCACATCATGCTTTTCAAATTCATAATCATAATTCAAATTCAGTATCTATTGGCGCCAATCTCAGCCCATGATCTACACAACAACAACAACAACAACAACAACAACAACAACAACAACAACAACAACAACAACAACAACAACAACAACAACAACCATCAGATTCTGGGATGGCTCATGATTTTTCAAATGCTTACAAATCCATTAACTTCTTAAAATTAAAGTTAATGCGAATACTATTTCATTATAGAAGTACAAGTTTTCCTTGTTTTTACTGGTGCTTGGTAATAATTAGATATTCCTGCTAGACAATGTATAGCGCATCTTCAAGCTTTTTGCTAACTGCAGTAAAACTATAACAACTTATTGCTGAAATAGATACCAGATACTTAAACCCTCATCCAGATCTGATTGATTTATGACTTTAAAGGAGTGCAGTGATACAAAAGCTACTTCAGCTTTATAAAGCTTTAAGCACTACATTTAATTCAGTTAATTTTTAAAGTAGCATGAATCAAGAACAGTAAAGATAGCCAGAAAGGTATTTGGTTGTTTAGGTAACTGAAAAAAAAAGAAATGACTGATGAGAATTTCACTTGAAGGAAGTTAGATGATTAACAAAACCAAAAGTTACTCCTTTTGGGGATGAAAATGTCTTCAGAGATGTTTGGACTCAGTTTAGTCTTTTGAAATATCAGGGATGACATCTAATTCAGATGATGTTCCGAACTCAATTAAAAAAGATGCCATCACAAGTCAGGGGAAAAAACTTGGAAGAAATAATGTCTAATATACAGTATGTGTAAAAAGGGGATGAGCAGTTTAATGGTTTTTGTATATATTTCTTTGTATACAATTTGCAGTTTAACTTGCATTTCAAATCCAGCCAAAACATGCATATTTATGACAGCTGCTGATGTTTTCTTTGTGTGTCTGTTTGAATGTATCTGTGCTGTAACACAAATTTCCTCTCTGAGAACTTGAAAGTTTTCCAAGGGTCAGACTATGTGGTATTAGCATGATTTTGGCCTGATCCAGCAGACGGAGGCTGTCAGGACCTGTCAGACCTCAAAATGGATTGTTTTATCTCATGTCGGGTGTCATAGACAGTCACAATCAAGGCAACATCCGGGACACATCCCAACCTCCTGACAGAACGACTAGCATGTTTGATTTTTCTTCCCATGACGTGATCTGTCACGTCACTGACTGTTGCCAATGAGAATACAAAGCACTATGCACATGCAAAAACATGAGTGTAAACACACATAATGGTAAAAGTCAAAGAAGAATGATGAAGTTGGTGCTGCGAGATGGAGCTCGAAGACAAAGAAGTTTGTCAAGCTCTGGCAACAGCATCCCCCTATACGACTTGTCATTGAAGGATTACTGTGACGGACTGAAAAAATGAGAAAGTCCAGCCAGAAGTAGCAGACGCATTTCAGCATTTTTTCCTGGTGACATCAAGCCCAACCATTCTTCTTTCCAGTGTCAGCATCTCTGCTGTAATGATTGGTTTGGCACCACACTGTCGTCTGTCATGTCTGTGAGTAAAGTCAAAGCATGAATTTACGGCCTTGTGATCACCGAATGTGACACGGTGACCACAAAACTAACAAAAGCATTGCGTAGTCTAGGACCAATATCTTCCAATGCCAAACAAGCTAAGCTAACAATAGCTTCACATTCTGCCTATCACAGGCTTAAACAGAAAACTTAAGGCTCACTGTTAGTGTGGCCATAAACACCAAAGCCGTATAATCCTCAGTTACTTTGTTATTAATGTGTCAAAGCTTGGTTGGGTTTACTCTTTGACGAGCTGTGCACTCTTTGTTTGGTTCATGAAAAGCAGGATGTTCAGAGACCAGACGGTCTGTCTTTCATAATTCGACAGTTGACCTTTTTGTGTAATTCCTGTGCATGAATGTGATGTTACTGAATAACTGTTGCTGCGTTGGAGGCATGGTCAGCTGTTCTGGGAGACTGTTCATATGAAAACATTGACGGAGTCAGTGTTCAGGCCACAGGGGTAGCAGTTCAGCAGCGACAGATGGAAACTTTGTGCCCAGTCCCCAAATTCACTCCCAGGGATAAGAAATGATCCCACACAATATGTAACTTCAAACTCAGCTCCCGGCCCTCTCAGTCACAATTCTTTAATATTTCAATCTGAAACAGTAAATCTCACAGAAACACAAGTTATGAATCTTTTTTTTTGCCCTTTTCCAAAGGACTTTAGATGTAATACTTGAATTTCTTGTTAGACACCTCATTGTTGTGTCTTCCAAAGAAAACCTTGTTGTGCATCACTGTGAAAGAGGCTCATTAGAGGCTTTTCTGTGAACCAGCCTACAAACGACAAATACTGACAGGCTCAGCAGAGACAACTTTGAAACACAACAGAGTAAGAGCTGAGACAACATCCAGGGAGCGACGTGGAGGATAAGGGAACGAGTGACGGCAGGCGGGCTGTGCAGAGGACTGACAAAAGGATGTGCTCTGACTTTGATTGTGTGTAACTGTGACTTGCTGCCTGTGTTCATCACGGCAGCAGATCGCACAATGAGAAACTACTGACCTCTGAGCTGTGACAGCATATTGCTGTCTCTCTGTCACTTCATCTGCCAGGACCTGCCCGCTCCTCCCCTTCACTCACCTTTCGTCCAAGTCTCATTCTCTCTCCGTCACTTTTGCTCTCGCCTCCTGTCAGTCAGATGATAGCTTGGCGACTTCGTCATTCAGATTGGGGTTTTCCCTGGTGAACATGTTTATACTGACTGGCTTTATGTTTTCTACAAGACCCCATACCATCAATAAACCATTATAATAATGATATACTGAATCAGATCTGCAAAGCTTTTTTCAACGTACTGGAATATGCTCTACACAAGACATGAAAACAAAAACAGAAATGAGCAATGATTATGGTGGGAGTCTGGCCTTGTAAGCTGTGTTGAAGAGGTGGGTTTTGAACTGTTTTTTGACTGAGAGGAGTGAGTGAAATGTGAATGTTATGAGGGAGGAGGTTCCAGAGGGTTGGGGCAGCAGTGGAAAAGGCTCAGTCGCCAACAGTACGGTGCTTAGTCCTGGTGATGGGGGTCAGGAGGTTTGCGTCAAAAGATCTGAGGTGGCGGGTTGGGGAGTGAGGTTTGAGAAGGTTTGAAAGATTATCTTGAAGTTGATTCGGTGCTGGATAGAGAGCCAGTGGAGGTGCTGAACGATGGGTCATTATCATTAGGTTGGGTTGATTTGGTGGATCTATTTAGATAAAAGACTTGGTATTTACTACACAAATAATAAAAAAACCCTTCTCTTTCTTTTTCTCTCTTTTTTGTTGAATTGCAGTTGATTCCTTGTTTTACAAGCGTGTCTCAGATTAAATAAAGTAAGCTTAAATTATTGTAAATAAACCTAAAGAGAAGTGAAGACGCTCAGATTTTTAACTTTCTTGTAATACTCAAGTATTTAATGGGCTTGCCTAAAACATCAGTGTGATGCAGATTTGTAATGTCTGTCCTCAAGGGAAGAAGAAACAGCTTTTAAATGTTTGTTTCGTTGAAAAGAGCTTGGATTGAGTGTTTATACTGTAATCAAGGAAGTTGTAAAACCTCAGCACTGATTGGCTTTTGCATCAGATTCATTAAACTTAAAATGCTTGGTCTATAACAGTTTGTTTGCTGCACTTTCATTAAATCTCTTCACCAAGTTAAGTACGTCTTTGTCGGATTACGCCCAGTATGAGTCTGTATGTCAGTACAATTGATTACATTCAACCTGCTTTTGCTCTCCATACGGCCTCATACAACAAAGTCTGTTGGCTGGTGCTTCCCCAGTAGTTGGACTAAAAGTGTTCTAAAAACAGAAAATTTAAATCTTCCCATCAAGAAATTCATTGTACTGAAAACAGATCGATCATTTTGAACACAAATTTCTGCAAGTTTGATAGACAATTAAAATGAGACCTCAGAGCTCCTTCAGATGAACATTAAAGCGACAGACAGAAACTATATCTGCATATCTGAAAGTGATTACAGTGATCCTCAAGTGTTGAATTACATGTAGAAGCCATAGCCTAATGAACTTCAACATGCTTATGATTTTGATGAGGCAGAACATCCCTGAACTGAAACTTACAAAAGCTGTTCAACTTAAGTAAGGTCATGATGACATTCAACAGCTATGACCATGACAAGACAGTTCTGTAGTGATACAAAGATGTGAATTAAAAAACCAAAAGTGATGTGATCGCTTTAAGGTCAAAGGAATGGAAAAAGCGAGTGCATTCAGCAGAGAAAGATGGTCCCAGTTGAATTAAAGGAGCATGATTAAAGTCTAACATGTAACATGTTTTCAATCAGAGACAGCGGGTTTGAGAAAATAAAAAGAGAGGATAGAGCTGAGAGGAAAACAGGGGCTCATTTTTGTCAAGGAAAGGTGAGAGAAGTCTGCTGCTGTGTAGCTTCCATCATCAAATCTGTGAAGAGCATTATTAAATGCACCCACAACGCTGTGAAAAATAACCCACAGGCTGCAGGGCATTTTAGCAGAGTCCTCAGTGTGCGATGGGTGAAGGGAAGCTGAAAAGTGAAACAGCAGCAGATGGATGTATGGATGAAGGAGGCTGAAGGAGGAAGAGGGGGATGAGAGGAAATGAGAAAAAAGGAGATGAAGATTGAGGAAGAGGAGCAGAGAGATGGAAGGATGACTGGATGGGAGAACAGAAAAGGTGTGCAGGTAACAGTGACCCTGTGGAGTGTTTGAGGAAGAGGAGGGTCGTTGTGATCAGCTGGTCAACCTCCTGCCAGCCCACGGCCTCTCTGGAGGCCAATTAGAGGGAAGGCGGGTAGAGCAGGGCACCTAGGCACCAAGACTCCCTACAGGCATACACACACACAAACACGTTCACACACATTGGTGCTGAAAACGGATTCGTACAATAATAGAAGCCCCCAGACACACACACACACACACATATGCTCACAGAGCAGTGTAGAAAAGGCTGAAACTGCACATTTCTCGTGCTCTTAAGCTCTTCTTTTACTCATGTATTCTTTTTTTATCATGCTGTGATGCTTTTTTTTTTTTTCTTTTGAGCTGACGTCTGAATTGAAAACTAACTGAATATAATTAGTTTCTTAGTGGCCAGAGAATATTTGGCAAACAAAACAAAAACGGCTTTTGAAGCCTCATTAGCTCATCCAGTCAAGCTCTCACACATTGGTTGCTTATTTAGTGAATTAAAAAACATATTTTTTCTAGTTTTCCAACTTTTTTTTTTTTTAAATGTAATCTTATACCTGAGTCACTGTAATTTAAGGAGCTGTTAATACATTATCAAGCATAATAACGTGTTGTACAGCAACAATTACTGAAATGACACAGCTGTCTGGGTGTAATTATCCAGAGGTAAATTATTTAGCTAAAAAGGCTCAGCAGACAAATTAATTAAAGATGTACACAAATAAGAGGATGTAACAAATAAGAGTTATAAAGCTGAATGGTCCAGCTCAAGTAGATCATCTTAAATTATTGATTTCACATAAATAGAATAGAAATATTGGTTAAAAGAAATAAAAAAATCAAAAACAGAACGTTTATGACTTGAACACTTTGCATTTCATTACCCCCCCCCCCCCCCCCCTCTCTCTCTCTCTTTCACTTATGCGGAAGTTATTCAAGGCAAAGTGACCCTGGTTGAGTTTTTTGCTTCATGATTCTCAGTCTGTGACTTTTTTTTCCAACATCTATCAGTTTTGAGACTTTAAGCACTTTTGTAAATCATACCGTGTTCTGTTGAGTGTAAACTATTTGCACCATTTGTAGACTTTCTGTGCTGGCTTTCAGTTTTGTGTCTTTGACCTCTTATACGGTCACTTGTTTTTTGTTGTTTTTTTTCTCTTGGTTTACCCACCATAAACAAACTGACCTGGAATGTACACAACTTCTCTCTGCTTATTGACATGGTTGCTTTTAGTCCCTCCAAGACATTTATGGCCAGGGAGCAATAGCAGACTATTGCTATGATGTTGTACATAATGACCAATCATTAAGTATCTGACATCCCTGTCTGTCAAGTTTTCAGATTCACATAATTGGTAGAACAGTTTATGTGTGACTGATGGCTGTTTGCAGCAAGAGGTGGTTAAAGTGAAAACAGATGATGCAATGCTGGCCATTGGGTTGGCCGGGAAAAAATGGGAAGGATGCTCTGATGGTGCAGTTTTTTGTTTGTGTTTGTGTGCGTATGCTTTTGTGTGTGTGCTATCCACCCCATGACCTTGAGTCTATCTCCACCATCACCACCCCTGCAGAGCTACAGAGAGGCTCTTTGAAGTAGCGAAATCTTAGAAAGGACACACGCATTAAGGTGTACAACGCCTCCTAAAGTTCAGCCTGAAACTTTGAAATAGCTACTTTTCTGTCCACACACACACACACACACACACACACACACACACACACACACACACACACACACACACACACACACACACACACACACACACACAAACATACTTTATGTCCCTGAAAAATCAACAATTTTCTGCAGCTGGAGGCCTGATTATCTGCTGGTGAGCCATCAGTGCTGACCATTAGCAGTGTTTCTCAGCCAATAGGTGCTGCAGTGGCAGGTCCTCAGTGAATACTGGTCGTTTTCTGTCAGATCTGTTGGTTTAGAGACTAATAAGACAGGAGGAAGGTCAAGTGCATCTGCAGTATTGATGGATAACACGGAATAACCTTTAACCAAACCTCCAGCTAGTATATGTATAATCACAGCTAGAGTCATTTAATCCAGCCCCAACCCACACAGCCTCCAAGCACACAAAAAGACACTCATGTCCTGAAACAGCAGCAGGTCTGCAGAGAGAACTGCCCTCTGAATCAACACTATTTTAATCTGTGTGCCTGCAGACATATGTGTCCACTTAGGGAATGAAGTGAATGTGTGTGTGTGTGTGTGTGTGTTTTCCTGCACTTTTCTGTTTTAAATCCAGACCCTGAATCCAGTCCTAACACACTAATTGAGCATTTGTGACTCTTACCTACCTGCAAAAAGCAGAACGCTGCAGAGCGCACTCATTACTCTGCAAGACACTGATTCCAACTCAGTGTCAGAGGGAATTTGAGGAAGCATTTGAAATATGACCACACATTAAAACGGATAAGGTTCTGGCCGGATGAAGCTGATAAATCCTCCTGCAAAGAAGACAGGAAAGTCATCTGAGACTTGATTATTGTGTTAATGTGATCTATTTATGACTCTTTATGGAGCAGCTGTGACTCAGTGGTCGTCTCTCAATTTTAAAGGTTGAGGTTTGGGTCTCAGGTCCTGCTGGTCACATGCAACACGGCGAGACTCTTAAACCAGAACTGCCCTCCTTTGGCTGTGCCATTGCTGTGTGATAGGGTAAGTCAAACTGCGGGAGGCTTAGTCTTAATTAGCTGGCTTCAGGTGGACAACCATTTAGCAACAGTCAGTTAACTTAATGCTAACCTTAATGGAAAATCCTATCAACAGGCTAACATAATCAGCATCTCAAGTGTTTTACTTTAAATCAACTGGTTATCGATTTCAGGGACACAAAGGCACTTCACACATCTATACTTACAGAAATAAATTTCTTAAAAACAAGTTTAACTGCAAGCATTTACTAGGTGCAGAGTTTTTGTTTGAGGCTGGCTGCAGAAAGACAGGAAACAACATTCACACTAAGCAAAAAAAACAACAAAACAAAACGAAAAAATTGCTTTTACAGCATAAAAAACACACGTTTAAAGCCTGGCTCAAAAAATGGTTGGGGTCTGAATTGCTCATTTCTCTATCAGTACACTCTACACAGGGACGTTGCTTTTTTTTTTTGTCTTATAACTTTAAACTGTGGTGTGAATGGATGAATATAACTTGTGGCATAAAAGCACCCTGGGTGGTCAGAAGACGAAAGAAAGCATTCCATAAACACATTCCATTTACCATTTCCTGTGCTGTGAGAAAAGAAAAGGGAACAGGTCTGTTGATAGTCCTGTAAAGATGCGCTGGCTGGACTCACTACTAACACTTACAATGTGTATGTTAGAAGCTCAAGGCTCCACACTGTGAGTGTCTGTGGTTGTTTTCCTTAAACCACAGCACACTTACTGTGTTTGAGACATAGCTGGAGATGAGACACTGGAAAAGCATAGAGCAGTAGTACTTTGTATGTAGACAGCCTGAAATTAAGCCCAAAATGTTTCATATTCAAAAGCTGACTGTCGAGTGAGGACAGAGTGATTTGGAGCGATGATTGCAGCCAAGAGTCTGGCCTTATTTCAGTGCTTCTGCTGACACATTTATGGTGTAACTATGTGTGTATGTAAGAACAAAAGTGATAACTATTTTTACTTTTTTCCAAACCACTTACCAGGGCTGGAGAGGCTTTCAGAGCACATTCAAGTACCCATTTGACCACTTGGATTGCTTAGATGGATGGAGCCAGCTGTTGTGTAATATCAGCATTTATTGCAGCATTTGTGTGTGATTAAAGAAAGATTAACAGAAAACTAACCCTGTTACGGAACGTGTTTGTCTTAAAGCTGAAGAGAGGCCCTACACTTTATTTTATTCTTTTTTTTCTTGTGTGTGTGTTTGTAAGACTTGTCAGAATTTGCATTTAAACTCAGGTTTGCCGTTTTTTATCGGTCAACATTTCTTCAAACTCCTCATCAAGCACGGGAACATTTTTCTCTCTCTGCCTCATATTTCTCTGCCAACTCAGAGAATATTTCTGCTGCAAGTAAGACACATAATGTTTTCCTAGCAGTGCCTCACACAGACCTTTAAGTTTTTAAAGTACCTTGGATGACAGGCGTCCCATTGGGTTCCCAGCTTGTGGTCTGTCTTCACCTTAACTCTCAAGATGCTCACATTGAGAAAGAGTTGAGGGGGAAAAAAGAGAGATCTAAAATCCAGCAGAGCAGGAGGGCTGACTTGATTAGTTTATTTTTAGAGCAGCGTCTTTCTTTTCCTGATCACTTCTTCCTCAAAGATCTAAGAACCGATACAGATACAGAGAGCCATCCCTGAAGACAGAAAGACACACTGACAGAGAGAGGGAGGGGTTCAATCTCTCCGGAGATTCAAAGAGAGATGGTGACAAAGACCAAGCACACAAAGCACAGGTAGAGAGGGAGAGGAGAAATGAGATGTAGTCTGAGAGTCTCAGACTGGATCCAAACCTACAAATTAGGCCAAACACAGGGTGTGGTCGCAGCAATAGGAAGCTCTGTTTATCCCATCAGACAAAAAACATGTAAACATTAAAATGCATTATCCAGATGGTAAACACACAGTTTTGTAAGCACTGTGTGTGTGTGAACAAGTGTGTGTGGTGCTGTATCAGATCCAGTTTGTCTTAATTAGGGGTAAACATGCACAGCAGAACAAGAGCGTAGTGTCTGAGCTGTTGTACCATCACAGGTGCTTGGGGCTCCAGCCTGAGGCGGCTCCCAGTCCCTTGAACATTGCTGCCCGTATTTTGAAAAGAGTAAGCCAGCCTGCAGCGTAATGTGTAGTGAAATTTGAAATTGTGAACAGAGCCAAATCTCTGTTCAGGCAACAATCAACCCAAACCCACAGCAGACTTCTGATTCTGACACTGAGGGACTTAATGGTAAGATATGATCCAGATGCAGTATGTAGCTTAAAGTTTTTATTATAAGTCCCCTGATCTTAGCTTCAACATAGATATAATGAAAATTAAAAAAGTGAAAGGAAAACTGCAAACAATCCTAAGAGCAGTCCCACAGCAGCTGCTGGGCCCTTTAATTTCAGTGTGTGTTGTTTTGAAGTAATTCTTGACATTGTAGGGTCAAGGGTGGATTTCAGTTGGTCCAAGGTGACTCCAACATTAGAGCTGCACTCTGCTGTTGCTTCTTGGACCTATTCACGGAGCCAGGGGGATGTCCATCAACAGTCCTGAGAAACCAAAAAAGTGTCAGAAAGGGTTTTCTTAAACCTAAACATTTATTATCCCTGAGGTTTTGTTGGATCCTTAATCCGTCTCAGATTTTATGTCATAAATCATTTCTTCTTTTATCTTCAAACCATAGTTTTTAGAGGCCAGTCATCTAGAAATGTGTAGTTACAAACATAAAGTCAAGATACAAACAGTTTATGGAGAGACTTTTATAAAAGCTATGCAAAGGAGTTATAGTTCAGAGATTACTGAAAATAAGTTGTGCTATAGATTTCTAAGTTCAGATTTTTAAAAATTGATGTAGGAAAATAAAAATGTTGAAGTTTGTTTCATTGTTTTGATGGAACTCTTTGCAGATTATTCATCACATGATGACATGGTAGTCCAAAGAAGCTCCAGTTGATTCTAGGTCTCTTTTTGAAAATATTGCTTGGTTGGACCATTCAGACTAAAGGTTTTTTTTTACTCTTGAAGCATAAGGTCACACGTTACGTAAGACTATTCCTCCTCAGAGCGAGGTGTAAGATTTAAGTTCAAATGTCTGCCTCCATTGAAACTATATCAGCTGGTGAGGCCTTTTAAATATTTGTGGGGTATAGTCTTCAGTTATATCGGTGTAATGTTCAAACTAGGCCTGTTTGAGTTTACACATAGCTGGTGCAACCCAACGCAGGCTCATAGCAAGAGTAAGCTGAAAATGTGTACTTTCTTCTCTTTCTTTGGGGCACAAAGACTTCTGTTTTAGGCCTGAAGAAATAAAAAGAATCTTATTTGAACAAAAAGTGAAACCTGTTCTCCTGGGTCTGCATCAGAAGTTGTGAAAGACTCAGCAGAGAGTTGTTACAACACCATCACCTCTGAAGCCAGCTGGTGATGATTCAGCAGATAAGCTGTCAGACTGATCGGCTGGTGACACAAGTGGTCTCCTGCTGAGCTTCACCTTTCATAATGCTTCTTTGTTATGATCCAAGATGCTAAATCTCAACATGCATTTCCCCTTCTGCTCTCTCTTTCTCTGCCTCTCAGTGGTCAGCAGGCCTTCCTGTTGGAGAATGTGCCCTGTAACAACGCCAACTGTCACAGTGTGGGAAGGATGTTCCACATCCTCTGGGACCAAACTGATTTGGGAGCCATCCAAAACGCCGTCATGGCAACTTTCTTTGACATCTATGAAGACGTGAGTACTTTGTGTGGAGTTCATCCCTCTCCTTCATGTCTTCTCTCATGTTTCTTTGCCTCGGCCTGACATCTGTATACATGCTGGGATCACGGAGTGAGATATGCCACTAAAATTACATCACTTTCCACAGAATTAAAGAGCTCAGTGCCAAATAAAGAGGAAAAATGAATTAATCTCACAGAGCATACCAGAATACTTGATTTCTCTGCTGCAGAAAACTGGATTATGTGTAAAGCTTTTTTTCTGCTCTGACATCAACAGAATGATTTAAGTGCCTGGTTTTCTTTTCATACTCGCAAGTAATATTCAAGACTTGGACTGATGACAGAACAATGTCATGTTCTGTTTAGTGCTTGACTGTAATTACAAATGCAAGCCTTCTTCACTGCGGCTTTAAATGCTTTGTATCCACAAATAAAGTCCTATTATTTATTGCTTTTGTTGGTTTCTATTGTTATTTTACACTTTGTATACAGACTGAGGTTTTTACTCCAACAGTCTTTTTCGCCTGGATCCTACACACACACACATAAAGGATGAGTGTCTGCACACAGCTCAGTCTTGCAGTCTACTGTATGTGCATTTCTTATCAAAATTAATTATTGCTGCTGATGTAGCCTGTCCGTTAAATCCAGCTCTCTCTCTTCCTGTTCCTCTCACTGTCTCACTCACTGAAGAGGGGATTTTTAAATGGAAAAGAGAGACTAGGAGGAGAAGATACAGAGGGGAAGGCATGAGGATGATAAGATAATAGCTGGATCAGTTACCCAGTGTGTTAAAAGAATAAAAATGCACATCAGAGGACACGCACACCATGCTCCTATTGTGCCTTATCTCTGTGCCTGTCTTCATTTGCAGGGTATATTAGACATGCTGGTTCTGAGCCAGGCAGAGGGCAAAAAAGACCTGATCATCCATGCCCTGAAGAACAATTATGAAGCTGATGCCTACTTTGTCAAAGTGATGGGTAAGTGAACTGTTCTTCCTGGTTGAATCATTTTATTGTAAGGGAAGAAGACGGAAGCATCATTTCACCTTTTTGTCTCATCAGAATCCCCCAAAACGCCAGTTACTAAAGAAAAACCACCTGAATTTAAATATTTGATGATTTAGTGTATTTTTGTCATTTGTATTATAATAGCTCCTTCTTGACTAATTAAAATCATCGAGTGTGAGCAGCTGTTTCCCCTGAGCGAGAAGCCAGATGCTCATGACTAATATCTGTCATATTATTTGGATTTAAGCCTCAAGCTACTCGATTGGTGGTGAAAGGGGAATCTTGTCTGAGCTTCTTGTTTGAATTGAACCTGAAATAAAAAGGCTGTGTGCATACAGATCTGCGGAAGCAGAGGGAGCAGAATAATGAGCTGCAGCATGAAGGTGATCATGTTTTACATGCTGAAAAGGGCACGATAAAGCTTGCACATACCGTACTGGACTGGTTTTCATAAAGAGACACCACTGAGAACGCCGATTGTTCTCACATTAAGACATCGGAGAAATTGATTCATTCGGGGCAGAAAGAGGTTAAAAGTGCTCTATGTGAACAAATAACACAGAAATGACTAAGAGCGTTAAAGACTACACAGACTGAAATCTAAGCAAGTGTTTGTCTTATTTTTTTATTACTTGTCTTAATATGAGTCGCATTTACCTGGCAAGTCCAGAAAATGTCATATTTTGAGATATTAAAAGACAAAAACAATGCCTTAAGTGCTTGTAAATATTAAAAAAGAAATGCCAATGAGTTAAGAAAAATTTGCTTAACAAACAAGTCATTTGGCTGATTTTTTTAAAAGCAATTCAGGCCTCTTTATTTTTCTTTGATATCTTGAAATAAGACATTTTTCCGGACCAAATGTGGCTCATATTAAGACTAACTAGACCATTTTTTACTGAAAATAGAACAAACACTTGCTTAGATTTCAGTTTGTTAAGTGCAGATTAGTCAGGCTGACATGTAATGAAAAATAAATACAGAGTAAGTAACAAACACGGCATCATGAGTATGATTATTTGCGTATCTTTTTCTTTCTTAAGCTGTGTTTGCTTCCTGAATTTTTTTAATTCAGGTTTAGTTAAAAAAGATTCTTTGATCTGAATCTGTATTCCATCTTAATGTACAAGATCCAAGTTAACTGATCTGCAGCTCACTCTGTGAAACATGTCAGCTGTGATACAGTATACTGAGGTTTGTTGTTTTCTGTGCTCAGCATCTTCTTTCTCACAGACCTGAGTGTGACCCTTTACCTTCAGCTACCTGTCAAATTATGTGGCTGATCAGGCAGTGTTGATGTGCTTACAGGCTGAAACAATAACCCTTGAGACTGGAGGGGCAGTTTGCTGTTTCCACCTCAAGATTACATCATGTGGATCTATACGAGGGACTTAACAAAATTTGACCTGTTTGTTTGCTTCGTAGAGAAGAGTTTTTACAAGACTGGTCTCACCTGATAAGACTTCATGATGAAATCGGTGCTTTGATTCTAGCAGTAGCGAGCAGTAGAAAAGGAGCCCCTGATATCAGACACAATTTCCAGCCACAACTCTGCACAAATAGATATCACTCATCTTTAGCCTGCTGTATTATTGAGGTTTACAACCTCGCTCTGTTTAGAGTTGTAGCTTTGTGATATGGTGTATGCCTTAATTTAGAATTGAACTATACCAGGCAGCATGAAGCCAGTGAGAGCACCTAAATAAAAAGAAAGTGTGAATGACACTGTTGCCTGCATGTTATTTTGTCATTCCCCGGGAATTTTGAAAGGAGAAAAAGCAATATCTAGATTTAATTGTCACAATTTGAACACGGCTTTACTCTGAGCTCTGTCCTTTCATGCCTTTTTCCGCCCACATTCATTATCAAGTGACAGTTTTTTTTTAACTGAGTTTCACAGTTACAAGGTAGAGGTGCAGCAGTCCTCAGATTTTTGGTAAGCAAAATTATTCTTTTTGTGTGTTAGTTTGTACGAATGTTTAAATATCTCCCCCTGATGACCTGCCACAGTGACACACCTGGACTACACTGAATCACATCCAGTTGTTTCATATGTTAATAATCATATCGTCTTGTTTTTGCGGCAAATAAACTTGTCCCATTGTAATTTTTGAGGAACACACATGCAGCATTTAAGCCGTATGTGCTAAATTTCAGGTTCTTGAAACACAGCATCAAGAGTTATATCAGACAAGGACGCGATGTGAAGCAACGCTCAGACGAAGTATTCAGATATTTTTGGCTCACTGCCCCCCTTTCTCTCAGTGAATGGATTCTTTCTTTATTTTCATTGTAACAGCGTTTGAGTAAAAATCTCAACGTCCTTTTTTGAAGTCAAATGTTGGTACAGCGTTAGTACCTAGTGACACATAAAGGGAAGCAAAAATAGATCCACTCTGGGGTGGGTCTGTGCGGTTTAATCTGTCACTCTGCTCGGCTCATTAGCAGGAGAAGGAGTGTTGCTCATCCTTTTGTGTTTTGGCACAGTTGGTGAACAGTTGTTGTTCTGTCTTATTTTGAAAGGGAGGGGCTAGCACTGCTGCTTTGCTTTCAGAATCACACACACACTTAATCATCACTTGCCCTTGTAAACATAAACGAGGGCATCCTTACTTACACTCTTACAGTATTAGTCACAATTGATATTCCTTGCCAAGAATTACATTCACACACAGATTTGACCTGTCTAACACGTACTGCCACACACATACTGTGTTGTAGTAATGCTCTTCATTCATTAAAACAAGCCACAGTGTTGTATATGTGTCACTGAGTCTACACTGAAATAAATAGCTTGTAGGAGTGGCAAATAATTCAGTTACCTCATAGACACAATATTAGGAGCATCGGATAGAATCAATACAGGACAGTACATGTAAAATGAGTAGCATCCAGTGTTATAGTGAGGTCGTATGAGGGACTCAGAAACATGTTCAACACATTTCCAAGGAGACTCTTTATTTTCTTATTAATATTATTTAAAAAAAAAAAACTTGGATAAGATCTTTCCCTGAAACATTTAAAGAGAGCGTTTTAATCACCTTCATGACCAATATTCATGATGACCTCAGCGATTAGCACGCTGCTCTTATCTATCAAAATCATTTCATGTTCATTTTTTCTGCAGATGGTGAGGACTTATTCAGTCACACTTAAACTTAGATTCTCATAAGATATGCCCTCTGTTGAGGATCTCGATGGATTGATTGTTTTGATAGCCTGGAGTGAGAGGGGTCACCGATGGCCGATCCACATTGACTTGTATTGGGAGAGAGCGTGCACTACGATGTTAATGTCTGAACAGAAGCGCTCAGTTTGTGCTTTTAGATCGAAAGAGAGACAGTCAGACCAGGGAGTGTTTGTCACTTCAGTCTGTCCTCCTGTGTTTGTGTGATATAAAATTAGACAGTGACGCACATGAAGCAGTGACAGTCACTGTGAATGAGATGGACAGAGGAAAGATAAAAATACCACCTTGAGAAGTCTGTCTGTTCCTGCGCTCATGTTGAGTACCTGTTGCCCTGTATTTCACTGTAACTCCTTCTGTCCCATCAACAGAACCATATGCTGAGGTGCCATTAAGTGTTTATGCACACACTCAAATTAACTGCATTTATTGTTGCATCTTTGTTGAAACTGTCCAAAAAGTTGATTTTAACAGAAGCGCTGCCTCTGGCGTGGCAAATGTCCAATCCAAGTTGAGAATTTGGGCCCAAGTTCACCAGCTGCTTGGTTGTAAACTTAATCAGCTGTATCTCTTGCTTCAGATTTTTCTATGACCACCAATCTTGCTCGGAGGGCCGATTCACTAGAGGACTGCACAGTTTTTGCGCCTGCAAATTGTGTGCAAGTGAACTAAAACAATGTCTAATTCTCAAAGCATGCTCAATAGGTTCAATTCTCCAAAAACTACTCTGCAGAGCAAACAGCATCTGTGTGTATCAGGGTTTCTCCATTCATTTAAATGAGCCATTACGTGTTTATTTTAAGCAAAACAGGCCTCATTACATATAACATCAAATTCAGTAAACTGGTGCTAAAAGCACAGTTGCAGTGAGTTCTCTCTGGGTACTCCAGCTTCCCCCCACAGTCCACAAACATGCTCATCAGGTTAATTGGTGATTCTAAATTGCCCGTAGGTGTGAGTGAACGTGAAAGGTTGTCTGTCTCTATTAGCCCTGTGATTGACTGGAGACCAGTCCAGGGTGTACCCCGCCTCTCACCCTAGGACAGCTGGGATAGGCTCCAGCCACCCGTGACCCTGAACAGGATAAGCGGTATAGAAGATAGATGGATAAATGAACATATCTCTACATAAAGCCTGTTTATATAACTCAAATTTTACTATTAAGATCATAATCATGAGCTCAATAAATCTGTAACTGTCGTAAGCTCAGCCCCTGCGCATTGGGGCGATAATGAACAGCAGTGTTTTATTTTTGTTTTTTTCAATCCAGATCAGGAAGGAAGTGAGCTGAGCATCAAATAATTCCACAAAAAAACCCAACAGAAAAAAATATAGATAGCAAAATACTGGAACTCATAGGTTTCATGCAGAAATTCATAATGTTTGCATTTCAACACTTAACAGAAATTCAAAAAGCTACTTTTGACAGGGTTTGAATCCAAAAGTATCATTATACAACCGTTTAATCACAAACATGTTTGGAGAAAATTTTCTCTGACACGACTGAGTGGAAATGACAGCATAGAGCTGCTTCTCGGTAACATGAAACAAGGGAGCGATCAGCACCAGCACTCAGAAGGACAGCGCTGTGTGTCTGTCTGAGACGTGCTGAAGGGTGAGGGGAGGAGCTTCTTCATTAATTCAAACAGGACTCACCAACAGTACAAAACCTCAAAATCAGCTCAATGTCTGAGGAGTGTCTGATCACAGATTACTTTCTCTTATTCTCGCACCTTTTCTCCAATCATCAAGAGGTGCTGCTTTTTGTTTCCACTAAAGAGCCACAAATACCAGTTTTAACAGGCATCTCTTTTCCAAAGCTTACATGAAAATTGGATTTTTTTCCTTCATGTTTGGTTGTTTATTACATTCTTTTTTTCTTCACGCCGTGTGATCCACATTCCCTGGAAAGCCTTCTTATCAGGTGCTGAAATGTGAAATGTGGACCGTACCTGGGATTGTCGAGGTTGAGTGTAGTGATTCAACAGCATCAACACAGTAAGCGAAAATGTGAAGTGCTTTTTTAGAATTTCAGCACCATCATATTTTTTTACATCAATGAATAAAATTGTTGGAAAGGAAGAGGCGTGTACCTCCACTTAGCCCGACAGCTCCTTTTTAGAATATGTTAGTTCTTTGACGTCAACTCATCTATCGTCTCCCTCCTGTAACATGAATTCCTTTTATGTTTTCGCTCTAAGCACTCCTGCTCTTTTCGTTAAACATGTCTTGCCTCACTGCAACACATCAAACAAAACACCACGGATACATGCACACTGAAACTGCCTATTTATCCCCCCTCATGCAAACACTGTCAGCTCCACTGCTCCTCTTCATTTTACTCCACTTATTGCATTTTTGGTTGTAAATATTTCATGCATGCTCAGTTTTATGTTTTTTTTTTTCATCCAGACGTAGACGTGTAGTGATAGAACAACAGGCAACAAAGATAAAGATGTAGCTGTCGAGCGTTACACCCTGCTGACATTTCATTCCTCTCCCCGGTGAATGTGAGCTCATATGCAGCTTAATAGTCCCACACCTCTCGTCAAACCTCCCTGAGGGTAAACTGTTTATTTACCGATCCTTTCAGGAGCCTCTGATAGCGTTTCACAGTAATAAGTGAGACCGAGTGTGTGAACTTCTTATTCAGACTTGACACATTATGTCAGCCAGTGATGTGTTTCTGCAGACAGCCTGATCCAGTCCTCAGGTCTGTGAGATGGAATCCTATTTTCTCACTCCAACATTCCTCAACCCTCCCCTGAGCATTATTGAACAAGCCCCGCTGAAGGATTGACTTTGTGTCCGACTTTGTGTGTGTGCATGCAGGTGTGTGTGGTTTGGAGATCCTATGATGCATGTGAATTTCCCAGTTTAAATCCGTCACTCGTTTGGCTCCAGACGGCAGACATGTCTCTCAGACTGCCAGAGGCCTGATCTCCTGCTGGGTGTTTCACACTGAGATGCCCTGAACTTGTTCTGGTCTGACATCTTATCCTCCCATGCGCCCAATATGCCAATAGCTCACTCACCACACACTCTCTCCTTGCTTTGTCTTTTTAGCCATAAGGCCATGTATTATTCAGGAGTAAGCTACAGGTTGCTGAGTGAGGCTGCAGACCAACAGAAAACTTGGCAGCTATGAGAAGTTATAAGCCGTATATACTACCAAGACATGCTGAGAAAAAAAGCATACATAGGGTCCCTGTTTTATTTATTTTGAGCAACTTAAAGATTCGGTTTGTTGTTGTTTTGGAAAACACTCCGTAATTTTGAGCCTGAGTGGGCTTTGTGTCTATGTAGCATGGTTGTGGGTTGAAGGATCTGATGGTGGGAGGGTCAACTCTGAAGAAACATGGTGAAAGTAAACACCTTGTATAACAATTAGCAAGAAAAATACAGACAGGTAACATGTGAGACTCAAATTATCATAGAGCTCAGAAAGAGATAGTTTTAAACATAATCAGACATTATTCAAGTCCACTGAGCAACTCATAGAGTCAGAATTAAGGCTCAACTGTGATGTTATGGTGAGTGACTGGAAGGCTGTGTCACAGTCCGTGTCATTGGAAGTGGGTGCATGTCAGGGGAATTGTGCTGTTAGCTTGTTAATGAGTATAAAGCGTGGCCAATTAAACCCTCTGATGATTAAGCAGGTCGATTATTGGGGCTTTGAAAATGGTGACATTGGCAGATTCCTTTGCTCATGAGGTCGATCAAAGAAGTAAACACAGTATGTCTGCAGATGCTACAGGAAGCTTCATCAGTGTGGCTGTTGCCTATCAATGTTAGCTCTTCCACTCATGTCCATTCTGCACGCCAGTTTAAATGTCTTCTGTCATCGCTGTCTTTTCTAAATAACATCTTTTCCCTGTCATAAAAGACACCATATCAATCCTTTGTTTGCCCCAATATCTGACTAGTGTCTAACAAACATTTTGTTATTAATTGTACCTGCTACACAACCATATATATATATATATATATATATATATATATATATGGATTAGATTGTGCTATGCATTGAATGATAGTGGTTATTATTATTATTATTATTATTATTATTATTAATATTATTATTATTATTATTATTATTATTATGATGATGATGATGATGATGATGATGATGATGTAAAAAAAAAATCTATACATAAGAATATATCAACATTATACTTGCACCCAACCTTTACTCTCATCATTTGGCACTGGCAGTTAAAAAAAAAAAAAACTACTGAAATCTGAAATACTGAGACCAGTCAACAACTATGTCCGATCATGCAGAAGAGCTTTCAGTATCTTCAACTACTTCTACAAAATACACACTCTCCTGAGTTCAGTTCTACCCACAAATAGATGATAAAGAGGGAGGAGAAAGGGCAGCTGAAACCATAACCCAACATACGTGTTCCTGATTTATCCTCTGTCATCTGGCTTTCTGAATCAAGTGAGCTAACAGGAGCGCTGTCATCCCCGTCCTTTGTCACATCTCAAGAATGTCCCAACCATCAACTGTGCTGGAGTACATGCCACAAAGGTCAAATATTCCATTATAACAGACGGAACTGGAAAAAAAGATGAAAAAAAGTCAAGTAAATTTGTTTCAAAGATGCTTTCTATAATCAAAAATTTATAATACTAAGTTCATTTTTTCAGAGAAGTTTATTTTTAGGGGGTTACTTGAACAAAAAGAGAAGATGTGACATCAGGAATAACAAATGCAGATTCCTGCAGGATTACCAGATTAGCAGAGTAGAGGAAGAGCAGTTAGAGAAAAGCATAATGAACACTAACTCAAGAACTTTAAGACTTTCCTGAGCCATAAACTCTATCTGTGTGTGTTTCAGCTAGCTTTTGAGATGTAACATCAGTCTAGCATCCCCATCACCTCAGTTCCTTCTGTGTACATCATGACTCTAAAACATGTCATCAGTGTAATGTAATATAATATGTCAGTACCTTTTGCAGCTGTATTTTGTCTACATCCTTTTACAATGAGAGGAGATGGAGGCATATAAAAACCACATAAAACTAACATTTAAAAAAAAAAAGATTGAAAATGAAGTCTGCTGATGTCCATGCTGCTCTTATCTGTTTCCAGCAGCTCACTCCAATCTGTGCATTCAAAGCAGTCCCCAAGAGCCTCACCAGCCTCAGGTGTCTATCTCCTTACTGTGAGGGTAGCTGCAGGCTGCCTCAGTACACAGGGTCCAAAACAGGTCTGCAGGAAAACCAGGCTGCGATCTGACCTACCCGGTGGTGGCAAGACAGCAGCTCTGTAGGCATCTCTGACACTAGCATGACATTCACAGATTGTGATTTCTGACACTGTCATTTTTTGGTCAGACGCAACTGTAATTTCTGTCACAAATGCTTAAAAATTGAAGAGTGATGCTGAGTTGCTGCAGTCACCACTGGCTCACTGCCGATGATAATTTCATTCACACTGCACAAGACGTACAGCCCTGGTGCTTTTGAATCAGGCAGATTATCAAGGAGATAATTTGCATAAAAGTTTGACATAAAACATTAAATCTTCACCAAAATGTTTGCATAATGATAGCTCATTTAGATGGGAAGCCACTTCCAAACAGCTTCATAGCACCAAGACCCAGTGTTGCAGGCAGTTTGAGGGTAAATTTTAGATTCTTTTTATTATTATTATTATTATTATTTTGTAGTTTCAGCGACATTCAGGGTCTTATGGTTACTTTGATGGATGGAGAGTTTCCTGTACTGCAGTACAAAAGACTTGCCCAGGGATGTTTGTGCCCCATGTTTCTTTCTTGGAGTTGATTTGGAATGAATAACTGTGAGATTAAAGCTAAAGTCCGTTGACGTGTTCACTGTGGGTCTCTCTATGTTTCTGCATGTATGTACAGCAAGACTGTTTATGCTTCTTACCCGTCTGTAATTTTGTACTCGATCACCGGACCCCATAATTAAAGAAAGCTGTACACATCGTGTTTTGATTTTTCAGGAACATCGTCAGGGCGTCATTACTGTCTAGTCTTACACAAAGCAAAGTGTTTCCTCGACAAGCTGTGAGAGACAACGAAGCAACCAGTTATTGCAGGGTGGACAGATGGATGGATGATTACTGCTGAGGAGGGAGGAAATGAGAGAAATCATAAACTCCAAATTTAGAAAGAAGGATAAAATGATGGGTGAAGGAACAGAGAGAGGGAGGAAGAATCTCGGCATGAGCGTCTCAGCATGTGTCCTGGTGTCTGTGTGTGAGGGAAAGAGATGAGGAGAGAGACTGACAGGCAGAACTGTATGAGCTGATTAGTTTCCTGCTCACTTATTAGGATGCAGATTAGCTGCATTGAGAAACATCTGGGAGCTTTTCTCGGTCCCTTCTTCTCCCTCCACTCCTCACCTCCCTCTTCATCTCTGCTCCTCCTTCAACAAAATCCAGCTCTCTTCTTTCCTTTTCTCCACATTTTCTCCTCTCCTTTCTTCTTGTTCCCATCTTTTCTCAGTCCTGCAGCATTCATTTCCTCTCCTCTAACCCTCTTCAGCTTGTGTTTTTATATTGCTCTCACCCTTGCTCCTGCCCTCACCCTGCCATCACTCCTCTCTTGTTTCTCTTCAGCAGAGGTCTCGTTTTCCATCCTCCTGCTTCCTTCTCATCTCGCTCATTTTGTCAGTCATGGCTTCCTTTAATTCCCCCTTTTGGTTTCATTCAAATGACAACGAGGAGATTTTCATGAAGTCTTTCAGTGTGGCTCTGTCCTCCGGAGGTGGATTTGACTAGAGGCTGTTAATTCAGATTGGTGTGAATACTTCTACAGAGCACAAAGGCGGCTGAGTGGGAGCGCCAGCTCCCATGTTTGTCAAAATAGCATCCTGCAGCAGCTTATGTTGACAGCTGAAGCCATAATGGCTCTGCCTGCAAATGTGACTACAAGCAAGCGATACAGCATAGAATAGTATAATTCAGCCTGCAGGGAGCAGTAATTCACATACTTACATCCCTTAATCCCTCCTGCAGAACATGTGCAGTGTTTTCACCTCTTGCCCAAAAGCTAAACAGCAGGAACTCATCATCATAAGCACTTTCACTCTTTATCAAACAAATGGGCAAGCAGGGAGAAAAGATCCATCTGTGGCTCTCACACCTTTGAGAAATGATGATGTGAGAGTTCATTTCTTTTCAGAGTGAATCTTTGGAAACCTTTCCACCTATTTTAGCTGCAGTGAGGAGGATACTGTTTGCCTTTCATTTCTATGCAGATGACATGGTCATTCACTGTCCTAGACCTGCTCTGCTTCATCTTTCACACATCTTGAGCTTGTATTTGATTGAGCGCAAGACCAGATTTTTTCTAAATGCAAGTCATTTGTAAATGTAATTAAACCCGTTCTTCTCCCATTGACCTGTTATTAATATGCCCAACACGGTGCACCTCTGGGATTCATCATTATACGTTTGTTTTACTCACCATTACCTCTCATAATCAAACTGAGCTGGCCGGCTTTAATTTAACGTTCACACAAAGACGAGGCTGTTTTCTGGGTTCCTGTGGGTTCTTGGAAGAATTTCCAAAATTGAGAAAGTAAGAAAGTATCAAAACATTTTAAACTTGATTTTAAAATGTGTTTAGGAACCATGTGTGTGTATGTATGTGTATGTGTGTTTCATGGTTTTTGATTGTTCGACCACTTATTATGAAATGTTGCCATGCGTGCTGTTTTTCTTTGCCAGATCTGCCTGCAAATAACAAGTTAACCAGGTTCATCAATAATGAACATGCAGCCTCAGAGAAGTCAGCACTCATGACATTAAATTCTTATTAGCTGAGGTGTATTAGTGCGGGTGAAAGTACTCATGAGAGTTAAAGTAGCAGAAAGGTGTGCAGATTACTTTGTTACAGTTTTTGGTTGTGAAGATGAAAATAGCAAGACGATCCTAATTTTCCCTTTAAGACCGTGGCCTCATCTTTGACAGTGATCCTGAACCAAGCACAGTCCCAATTTGAACCTCACATGACACTGATGTGTGACAAAACTAGCTATTACCTTTTTTTTTGTTTAACCTCAAACCCCAACCACTGACCATTTGGTTGCCTTTTGGGGACATTAAACAGGTTGGATTCTCTGAAAGCTCATTTTCTTTTTTATAGGAGGGTCATTCCACTGAATCAGTGCCATTTGCATCCCAGGAAATATAATGTAATAAAGGAAGATAAAATTAACTGTGGAATACATTTCTGTTTTAAGCCTAGTGTCCTGCACATCCATCTGATTACATCTTAAATTAAAAAAAAAAAAGATTAATGTAAAGTTGTCCTTTCTTCCTTAAAT
Source organism: Labroides dimidiatus (assembly GCA_030710495.1). Classification (NCBI taxonomy): domain Eukaryota; kingdom Metazoa; phylum Chordata; class Actinopteri; order Labriformes; family Labridae; genus Labroides; species Labroides dimidiatus. The sequence continues at coordinate 26,320,740 of CM061144.1, read as the reverse complement.
TAGACTTAGGATGGAGTATTTAATCATTTAAATCCTTCAGAAATGTTACATTTTTACTTATTTGTGTTACTCCTTATCTCAACTATGCTTTACGTTTATTTTCTAAAAAAAAAAAAAAAAAAAAAAAAAAAAAAAGTTGAAATCCACATTTTAGTGGTGTCTTTGGTTTTCACTCATTTCTGTTACCTTAACACATTACCCCATCTGGAAAATTTGGAATAGTCCACAAGTCACATGGTCCACAGGAAGTAGCATCATTCTGATCCTCTGCAGGCCACAGGAAGGCCAAAAGTGAGTTTACACATTTATTTTTTGTATTTTCAATGATATTTTGATTATGACTGAAGAGATTAAAATCTCAGCTCAGTCCTGTTACCTAAATTATTTTTTGATATTATTTTTTAAGTCCTCTTTTTAATCACTGTAATGTGTTTACAGGACCGAGTATCGGTAACAGGAGCAAGTAGAGTCCTCTAGTCCTCTAGCTGAATTGAAGGATTTTTACATTGAAGAGTTTTGATAACTTAAATTGTTGAGATTTAAGATCAGTATCACAATGTGAATACTATACTGACAGGGAACCAAGCTACCACAGAGTGCTGCAGAAAAGCAGCAAGAAATAAGCTGACAACTGTTAAACATGCTTTTTAGACATCACATGAGTTGTGGTAACATGACTGAGAACCATCTTCAGCTTAGGAACTTTGTAAAAAAAAAATCTATAAAGTTGCCTCAGATGGGCAAATACATATTTTGAGTAGTTCAATATGTGTATCATCAGATATAAAGTTGGGAAAAAAAAGACGTATTAGTGTTTGGGTCAGAGTTTAACATAATCATAATAATGTGATAGATAATGTGATAGTGCTGACTTCACCTGCAGAGGCTGATAGTTGAACTTTTATTCAGGTTTTCTGTTCAGTTTGTCTTCAGAGGGGCCGAGCAGACAGACGTTAAAAAGTACCTCATTGGAAAAAAGCGTCTGCTAAATGAAATTGTAGAATTGTAGAATTGTAGAACCCCTTAAAGTCAGCTGCTCAGTCCTCACTTCAGGCTTGTTTGGATTATTGATAATGTCAGTGTGAAAAGTGACTGCCTGTAATTCTTTGAGTATCTTGGTTTTATTTTTTACTTTTTTGATATCTGAGAGTGAAGGGCTCTTATTTAATTGTGCTAATAACTAAATGAATGAAGAGTTTATGTTCTCCCTGAACAGTTAACCTCTTTGAGAGGATGTTCAACTTAATTCAGATGGGCAAAGTTATTAACATGCCGTCTTTGTTGCATTTTTCATGTTCATCTACAAAAGGAAACATTGTGGCCATTAGCAGCTGTGCAGTGACAGTCAGCATACAATTATGTGGTAATGATGTTACCCAAAGTGAACGAAAGCAGAGAGAGCTCCCTTTGGGATTTGAATCCCCTCGATGGAGCTTTCTCGTCTTACTTACACTTTGACCAGTCAGGATTGCAGCCGGTTAACTGTGTGTAATGGGGGCAAGATGAGCGACTGTTTTCAGCACACATGAGAAAATAACGTCTAAAATCTGAATATAAAATGCTACATCAGCTTTTAATAACCTGGGAGGAAAACAGTTTCTCTAGCTGTGCTCGCAAACAGTAAAACTTTACACCGCAAAATATTGTGTTGCTTTTATGTCCATGTAACGGCAGTTAGTAAGCATGAATAATATGTATAACGTGTGTAAAATGGGAGGAGGCGCTTGGTCTTCATTCATCTCTGCCAGCAGCCCTGCGGTCAGCAGAAGCAGCCTGAGGAGAATGAGAAGAGATGAGCGTCTCAGACCAAATGCTGTTGAGCTGTCACATTGTTGTGTTTGTGTATAAAGCATGCGTCTGTTTGGCTCTTGTTGACTTGCTCTTGTAGCCACTAGCGCTGACACAGCTTGTCATGTGACACCGTCATGGTCTGCTCATCGCTGCTTGCTCTTAATGCACACGTGTGGGTTTTTGCCTGTGTATGACGTTAGCTGACAGCTCAGCACTGTGTTGTTACGTTTACATTTGGTTACAGTGACATCAAAATTTTTATTGAAAAGAAACCAAAGCGGACACAATTACAGGAGTGTCTCCAGTATCATTGTAGGAATCTCTTTGCCATGAACAAATGACGTCAAACTGTTGTAAAGAGTCACACTTACATAAATCTGGTTTTGTTGCAGTTTTGTTTCAGTGTGAATTGACTCTGAGATCTTTCATGGCATGAATGTAACTCAACTTCCACTCTTGCACAGATAGAAACACTTACATTTGAGGGAAACAGAAGGTGTGCAGAATTTTCTTTCAAGGTGCGTCAGAAATGAATCATCTCTGTGCCTGACGAGATCTGTCCTTCTGTATTACTGTTCTGGTGGTTCAGAATTGAACCTGAACATTTCAAACCAGAGACACTTTATGGTGCAATGTTTGTGACAAGCATTCAGAAAAAAAAAACTTCAAACAAATGGGATTCACAGATGTGAAACTCTGGATGAAACGTTATCTGCTGAAAATTTATCTTTGATTTCAGATGGAACGTTTTTATTTCTTTTGAATCCAGAATAAAAGCTTCATATTCAAACAGTTTGTTTGGTCACAGCAGTAGTTCAGAAGGATTTTTGCAACTCCTGCAGTGTTTGTCGGAAGTAATCCACATGAATGCACTCAGTAAAGATAAAAACAGGCTTTACACAGATATTTGTGCTGTATTCTTCACATTCACAGATATAGAGTGCACACAGTTTTGTTTTAAATTTTCAAATAATATGATTATAAGGATTTTTTTCTGCAATTCAGGAAATTATATTCCTCAAATTCCAGCTTCAGCCTCAAATTCAATATAAATCAAGTGAAGTTAAATGTCAACATTACAGATAAGAGGGTGACAAACTGCTGAGTTAAGCTAAGCTAACTGACATAAATGTAGGCTAACCCCAACTTTCCAAAGTAACACGAGACTTAATGAATGTTTATTAATTAATTTAATAGTGCTTGAGCCAGCCTCTCAGCTGCTAACCTGTAGCCCCTAAAGTAAACAAATTAAAGTGTAACTTACAGGTAGACTATGACAACACCCAGATCTCTTATCGAGATAATGAGATAATAAGTTGTTATCATGAGATAACAGTGAATAAAAAAGAAAAACCCATGAGTGTTCTCGGGTTCCGTAAACAACTTCTTCAGCCACAGTAACTTTACTGCAAACTTAGCACAAACTGTAAGGAAGGTTTTTGTTTGTTGGATAGATTTTTGTGATTTTTTTTTTTTTAAGATAATTCACCACATCTTCTCTGCCAATGCTTAATAACAGGAGTCTGTTGAAGCCACGAATAATTGACATTGACATTGACAATGACAATATTTCTCATTCAGTACACCAAACAACACAAATCAATGTGAGTCAATGGCAGAACAAAATGTTTGGAACTGGCATACTCAGCTCTGCTGCTCATCCCACAGATGCGTGTTTCTTAAAAATGTGTCACCATTTTAAAGGAAAATAAACAGGTTTTCCTATGGTTTTAGATTTACTACAAATAAGCATTGTTACAACGAAGAAACCATCTACTAAACACAAATTTCCTCACTTTTTGTGCTAATTTTGGTTGCAATGATTATTGAAAATTACTTGTCTTATTAATATCATGTAATTTTCCATAGTCCATCCCATAATTTTAGTACATTCCAAATGTATTATGTAGTCCTTTTATAGGCCACAGCTCTAGTTGTCACATGTTGTTCTGGAATAGCTTGCAGCACACCTTGAATCTGTGTGCAGTATTATCCCTAAAGTATACTGGTGAGAAGTGTCCTGATTTCAGTGTCCCAGACTACAGTGTGACAGCATGGTTTGAGAGCCCCGTGGACCCCATTTATAAGAGTAGACTGTAGATTATAAATGCAACGCATTATCATTCAAATGCAAGAATGACACTGCTCAGTTAAATACATATCTGCATATAGCAGCTGTAAAGAGGGCAAAACATTTTGCTTCTCAAAGTATTAAGGTTAAAAACACCCAACTTTCAATCAACATCAGTCCAGAAACAAACTATGAGCTAAGTTATCTATCTTAAAATTATGATACTCTGAATTTAATTCTAGTATAACTAAATGTAGAGCTCAAATGTGGTTCAGAAAATTTCACTGATGGCCCTCAGCTGTACAGAAAACATCAGAACAGCTGACACCAGGCTGCAGTTTTCTACCTGTCCAAGGTCAAACAAATTATTACTCAAGGCTCAGGTCTGAAAATGATTTCCTGAATGCCATTTTCCCACTGAAGAGAAAAAAAATACACTCAAAACGATGATACAAGTTTTATATTTTTAAAAATTTAAAGAAAAGCCAGTTGTTGGTACTTAGTTTAAATGATGAATTGTGTTGTGTTTGATGGCAGAAATAGAGTAAAATCCTTTGCTTTGATTGCACAAAGATTTTTTTGTTTTTTGTTTTTTATTTTAATGTGTTTTTTGCTGATTTGACACCTATAACCAGGCTGTCATAGACTGCTTCAGGGTGAGCAGGATCTCTCCTCTTAGTTGACATCCTGCTCATCCTGCTGCTATTGTAAGTTGCATCACCACCTTCTCATGACACACATCATCTCTTACATTTTCTTGGATAACAATCCTGTTTCAGAACAGATTCTGTTCATGTCACACTAAACTTACTTGATATTTCCTCTCAGGGCTCCAATGTATGGCCTAAAACCAATATCTTGATACTTTTTAAGCTATATCGCGACACACGATATACATCTTAATACTCTGATTTCTCTTTAATTCAACCCTTTGATACATAAAATGACACCACTACAATGACTCAAGCAGAATGAGTTTACCAAACCTTTTATTTCAAATCAAACTTTATGTAATTACCTATTTTCAGTTCCAGTAAAATAATTCATTCAGATTTATTCAATTGGATAAATGTTTTACATGACCTTCTCAGTAGCTTCTAAAATTACAACCATGAAGACCAATAACACTTTGAAAAATTATATAAACTAATGTTGGAGATGAATTAATCTTACTCTCATCTCCATAAATCAGCTTCCTGAATATTGCTGGTCATGCTAAAAGAATTCTGCTGGTGACTTTGGTCTCTAAGCCTGGGCTCTGGTTGTAGTTTGGGGATTCTCCTCCTTGTTCTATTTACTTTGCAGCTCAAAGTTCTCTTTTTGTTGTGTTGTTTCACAATTGTCTTAGTTTATGGTGCCACAGAACCTTATTTGTTTTCAAAAAACATCATAGCTTGCAGTATTTTGGTATTCAGCTGTAAAATAATGCCAAATGGTGCTCCTCTCTGCCAATATTCAGTGAACATGGCACAGCTGAGTGCCATGACTGAGCGGCAACACTCACAGGAGAGCAGGGTGAGAGGCAGCATGTGCATGAGCGGAGTGAGGAGAGAGGAAAAATTGAAACTTAAGTATGTGTTGTTGTGTTCATTTTTCAGAATCAGTTTGGATCATCAGCAAAGTAAGCCCAAATAAACAACTACACTTCAGAAAACAAGTCCAAAAACCCACAGCCAGCGACTGACAAGATTTGCATCCCCTAATACAAAAACAAGCTTATGCAGGAGAGTCTTCTTGATGGGCGGGTGAGTGTGCTACTTGCTGTGAGAGGAGCACCAGCAGAAAGTGAAAGAAGCGAATCCGCAAAGAGAATTACATACCGACGTCTTAAAACATTTACATGAAAATTTGTACTCTATGGTTGCATAGTCAGTTCATGCATTCACGTGCAACAACGCGGGGGTATATCAAGCGTATTCGATATATCTCCCAACTCTAGTTGCTCTCATAAACATTAACATGCAGTCTCTACTTTTTTCTTTATCACAATAACAAACACACAGCTGTTTGTTGACAGAGGTTGGAAATACCCCAGTCACACACTTGAAAACCACACTGGGCTGAAGCCACAAAAAACAGCAATGGTTCATGAAACACTGCTCACTGATTCTCTCAGTTTCAATCATGAAAACACACACACACACACACACACACACACACACACACAGACATCACACAAACACATCACACATCACACAGAGAACACAGGCCAGTTCATCCTCCACTTGATTAGGTTAGTCTTGTGAACGAGTTCCCATCAGTCTTAATGTTACTCCAGAAAATGGGCTCGCTCTGTCCCAAAGAGGTTGTGTGGGCTGCAGAAAGAGAAGGGGAGAGAGAGAGAGAGAGAGAGAGAGAGAGAGAGAGATAGAGACAAAATGCATTCTCTATGGGATGTGTGACAGCTTTTCCAGGGATCTTGTTTCAGCCATGGAGGAGCTGTTATGTGGTTGTAAAATGTCAACCAAATTGAAGCACAGAGCGGCCTCCCTGAAAAAGAAAACCTGGATTAGAGCCTCCTCCCCTCTGAAAGTGTAGTGACAGCCTTGTCTACACGTATACTCCCAAATTCATCCTGACACTGACTCATCTGCTTCCTGCAGCAATGGCATGCCCATCGAGTTGTGAAGGACTTTGCATTCATGCAGTTTATGTCTATATTTTTATTCTTCCTCATGCGTGAGTGAATTCATTCCAGGAAACACTTTATGAAGCATCTGTCGTTCCTGTTCACTGATTACAGTTACAAAAGACTCCCTTGTCTTTGACCTTATGGGCAAGCTAGTTGAAATTTCTTGTACCATGTGGAGGACATCCTGGCCTTTCAGTGAGCAACACTTTGTTACTCACATGAAAAGCTCTTCCTTTCAAAAATGGCTGCAATCTCAGAAGACAAATTTGATGTGAACAAAAAAGCAAAGTAACTAGAATAGAAACATCAATACTGTAGTTAATATTTTTAAGACAGAAAAACATTTCAACCAAACTTTGATGTAGTTTTAAATGGTGAAAGGGGAACTTGTGCTGTACATCACTTATTATTTTTGGGTGCTGATAGCTGCTTTATAATTCTTCTGCACTTCCTGATTGCAATGACCACATGAGGACTTTTTCCTCCTCTCTGAATATTTGCAGCACACGTTTTTCAAGTTGCAGTTGCAAACAGTACGTGACAAAAGTACATTTTCTAAACACGGACAATACCTAAGCATTTTATTTTAACGGTCGCATTGTAAACAAATGCTCCCCAAATGCAGCACCGCCACTGCCTTCTCCCTCAACCAACGGTAAAGCGTCTTTACAACACCTGAGCCTGCTGCTGCTAGCTGCAGTTAAGTGGGGAAATAGTGAGTGACAAATATGGCGAAGGAACATCTTTACTGTAAGAAGAGTGAAATGGATAAAAACTCCAGTAGTTGTAGCAAGAATCAATAGCAGTAATAGCAATAAGCAAGGTTCCTGATGCTCACTCTAACTGAATGACCATTTTAATTTTTTTTCCCCCTAAAGTTCATCAGTGCAATAAACATTTTGAGGAAAAAAATGTGCGAGAGAATTGTGATCTCAATTCTGAGCTAAAAATAGTGATTCACATTCTTGCCAGAATCGTGCAACCCTGCTCCAGACCCATGTTTACTCTGTTGCCAGCTTGCTTCAGCTGTACTTGGTTTTCTTCTGTGTATGCAGTGGCGGATCGCATACAGCCACATAGTTTGTTGGGTTGTGTTGGCTCGTTAATTGGTGAAAAAAAGTAAATGTTATCCATTTCACATTAGTTGTTATTTCTGTCAAAGTGAGTGTATCCAAATAGTAAGGGTTTTTTTTGTTTTTTACACAGGTAACTATGTTTCTGTGAACAGTAATATAGAGGTTTCCAAACTTTTCAGCCTGTGACCCCTAAATATTGGTGCCGAGAACAGCAACCCCTTGCAGTAGAAAAACACTGTTACCAATCCTAAGCAGACAAAATCACAAAAAAGAGCCTAAAATATTTAATTTAGCTGACTAGTAGAAAACTAGACTACCAACTGTATGCGCAGATATTGTTGTGTTTCCTAAATTAATCTGCCACCACAAATACCCTCCTTATCCCGGCTTGGTCACCTCGGGGGTCTTATGAAAACAACAAAATGTGGAAAACCAAACAACCATTTCTGTTTGCATGAAAATAATGTGACCCGTATTTACCACTTGATTTGGTAAGCACTGAATTAGTACACTGACACATTACTGAAACAAATGGAAATGTGAAACTGTCAGAATAATATAAGTAAGAATACCAGTCTTCACGTTAATTTAGTTTGTTCGATCAGTGTTTTACTTGTGATGAGGTTTAAACAGAGTTTTAATCTGATTCAAAAAAAGAAAAAAAGAATGATGAAACAAGAATAAAGAGTTTGGAAGATGTTTTCACTTTGACATGTTTTTTAATTCATAGATTTTTAGACATTTATATTATTAAGAACAGAAGTTCTTAAACTATAATTTTTATGAGTCAGTCAAGGCGAGCACTTTCTGACAGTATTTTTTTCCACGAAGTGTCAAGTATGATTTAGCTTTATTACGCCTACACTGGAAATTAGACTGTCACTGAGGCCCGATGGTCTGTTCTGTGTCACCATAACACATCAGTCTCCATCAGCTCCTCTTAAATGTGTCCATTTGATTTGACAGTGAACACCTCGTCTCACTTGTTTTCTGGTAATAGACTAACCTGACCACCAGTTTCTGACACACATCATTTGTTTTAGAGGTTTTTTCTCTCCTTGTCCTTCAACACAACAACAGGCTATCCTTTTCTGAAGGTGTTCTCAAATGGAGCATAAATTTAAAACTTTACATCTGACTGAGGATGTTTTTAAATTGTAACTTTAAAGAGGGGTTATTCTGCACTCTACATATTCATGTGTTGTAGAAACCCTTGAATCTGTCTGTATACTGATCAAAATAGTTAATTCTTAAAAAGTAGCACAAGATCTTTACTGGCCTTGGTGAAATGATGAGGTCATTCCATAAGGATCTCCTAACTGGTTTATGAGATACTGGAGGGTCAGGGTCTCAAGCTACAAGGTCTGTATATATAGCTCCACCTCTGACAGGCTTCCAGAGAGCTTAACCAATCAGAGAGAAGGTGGTTTGTGGAGCGGGGAGCCTTAAAGAGACAGCAGCTACAAAGAAGAGTTTCAGACAGAGGCTAGAATAATGTTCTTCTAACACAGCTGTAAGTCATGTAAAGTAATTACGATGGTACCAGAGGGACAATATAAAGCCTGGGGGAAAAAAAGGAAAACACAATACCCTCTATTTAAACTATGGTGAATATTTGTGTCATAGTTTATCCCTCAGCAGTATTTAGACATGAGGAACTCCTTTCAGATACACAACAATAGATACCTAAGAGCTTGACTTACCAATAAACTTCAATAGAGACATTTCACATTTCATGTCCTTAAAAGTGCAAGACTCACTACATGATCTTAAATTCATAAAAAAGAAAACTTTTGTCCAACAGGTTTCAGCATAGAAGTGACTTTAATGAGTTTTAGAAGTTGTATTTAAGCATGTTGGGATGTAGTAAACTAATTAAGATATCAACTTAAAATTGGCTGTCACTAATTTTGATAATTTGATAGTTTAAAGGAAATAAACGTCTGAAAGTAGTTCCTAATTATTGTTTCAAAGGAGAATCCAGCCTTAGCCTCTAGATAGGTTCCTGTGTTGGTTTTCATCTGTCTGGATTGCAACATCAGGACGTCCAGATGTGAGGCTGAAAGGATGCATACACTGACCAAACTGCTGTTTCTTAAAAACTTTTAGGCATGTCTAGAGATTTGGAGATTCCTCTTTGAGGGGCATTTCGACACATTTCCAGCTCTTGACTGACTTTTTAACCACCTCAACAAGAACAGAAAGAGGCTGCTGGAGTGAGAATGGTTCTTCTCTGACATGTGAACACATATGATATTCTGCAAAATGAACTGTGAGAATGAAAAGCACTTCGGTTGAAGCTGCTGTGACTGTGAGTCCTTCTATGATCCGTCTTATGTTCTAAGTCTTCTTTCCAGGTAATCCCAAATGGGACTTAATAGGCCGTCAAACAAACGAGAGTCTAATCTCTTTGCATTATTGATTCACAGTGTAGGTGACAGGGCCTGTGACCTGACCCCCAATCGCATGAAATCTAAACAAGCAAAGAATAAGCCTATCTCTCTGATTTATTGATCATCACTGTCCTTCATCGATGACTTTGGTCCAGAGCTTCTGATGTGTTGATGTGGAGTTTGCTCAGGGCGGATCAGTCATGTATTCTGCACACTGGGCTGTTTTTTAACACTTTGGTGCATGAGGTCAAACTTCTGCTCACACTTTGATCTTCTCTGAGCCAAGCTTTTTTTTCCTTTTTTTTCTTTTTTTTTTTCTTCAGTTTTTGTCAACTTTACTGTGAACTTCTGGCGCAAACTGCAGACTTGTATTTTTTAAATTTCTTTTACACACAGCTCATCACAAAAAGTTCGCGAACAGGCACAGTCATTTCCAGCATCACTCCGGATTCTAATATCTTTACTGCAGACCTCATGTGATGTCCCTGACATGAAAACATTACAGGCCTTTTTGTCTTTGATTAGAATTATTCTGATCCTGTCTGATGAAGATATCTACCGGCTGATATGTGGTGTGGTCAGTAAAGGTCGAGGCGCACATTTGTCTTTGATGGCAGCTCCATCTGATTTCTCCTTCAGGCATTTACTTAATAAGCTTGTGAACTTCAAAGCTGCAAATTTGCCTTTTCTACACGTACTTCTTTTTTTTTTTTTTAAATCAAAGCTTTAACATGGTGCTCTTGTTTGTGCACATTAGTGATGGCAGAGGGGTTACCGCATGGAGGGATCAGAGTACAAAAAAATTGGTGCAATGCAGTCATCAGTCCTCCATCATTACAACTTGAAGTACAAGACTGGCAGATCAAGTCATGTTTGTGTTCGCAGTCAGTGGTGCTAAAAAAGCTACATAATCACAATGACCTAATGCTAATATTCACAATCTTAGCTTTTTATTTAATGTAAAAGAACAGTTTGCTTATTTAGAAGTTCAGTTGAACAAATCTTATCAAAGCAGTTGTGAGGTTTTCACGTGTGATGACAGTCTCAACCCTAAATTGACGCCTCTTCATGACTTACTGTGTAAAATGAGATAATCAGCAAGACGATTGGTTGCTTCTTTCTTCTGTGCCTGTTTTCATTTTGAACTTACTGTGAAATAGGAAATAAATAAGAAGCAGGATTTTTTACTTCGGATGATTCTTTTTTGACAAAATGTTTTTTTTTTGTTTGCTTGTTTTTTGTTGCTGTTTTTTTTTAATTTACTCATCGTTTATTTCGAAGCAGGATTAGCAAAAAATGAGTTCATTATGCATCCTGCAGAAAGTTGCCTTGATCAAAGAAGAGTAGTGTTTAAAAAAGAGCTTTAATCCAGTTATTTGCTTTGATAGAAATACACACTTTGACAAAGGATACGTTTTTTCCTGAAAATAGCTTAAGGTGCTCATGGGAAATGCAGTTTTCAAATCCTTATCTTTATCCAAAAGGGTCACCAGAATCAGCACAACCTGTGATTTTGTTTAGTCACAGAGGAAGGCGATGAAGTTCACACTACATAAACCTCACAGCCGCTCTAACGGGTCTTTGTTCAGTTGCACTCAACCTTCAGTTTTGATTTGAAAAGCAGTTTGAGTACATGGTGATTCATTCAATGGCTACAAAGCTTCATGGTGTACTTGAGTGATGGACCAATCAGCAAACTCCATCATCAAAACTTGAAAGAGAAGCCTGAGCAACTGTGAAGTTTGAAAAACTGTTGTTGAAACTTGAACTTTCTGTTGTCCCATCATGACTCATTGTGAGGGACGTTTTCTTTGTGAGATTCTTCATTCACAGGCAAACAAATGGAAGCAATAACAGCTTTATCGAAAGAGTTGAGATGTGAGTGAACAAAAGCTTCTGTCAGAGATATAGTGATTTGAAACATTTAACTGAGGGATATTTGTTTCCTTACAACAACCACAGAAGTGATTCAGAAACAGAGCTGGTTCAGTTCACTTTTTAAACCCACTGTATTTGTTGCTCTTACAGTGGTTAACATCAGAAACCTTCAATGATGTGCCTCAGAGGTCTTCATTTTCTGAACAGTGAGGGGGAATGAATAGAAGCACCATGGCGTTGAATGAATGCCGCTGTGGTCCAGAGTATAATGCTGTTGAATGAGTGGCATCATGTGAGGCAGCTCCATTCAACATCTTTATGATTGCAGGGTGACTTAAGTGTTTGTGTTCACAAGCGACCCCCATGGCTTATTTTTGACGCACAGCTACTGATTGTCTCGAGTCGTAATGCATCGGAGTCCTCCTCATTATGTAAAAAACAGGGCTCCCTTTTGTTGAAAAGGGTCATTGAGGCTATGTAAACAGTAAACATTTGTGATGAACGTGTTTTGTGTCGAGTTAATGATGAACAATACAATCCTGAGGCCTCATCCACCCACTGCGTAAGCGGCTGAACAGAGGCCACTGGTGTGTTCACTTTGAATAGATGCACTGAGTTCGGCTGCTGTTTATTACAGCGCTGGGTGCAGACCTTATTAACAGGGTATTGGGCTTCAGTGTGACTCCATCAGGCAAATCAAGGCAACCTAGACCCAGGACCCTATTAGTATGCTAATAAAGTGCCTTCTCTAATGACTGATTAGCAATTCAGCGGATTTCGTCCTTGCTCCGCTTGTGTACACAAATAAGTAAAATGCTCTCTTAACATGCACGTATACACGCACACGCAGAGCTAATAGTTTGCACATTTAATTTTTCATGTTTCTCAGTGCTGGCAAATTATTCATAACCCCCTCCTTCCTGTCTTCGGCTGTCTGTCTTGTCCACACTCACCTAGTGCACAGAAAAGATGATTAAATTGTATGAAATATCATTTGAATGCGAGGTAAGCCTCAGTATGGTTAATAAGAAGATTTATTTGTCTGGCTGTCAATCACAGAGGAGCTGCAGTCATTGCTTTAGAAAAGTTGATTCCTCCGTGAGAGTTTGACATGCTTGATGTTTGTAACATGTTTATACCGAGGCCCTGAGGGCACAGCCGCAGCAGCTCCGTCTCAGACGACATTTGTTCCCCAGCAGATCGTGTTATTGTGTTGGACATGTTACACATGCTGAGCGGCGTGTCTAACTGTGACATCTGTGCTTTTCCTCAGTGCTCAGCGGCCTCTGCTCCAATGACTGTCCTGAAGATGTCAAGGTGAGAAATCTTTTCCGTACACATTAACATGACAGCATAACGCAACTCCTGTGTATCTCTCCTGTCTGATAACTCACAGAGTATGGCTGTACTGTCTCTATCCATTCTCATTTTTCCATGCATGCCTCTATATCTCCCTCCAGACTCTGCGCTCACCATTTTTTTCCTGCAGAAAAGTGGAGAAAGACAGAAATAAATCCTGTAGTGGTTCAGCTTCATGTGTGTGTGTGGGGGGGGATCAACTTTATAGTCAGGAAATTAGAGAAGGGGATTTGAATGGGTGATGTGTTTTAGAGCTCCAGGGCAACATAAGCTTCTTATTTTATGTAAAATACCTAACTTTACTACAGCCTAAAAAATACTGAAAAATGAAAAGCACAAAAAGCAATGAGTTCTTTCTTAGATATAATGTTAATAGCCTGTGATTTCCAACAGACAGTAGCCCTCAGCCCTCCATCTGTCTGCTTTATATTGATGGAAACTAGTAAGTTATTGCAGAAGTCAACAAACAGTCAATCTGTGTTTGTTGTGGGTGTGTTTTTGTTATTGTCCCAAAAAAAATATCAGTGCAAGAACTTTTTTTTTTGTTGTTTTCAGGGGCAAATAATGCCAGGTGTGCTTGTTCTGAGCCGCCGTCCTCGAGGGAGCACTTTGAGTTTGTTTCTTGCTGCTTCTCAGGGTCGTGTTGACTGCGATTTCTCAGTGGAGACTCGAGTATTCATTTAGAGTTTACCTTTTGTTCACATTATGTGAGATTTAAAGGTACCCAAGGCTTCATGTCTGAGTCTGTGAGACATGACGAGACCTTGCTCATCAGTTTGATTCGCCTAAGCTTCTGAAGGGTAGAGTTGAGCCTTTTTTAATGAAGCCAGCTCCATGTGTGTCCCTGGTTTCTTTGGTAAATCTTTGTTAAGAAAGCCGCATCAATAAATCATTAAAGATTCTCTGTTGTACCGACTGTTTCCACCAAACAGAGCTCTGTATAATAACACTCCCCTAACAAGTCCAAGACCACAATTTGAAATGATGGTAGACTGATCCCCAGTGAAAGCTTTCACAACACAGTGTTTTATGATTTTATGACACACAGCAGACATGTATTCAACTTTCAGGTTAACCGTACCTGAATTGAAAAAAAAAACATGAAGTTGATTTGTCTTCGCTTTGCCTACACAGAAACCTCACCAAGATAAAGAGTGGCATTCTTTTGGCTGCTGAGACACAGCTTTTAAAATTCTACTCAAGTTTCAGCAAGCTAAAGCATCCTAAAGTTTGCCACGATGATGCGCTCGAATGGTCACAGCTACTTGTAACATTAGTGTTCTCAAACAGAGGATGTGGGTTTGTCATCGGTCAGATCTGCAAAGCACAAGCAGTATACCAACCCAAACAAACCAACCAACCAACATCCATGAACTTTATGCCAGAACCTGAAAGCGAACCTGAGAAAGGAGAAGGGGAAGAATTTCTCGTCTGACTTGGTTTATTTCCTCTGTGAAAATTCTCTTTATCGTCTTGAGTTTCAGTTACTACTTAGAAATCAACACGAGCACAGCTTAATGTTGTTCACTGAAGGCCTGGAGAGCATGCTGGAGGTTCCTCAAAAGTCTGAGGCTGCATTTTTGCAAACAGAGTTGAAGATTTGGTCAGGATTGATGGTATCCTTAATATTAAGGAATACAGGCAGATACTCCTCCATCATTTATACCATCAGGGAAGAATTTAGACCCATCTTAAGCATCAAGAAGAAACATGAGGAAGCCTACATCCACTAAAGATCTTCGGTTAAGGCTCAAAGATGTTTGGATCAAGCTAACCAAGTGCACCTCAGAGAACTAGTGCTGGTTTGAAGGTAAAGGGTGATCACACCATCCCTGTTTGAAACAGCATCTCAGCTTTTTCAGAATTGGCCTTGTATGGATTTTTTTTGTCACTGAAATGCTACATGGCGTCTTGATTTTTACCTCACATTGTCTTTGCTGTTGTTAATCAGCCAGGTGGCTCTGGAGCAGTTTTCAGATTGGTGATGTTTTTATTATTTACAATCTGGAACAAAGCAGATCGATCCTGGAACATGTTCCCCGTGTGAGTTTGGTCCACTGGAATGGAGTCGTAGCAGTCAGCGTTCACCCCATTGTCTGAATATGGGCACTTCTGGCTCTTAAAAAGCAAAAATGGCGACTGCCAATAGGCACAAACCAGTGAGTGATATTTCCCTCACTTCACAGTTTGTGCCCACAGCAGGAGATCTGCTTCATATTATGTGGTTTTATTGGTGTGAGCTCTCAAACTTCAATCCACTTCTCGGTTCAAATGTAGCCACCAGTTTATGGAGCAGTTAGCTTGAAGCACCTTTTATTTCTCTCAGAGAGCTCATGTCTGATGATTGTGTGTAGGCGGACAGAGGAATATGACAGAAATACAGCGGCCACGCATCACTCATCATACAATCTCTCACCAGTGGAAAGCCCTTTGCAAAACACATTAGCTTCGACATCATCTAGAGGCTGCTGGTATTAGAGGTGTTTTGCTTTCTGTCTGTCTGCTCCTCCACCCGCTCCTTGTCTAACTGAAAGGCATGATGAATGCAGTAGACGAGTGGAGCTCGCGGCTGTTTCTACTCCTCTCCTCCCCCATCCATCACCCTCTCTATCTTTTCATTTCACTCTCCCACTCCTCTTCTTCTTAGTCACACCTCTCGTCCTCTGTGTTTCTTTGAGCCCACTAATCTGCAGCTCCGTGCCTTTCTCACCCCCCCCTCTCTTGCTCTCTCTCTCTCTCTCTCTCTCTCTCTCTCTTTCTCTCTTTCTATCTGTCTTTTTTCCGTTTTTTGACCTCATTTCTATTCCTCTCTCACCCGGCTGCTGAGTGTCACTGCACAAAGGACCAAGTCTCTCCTGCAGTGTATGTTTGAGTGGGGTGTGTGTGTGTTTGTGTGTGTGTAACAGGCTTGTGATTAGCTGATGTGAAGCGAAGGATGGCTCGACAGATCTCTTCATTAGTTGTCATCCTCTCATAATGAAGAGATAAGACGGCTCCTGTGCATCCGCCCACTCAGGGGCACAAACACGCAACCGTCACTCTCATTTATACTCAGTCAGGGTCAGGCCAGCTAGGTCAGGCGCCTGTCATGTCACCTAGCAAAAATAAAAACTAAAAACTGCTGAAGGTCACGGTGGTGATAGCGTGTCTGTCTGTCTGTCTGCCCGCTCTCTCTCTCTCTCCCTCCCCTGTTTGTTTCTCCTCACTGTCCTCTTTCGCCCTCTCTGACAGACAGCTGATGTGAAAGGAAACTTGTGACGTGTTAAAGTTTGTCACTTGGTTGTATTTTTGTGTTTTTGCAGCCATTTGGTGTGAACCAGCCGGGCCCCTACGTCATGTACACCACAGTGGACTCCAACGGCTACCTGAAAAACGCTTCAGGCAAGTGCTTCTCATTTCTGTTCATGGCAGCTGTCTCTTCTTAAGGGGTTGACACACATGATGATTATCGGGTTGTTTTTGTCCCTATTTTCCTCCTTCCCAACCAAAGACGGACAACGGCTGATTATCTTAAGTCTTATAAGATTATCCTGGCCGATTATCCTCTGGTCTGAGGTGTGTTAAGATTGAATTTGGTTTGATAATCGGCTTTGAAATGGGTCAGGGCCAACAATCATAAATATTAAACTTGCTCAATATTTACAACCAAATATCTTTGTGTGTGAAGAAAGCAGATAACTTCTGAGTCATGACTCCGTAAATTGTGACGTAGAATGAAGTGTAGCCATGACGAGCTGACTGAGGAACAAGGGAGCAAGCGCCAACAAATCAAGCATGGCTGACCTGACACAGAAAGTTTGTGAGGAAAGTCTGTGTTCCTGCCGTCTTCAGGATTTTTTCCACTTTCTTTTCTTCTTTTTGTCCCAAAACCACCATGATTCCCTCTTCTCCCAGTCCCCTTCCATGTTGCGTTTGGTGTTAGCCGGTTGCTGCTATCTGTCACTATGTTTCTTCGTCTACGATTTTGTAAGATAAAGTTTGGTCACGCAAGATTTCTGTCCTGGAGGGTGAGATTCTAGATCAGTGGTGAGACAGAATCGTTGTGTGTGATGAGATGTGCTGAGATTATCAGAGCACGACAGACACAATACGATCAAATCTGTTCAATGCCTGATTTTTTATCGTTATGTGTGGGGTCTTTAACAGATAAAAAAAAATAAATCCTTATATGTGTATCCCCCCTTTATGTTGACCCTTCCACTTCAACAACAGAGAAGAACCATTTATCTTAGTGAAAATGTCCTGAGCAGATATTTCTTACATTCACGTCGTGTTTATTAACAGCATAACCTGCTAGCAATGACAGCTGTCTTTATCCAGGCTGAGCACTGCTGGGTTTGTTTAGAGAGTCAAAAACGACTCAGAAAAAGAAGATAGGACTATCCATTTTCTTTCTTTCTTTCTTTCTTTCTTTCTTTCTTTCTTTCTTTCTTTCTTTTTCTTTCTTTCTTTCTTTCTTTCTTTCTTTCTTTGCACAAACGAGAAAATAGCCTCCCTGCCTTGAAGACAGAAGCTGCAGCAGAAAGAGCAGCTGAGAACAAAAAGGCAAAAAGGATGTGCCAAACTCTGCCACAAGTGAGAGGAGAACAAATCAGCTGTAAGCTCATTCTGTGATGTCTCCGAAGTGTGTGCTTCACTCACATCAACCAATCTGAAATTAAAAGACATCATAGCACTTATTAGATGCTGAATTACTCAACTTGTAGTTTGTAAAACGATCAAACTTATCTGTATGTTACATGTCTCCAAAAAATAGTCATGACAAGATTGAGTTTAAAAAACATCCGTCTCTCCAGCTGTAGTATTCAGCCTGGAGTCACAGCAGGATCTGTGAAATACTCCTCTCCTCTGTGAGGCAGAAAATGACTGTGAGAGCATTGAAAACACTGGGGGCCTTTCTTTCTCTGAAGCGTCCTACAGAGCAACAACACACAACAAACTGAAGCTTCCTCAGTTTCCCTCTCCCTGGAGAAGAAAGTGAGAGGAAAGTCCACTCACAAGGCTTCGGGCTGTGTTTTGGGTTTAAGATGAATTTGTTACAGAGTTTAACAAAACTCATAAGAGCTTTATTTTTGCACTTTGTTACCACACCATCTCAAAACTATTCAAAATGAAGTTTGGTTCTAAACTTTGGACAACTGGATGCTGGAAATATACATTCACCTTCACCTGCATAGTGAGCAGGTTGTGAAACAAGATGGCACTTTACTTGGATAATGATGGAAAGATTCATGGATAGATATATAGAACAACAAGACGAGACACAGAGGACAGCAGAGCTGTGTCGTATTAGCTCCAGTCAACCGGGTTGATGTTACACTGTGGGAAGGACACAGAGCTGCATGAGGACAAGATGCACTGACAGCCCTGGGTCAGGGATATATATAGTCTGTGTCTTTCTGTGTGTGTGTGTGTGTGTGTGTGAGAGAGAGAGAGAGAGAGGGTGTTCCTGTATGCAGAATAATGCCACTTTGTCAGCTATCATAGTTTAATTTCTTTCTCCGCTCAGGTTGAGTATGAACCCACCGGTGTCTCTAGAATGAAAGGACAGACTTCAGTCCAGCATCATTATTTTTTTAACCCTTATCAGGCAACAACAAACGTCTTTTAGAACACACTGCTCAAACTTCTTTTCATAGGACAGAAAACACATCATATTCCAAAAATATGGGGCCTAGCCATATTCATGGATAAGAAACCAAATGAACTATTCCCTCCACACACTCTCAGCTGGGCTGAAATACACTGTTACATGGGCACAGAGAGGAAAGTGTAGAGGGAGAGAGGGGGAGGCAGAGGAGGAGGCTATTACCTACTGCACCCACACCCACTGCAGAAATGATGGAGAGTGATGTAAAAATCCCACTGGATGTGGAGGCAGATGGAAAATCAGACTGAAGTGAAAAGTCTTTTGATTTTTTAACATAGAAGAGGAAAACATCCTGATAAGCATTAGAGGATGTAGATAATGTTGGGAATTGACCTATGGCTCTCATCCTGTGAGATTCAAAAACACAAAACGGATACAGGTGAGCCCTTAAGTTCACATCACCTGGCAGAATGTGTAAGATGTGTACTATTCATGGGAGTCACATTAAACCATAATGCATCACTGAATAACACGGTCATCATAACACAACAAACTGACAAAATACAATTTGAAGATGATTCTGTGCTTGTAAGCTTCCATCAGGATCATGAGGATGGACATTGGTCCCATTCTTGACAATTTTGTGAGATGGTGTGATGATTCTTATCTACGACTTAATGTTTCAAAAAGCAATGACGTGATCATTGATTTTCGTAAGAATCCACCTATCGCAGCTCAAACCTTTGTTAATGGTAACACTTTAAAAATAGTTAATCAGTACAAATGTTTGGGCTCCATCCTTGATGACAAACTGTATTTTGAGTACAACTCAGATTTCATCCGTAGAAAGGGAAATCCAAGGTTGTTTTATCTTAGGAAACTGAGGTGGTTTAATGTTGACAGAAAGCTTCTTAAAATGTTTCATTCTTCTTTTATTGAGTCTGTTTTAACCTTTGCTATGATCTGTTGGTTTGGTTACCTCAGCATCTCGAACAAAAATAGGCTGAGGAACATTGTGAAACTCTGCCAAAAAACTATTATCATGACTCTAAATGATCTTGACTCTGTTTTTACAGTTAGAGCCTCTCAGAGAACAAGAGCCAATCTGGCAAACCCTCTCCATCCTTTTTAGTCAGAGTTTCAGCTTCTTCCATCTAAAAGAAAGTATGCTTTACCTCCAGTAATCAACAGGTTTTAAAGCACAACATGAACGAGGAGAGGATCATCAACGGGGTGGGAAGTCCTCAATCTTGGAATCCAGCGGTTTAGTGGTCCTGCTATGTGCTATGTGACAGTGATGATGCTGCAGCCTCTCCTCAGCACAATAATGCAGTTATTTTGGGAAATGCTTATTTTTCAAATGTTTTCAGGAGGAAAATCTATCCTTCGACCCATGCCACAGCTTCTTTAATTGATGCAAACTTCAAGGCATGATTCTAATGAAAAGTTGATGCACAGCTCTGGAGAGGAAATTAGGGCCAATTGTTTGATTCGACAGGGAATACCCTCCTAGGCTTAGCAAGAGGTGAAGGATGGAGCACAGACTGGCTGGTGGGGTTAGAGGAAAACAATAATTTACCTGAATCTGAGTCACGTTTTCCCCAGCATCTTTGAAGCGGGTTTTCCCTCTCCTTGGTAGCTGAAAAGAAAAACTTTATTGTACAAAATTGAAACAGAATTTTTCACCTCGTTAGTTAATTTGAATCAATGAGTTGTCTTGATGTATTGAACTCATCTCTTAAAGAAAAGTCTGATTGTCTGACGGCATGTTTGTGCTTCTGGTTTGGTTTGTTCACTGAAAGGAAGTGCGTTAATTAAACTTCTAACATCTCGTTTTGTCGTCTTTTCATCTCAGAGAAGTAAGAGGAAGAGAGCGAGAGTGGCCAAAGGCTTTGCCAGCGAAACTCCCCAGACCCCTCATTTAACAGCAGCAAAGTGCTGCCAGGGAGCAGGCTGCTTCGGTGTGTGAGTGAGTGTGTGTATGTGTGTGTGTGGTGATTTAAAGTGTATTTATTCTGTAGCTTGTAGCTCGGGGGAATGCCAGCGAGGCTGCCAGAGATGAGCAATGATGTGGTGCACACAAACACGCACTAATACACACCCACCATGTCTGGGCCTCTCCACTGGGGCCCAACGATCTTCACTTACCCTTCACCCTCCTGAAAGGGGGAGAGAGCGTGGAGAAAAGGAGAGATTATGATATGCTGAACGACTGGGAAAGGGCTGAAATAGAGTCCCTGCTGGAGAAATGGGAAGAAGGAAGGAGAGCAAGGGAGAGAGGAGGAGTTACTGAATGATATATGATGAAAACACTGGACAGAGAGTGTGAGTAAATGCAGAGAGAAAGATGAATGGCGCAATGGTTTGTGGGGATTTAGGAGCATAAAGGATGGAGAGAGGAAAAGAGAGGGTTGTATGAAGACACTGCTATCATACAACACATACACCTGTTTTTTTAATGCTCCTTTTTTATTACACTATATCAAACTTCTCTGTTCCTGCATGTGAGTCTTTGCTTGTACAAAAAATTAATTACCCTCCATGAGCTCTGGTTGTCATCCAGAAATTAATCATTTCCATGCGACCACTTACTGAATAATTCAGGCCACATGGTCGTTGTTTTTAGCTGGATTTTTACCCAGATGAAGGACTTAAGTCGCTGCAACTGGGAAGAAAAGAAACAATCTGGGCAGAACTTAGCTCAGTTTGTTGGTTTGCAGTTCAGCAAGCTGTGCCCAGATGAGGAAACTGGATTTGCATTTAAACTGCTGTTGTAAACGTGTTTGCAAGAGGAAAGTTTCTTTAAGTGAGAGATGCCATAGGTCAAGATGTCTGCTTACTACAGCCGAGAGATAAACCTGTCCCTGCAGAAATGCAAAGATTGTGTTTTTCGCTTTTTTATTTATTTATTTATTTATTTGGTCCATTCCAAACTGCTCTTGTTATTCAGTTCACTTTTCTTCTGGAAACAAAGGTCTTTAAGTTTAAGCATGAACTGACTGACAAATACCTGACCTGCGCTGACACATCTCTTTGTCTACCCATCTTGTTCTTTTGTCCTCTTTATAACTTTCTGCTCAGTCAATGAAAATGTTTCTGTAGAGGATGTGGATTGCACTGTCTGATTCTATTTAGGTATTGTTTTTTATTAGCTGTTAATGTTTTATAGAAATTGTAGACTGGATTTTGATTGATTTTGATTTGATTTTGAAAACTTTTTTTGTTTAGTTTTTCTTTTTCATTTTGAATAGCACTTTTAGATCTTAGATCATCTTATAATGTGTTCAGTTGTTTTTAAGAAAGTTTTGTCTTGCCGGTATTTATAACTCAAGACCATAACTTAGAACCAAGTCTATCTTATGTTCTGAGTTTTTGGACTTGAAAACTGAAACTGGACTCCAGCAGCAATGACTTGTATTTCAACTTAGAAGATCTGGACACATTGATCGTTAAGGCTGTTTATTGCTCCTTTTAGTGGATTTTGTTTCAGGCTCTATTAATTCAAGTTGCATCCAGTGAGAGATAGCATGCATTTTCTCTCTTTTCACTTTTATTTAAAGTTATTTTGGTGCTTTTAATGCATTTATTCAGAGAGGAAAGGACAAGGGGAAGTGACATGAGGGGAAGCAAACTTCATGGGTCATTGCGACCTATCCGCTAGGCTATACCATCACCCTGAGGGTCAGAGCATATTTTCACCTGTATGTGCATACCCATGCCGTCTTTTTCAGTAACATTCCCTGCTTTAAAGCCCTAAAAGAGTTGAAATGAGGAAGGACTTTATAGTACATGCAGCAGAAGCAGTTCGACGTGTAGTGCCTCAAATACACCAGATGCGTCTCTGTTCTTGCTCAGCTTCGTTGCGTGTTGACTGCATTCATCAACTCACACCAGCTGTGTTCAGTCTGGCGCCTTGCAGGACATCAGAAAGCTGGAGCTGCAAGAATGAGGAGTTCCTGCGCTTCCCACTCCAATGATGAGCTGCACTCTGTTCTGTCTTCAAGCACATAGCAGAACCACAAGACAGCTGGAGTTCAAGGACATCCTGAGCTTCCCCCCGCAATGGTGGTCCTGTCTTGTTTATGTTGGGCTTAAAAAAAACAACCTTTTTGACTCTTGGTTTGGCTCTGCTCTCTATGTCTGTTTATTGTTGTAGTCAAGCTAAATACGATCTGGTTTTGACATGATTTGATCTATTTTGAAAGTCACTGGCTGTTTGAAGGCAGTTTCCTTCCACGACTCCCTGTCCTGCTCACTCTTCCCTATGGTTAATTGACGCGTCACAGCTCTGACATCTGGCAAAAATAATATTGTTGTTTATCTGCTGCAACCTGATGCAGCAGGACCACAACGGAGCAGATCCAGTTTTCGTTGACTTGAATGGAAACCTATCTGATCACAGAGCAGAGCTGGACCAGAGATGTATCTGGTGTATTAGGGCCGTTATTATCAGCTGTTATGTTAGCCCTGAGTGACTCAACCACAAGGTCCCAGATAATCAGAGTCAGAGTCAGTTAAAACTTAGATGTGGTTGGTTTTGCATTATAGGTAACTATGACTCGATCTAGAATTGAACACTTGGGGCTCAAGACCTGACTCAGACTTAAAGTTTGGTGATTTAGCTACAATTAAGGTTTCTGTTTTGTGGTCATCTTCAAAATGCAATTTACTGTATACTTTTGGAAGAAAAAGACACTAACCCGAACCGATGAAGAAATCTGTGTTGTAAAGCCTGGTTAGCCTGGTCAGATTTGCGTTTCCCTTTTTAAAAGACAAAAGTCCATACACATAGTCTGACATGCACCTCCTCCAAAATGTTACTATGCACAGACCGCAAGCCCTGTGATTGGACTGCTGGGCATCATTGTGTATCCTATATTTACAGCATTTACGGATTTGCTGCACATAAGCCACAAATTTCTTCTTAGATAAGGAGGATCTAACAGACAACACTGTCCTTGCGTGTTTTGGACTGTTGCAGAGAAACGCGAACACATCAACGCAGAAGTATGTCACGCTCAAAACAACTACTACAAACTAGGGTTAACACAGAAGTATGAACGAGGCGTAAGGCTGCAAACCTTGAAGGCGACTCAGCTCACCTGGTTAAATCATTACAACGTAAACAAGTTGAGCATCTACAAAGAAGTGCACCTGGTTTCCCCTCTCTACGCTGTCTTCACCAGAGATCACAGGAAATTATGAAACTGCCTCCTCCAGGATTGAACCTGCTGTTAAATCACTGGCGGAGGGATGTTTGTGTGCAGCCTGTATGTGTGAATAACTGATTGAGCATCCTTCAAAACCCAAACACTAAGAGTTCATTCTGAGACTCGGTTCATTGTTTTTTGTTTACAGCCTGCATTGGTGATGTGCGTGCAAAGCTCTGTGTCCAATGAACCAGCTGAAAGACAAAAGATCAACTATTCAACTGACAAGATGCTCGTCGCCTTGGGGCCTTCTCCACTGCGACTGAATAATTGACTTTTAGAGATCAGCCTGACTGCAGAAATAACACACACTACAGTGCATTCACATTCAGGACTATGACAGTGATAATGTGAACTTCTTATTCTTTAAGGAAAGGCCAACAGCAAACCAGACAGGGCTTCTGTCTTTTCCCTGTCTGTGTTGAGTATTTATCCAGTGTCTGAGCAGTGAGTGTGTGTGTGTGTGTGTATATGTGTGTGTGTGTTTGTGCATGTCTTCTTCTCTAAGTGTATTTGTGTATTTCTCAATCCTTTTGTAAGATCTTCACACATGCTCCCGGCATGTGCACTGGTGCAAATCCTGACGTTTTTCTCTTCATGACCTTGTGTGTGGGTATGTGTGTGCATGCGTGTATGTGTGTTTCCAGCAGACAGTGGTGTATGTGCCATGCCCCTTACTAAGCATGTTGGATGGATGAGCACGGGCTGTGATCCTGACAACACCACACCTCATTATCAAGTGACTCCAGCTGAGAGGGGGAGAGGAGAGAGAGGGGAAGGGGAGGGGAGGCGCTGGTGGAGATGAATAGTTGGAGTAATTAATTAACGGTCTTTTTATTTCTCTCCTCTCTCTGTCTCACAGTGGACAGCTTCAGAGACGCTGAGACGGATTAATACAGCTCTGTGTTTCTTCCTCTGGCTAACTCAGAAAATAATGACTGTTTATCTTTGGACACCTGGGGAACGCTGCTCTTTCAGCCCCAATATTTAGATGGTGGTCAGACAAACAATTTGATTTCACAAATTAAGAAACTACTAACTTCACTTTGATCAGGCATATTGATAGGAGGGATCGTTTTCACTTCTAGTATGACTCACTGGATAGAGAAAAAAATCATTATTCCAAGAAAATCGGCACAGGAGTCGAGAAAAGAAACTAAATCTGATCTGATACTCACTTGAAAGGTCACAGTGAAGCATGTTAATGACTTTAATGGTACAGTGACAAATAAGGGTTAGTATAATGTGCAAATCAAAAATCTGCTTTAAACTTGTAAAACAACATGTTGCATTTCTGTTGGTGTCATAGTATTTTATATGACATTTCTATCACTTTTAGCTAATTAAAGGATCAGTCCCATTAAGTGTACTGTTGAAAAGCATGACAAGTATTAAATAATTCTCCTTCCTAGAAGTTATGCAAGTGCACTGTTGAAATAAGTTATTAGTTATAAAATATCATCTCAAAGTATATTTAAAATATTTCATTTCTAAACTTGAAAATATGTTTTTTCTTGTACTGAGTGAATGGGTATGCCATAGAAATCAATGTTTTCTCTCTATTTTTGAATCATTTGTTTTAAAATCATCTTAGATTTCATTTTAAAAGTGTAGCAAACAGTCAAAATCATATTCATAGGTACTTCTTTGCACAGTATCAGATTTTCATGAGAAACGTTGGTTACACCAATTGACATTTGTTGGTTTCACCAACTGACCACATCTTTCACCCACGTACTGCCTTTCTAACACAATATTTCACATCCTTTGTCAAAAGTGCTCCATGTCCATGAGCTAATGGCTAAAGACTGAATGTTTCAAGGAGATATCTACTCAGCTTATGTTTTAAATATTTTCATTTTGGGAATAATATTTAGCCTAAACTTAAATTTTTGCCTGTGTTACATTACTTGGAGATGTATTTGTTCTTTTTCTAGCTTGCTAGGGGGATTTATTCCTTTATCACACAATTTTAATACAGGTAAGCTGGACTCTTTTTGTTATTTTTTCCTTCAAAGACTCAGAGATCATGATGCTCATCTTGTCTTCTTTCAGGAGCTGTTTGAATTTTCACGCTTGCCCAAATAGTTGAAGAGTTATGGTCATGAGAGCCGCTCACATTAAGTATTGCCTGTGATTGGAACATTGTTGCATATGAATGTGCAGTACCGTAATACCCCGGATATCCCTGTTAGCTATAAAGCAGTTTAAACTTTCCTGCTAGCCCAAATAGTTGAGGAGTTACAGTAATTTAAAGAGCACTTGTAAAATGGGAGAGCCAGCGCTTTGCTGGGTTCTAAAGCATTGTACAGCACCAAAAAAGACCTACTCCAGGGTTTGGCACTTAGTTTCTGACTCTGCTGTCTCCAGTTCTGGTGTCAGATCACCAGTAAAAGCAACCTAATTCCCTGTCAGCCATGTGGGTTTGGCAGTTTGTTGAAAAATGAGGCCAATGTGGAAGTGCTTCAGACTGCAGTGACTAGAGGCTGGCTGTAAAAACACAGGAAGCCCCATTAGGCCACATATTACAAGGGGGGTAGAGAGGTATTTTTTATTATTATTATTATTATTATTATTATTATTATTAATTCAAACTTTTAGAGACAAGGTGAAGGACTCAGTTACTTACTTAGACTGCATTGCAGCTCATATTTACACACCTAATGTTGTTAATGATGTAGTACATGCACTTGATTGTTGTAAACACCAAAGAGCATAAAACTGAGTTAAATAGATCTGTCTGTGTCATCAATATCCCATCATACAGTTTGTAAAGGAGTGATACCTGATACCAGGATCAAAACGGTCTGTCCCAAGTTGTCACAGCTGCCTTTCGTGGAACAGGAAGGATCCTGGTTCTGCTTAACTAGCCCCAGAGCTTTTTAAAGGGCATCTCCAACCAAGCCTCAGCCTCTGGATAAATATTGAATGGTAAATCTGATGACACAGGCAGACTGCAACTGCCACTGTAAAACAAAGAAATACAGAGAATAAGAAAACCACCAGGGACACAGCCTTGACCCCCCAAAAACACTTAGATCCAGCTCATACCTTTGGCATAGACCTCATGATGTCAACAGGTCTTGTCAAGTTAGCGGTTCTTACACTGTTCGTCTTTCATCTTCTCATAAAACGTCAACATAAAATGAGAGGCTATCATCCCCAATGCAGTGGTCACTGGTTACACACCTGACGTCAGCCCTTTGCTGCATTCAGCCACCCACTCTCTGCTTCCCCATATTTCTTCTCTCTGCTTGGCTGTTTTATCTCACAAAAGGAAAGATGCGTTGAAAAAGTCAGTTTTTTTTAGTGGGGTTTAATGGGTAATTGGTCATAATTAGCCAAAAAGTCTCTACCCCCGTGTAAAAAAGAGATGAAAATATCTTTGCTTTTGGCAAAATGTACCATTACTGCTTAACTTTTATTTCTGCTACGTAATCATTCAAATAATCAGCCGGGTGGAAGTCTAGCTAATGTCATTGCCAGCAGTAATGGCTGTTTGTGCCCCAAGCTGCCGTCTGAAGTGGAAGATAAAATGTTGTTTTGCAGGCATGAAGACCGAATGCTTACAACTCTGGGGTAGTTAGCCGTGTCCAGACAGGACGAGTGTGCCCACAGTGCCAAAGATGATTATTCACAGAGACATTTGAGGAAGTAAGAAGGAGGGAGGACAGACAGAGACAGCAAAAGAGAAGAATGAGTGCTCATAGGGAGGAGAATCATAACGGGCCCGGATCAATGTGGAGCTCTCTGCAGACTGTCCAATTAGGCTAATGAGTTCAGGGGATTAGCAATGACTCGTGTCTCTCTCGTGGGCACACACTCACACATACACTCATTTCCTGTGCACACCCTTTGAAAACCAACCAGAAACATATTTATTGACCTTTTAGACATTCACAACAACTTGAAACAGAGCAATCGTTTGTGTTGTGGAGACCTCTGCCTTCAATCGAAGCTGCTCATGTTTCTTTCTGGTACATCACGCTGCTGTCTCAAGCAGTGCATTAAAGGCCAACCCATTGTGCTGGAAGTCCTACTGATCTATGACTCTGATACCTCTCATCAGGTCAGCAGTGACTGTTACCCTATCGTCAAACCATTTCACAGCACAGTATATGTACAGTAGGCTTGTAACACAGAGGGAGCATTCGCAATACGGGAGTCGGACAGTAGATGGAAGAGAAAAATGAAAACGGTCTGAAGGGGAGAAAATGAGAGGGTGCAGAGGACAGAGCTGAAAGCAGGGAGTAGAAATATTGAAAGAATAGCAGTGAAATGAGGGTGGAGCAGAGGAAAACGAAGGCAGAAAGAGGGAGAGAAACACAAAGAGATAAGAACTGAGCTGGGAAGAAAAAGAGCAAAACAACAACAACAACAGGAGAGATTACAGCCCATGCAGACATGGAGAATAGCTATTGATCAGGCATTGCATACTCGTTCTTTCTCTCCCTCACCTCCCACCTCTGTCCATTTCACCTTCTTATTTTTATCCTCTACATCCCTGCTCCAGCCTTATCCCTTCACTTTAATCTGCCTCTATTCTCTTTTCCTCCTCATTCTGCAACCTCTCTGATCTTACTGAAGTATCTCGCCTTAGTCAGACCAGATCAAAATAAAACGTTTGGCTGTATTATTTTAAGTTTAAGCGGAGTCAAAAGATCATAAAGGCTCAACAGTAAAAGGCACACACTTCTGCTCGAAACCTAACTCTGAACATAACATATATGTCATGTTCATCAGTGGGGATGCTCAGAGGGTTGAAAGTAGGGAAAGCAGTGGTTCACATTAAGATTTCTGACATCACGGAAGCTACGTCAACTTTATCAATCAACTAATCAATCAATCTTTATTCATATAGCACCAATCCATAACAGATGTTTTCTCAAGATGCTTTCCAAAAGCATGAACAGGTCTAGACCTGTAAATGATAATAAATTTTATTAGCAGAGACCCAACATCAAGACAAGATAAGAAGTCTTATCTCATCTTAACCCACCATGAGTACAGCACTTTGCAGCATTTAGCAAGTTACAATGGCAAGGACTTACTTTATGCTACAGTCTGTCACACGAAGGCCCTAATCTAATATTTAAATTATAACAATGATTCATCTCTACATTAGTGATTATCATTAGTGGATTTTTCCCACAGCAAACAGTTTGGCTGTGGAAAAAATCCTCAGTCTTTCAGTCTCACAGATGACTAATCTGAATAGCTGGAGAGGTGTTAGCATAATTTCCTGAGCACTGCTCAGCATTGTCCATCATTTTGGACAAAAGCGTTTGCTAAATGAAATTGTGAATTGTTATAAAACATTAGGTAATCTGAATGTGATTGACAGTGTGTGAGAAAGTCTAAAAGATCTGTAAAAAGTAGTGAATTACAAAACCACAGATGATGAAACTAAAATAACTCTGAGAGCAAAGCACAAGTTACACATAAACTCACCTATCAGACATGATAGATAGCCATTTCTGGTTTTGTCCTCTCATAACTGCGGGCTCCCTTGGGTTAGGACATGTTTCAGATTGTCTCTCCTGAACAGTAGAATTTATAAATTGTTCTGTTCTGAGATGAAACTCTAATGCAGGGTCACGCTCCTATGGGAACAAGTGTGCAGCTCATTATGCAGTAAATGTTCTCTAATAAAACTCACAAGAGAACAAACAAAACTTCTTTTTCAAATATGAATCACAACTTTCTAAACATTTGGAACATTTGTTTTTGATTTTCCTGACGTATTTGTTTTTCATTTAAATCTTCAAACCGTATTTTGCTCTGTCGTCAAAGTCGAAGCTGCTGTTTTATCTCTGAAGCAGAAACGAGGAGTGAAGTGTCTTTGTTTTGACTGAGGATGAGCATTTAAGAAAGCTTAATTATAACATCGGCTCTTTTTAATACAGGTCGAGTGAGGGCTGAGGATGAGGATGGCAGCTGACTTAAACACACACACACACACACACACACACACACACACACACACACACACACACACACACACACACACACGCAAGCACAAGCACATTTCTTGTGTTATTTAGAGTGGTCAGTGTGCAGCAGGCCTCAGTGATGTACTGTTTGAGAGGTGGTGTATGAAGCCGGGTGGAGATAAGGACAGATCAGCTGTGTGTGGAGCCCTGCAGGTAATTCAGGGTCCTTCAGGGTGTCACTACACACACACACACACACACACACACACACACACACACACACACACACACACACACACACACACACACACACAGACACACAGACACACTTACACTTTTCTTCACAAATCAATGTCAGATCTTGATACTATTGTATGACACTGAGGGGGACTCTCCAGGCAAGTGTGTGTGTGTGTGTGTGTGTGTGTGTGTGTGTGTGTGTGTGTGTGTGTGTGTGTGTGTGTGTGTGTGTGTGTGTGTGTGTGTGTGTGTGTGTGTGTGTGTGCGCGCCTCTCCTGGCTCCTCCCTCTCTCTCTGCAATTTTCTCCTTTTATTGCCATCAGGGAGAGCAAATGGTTTCTATAGCGACAGGCTCTGAGAATTCTTTGAAAATATTTTTTTTTCTTCCAGTTTTGAAGCCTAGGTGTGTGTGTGTGTGTGTTTATGATTGCGGTACAGGTTGATAATATCAGTGACTGTATTTTGTCTCTTGATGAACTGGTGTGATTGGAGTCACTGTTGGCTGTAGTTCAGTTTCCATTTTGATGTGTTTTTTCGGCCCTTGATTGAACTACACTCACTTTCACACTGATATTTTATTCTCCCCATGTTGTAAAACCTCCAGACGGGATGGTTTTTTATGAGGATATGTTTTTACAAGCAGATGGACCCTCTCTGTCCCACAAACACAAACACACACACACACACACACACACACACACACACACACACAACATGTTGTAACTCCCCCAGAGACATCCTCGTCCTCTCCTTCTGCCTTTCTCTCTCCAGTGTTTCATATTTCCTCCTCATGCCCACGAGGAAGAAAAGTTTGCCCGCTTTAATATCAGGAGGGGAGTGAATATCCTTTAATCCCGCTCATTGTCCTCGCTATCTGACTTTCTGCTGAGAGAACAATGAAGGATGATAATGTCAGGGCGAAATGCCAACCATGACACTTGCACTCCAAATGACTGCAGGTGAAATGGAAGTAACAAAGCCTTAATCCAGATTCAACACAACTCCAGCTCGGAGTGTTAGCTCGGGCACTCAGGAGTCTGCATGAATTTGGGATCAAAGAAGAGGAGTCATACTATTCAAGGGCATAAGTAGTGTACATAGCAGTGTGAGTGAGAGAAGTATGCAGACCTGCAGACTGAATTCTCCTCAGACTGGAAACTTTAGGCTGGCTTCTTAAATTCTGAAACCATGATTTAGATATAAGAGGTTTCAACTTTGACATGTTCACTTTGATAGATTTAATGTACGCTCAACTGATAAAAAGGCTCGAAAGGCCTCGGTTCAGAGATAAATTAAAAATGTGTGAAATGTTTCACAAAGAAGTGTAGCTCTTTCCTCATTTGGGGTTTTTTCATTTTTCCTTTTAGTTTCCGTGAGCATAAATTAGGATGAAATCTTTGGACATCTGCATAAACTTTTATGTCTGTCCCCTTGTTCATGAAGAAAAAATAATTTGAGGCATATTTAGCCCACAGAAGTGTGTATGTGAGCGTATTTACAACTTCAAAAGTAAACACAAACTTACAGACGTAAACATGTGTGTACACACAGGCGTGCTGTTTGTGCTGCTTTGTATTCGCTTTGTCTTCTAAGAGGTGGATTGGAGGCTGTCAGTCATGTGCTCCGAGTTTCTTTGCCAACTCTTCCAGCAGCTCTGCATAGAGAGATAGGACAAAAAAGATTGAACACACACACACACTCATACAAACACACACACACACACACACACACACACACACACACACACACACACACACACACACACACACACACACACACACACACACTCTCACACACACACACACACACACAAACAACAGACAGTTCGATACATCGCTCTGCATAATAGCCTTTGCCAGCCTCCCCATGTTGGGATCTGGCCTGGCTCCAGATATGGTCACACTTCCTTGGCAGCCCCCAAAACACACACGCTCACACACTCACACACGCGCACAGCACTCAGCAGACATGGGCCAGGTTCCCTGCCTGTAACGTAACCCTGCTTGAGCCTCCATCAGACACACACACACACACACACTCTCAGACCCACTCCATCCTGCTGGGTAGTGGAGTGCAAGCCATCCACCTCCTGTGTAACGACAGAGAGCAGCAGTCTGTCAAAACTTCAAACCAAGGCCAGCTTAAAGGTCCATTCTGCTCAAAAGCAGCCTGGTGAACAGAGTTCAGTGAACTCATTTAAAGCTGCTTTCCCAGATGAATCCACCTCAAAGTAAAGCTCTGTTGGACAGGTAGTGACCTGTCTGTCTGTTAATTCTTCATCTGATATCAACACCAAGAGCTGGCTTTACCTTAAAGATCACTTAATAGATACAAGTTAGAGATGAAGGTGAAAAAAGTGAATGTTGTTTTTAGTCAGGAGGTTTTAGTGGCTATTTCAGCATCACATCCTACTTGGGCATTTCTTTTTCCCCACTCATCTTTTGAAGTGAACTGAACTTGGTTGGCCATGAGGTTTGAAATCTGATAGTTTAGAACCTAGTACTTTACTGCTGCCTCATTTATCTGGACATCAACCAGTTAAAAACCCAATCTCTGTCTGACTGATGCTTGCATGTCTTCTTATTTCAGAGTCTGTGTACATTTCATTGTCTTCTGTCCAGTATCTGCTGAATACTCTGCTGTTCAGATGCCGATTCTGGGGGACTCTTAGCTTCAGACCTTTTCTTGTCCTGATTTCTTTTTAAACACTAAGGGGTTTAAGTTTGGTTGATGAGGGTTGAAAAGTGAGGTGAGAAGGTTGCTGCATTCTAAACCATATACCATGTAATTACTGTATGAATCCACTTGTATATTATGGAATTCTTTCAGGCTGTCTTTTGATACAGATTTTTTTTTAGAAGAGAAACTTTCATAAAACTGTGCTCATAAGATCTCTTGGCCTCCAGTTCACTTCAGGTTTGTGTTGTGTGCAGGAATGACAGCATCCTGCATGTGTTTTGTTCCCCTGTAATCCCCTGCTGGTTTGCAGCAGTGAGCTGTGTGTGTGTTTTAACGTGTTATACTTGAACACGCACACACCTCTTAAACATTTTGTTTTCTCTATCAGGCTGCAAGTCACCTTGAATCAAGACTCAAAGTTTCTATCCAGCCAGTGTTTTTAAAAGTTTGTGCATTTAAAACTCTTCATCAAACTGAGAATTCTGGTTTGGATTCATTTTCCCAAGTTATCCATCATTGAGACTTTATAACTGCTGTTTGAATACAACCCCAATTCCAACAAAGTTGGGACATTATGTAAAACATAAATAAAAACAGAATACAATGATGTGCAAACCCTGTTTAACCGATATTTAATTGAATACACTACAAATACAAGATGTATATTGTATGGGGATGGGGCAGGGTTCACCACTTTGTGAATAACTGTGTTAGCAAATTGTCCAACAGTTTAAAAACAATGTTTTTCATCGTGCATTTACAAAGAATTAATGGATTTTATCATCTGCAGTTCATAATATCATCAAAAGAACACTTCGGAAAACCATTTTCAGTTAACACAGTTCATCTCTACATCTACAAGTGCAAGTTCAAACTCTACCATGCAAAGACAAAGACATATATCAACAACACCTAGTAATGCCATCGGCTTCTCTGGGCCTGAGCTCATCTGAGATGGACTGATGCAAAGTGGAAAAGTGTGCTGTGGTCTGATGAGTCCACATTTCAAATTGTTTTAGGAAATCATGGAGCTCATGTCCTCTGGGCCAAAGAAGAAAAGGACGATTCGGATTGTTATCAGGTCAACGTTGAAAAGCCAGCATCAGTGATGGTATGGGGGTGTGTTAGTGCCCATGGCATGGCTAACTTGACTATCTGTGAAGGCTCCATTAATGCTGAAAGGTACAAACAGGTTTTGGAGCAACATATGCTGCCATCCAAGCCACGTCTTTTTCAGGAACATTCCTGCTTATTTCAGCGAGATAATGCCAAGACATATTCTGCATGTGTTACAACAGCGTGGCTTTGTAGTAAAAAAGTGCAGGTACTGGACTGGCCTGCCTGCAGTCCAGACATGTCTCCCATTGAAAATGTGTGTCCCATTATGAAGAGCAATACATGACAACAGAGACCCTGGACTGTTGAGCAATTGAAGTTGTTCATCAAGGAAGAATTGTAAAGAATTCCACCTCCAAAGCTTCAACAATTAATGTCCTCAGTTCACAAATGCTTACTGAGTGTTGTTAAAAGGAAAGGTGATGTAACACAGTAGGAAACATGCCCCAGCCCCAGCTTTTTAGGAACATTTTGCAAGCATCAAATTCAAAATGAGTGAATATTTACTTCACTTCAAGAAAATTAAACACTCTTTGGATGTCTTTACATACATAAGTTGAAAATCTTCTGACCACTCGTCACATTTGTCCATCCACACCACATTCATACACTGATGGTGAAGGCTGCTATTGTGAGAGCTCATCCGTATTAACTAATCCCATTCACGCTCGAAAGAAGGTTTCACAGGAAGCATTTTAGGATTAGGGCTCTTGCCCAAGGATAAGAGCTGGGTTTAAACATCTAACCTTCAGAGTGAGAGATGACTGACTACCACTGAACCACAGCTGCAGGTGCATTTTATGGCACTGACTTATAGCACCCTGTCAGATTGAGGGGCTGTTTTCACAAAAACAGTAAGCTGTTTCATTTTGGGCCTTAATTTACACAGAAATGGCTGTTTGGTTGACTGAAAACCTCTCGAAAATAGGTTTTAGGAAAAAACTTCTGGAAAACAACCTCTTCTGTTGCGTCCTGTATTCTCTGAAACAGGGATGTCACTGCCCCATGATCTGTTATGTTCCCCTTCAGCAGCTATGCAGGAGTTAGAGGACATTAACTCATTCACTGCCAGCCATTTTCAAACCATTTTTTTTTTTTCATTTCGACCAATCTTTCAAGACCCACAGGATTGTTGGTCTATGACTGTGTAAATTCTGAATTTACCAAAAGAAAGAATAGATGCTCTTCTTTCATCTCTCTTCCTGTTAACAGTTTTTTTTTTAAATGCTAATGAAAGCCTTTCTTGTTTTTCAATGGTGCCGTTCTTGTGTAAACGATGCTCTAGCTTCCAGCACCTCAAGTCTACACTTGCTGTAACCATGTTCCACAGCAGGGTTTTACAAGGCTGTCGTCACCACCATCTTAAACTAACTAAAGTTAGTCCTGATGCTCTCTTCGTACCTTTATTATCTTTATCCCCCAGCCTGGGTTTTATTCATCCTTTGGGAGTCCTTGTGCTAGCTGTGCACACACTAACACTCTCCTGGAAGCTGAAGTTCCGATCACACCATTACACCACCACCACCAGCCTGAACCATTGATACAAGGCAGGATGGATCCATGCTTTCATGTTGACGCCAAATTCTGACCCTACCTTTCGAATGTTGCAGCAGAAATCGAGACTCATCAGACCAGGAAACGTTTTTCCAATCTTCTATTGTCCAATTTTGATGAGCCTGTGCAAATTTTAGCCACAGTTTCCTGTTCTTAGCTGACAGGAGTGGCCCCCCGGTGGGGTCTTCTGCTGCTGTAGCCCATCTGCCTCAAGGTTGTGCGTTCAGAGATGCTCTTCTGCATACCTCGGTTGTAACGAGTGGTTATTTGAGTCACTGTTGCCTTTCTATCAGCTCAAACCAGTCTGGCCATTCTCCTCTGACCTCTGGCATCAACAAGGCATTTTCGCCCACAGAACTGCCGCTTACTGGATATTTTCTCTTTTTGGGGCCATTCTCTGTAAACCCTAGAGATGGTTGTGCTTGAAAATCCCAGTAGATCAGCAGTTTATATATATATATATATATATATATATATATATATATATATATATATATATATATATATATATATAAACACATCATGTCTCAACCTGAGCAGGTTTTGGGAGGATCCAGACCTCTCCTCTCCCACAGTCATATAGTGGAAGCTAAATTGAGTGTTCAGCTTCTAAAACCTGTTCAGTCAAACAAATTTGGCAGGTTTTCCAGTTTATGTTCTGGGTATTTGTGTTTGGATCAACAAAGTGACAGAAAAGCTACGACTCTAGCTTAAACTTCTGCTTCATGTCTAAATGTCTCCCTCCTGGCTTCTTTAAAATGTTTTAGTGAATTTATCACAAAATCCCCGAGAGCAGCACACAGCTCTGCTCTTTCCTGATATGGTGTGTGTTTTTCTACCACACACACGCTCACACACAGGCACACTCACCTCTTAGTAAATGTCAGACACTGCAGAATCTGTCTTCATTGGCTATTTGAAGTCAGGGCTTTGTACTATCCTGAACCAGTCAATGTCCATGATACTGCACCCAACTCTTCCTAGAAACAGCCAATATTTCTGTCTCCCTCTCCCTTTCTGTCACTCTTTGCTATATTCAGAGCACAATTAAGGCAATTAAGCTGCCCGTTTACACCAGAACCCTGCACTCAAACGCTTGCAAAGTAGAATACTTACAGCAACGGCAGTGAGAGAAAAAGAGAGACAGCTGATGAAAGGATTTCTGTGGTAGATGAAGGCAGAAGATCGATGGGTCTCTTCAGCGTTCAGACAAACATTACAGCATCATGGGAAGGGTTTAACAGCTCTATCCATATCATAACCCAGTTCAGTCCTATTTACCATTCACTTTCTGTAAATGGCTAATTCATTTTCACCTCTTTAAGCGATGTTCAGGAGTTAGAATGCAAGCTTCATCCATACAGTCTGAAAGAGTATGAAAAAGGAGTAATACTGAGCTGTAGTGAAATGTGGACCGCCCTGACCCAGGTTCAGCTGAGGTGGCCTGAAATAAAAAGAAAAATCTCTTTTTGAAAAGACTGAACTGAGGTTAGGCATAGATTAAAAAAAAACAAGAGAAAAACAAAGCTGTTGTGTGCTCCTCTCTGCCTGCAATACGCAGTCCATCCACATTAGTTCTGATCACTGGCTGCCTCCAGGCCTTCTATCTCTTCCTCCATGCTTCCCTCACTCCCTCCTTCCCTCTCTTTGTTTACCACGTAGAGGTTGATTTATGTCGGCTGCACTTGGCAGAGTTGGGTGGCGTGGGCGAGATACAGCAGCTTGAAGGGGAGCGAGCATGAGGGAGGAGAAGAAGGAGAAGCTGAAATGAGTATGGCCAAATGGGAGTGATGTATCACGAGAGAGGAGGAAACGAGACGCTAAAGGATGGATCAGAATAGTAAGTCAGGGGGGAGAGATTTTAGGATGGAGGAGGAGGAGGTTGTGTAAGGAGACGGGGGAAGAGGTGTTGGACTGGCCTCAGGTGTCTCACTCTGATTTGTATCTTTTATGATGCTTGTTCATGTCAGAACACAAGGTCTCACTGTGGTCCCCGCGGCTCCTTCGCTCCTGTTGTGAGTTTGTTTACTCATACATTTTAGTCTCAGCCCTGGCACTCATGGTCAGGATAGGTCAGGTCAGAGTTGATTACTTTACATAAAACTTAATGATCTCTTTGGGAAACGCAGGACCAGAACAGATGCAGAGGCACAGGATCACTAAAGCAAAATGGAGCCAAGTTAACATACACAACCGACAATTTCAGCCGTCATTTTGATTGGAAAGTCAGGGTGAAAAAAACGTGCTTAGCTGAGCTGCCATGATGTCAAAAAGTGAAGTGGGATGCAAAACATATACAGCAGAATTTAAACACTCGTCACTGGATAAAATATCCATCTAAACTTTGAGTATGTGCATTTATTTGGTACCATGCTGATTTCTGTGCATTTTTTACCAACTGAGAAGTTTAGATTAGTTATCTAATGTTAAAAAAGATTATGACAAACGGCTCCAGCAGCAGTTTTTCCTGATTAGAAGAGGAACAAAGAGAGCATGGACGTATTAAACACCTGCACAACCTTTTCTATGTCAAATCAACACAAGAGCCTGTTCTGCTGTGAAACCTAAAACTCAAATGAGAGTGAGGTGATTGTGATGGCTTTAATGGGTCAATGAGGGCACTCACAGACCTCTGGTTGCTAATATTCACCTTCATTCTGCTTCAGACTCA
Source organism: Labroides dimidiatus (assembly GCA_030710495.1). Classification (NCBI taxonomy): domain Eukaryota; kingdom Metazoa; phylum Chordata; class Actinopteri; order Labriformes; family Labridae; genus Labroides; species Labroides dimidiatus. The sequence goes on along the minus strand of CM061144.1, from coordinate 26,282,547 downwards.
CAGATCCAGGCCTTACTTGCCCTCAGATTTAGAAACTGGACCAATCATCCATTCAGAGCCAGCAGCAAGGTTGAAATGCTGCTGCTCACCTCCTCACTGGAAAGAAAAACTTTCATATCACACCTGTCTGCTACAGGATCCATGTCAGAAATTCTGCTTCTGAAGCTCTGAGTGAATCAGCCTGGCTGAATCTTTCCATGTCCGTACCTTTAGAGGGCATTCACAGAGGCTCCTGGATGTTCCTGAAACTAGGCTTATAATCGTGTTGAAGAGACCCCCCGAATGTTTTACATCACTTTTAGAGACTCATTGCTCCTCTATGTTCTTCTCCTAAAAATGAGGACAAATCAATTCCAACAGATTTCACTACACCTTTGAAATGCAATGATGTTCTCTTAGTTAACATTTAAAAGCTCTTTCGTTATTCATTGTTGTTTTAAATAGATATAAAATGTATAGAAAGTACAGGTTAACTGAACATGATCTCAGGGATCTTTCCAAGTTGGTCAAATGTGTTTTTTGGAAAGTGAATGTGGTCAATCCCAAGGTTCCACCTGTCAGATTGCGTCTGCAGATAATGTCACCAGGGTAACATGTTGGTGCCCACTGATGAATTAGCTTGGCTTCACTTTTTTTAAAAAAAAAAATAGATGTTATTGTTGTTCATATTTATATACAGTCAGTGGCTCTGACACAAGCATGGGATGTGGGCAATATGGGCATTCTTACAATTCTCATCTCATTGTGCATGAGGGTAAGTAATTCTCGATCCTTAATATGAGAGTTTGGAATGGCTGGGCAGTTTTTTTTTCTAATACTTTGAGAGCAAGAAATGAAAAATGATGAAAAGAGCTGCAGAAAACTCTGATAAAAAGTATTGGCACCACTCAGCCTGCACTAAAAGGTTGGAGTTTGCCAAATTGTGAAATGAAAACGCAAATGAATGGCCTAATAACTCTGAAACAGGAGTGAAGCTTGAGCCTGTCCCAGACTGTTCTTTGGCACAACTGCCACTGCTTACATCAACTCAGCTCAGTTTTTCAACCTTTTCCACAGAAAAAAAAGGTTAAAATTATGAGTACAATCCTCAAAGACATGGTCGTTCTGGAGTCCACACACTGAGCATATAACCTTCATCCAGTTCAATTCTGATGGAAAGAAAGATGCTGATATGTTTTTTTTAAATAAGATTAATACAAAAATATATAATAAAAATGGCAGAATCAATAACATCAGTGGAATCAATGAATGAAACTGTGTTGTCCAAATGCTGATTTTTATTTTGGATGCTACTTTCATGGGAAGATATCAAAGTATGTTTACCATGTTTGTGATTTTGTAAAGACATAAAAGAGAAGTTTCATATACTCTACTTTTATTCAGTGGGAACATTGACATTGTTCCAGGATTGGCTGAAAAGTTAAGTTCACATTAAAGTTATTTCTGAGAGGAATGTGAAAGTCTGCAGAATTCATAGCAGTCGATCTAACAACTGAAGACTTGTCCCTGGAAAGTCAACAGTATTAAACATCATCTGACTCATCCATTTTAAATTGCAGATGTAAAGGTATTTCATGGAGGGTTGAAAACTGTAAACTCCTTGGTTGAGTGAAGAGAAAAGTAAGATCAGCAAGCTCATGAGGATGTATCCTCTGAGCTCAGCCGATTTCTTCAAAAATCCATCAGTTCAGAGGGTTTTGGGTATAGTCCTCATGTTGGTGTCAAGGAAATGTAAGTGCATCAAATAGTAAAGGAACCAATACTGTTTGAAGGAAGCCTCATAAATTATCAATATGTTTTGAGACAAACACAACCTCCTCATGACATTTAATTTGTCTCTCTCTCTCTCTCTCTCTCGCTCTCTCTCTCTCTCCCTCCCCCTTCCTCCCTTTCTGCAGCTGGTCAGCTCAGCCAGTCAGCTCACTTCTCCCTGCAGCTTCCCTACACCGTGCTGGGACTCGGACGCAGCGCTAACTTCTTGGACCACCTTTACGTCGGCATCCCTCGCCAGCCAGGAGAGACGGTGAGGGGACATTAGAGGGCTTTATCATTACCGGAACACTTCACAGCACCGACTAGAGAAACAGCCTGAAGTCCTATTTGAAGGAGATAGAGGATTGTCTGGGAGCTGCAGCTGTCAGAGAGGGAGAACAAAGCTTTGAAACTCACATAAACCATTCAGGGTACAAATTGCACCAAAGTTCCTGCTTAATGAAGTCACTTCTGAACACCCATAGCCTGCCCTGAAAATAACAGAGGCTGACATCCATGGTTAATTTCCATGCCACAAATCTTGGAAAAGCTGTAGTGAGAGACAAGCAAAGAAATAGCCTCGAGATCACAGTGTTAATAACCAGGAAACTTTAAAGATTGGATTAATTCACAGAAAATTGCTTAGACACGACAGGCCGGATCTAAAACGTTTCTTCTGAGGCTTGTGAGACTTGTTTTCAGGAAATCAGATGAGAGATGTCCCTCCTTGAGTTTTATCAAATTGGAAAGACAAACCAAGGACGGTGCTGTTTGTCTAATCCTGCAACAGCATGCTAGTTGTCGAGTTGGGGGTTCAATCCCAATTCCTTTTGTTAAAATGGGAGCAAGAAACTTAACCCTAAACTTCCCCCGGTGCTGTGCTGTGCCGTCGGTGTGTGAGTGGGAGTAGATAATACTGAAAGGATGGTTTACATGGCAGCCTCTGCCATCAGTGAGTAAATGTGGAGTGAATGGATGGAGTTACTAACTAAAGGTGTGACCACTGATGGCACTGTGCACTGTGACAAAGCAGAATTTGGTCACAGTACTGTTGTACACTCTTAATATGAAGAGGACTACAGAGACTACAGTCCACAGCACACTCACTGCTGGCTCCCATCCATACAATGAAACCCCTTAGCCACATGTTAACCCCACTCTCAGCCAGATCCCTTATCCCCTATAAATCAGCAGACAACCTCAAAACGCTCATCCATCATTTCTGCTGTTGTAAGAAGAGTCTCCCAACAACCACATACTCTGTGGAGAAATGAAAAAAGGGTGAAACAGGGAGTTATTTCTTGCAGTTTGTCCTTCCTGCAAATAATTGTTGAGTGAGCTTCCAGTTTAACGTCTGCTTTAATGTTCTGTTGCCCTTAGCATCTTGTATTCTTTGAATTATTTCATTAGAACAGACATACAGAGTCGTTTTGTGTGAACAGCAGTGTTCAGACATGAACATATTAGTGACAACAAATCATCAGGTTGCAGTGTATCAAAAGAGGAGTCAGGTCCTGACAAGATTTTAAAGGCAAAACCCCAAATAATGTCATAATAAAAATCAGTGTTGAAGATTTATAGTCGTGTCAGCTGTAGACTGTGCAGAGCATGGCTTTAGCCTCCGTGTTAGAAACATTGATCAGGCAAACGTTTGGTCTGTTAGAAACACAAAGAGGTGGAGCTGACCTGAACCTCCTGGCAAACGGCTACAGTGTGGCTCCATCAGTCAACTCAGCCACGTCTTTAACTGAGGCAGAGGAAAAAAAACAGGACTGTTATTTTTATTTTGGCCCCCAACTTATAATAATTGTCCTCATCCAGATCCCGTCCTAACTGTGTCTCCTGACATTTCCTGAACCGTCTTTGGTAATTTCCCCCAATAGTGAGATAATAGATCTTCAGCCTACTTCTGTAGGACAAACCCTCACTTTCCAACCTTACTGTTCTGTCTCTAAGTTTTTTCCTTTCGGTGTAGTAAACTTCCCTCTGACTGACTGAATGTAGACCTATCAGGCCTCAGATTCAAATGCAAACATTTCCTGTGCTGCTACAGGTTTACCTCCAGCATCTACCTGCATCTGCCACCCTTTAAGTGTCCGGACCTGTCCTATTTAAAACCCTGCTTTCCTTACATGTCTCTCCTTCACAGACAAACTGAATGGCTGCACTCTTTCGCTAGTTACATCCTGAATTCACCTGTCATCTCCTACTCCATCCCTGTCGTTAAACTTTTCAACACCTCGTTATGACACCATGTAATGTCCTTGGGATAAACTAACTTCACACCAGTCAGACTTAAGTCCTATTTTGGTCAAACTTTGGTTTAAATTGAAGTTCGAGAAGCAGGTGTAGGTCTGTAAAGTCTGAATAGTTGGTCTATTCAAGCTCACATAAATGGAAAACACTTGACCTTCAGCATGTATTATATAGAAAAGTGGTGTTGTTAAATGTAACTGAGGCTGTCAGCTGTGAGCTGTCAGTGTCGCACAGTCATGTGAAAGTCAATGATGATGCTGTTTTATGAAAGTTTCTGTTTGTTGAGTCTGTTTAGTTCCACGGTCCAAATGTCACGGCCATAGATTGTTTAAAAAGAAATAGACGTCATCTCGCTTGGCTTGAAGTAAGGCCGCCACACAAACTGCTCCCCCTGGTGACTGGCTGCAGCATAGGTCAAAAACTCTATCTCGCTATTCATTCCAGATGGACAGTGGTCAAACTTTAAAAAATTAATACACCTCGTAAAAATGTTTCTCACATCTGTATGATTTGGTGATATGAAGATACTATTGGGCTGCATTGTGTTCAAGTCCTCTTTTTTCTGAAAAGTTTCTTTTCATTAGTTATTAGAGGTTAAAAACAGGTTTTTGCATCATGTTTCATATTAACTGACAGCTGCCATTCTTGCATAGTTTTTTCAGCAATAGTAAAAGAAGTCTAGAGGGAAAGTTAAGAATTGATTAAACTTTGGAAAGAAAACAAACAACCTTTTATTTGTCACCCGGCTCCACTCAGATTCTCTACTGTTCAGACTCTGGCTGCACAATGGCAGCACCCTTGACAGGGGCATTTTGGCTTCCAAACCGTACAATGTATATATAATGGAGAGTTTGACTCCACCTTTTTAAAGGTCTACTGTCACGACCCACATTTTTTTCTTTGGGTTGTGTTATTCATACCTTCCTTTAAGGCTGTTCCAGTAACACATTCTACTTGATCTTCCTCTGTGACCTGCAGGAGGCAACCAGTGTGAAACAAGACTTCTGCCTCCTCCTGTAAACCATTTAGCCACATGTTACTAATGTGATTATTTATAGCACATTATCAACATTCATATCAACTTTAACATTTAATTCTATTATTTAAAGACGGTCAAAGTCAATACTGGTCTTGGTTGATTTTCACTCTTTGCGACAAAATTCCCAAAGTGGTGAAAATAACAAACTCCACCATCAGAAACACAACCAACATAGTTTACACCAAGCTGGTCTGCTGGGCTCCTTTGCTTTGCTTTCATCTCCAAGTGGGCAACTGAGAAACTGTTTTTTTTTTTCATGTTTTATATTTTCTTCATTCTTCAGCACCACACTTTTTCTGCTTGTGTCAGCACATCAACCTGATGTCAGGAAGAGTAAAACATGCTCATATATTTTGCCGTCTTCATCATTGGTATTTGGTTCCATACTGATGCATCAGGGAGGCTGATGAAGTGAAAGTAAGAGATTTGTTGAATGTGGGAAAAGCAAAGAGATCTTTGGGAGTTAGGACTGATGAAGGTGAAGGACCTCCTGAGATGATTAGAAATATCTTTCCACCCTCTTCCTCACTTCGAGCTTCAGACGTTTCCTCCTGGGTGGAGAGAAGCATGAATAAGAGTGTACGAGGCCTGTGTGTGGTCCCTGTCACACCACAAACCAAGATTCTTTTAACGCAGTGAATAATTGATTGGATTTATGTTTTTAATGAGTTCGTCAGCCACGTTTCGACACCACTCCACTTCAAATGTCAGCGCTCTTCAGCTCAGCTCTCCGGCTGTCTCCACATTCATCTCCATCTCTGTTTTCTTTCTGTTCACACTTGTCACACTCAATATTAGGCACGAGGGGGCCCTTTTTCTCCTCTCCCGTGTGGTACCCAGCTCTTCGTCAAGCAGCTGATTAGAATTGTAGATGGCTTGGTCCCCGACTCAGAAGCTGTAGTGCGCAGAGAAACACTCATCTCAAACAAGCAGCTTTGTTGTCCCCACCCTGCACACTCCTCCTCCTGTACTGAGATCTGATCTTTTTTCAACGTCTCCTTCTCCTCCTCGCCCATTCCTGCAACAAAGTAGATTAATGAAAGCCTTAAGATGCAACCTATTATGCAAAGTAGAGTTGTTGTTTTTTTTACCCTGAGGGATGAGATGAGTGGATTAACTCCATCAAATCCACCTGTAATGAGGAGAAGCTCTGTCTGTTTGTCAACTTACCTTCATCCATCTCTCGTTTTTTTGTCTTCCTCCTCTCTGTCGTTCCATCTGTCCTGCTTCCACTCTCCCACTGCCCCCCTGCTGTGCACTTTACTATTCTCTTCTCCACTATGAGACGTTCTGCATGCTGTTTCACACAAGGAGAGGTTTTGTAAAATCTACTCAGATATCTTCCATCTTCTGTCCAATCGTTCCTCCCTTATATTCCCCTTCCTCCCTCGTCTTCTTTGAGTCTCTCTCCTCCTGTTCACTTATCTTCCACCCAGGGGATTCCCTTTGCAGCTCAAAGTGGTTTGCTTCACTAATCAGTCCCCTACTTGTCACTCTCTCTCTCTCTCTCTCTCTCTCTCTCTCTCTTTCTCTGTCTTCCTCAGCCTCCATCTCTGTATCAGTCTGCCTCGCTCTCTCACAGTGTGCCAGTTTTCCCTGGCTTTGAACCAGAGTGTCTCTCGTTCTCTCTGAAGACTTGGGAACACTTTTCTCTTCCAAACAGCCAGATCCGATCTGCTCCCAGGCAGCCGCGGTGGAGGCTGACTCGTCTCCAGCTCTGCTCCCCCGCCACTTGCCGCACCGACGGCAGCGCTTTCCAAGAGCTAAGCGACAATGGCTGGCGGCAGGAATGTGCTCGCTATGTCAAAAGAAGCAGCGTTGTTGCACGCTTATTCAAAATAGCTGCAAGATGTGGTTCCTCCCAGTATGAAGAAATGAAGAGCCGCATTTATAGAGCAGTGGCACTTCCACATTCTGTCACATGAACAACTGGGAAACATTTATTCCCTTTAGAAACGAGCATCATAACAGCTTTTGAATCATTAATTTTATGTCCCCCCTCTGTTATCTCTGAACTCTCGACCCCTCATGAGCATGAACATGAACATGACCCCAGCCTATCATCCCCGTCGGGATAAATCACAAAAGAAGACAAGGTGGCCTCAGTGAAAGGGTGGAAAGAAGAGAACAAAAACTGTTGATGAGTTCAGCTGCTCATGAAATAAAACACTGGGGAGGTTAAAAAGAGTTCCTGTCAGTCTTATGTCACATGTCATTATTGGTGCTGAGCCTTGAGGCAGCAAGCTACTAAAAATGAAACTTTAACTTGTGCAAAGTCAAACTGCTGTCAGAAACAGAGCTGCAAGCAAATGTTTTTAAGTTCACTTCAATTTGAGCTCCAATTCTCCCTCTTTTCCCCCCTCTCACTGTCACTGCCTGTCCACATTAACACCGAAGGACCCTAATCTACGCATCAGCAAAAACATTTCGCAGAAATCATCACTATTTATTTGCTAGGGTGACCAGGTGAACAGTGAAGAGGCCGATTGTTCACACATGAGAAGATCAGAATGTTTTCAATTTAAAATTTGCATGCTGACATTTCACTGGGACCCTCTGAGTTTTATGCTGACACACAAGGTGCAGGAGATGCTCCAGAGTTTCAGTTAACTGTGATATGAATTAAGTTCAGGTGATACTGGATCCTACGGAGAACAGCTCCTAGAGATGCTCTGCAGGATTCATAGTCATCTTATGCTGGAGGTCAGGTGTCATGGGGGGTTCATTTGTTTGGGAAATGGTTATAAAATTATGTTTTTCATAACCATGAATAACATAATTTTATAGCCACAAGTTGTTCGCATCATAAACCTGTCATTTTTAGTCCATTAGATCCACTAAAGTTACACCTCTTCAACCAGTTTTAAGTTGGTCTTAGTTCTTCAGAGCAAACAATAAGTAACAATGAGGCTTCACACTGGTTTACTTTGGTAATGGGAGCCAAATAAAGAAATTTACTTATTTTGATTTTCTTACAATTTAGTACAAAAAGTATGAATGTTTTTTTTTCTTTTTCTTTTTTTTTGGATTTGTCTCATTGAATAGCAAAAATAAGCACTTTAACTGTTTGTCTTTTAAACAGAGGTTAAATTGATTATTTGTAATACATTTCAGGAGTTTGAGAAGCCTAATTGCCGAAGAGTTTTTGCGACACATCGAGCAGATTTGTTGCTCAGGTTAAAAATTATGTTGAGCCACACAAGGTTTAAAACATTTGTTTGTAGAAAAACAGAAACAGGCCCACTACAAACAGAACCCAGACCACTCTCCATGCTAAAATCCTGACACCCTCAAATTGACCCTACAGCTCTCTTATAGCATCTTCAAGGAGAACTTAAACACAGACACTGTTGTGTTGTGACAGCTTCCCAATCTGACGATCCAGGATGGCAACACATCAATGATGCCTTTGTCATTCAGACCAAAAATTCCATTTTGATTGTGATAATTTCCCTCATTTCTCAGGTCTGAGTCTCGTACCTTCAGCCGCACAGTCACTCATAACTTAAGTCGCTCTCATATTGACGTTACTTCAACCTCTTTGTCCTTTCTCTCTGATCAGCATGAGTTTTGTTTGAAGTGATGTATCTCATCCTTGATGTGAATTTACTCCTGTTTCACTGTAATTTGTTGGACCCTGACAGCTGTAATATAACTGACAAGAAACCGAGAGAGCTGTCCATTAAGCGCCGTCTGTAACTCCCACACAGTCAGGAGAAGAGGTCTAATGATGCACCTTGAGTGGAAACACCTGCATGGGTCAGCTGTGGGTGTGTTGGGTCTTTAAAGTCGAACTGTGAAAGAAATCTAAATAAGCAGTGAAAACTAAAAGGGAAAATGTAGTTACTTATCAGGAAACAAGAGAGCAAGTTTTTTTTTACTGAAGTATTATGAATAAGTGTTTCCATCTCAGGCCTTATTTTTGAGTCATCTCTTCTTACATCCATTTTTGTTTTCCCTGTAAGATATTATCAAGATTCTGCTTTTTTATGCCTCTTCTCTTACGTTTCCACTCAGATGAATTTTTTGTTAATGATTAGTCTTTTATTTTGCTCTCTTGGTTTGTCACATCAAATCATTCGACCATTTGGATTTCAATATTCTTCCAGTGAGATAAAATCCTATCATTACTGAATAGTTTCCAAAAAATGTTGTGAGAATAGTTATTGCCCTTATATGAGTTAATACTAGAGTCATTCCAACACCTGTAATATAGTCAGAAATCCTTCCTGAGGAAGGTGAGTTCATTCATTTATTTGTTCCTGCATGATTCACAAGTTCCCATAAAATTTACCCGTTTACTTTTTTGTGCAGAAAAGCTTCCCACGCAGCAAAAATGCACATGATGATCTTCATAATGTGACAATAGTTTTAGCAAAGTTGTCATTATTTGGTAAGTAAGTAAAAAATAATGTGTCATGGTCATGTAAATTTTAATTTGCATTGTTGCTGGCTCGCACTTTCGGTGTTCTTACCTGCGGAAACACCCATTCACAGAAGATTACTGGCCAATAATATGGATATTAAGAAGCTGATACTTAATATTTTCAAGATAATTTCATTGATTTTTTTTTTTTTTTTTAAATGATTTTACTGGACAAATTTAAATTAAACTAATCATCTTGGTTCTTGATTCACATCTTACATTAAACTGAGCATTTCAATTGAAGGTAACTTTTGACAAGATGAAGGTGACTTCGGCAGCGTTATTTCTTTTGATGTTTCTGTCCTCATTCATCTCTCCTTCTGTATGCTTGACAATGACACATTTTAAAATGCAAATAAAGTCACTTCTTAAGTGAAGTGACTTTAGAGATCAGCAGCTCAGATATCGTCTCTCCAGCTCTGCTGCTGGTGTCTGTGTTACAGGACAAAATGTTGCTCCTGTTTTCTCTGTCAGAGATGTTTTTGGGGTCCAGTAGCCTCTCGTGCTGCTCTCACTTCTGTGACGCTAACTGTCATTGTTTCCCCACTCTGAGACCAACCTGAGGTGGACCCTGCTTTACCCCAGAGGGGGAATGAAGCACACTTGAGATGATTGGATATGATGTGTGTGTGAACAGGTTTTTCCTGAAGTTTGACCAATCAGAATCAAGTATCTAACACAGTAATAACATGTGACAGTATCAAGCTATAATTGTGTTTTCAGTGGCAAGTGGCTCAATTAAAGGTCCAATCATTTTCCTTATGACACACTTTGAAGATTTATTTTTAAGATTTAATGCTTTCTTTCTCTTCATTCAACACGGCATCCAAATTTTAGATCCCTTTAATGTTAATGCCTCCTTCAGTTTTGTAATCCTGCCCATACGATGGTGTCAGTCACACAGGGTAAGTTATACAAGCCTAAAACTGTCAGATACAGCAGTGGGTAGGATTTATGCCCTGGTTTTGGCAGCTTAATCGGCATCAGTCAATTCTCATGTCTAATAATTAAAATAAGCATCAGGAAGGCAAAAAATAATATCAGAACATCCTCGGTTTGTTTGTACTTTTCGTATTTGTGCCAACACTCAGCAGCTGTTCCAGTTTTCTTCCATGATTTATGTCTCAGCTGCTACCACCAGTTAAGTTATGGGAGGAGAAAAGGCCATGTTTATTTCATAAAGACACAGACCGAGATTAAGACTTAGCAGTGGACGGCTGAACTCTCTCACACACAGCCCCGGGAAAACACAACCATGCACACACATACACACACACTCATGCACAGGCGAGGGAGTCTGCTGCTCCCCGCAGTCAGGGTAATTTGTTTTAAGTAGTAACTTGTCTTTGTCTTAAATGCACATCTTAAAATAGCGACTCCACAGGACCCTATTACTCTGCCCCACAGGACCTAACATACATATTCTGAGTCAGTCTGTGGAAATCTGCATGTGATGCATATATCCTGACCCTAATGTCCTATTTATGTATATGCACACCCAGTGACTTTCTCTGTCTTTGCAGGACGTGAGGAAGAAGGAGTGGACGGCCATCATCCCCAACTCTCAGCTCATCGTCATCCCTTTCCCACACAATAACCCCCGCAGGTACACAAACACTCACTCATCCAGAACAGTAGATGCTTCAGAATTGCTGTTCCTTCACAGCTCTGTGATTTGCCGGGTGACCCATTGACTCCTGTTGCTATGGATACCATTGAACACTTACATCTGATGCCATTTTAACGACATATTCAAGTTAATGTTGCAGATATAATTGCACATTGCACACTCAAACACACACACACATACACAGGCTCTCACCTCACAGCATGTTTTCACATGTTATCATGACGTTGTTCACATGTAGCTCAAAGCCCAGGAGGAGCTCCAGATGGCTGCTTAACGTGCACACACAAACACACACACTCACAATAACACATGGAACCTCCCCCGTATACGCTTGTGTGATCGCCAGACATGCCAGCACAGACCCACACACACGGATATAAACACCTACATACACACCAGGAGAGATATCTTACCAGTAAACACGGTGGTGTCTTGGTATTCTTCTCGCATGCAGTCTCGGCTAACAGATTGTGTGATGGTAAATTTAATATATGAAAGTGTTTGGAGGGCTGGAAATAACATAAAAGTTGTTGGAAACAAAACAGAGCAATGCCTCATCGTGTTTCACTCTGACAGGAAAGTGAAGGAGATGCTCATTTATTTATTTTAACTTAATTAGGACGCAATGTCTGCTAATGTGCACCATTTGGCAATTACATCCTTTCCTTCCGTCAATGAAACCAGGATGAAACATAAAACAGCATATGGCAGTTTGTTTTTGTTCACACCCTGTCTCTCTCTCCCCCCCAATCTATCTTTTTAGTTGGAGTGCCAAGTTGTACCTGACTCCCAGCAACAGTGTTTTGCTGACGGCCATCGCACTGATCGGGGTGTGCGTCTTCATCCTTGTCATTATTGGAATACTCCATTGGCAAGAGAAGGTCAGGACACACACACACAAACACACACAAAAACACACACACACACACACACACACACACACACACACACACACACACACACAAACATACACATGTAAGTCTAACAGCAAGAGTTTATTTAACAGCAACCAGGAAATGAAGCCAATGCGGAAGTTCTAAAAACTGCAGTTTGTTGAGCGTCCTCTTGGGACTGGCTCCAGAAAAAACAGAAACTACATACTACAGCAAAAATAAACATGTTTACAGCCTGGTACAAACAAAAACTTAAGATGAGATTTTTTATTTAATTTTTTATTTATAACTCAGTTGTTAGGCACAGCTCACCTGATTGAGAAACAGACGCTCCAGGCTCAAATCAGCCTCTTTACCTCACACGAACTTAACAGTTTGGATGAGTTTCGCGTTTCCAATATGGCGCCTGACAACAATAGGCTCCAAAACTCTGCTTCAGAAACAAATGAGTGATGTCACAGAGACTGTGTCCATATATTACACAGTTTACGGTTATGTGCAGGCTGTACGTTGGAGCAGTGGTTAGCACTGTACTCAGCAAAAAGGTAACCAGTTCAAATCCCAGTTCAGGCACGGTGTGCTTTCCTGTGTGGAGTTTATATGTTCTCCCTGTGCATGTGTGGGTTCTCTCCAGCTTCCTCTCACAGTCCAAAATCATGCTCATCAGATTGATTGTTGATTCTAAATTGGCCGTGGGTGTAAGTGTGAGTGTGAGAGGTTGTCTGTCTCTGTGTGTCAGCCCTGTGATTGGCTGGTGACCAATCCAGGGTGTACCCCGCCCCTCGCCTGAAGACAGCTGATATTGAGTCCATCCACCCGTGACCCTGAACAGGCCACATTGTGATGCCTAACTGAAATGGCCTTTTGCAACATTTGTTATGGACATGGCCCATTATCCAATATAGTATGACTCCAAATCAACAAATCCACATCAACTTAGATTGTTTATATCACTAATAAACACAAAAGATTGTTATTAATACTGAACCACCAATGGGTTAACAAAGTTTAACAGTTTGCTGTGCTTCCATGTCACCTGTAATATTTCCAGTGTACTTGCAGGTTCACATTAATGATTTATGAACATCCTGCTTCACTAAAATAGATTCACAGTCAGGTCAAAACATTAGCATTTTTCTGTTGGCCTTAAGGGCTGCATGGTGGTGCAGGGATTAGTGCTGTCACCTCACGATAAGTTCCTGGATCGATTACTTCACAGGAGCCTGTCTTTGGAGTTCCCATGTTCTGTCTGGGTACTTCCTCCCACAGTCCAAAAATATGCTCAATAGGTTGATCGGTCACCATGAATTGTCCATAAGTGTGTGTGTGTGTGTGTGTGTGTGTGTGTGTGTGTGAGAGAGAGAGAGAGAGAGAGAGAGAGAGAGAGAGAGAGAGAGAGAGAGAGAGAGAGAGAGAGAGAGAGAGAGAATAGTTGTCTGTATCTTAATGTTAGCCCTCTGATGGGCTGGTGACCTGTTCAGGATGCACCCCTACTGCACCCAGTCATAGTCACATCTTGGATAGGATCCAAACCCCCACAACCCTGAAAGGATAAAGGAAAAGATGATGCACCTGTAAAAGATTCAGTAAATAAAAGCAGCTCCTCTCTTCCTTTTTCCTGTTACTTTTCTGTCAGCATTTTCTTTTCATTTGACCAGTCCTGTGACTCTGCCCAAAGCCAATAATGGGTTCAGATTTGTGGTTACTTAGTGTTTGATTTCTTCAATGTGCTCAATTTGGCTCAGCTCCTCATGAGTTTGAACATCACTCATTTATTTCTGCCCTGTTTTCCTCCACTCATCTTCTTTTTTTCTGATGGCAAAATAAAAAATTATACACCTTGTTGTTTTTCAGTGCCATAAGAAACTGATGGTTTTAAGTCATTGTCAGCAGGAAGAGGGAAAATCCTGTTTTTGATATATGCGCTTGGACTTTTCAGCTGGTCAGTTTGAAATTACGTGTAGGATCAGGTTGTCTCTGGATTTTCTCCTGCTGTCAGTATTAATTATCACTGAAATGTGGTATTAGGATAAAGTATTAAACAGCCAGTGATCAGTAAGAAAGTCAGGTAAAAATGAGTAGTTAGGAGTAATTGTGGTGATGACCAGTGAGGAACAGCTGAATGATCACACACACATCCTTACAGTAGGCAAACAGAGGTGAGTCAGTGGACTGAGCACTGCATGTTGGTGATATCCAGATCACAGTCTGTATTTAGGAAGAGAACAACAAATGGAGTGTCAGGGCTAAAAAAAAAAAAAAGTTTCACATTTTTACATTTCAGGAAAATACACAGCAGTCAGAACCTTTAAGATTCCTGAAGAGGAGCTGTTCAGTTGATATGGCTGGCAGCTGAAGTGGAAATGATTCAAAGCTTGTTAAAACCAATGAGGCTGACCTTTTTCATGGCTCAGAGTAATCCTTTTCTTCCCTCGCTTCAGTCCTCTTACCTGTATTCAGGAAGCTGCTGGTTTCTTTTAAGACTGCTGCAGTCAGCTTCCCTGTGGTTCAGCTAAATGGAAAAATGGAAACAGGATGAAGCAGGACCTTCATTTACTCTTTTCTGCAAACATAAGACACCACTGTTTTTTTAATTCTTTGGACATTTTCTGCTGACAGTATATATGATAAGCTTATTCTACCCACAAGGTCACTCTCTCCTGTATAGTGGAGGATCAGTCTGTGACACAACATAAGATCTAACAGACACTCAGACCACAGGCGAGTACAGTTCCTGGATGGAGTTAATTGGCCTTTTTGGTTTCCCTCCATCTACCCAATCAATGAACACTAAGTTGGCTCTGACTCTTTCATTGTTCAACATTTGTTTGGCTGTTAAAGGGCAGACTCACAGATATAACGATGTAGTTGGCCTCTCTTCCTGATGATTTACTGCTTCAGAGTGTGTTTGCAAAAAAACAACAACAAAAAAAAAGAGCAGATTGGTCACAACCCACAGCAGATGGGTCTCACTGCCTCTGTCCTGAAGTCCTCTAGCCTCCCACTGAGACACACACACACACTCTCACACAGACAGTTTTTTCCTTTCACCCCCTTTCTCCGAGGGGCCACAAGCAGGAAGGACGTTCATCTGTAATTGCTGCTCCTGTCCTTGCAGTGTGGCATATCAGCTGTTTATTACTGCTGTAAATATGCCCTCCATGGAATCGATGCAAATTTTCACACTTGTTTGGTGGTTAAGCTGGTGTGCTCTTTGTTTCAGTCACTCTCAAACACTAGATCCTGATGCGGGCACACACGCACAAACAGTGTTTAACAATAATTCTCAGAAACTCTGTAAATTTTTGGTTGTTTGTTTCCGTTTTCCATCTCCTCACTGTGGTGATGCTGTCTGCAGGGCTGAGCGGTGCAGGCAGTTGCTGGCATCTTCTCCATGCCATCTGCCGTGCGAGGGTACGCTCCTAGTGTGTGCCTGTGTGTGTGTGTCTACATGTGTGCATGATTACACACACAGAAGTGCTCTAATTGCCCTCATTTTGGAAGATGTGGGCGTGTGCATCAGCCTCATTTGAACTGACGCTGCACTGTAAAAGAACATGGCTGATGCCCGAGCTGAGTGTCAGCACACACCAAGTAGGCTCAGCTGGAAGGGTGGAAATTTTTGGAGGTGTGTGCTCTAATGAAGTGTATTAGAAGCCATGTTTGAGCTAAAATACAACAAATAAAGTAGAAACGACAAATGTTTTGATTTTTTTTTAAATGCAAAAGTAAACATTGTTTTAAATTAAAACCCTTAAACTACTGTAATTTATATATATATATATATATACTCCAGAAGTGCTACTCCAGAAGTGCTACATGCAGTTCTGCCAGGTCACGTGGGGGTGAGGTACAAGCATCCAGTCTCTGCTTCAGCTGGTCCCAGACATGCTCTATGGGGTTCAGGTCAGGTGACATTGCTGGCCATACCATATGAGGCACTTCGACTTCCTGAAGTTCAGCTGTGACGATTCTAGTAAGATGTGGTGGAGCATTGTTACCCATGAACAGAAAGTCGGGGGTGGGCTGGTTGAAATGGGGGTGACGATGGGTTCTTGATGTCTCTGAGGTAAGAACGTGCAGTGACTGAGCCATCTATAATCACCAAATCTGTTTTGTGCTGACTGGTGATGCCTGCCAAACCCACACACACTGTTCTATGCATACATACCATTTCATACATTTCATGATAAACATATTCCACAAGCCCTCAGGTATAAAACAGTGAGAGAAAGAAAGAAAAAAACCACAAGGATGCTTTTGTACACTCCCTACAGCCTCTAGCCCCGTGCTGTCCACTTTTAGCACTGAGAGCTGTTTAGTAATTTAATTGAAGTGTGTAAAAGAGTTTTTGAAATGGTTCAATTTACATTTAGAAACTCTCCACCTCTTGCCAGAAGGCAGGAGTTTGGGCCTTCTTTTATTTCCAGATTTGAGCCAGTAAACTAGAATTCTCTGAGAAGTCAGAAATTAATCAGAAATAACAAACAGCCTCGAAAACACATTTTTCTGTTCGGGAGCACAAGAAAGTAATTTGTCAATCAAAAAATAATAATGTTAATGTCCATGGATAACAACAGTAATTACATTTTAGCATGAAATATATAATTTTAATTAAAGAGCTGGCATATACTGGTGGATTAACTATTACAGAAACATAAAAAGTGTTTTGGTAGTCCACTTTATACTGTTAATTTATCTGCAGGAGATGCTTCATCACTGTGTGTTTTAACACAAAGGGACTGCAGCTCATGGTAATGCTATTTGTTTCTCCTTTAGGCCTTAACAGACCTCTGGTACCAAACAGCAGCTCTGTGTTCAGGCAAACAGCGTTGATTAGTTAGACGGTCTGAGTGCTGCTTTTCAACCTAACCCTGATCGACACATAATCCGTCAGCGCAACAGTACGTCAGCGCCAATTCACGATGGATCCGTCTCTGGAGTGGAGCACAGCGCAGTGCACTCCATGCCAGTTGGACATGTGAGCTCACAAGATCACAGGAGAACCACATGTTCCCACAGGAATCACACCCATTACAACGTACTTGTATGATAACCAATTCGTATGATAAACTCACCCGGCCCTCCCAAAACTTCAGGAATTTTAGTCCTTCCCTTTTCAGTTGGTGACCTTATAGAAAGGATGTGTTGTGTCGTATATAATTATAAGGTTTTCCACCTCCAGCATAAACTTTTCCTCGTCCATGGTGTCAGATTTCCTCTGGGTCTGACCTACTCATGGTCCTGTACCAGTGACGTAGTTTTGATATACAAGGATAAATTTATGATTGGCAGCCAAAACATGGTGCTTTATTTTGAAATGACTGCATACTCTGATTATTTTTTGTGGGGTTTTTTGCCTGTTTTGTACGAACTGCTCTGCAGAGATTGATGCTTTTCTGGTAAAAACAGACTGGCAGCTTAACAGCCGTGAGCAGCCGTTGGTGGCACGCGCTTGAGACAGAGTGTGTGTATGCATTGACTGACTGGGGTGGTTTCTAAGTTTGGGGTAGTGCGCCGCACTGACACGCCGCGGCACTCACTGTATGTGTGAATTGGGGGTTTGAGACACACACAGACTTAACAGGGTTTAACCTCCAGGGAATCTCAAGTGAGGGTGAGTTCTGCCTACCAGTCACTAAGTCCTCTCTCATGTCTCATTTTCTTTTGAGGAGGGGGCGCTCTGTAAGGTCAGGGCGAGCCTGCTGATTGACATTTGGCATTTCTGTGTGCTAGTGCTGCTGCCTCTGGTATTTGCTCTCCTAATAACAAAGTCAGGTAGAGGACAGAAGCAAGAGCGCAAAGACATGTTACCCAATCTAAAGGACTACAACATAGAATAGAGTGTTGGCTGAGGTAATGTCGTCAAGGAGACTTCAACCATGTTCAGCATCTGCTTCAAATTTCAGAGGATTCTCCTGCGCCGTCATCCTTGAAAAACACATAACAAAGCAGAATCTATCATTGAACCTTTGCTGCATCATCATCACCATGCAGGTCAGGTAGACCAGACTTAATTATTTGACACCAGAGCCCCTTGAGACTACAACATCCAGCTCCGCAGCTCTCCACCTGTTTTCAGACAAACACACACACCACCATGTCATTAAACCTTTCGATGGACACAAATCAATGCTCTGCTGCTTAATGATGATTCAAGTCTCACGATGACATTTTGTGATATCCCCTGGATAGACAATTAAACCAGGCTTCAGCAGCCGCCCTGCCCAGTGGATGAGACATCCACATAAGAAAAGAACAACAACTCATCAATCCTGCTCCCAAAAAACATGGTTTGTGAAGATGAAAAGGAAAAAAAAAACAATGCATCAATCAATGTGAGGCACTGATATCTTAGAAGATGGATGAAGCTTTATTATGAATCAAAACTGACGGGATAAAAAATGCAGTTAATGTGTCGCTGCCAATCTTTTTGGTTGCAGTGTTTTAGTCAATATGAGTGAAGGATGGCTGCTCTCCAAAAGGAGACAGTCTCTCATAAAGAAGTCTCTGTAATGAACTCGAGCTGCTCTGCTGCAAAATTTAAACAAAGTGTTGGAAAATGATGCATGGTTGCATTCAAATCATCAAAAACTTGGCCCTGTGTTTTTCCCGTGCTTTGTGACACCGAAATAAGTGCATTGATGACATCACTGCAAATATTCAGACTTTTGAGCACAGCAGCTGGGTGAGTCGACAAACCAGTCACAATACAATTCTCTTTTTACTGGTTGTCTTAATGATTTGTTCTTAGGCTGTGTTTTAAATTTAGTGTGACGTCAGATGAAAATACAGGTGCCAGATGCAATCGATGCAATAGTTCTATCCGGAGCAAAACTGAAACTGCAGCAGTTTTGAAAAAATGTCTGATGTGACTGTGAATGTTGTCTCTGCGTGATCTCTACATTGATCTTCTGTGTCCTACATCCTTTGAGGAGAGGGCACTGTGCTTTTTGCAGGCTTGATACGGTCCCTCTAGTATCCCTTGAGAAGTTTTACATGATTTTCAGCTTCATTTTAGCTGCTGTCTCTTTACACAAACACCTCTCCTTCTGATTGGCCAGCCATCTAGTGGCCTGTTGGGAGTAGACCTCAGTGTTTGAGGCCCACCCCTCCAGCATGGCATGAACCAGTTAGGACATCCTTAAATAATGATGTCATCATTTCAGCCTCAGGAAGATCTTGTGCTCTTTTTTAAACGGAGCATTTTGATCAGTTTACAGATGGATTCAGGGATTTCTACAACATATGAATACGTAGCCGTTTGTAAATCGGCACATATTTAGTCTGAATATCCAGCATTGTTACTTGATATCCCTGTTCAAAATATGGAAAGCAGAATATCCCCTCTTTAAATGATGCATATTTAGTGATGCTAACTCAACTGCGCAGCCCTGTGTGTGCTGAGCTGGCATTACAGTGGTACCTAGATTATTGTATGTTGAAGCTTACAGTTCATTGACTGTATGTTAAGATGCACACAGTCCGTTTGAAACAGACGCTCATGGTTATGTAAAGTTCAGTGACTCTGCAGTGAGCTGCATTGACAGAGCTGTTAGCCGCAGTGCTATACTTAATTTTTTAGCTTCAAATAACTCAACATCTAAAGAAAAAATAAACCACTAACACTCGTAAGAACAAACTACAATGGTCAAATCCACCAGATGTGTTTCAATTAGATAAAGCATGTTTTTTATCATTATGAATTCTTTTATATCAACAAGGACTAAAACAGCAGATTCAAAATAATATGACTTGGAACTTATCTCATTCTTTGAAGGTTTAACAGTTGTTTATGTTAACTACTGATTGTATTTGTGACACAAGTCACTAAGGATGCTCTGAAGTTTTGAAGTGACTTATTTTACACCAGAACTTCAGATTCTGATCGACCGACTCACTAACTTGCTAAATGTCACAGAGGTCTGAACTCATGGTGCCTCAAGATGAGATCAGACTTCTTATCTTGTCTTGATGTTGGGTCTCTGTTAATAAAATTTATTATCTTCAGGTCTAGACCTGTTAACCCTGTTTTTGGAAAGCGTCTTGAGATAATGTTTGTTTTAAATTGGTACTATATGAATAAAGATTGATTGATTGATCGATTGATTGATTGATTGATTGATGGGGCTGCACAGTAGGGCAGCTGTTAGTGCTGTTGCTCCACAGCAAGAAAGACGCCGCTTTGAATCCCGCTTTCTGTGTGGATTTTGCATTTTCTCCCCGTGCATGCGTGGGTTCTCTCCGGATACTCCGGCTTCCTCCCACAGTCCAAAAACATGCTCACCAGGTCAATTGGTGATTCTAAATTGCCCCTAGGTGTGAGTGTGAGTGTGACAGGTTGTCTGTCTCTGTGTCAGCCCTGCGATTGACTGGCAACTAGTCCAGGGTGTACCCCGTCTCTCACCCTTAGCCAGCTGGGATAGGCTCCAGTCACCCGCGACCCTGAACAGGAGAAGTGGTATTGAAGATGAATGAACGATTGATTGATTGATTAACATCAACGTGCGTGTTTGTTACACATTGCTCAGTCGCGTTAACCAGACACAGCCCTCATTTAACTGTATCTCTGTTTACTAGATCGAAACACGCCAGGAGCAGATTCCTCCTGTCATCAGTAATTGGGTACCAACCGGTAGTAGTCATCATCAGAACTGACATCTCTCTCTCTCTCTCTGGTCGTGTACAGAGACGTGCAGAGCAAGGCAGATCACACTCTAGCTTATTGATCTTACATGCTGATCATATAGAGGGAAAAGAAAATTGAGAAGTGGGAGACAAATTAAACTTCCAGCATGTGTTTTAAAACTGCTGCTAGTTACATTTTTTTAAGTGCTACTTCAAATTTATTCAAAAAAGAAAAAAAGAAAATAACTTTTACCTTAGAAAACAGTGGAAAACAACGTGATGAGATTAAATTCACTGTTTTTCTGTTTCTGTTATAACTACGAGCATTTTGCTGTCTGTTCTCTCTCATTGTGGATAGATTTTTAAAGAAGGTTCCGTACCAAGTTTCAGAGTTGGTCACACCTCCTCACTTAAATGCAAGCTTCTGTCCCTTCTTTGCTCAGAGTTTCTTTGATCCTTTAAGTTTACAGTTTAAGGAGGAAGGAATAGGACTCTGCTGCTTGTGATAATAAACATCTTTCCTCGATCACTTACAGGATATTATGGGGTATAGTTAATGCATAAAGTCCTTTAATCATGGGCTCCATCAAACCTCTTTGCAGTTTTTCTGCTGCACTACGAAAATGAAAGATAAAAGCAAGCATTATGTCTAATTTCAAGTCAAAATTGTCTATTCAACTTGATATGAAATCTCTAATTTCAAGATATTAAAGACAAAATTATGTCAGGGATGCTCTTGAGGAGTAAAAAAATCTGCCAATGAGATAAAAAAAAATGTTAAGTTTCTTGTATTAAGACACTTTTATCAAAGACACTTGACAAATGAATTTTGCTTTTCTCTTGGGAAGTTGTATTTAATCTTTCAACAAACTCAGGCATCATTTTTTAATTTAAGTGTCATAAAATAAATATATTTTTTCAGGACTTTTGTAGAATTGTAGAATTAAAAAAAATGAAACAAATCTCCCCAAAGTGATATTCCAGTCTATCTTCTTCCTCTGTCCTCAAACAGCAGATTTATGGCAGATTGAGTGTTTTCTGTTTCTCTAACCTGCTTCTGTTTTGATGACACCTTGGATGACTGTCAGCTTGTTCTCAGCTTGGCTCTTCCTCTGCTGCCTGCAGCCCTCACACCTGCTTGTGCGCTGATGGCCAGATGATGATAACACACTGTTGGCTAGAAGTACACACATAACTTTATCTTTCAAAGGCCTCGTCACATTTATTGCCACAGAGGCTGTTTATTGCTGGATTTAAAATAATTTCTGCAGAGACTGTATGAGACCAAGCTTTCACAAAGATCAGAGATAATGATGGAGGTAGTCTTAATCACTACCTGTGGATTTGGAATTGAGAAATAAAAGGTTAGCTTCCTAACATTGCGTTTCATTGAGCAATTTCCAATTTGGTTGTCTGTAGCTGCTCAAGTTTCATGACTAGAAAAAGTTGACCTTATCTTTATTAAATGAGGAGATTCTTGCAACACAAATGAGAAAGAGGAAACTGGGTCACGTCTGTGTCTCATCAGGAGGAACTGCACGACCGAGGGTTTGACCTGACACTACAGACTGCAGCTCTTTGACACTGCTCACTTTGGTCCTGATTGATTAATTAAGAAAACACTGATCCAGCCTTAAGTGACCCCTGAATTACAAACTGCAGCTTGTTCATTCAGACAGCGGCTGTTTTCTCAGCTGGAGGTTACACACACACACACACACACACACACACACACACACACACACACACACACACACACACACACACACACACACACAGATACACACCCGTGGTTATTTTGGCGTTTTGATTTTAGTCCCTCGTTGTCATGCATTTTTAATTTCATCCTTGAAGCATTCCGAGACTACAGCTGTCACCATCTTTGATCTGCATACTTTGGTTTCCATAGTAACTGTACAGGTGTTGTTCTTGTGTATGGCAAGGTTAAAAGAAAAGGCACTTTAGCTGTCTGTAGCACTGTTTAAGAGTTCACACACATAAACACACACTCTGGGATGCCTGCAGGTTGTGACTACATTATGGTTCAGTTGTTTATCACATCATCACTATTTATTCTGTATAGACAAACAGAAACACAAACAAACCATGTCGTAAACAACAACATTTATGATGTTGTGTCCCTTAAAGACCCTTGCATGTCCCTTGTTCAGATACAGACACTATGAGAGCACCTGGGATCAGCATGTACGCCTCTAGGTGCATTGATCTGAGGCCATAGTTGCTGAATGCCACAGAAAGCTGACCTGTTTCTTCTCTTCTAAAACATCAGCCCACACAGCTGAAGCATTTATCACGGCTGACACAAGCAACCTCTGTTTTAAAGCAGCTATAAGCACTGATTCAACATGAGGACAGAATGAGAGCGCAGAGCACATCTCTATGCATCAGAGACGACGCCAAACGACGGCTCATCTACACGGTCAGAGCTGCCAAAGGGCAGTGTGCTTTGTGAATCAGACCTTAACTCTGTGATTTAACAGGAGCAAATGAGTCAGGATTCCTGGCTGCTACTAGAGTCCAAAATCCAGATGGAAGAAAGAACCCCCTGAAGTTTAAGTTAAACTTCATTCTGTAATTTAGAATCAGAACTATTTTTTAAGTCCCTTATGTACAAAAATCATATATTCAGAATATTAAAATGAACATGTTCTGCTTTCCCATGTTTTAAACATAGATATAAAGTTACACTAAATGTTCAGACTAAACACGTGCAGATTAGCAAACTGCTTCTTATTCATGTATTGTAGAAATCCCTGAACCCGTATGTAAACTGATCAAAATGATCTGTTCTAAAAAAAATATATAAAAAAATAAATAATTGAGATCTTGCTGAAATAATGAGGTCAGGATCTCCTGACTTGTTGATGGCTCGTTAGAGGAGTGGGCCTCAAACACCATGGTCTGCCCATTACTCTGACAGACCTCTAGAAGGCTAACCAATCAGGGTGAAGGGGGTTTGTTGAGCAGGGAGTCTTAAAGAGACAGCAGCTTAAACAAAGGGTTTCAGAGGCTGAAATAAGAGTTTTCTTAAAACAAAAAAAAATTGAGGAAAAATAGTTTTTGTGTTAGCTGTAAATCACGTAAGGTTGCATACCTCCATACGGTACCAAGGGGACTGTACAAAGCTTTTATTTAAAAAAAAAAAAAAGGCTCAGCCTCTTACTCATCAACATGAAAAGCAGTTTCCTTCATTTCTGTTAAGAAAGTAAAAAATGTATTCTTCCTCCTTGCGTATTATTATTCCACCACAGGCAGCTGAAGTTAAACATTTTTTGGCCCTTTTCAGAATAGCTGCTCTCACGAAATCATTCACATGCTTTTTTTTCAGGAAAATCAATACTAAAATAAGTATGTTTGGCATTTAAAAAAATGCATGTTCAATAAAAACTTTGCTAAAAAACGCCTCAAGTGGACTCTCATTGAACTGCACCAGGGGTTGTTTTTTTTTTTTTTTTTTTTTTTTTTTTTTTTTTTTTTTTTTTTTGATGGGTCAGGTTTTACAGGCTTAAAGGATCGTCAGAGGCCTCTTGTGCATTTCCAGTCTCCCACAGGGCTGTTAAGACGTCCCATTATAGTAACACCCTTTGGCATAAATCTAGACTTCAGGAGTATCGGTGTCACACGCACGCTCATGTTAAGATATGTACACATACACACGGCACAGTTACACCTTGACTTTGCTCACATTGAGACTGCTCCATCACCCCTCAGTTACTATCCCAGGAAGCAGCTTAGACCTGGGGCAGTTTGATTCCACTATCACACCACTGTCACATTTATATTTGAGAGGTTATAAAAGTCCCACCTCGAAAGGTTTTGATATATTTCAACAAAAAATATAACATATTTTTCCTCTTTCCATGTTCGTTTAGAAAGCAGATGACCGAGAGAAGAGGCAGGAAGCCCACCGTTTCCACTTTGACGCCATGTGATGGGAGAGAACTGCACCATGGGGGATCATCATCTCCTGTCCTCATGCTTCTCTTCCCCTCGCCCTCCCCCTGCTCTCACACACATTTTCTCTCACACATTTCAAGGGCCAATAAACGGATCCTCATCTGCCCCAAAATGTTTCTTTTTGATACTTTTCCAGTCCTCCAGTTGGATGTGAAATATTTATGTTGCGTTTCATTAATTCATTCCAGTGTTAGAAGTACAGGAGCCGTAACAAGGCCATGGAGACACAGAGAGAAATCCTAATGGAGATCACTCTGGAGTTTAAAGCAGGGATTTTTTTGGGATGGCTGTAGACTGCAGCATGATCCTCACTGGTGTTATTTAAGTACTCTTTCACCATAATGATGCTAATTTCTGCTTAAAAGCCCAATAATTACTGCAATATTATGAGCTGTGTAATCACTGGAAGAGAAGAGTCTTTGGCACAATGTGAAATGTTACTTGAAGTCTTTGTTGGTTACTGTACTTTGTCGAGTTTCTTCACCTCAGTTGTTTTTATCTGGTTGAGTTATTATGAAGGAATCTGTCAGATTTGATCACCTGGGATATCAAACCGAGTTATATTCTGGAGTGTCGATCCCTGCCATTAAAAACTGAGTCGGTCTCATGCATCATCAAAATAATAATGATACTAAACTCACCAAGAATGAAGGATGGTCTCCAGTTCTGCTGAGTGCAGATTCATGTTTCTGTCGATGATCATATCACAGTCCATCTTGGGAGTGCCAAAAAAGCTTTTTTTGTGTTGTGTCTCTCAGTTTGTAATGTAACAGCATGAAAGGTCAGAAGATCGTCTAAAACAGCTTGTCCAGCTGAAGAAGTCGCTGTGATCCGGCTTGTTTTCAGACAAAGTTTTAATTATTGAAAGTTGATCAGACCAAGCACTCCAAAGCGTGTTCAGATTTGTATTTTTACGAGAATGAGCTCATGCCTTTGCCGGTGGTTTGCACTTTTAAACTAATGACTTACTGCAAGTGAGTGTAATTTATTTTGCTTTGTGGATTTTATTTGCGAATTAATGTTTGAGCTATTAAATGTGTTTACTCTCTGGGTTTGAAAATAAAGATTTCTCCTGCTTCAAACAACTGGGGCTGTTGGGTTTGTTTACTCCTCCTCTCTCTCTCTCTCTTCCTTCCTTTCTTCTTTTGTCTCTTTCTCTTCATTCTTCTTTTTCTCATTATTCTCCAGTCTCTCAGTTTTTCGTCCTTGTCCTTTTCCTCTGAAGGTTATCACTGTCTTCCTTTTCTACACCTGGTCCTCTTCCTCTTCTTCTTCTGTGTCTTTGTCTCTTTTTATTGGGCAGGTTTCTTTAGGTCTTCTTCTTCATCATTTTGGTCTAAAACTGTTTTAATCTTTGCTCTTGTGGTTTTCTGCATTCAGGGTTTGTGTTTTTCTCAGATTAAAATTTCTCCTAAAGCATTTTTGAGAAAATATCAGGCGCTGAAGCCAATCATAAGCTCTATGTGCTCATGCAGAAATTTTAACTCAAACTTGCCTGAGACTTTTCCTGCCTACCCAGCTGTAATATTTTTATGTGAAGTCAGGGATGACCTGTCCTTTTCTCTATAAACCCCCCAAAGCTTAGCCATCAATTGCTTTTTAGTGAATAATCTGACTAATCAAAGTTGGTTTTAGTGATTATAACTTGGGTAATATGCAGTCAGAGATTGTCTTCTTAAAAGATTAACAGAAGTATCAGCAAGGGCGAAAATCATCAGAGGTGGCAGGTGGGTTCCAAATTACAATTTGGTTATGGGTTGGCACTCTTAGAATAAATTTAAAGCAGGGGTGTGTGCTTTCCTTTGTAAGCATGTATATAAAATAATGTTAGGCGTTCAAACCAAACAGGTACAGATTTTTGAACCTCTACATATTCGTATGTTGTAGAAATTCCTTAATCTCTCTGTGAACTGATCAAAACATTCAGTTCCAAAAACAGCACAAGATCTCATAAGCATCTCCAAACTGGTTAGTGATGCTTTGGAGGCACGGGCCTCAAACACCAAGGTCTGCCCAAAGCTCTGCCAGGGAAGGGGGGTTTTAGTGTGGGCAGCCTTAAAGGGACAGCAGCTAAAACAAAGTGTACAGTCAGAGGCTGATATGAGTGTTTTCTAAAACACCAGTCTGACAAGAAAAAGGTTTGTTTATTTATTCAAGATGTAAATCATGCGAATCATGTAAAGGGACAATTTGAGGTCTAAAAATAAGCTCAATACACCCCAATAATTTCCACAATCATCTCAATGATGGCTCACCTTGAACTCACTTTATTCTCTATAATAATGTCCTTTCATTTTTCCTTTTTCTCGAAACTGTGATCCAACGAAACCTGAAATAATCATATATTTGAAAAATATACAGTGATTCACTTTTATCAAAATACTTGCACACATGGTCGTCCCTAAAATGCATGAATCCTTTTGATTCTGGAGGTGGTTTCATCGACTACAGCAGAGTATCGACATTTGACGAAATGAAGCGGTTATGATATGAGCGTTAAGTCCTGAATCTGCCGGGACACCACTAAGCACTGTTTCCAGCTTTGTTATCAATATTATGTCATAGTTTTATTACACTGTTCTTAAAACTCTTGGTGAGATACAAATTAAGTCTTAAACCCATAAATTATTCACGACTTACATGAATGATTCCCCTGAAAGTCCTTTCTAAGAACGTCTTTTGTTTGTTTTGTTGCTGGAAGGCTCCAGGGTAATTTATACTCAAAAATAATCATCTTTATGTTCTGCTGTTATCTAAATTTGTAATGAGTGAAGCAGCCGAGGAATTAAACTGCCTTTAATTTTCAGAGGACCCCCGGAAGCTGCTTTAAGCCTCCCGCTGGGCTCAGCACCCCACTTCAGGAGCCACCCTGTTCAATAATGCATACAGAGAGGAAGAGTCTCTCAGGCTTATGGCCTTTAAATACATCAGCACTGATGTGTGTGTGGTTGTGTGTGTATGGAGTGGTGATGGTGGGTGGGTGGGTGAGAGTGGATTAGTACAGTATTGATAATCAATGGCTCTGTATGCGCACCTGTGTGTATGTGTGTGTCTGTGAGTGTGCTTGCTTAGAGAGGCAGAGAGAGAGGGGGAGATTAAAGCAAGGAGGAGGTGGTGCACGCTGCCGCTGTGTTAAGCTGTTTAAAGAGAGTCAAAACCGGAATGGAGGTCGTTTCCCTGAAAAATAAAAGCATGTAGACAAAATAAATAAATAAATAAACATGCACATAGGTGTTATTTCAGTTAACCGTTTCTGATGACTTCACCCAGAGGATAAAACAATGGACTGAGAGCCATGGGGTTAACAATTTAGCCAGTGAGCCACAATAAAAAAAGGGGTTCACAACAAAGTTCCCTTTACAAAATCTTTTAAATTCACAAGTTACACACCTAAATATTTGAGCTGTTTGCTTTTTTAATGATGATCACCATGGATCTGTTGTAGGTCTTGTAGGACTTTTGTTTTTTTGTTTTTAAAGTATTTTACAGTATAGTATGTTTATCTCTGCGAGCTCCGATCCTCTGAAGAGAAACCTGCTGGAGAGCCAGAATGGCTGTGCAACACATATATTCACTTCATTCTAAATCCGTGATAAGATGTGCTGTCCCCAAGCAGCAACCCCGGGTGCAGTTCAGTGAGAGTCCACTTGAGGCTGGCTGCAGAAACACCAGAAACCATAGACACACCAGGCCAAAAAATCTGATATTTATACCTTAAAGAAATGTGTTTATAGCCTGGCACACTGGACGGGGGTACATTTTTTCCATAAGTCATTATTTTCAAAGTTATGAAACTTTAGAGTTTTGCCCATATAAGGGCATAGCCAAGAGCGGACTGGCCATCAGGAGCACCGGGAGGTTTCCCGGTTGGCCGCTGCCTCAGTGGGCTGGTAAGGCCAAGACTGAAAAAAAAAGGACTCTGCCGCTGGTTTACCGTTTCTTTAGTGTCTAGCTAATCAACATTGGCCCACATGGTGTGTCAATCACCATGTGGGCCAATCACAGCCGAAGGCCGAGGGCCGCGGCCCCTCCTCCCTCTGCCCCTCTTCCCTCTACATGTGTCAATCAATCAATCTGCAAACATGGATAAGAAAAGGAAAGGTGGAGCGGAGAAGAAGAGGGAGAAAAAGAGACTGACGCTACAAGCAGATGCTGCCAAGAGCAAAAAACTTACGGATATATTCGCCAGTACTAATGCAGCAGCAGGGCCGTCAACATTTACAGCATCACCTGCAGCTCTGGAGGCTGCGACATCGCAGATGACGTTTGGAGGAGGTGGAGGAGGACAACATGACCGGGGGGATACTAGTGAGGTACGCTATATGCTAATATGATAGCTTGTTAACTTTTAGCACAACGCATGTAGGCTCGTTTAGATGTCAAAACGTCATTGTTTGTAGAGTTTAGCTCAGTGGCATTAACCAACATCAACATGGCAGCTGATTAACGCCCCGGGCCCCTGAGTGGGCCAGTCAGGTACTAAACTCCCGGGCCTCTTTTTTGCCCCAGTCCGCCCCTGGGCATAGCTGGCTTGACTGACAAGTGGACATCCTGTAGCTGTGTGCAAAGAGGCTGAAGACCTGCCACTTTACCTAATCCTAACTGGAATGATGATACATAGGTTGAGTTCAACATTTCAAATATTACCCCCATAGGCTTCAAATCTTAACATCAGAAACAAATGGGTGACATCACAGGCTCTATGTCCATATATTAAATAGTCTAGAGCTGACCTATTCATTTTGTAAAGCTTTACAGCACGAAGGCTGAAACAAGGTAGAAAATAAAACTGCCCCAGTCATATTTAACTGACCCTGAGTGACAGTTTTATCATTCTTAGGCTAGCTCCTATGAGCCGAACCTACATCCATATTTTCTTGTGATTATGAATCGTTTTCTTGAGATCTCAAATATCCTATCAAACTTGCAAAAGTAAATTAATGAATTAATGAATGAATAAATAAGGAAAGAAAGAAAGAAAGAAAGAAAGAAAGAAAGAAAGAAAGAAAGAAATAGATATGCATAATTTACCTTGTCACTGTGGACAGTTGCATGCATGGTGGCATGTTGTGATCTGAACTTTCACAATGACCAGCCTTCTCTTTTGTTTTCTAGGTCAACAGAAAATCCGTCTTTGATTACATTTGATTACACAATAGGAAAAAATGAGCAAACTCAATAAATAGATAGGCATTGGAAAACATAAAAAAAACATGAAGTTGTCATTAAAGGGAGTAGATAAAATGTATGTCCGTGTGTCAGCTTAGGGATCCCATAAATACCCACACATCTCTGATTATTTCTTTGGGTTGCAGTTTGCCAGTGAAGCTTTATTTTGAGAAACCGGAAACGAGATTTTTTCATTGTGTCTACCTTGATGCTCCACATGACAAGCTACTCATTGATGTAAGCAGCGCCCAAGGCTTAAATGAGCCCCGTTCAGGAGCGTTTCTTAGTTCAGACACGGACAGAGAGCAGACAAGCGCACATTCCTCCTCCTCCTCTTCTTCTTCTTCCTCCCCTTTACTCTCTCTCTCTCTCTCTCTCTCTCTCTCTCTCTCTCTCTCTCTCTCTCTCTCTCTCTCTCTGTGTGTGTCTTCCTGCATCCATCATCCATCCATTTGCGTCTTTTGGATACCTACCTCTCCTAGAGCGCGTGCTGGATCAGTCCACCCTCCTCGTGTCATCTTCGCTGTAGTCCTGCTGGAAGCTGTATATACAGTGATGATGATGCCTGACTGAACGGCTCGCGCTGCTCTTCATCTCGCTGCTGGATCAAAGACTGAAGTAGACCTCTCCGTGCTGGAGCGTTTCCCTGCGTAATGGATTTACTGTTGTCGGAGAAAAGTTGGATTTCGTGAAGAGCGCAACGGACCCCTAACATGGACAGAATAGGAGGGCGTTTTTAGAAAGGTGCTTTTGGGTTTGGAATCACATCGTGAGAGGAAATGCACAGAGGTGAGTTGTGCGCGAGCTGACCGATCATCCGTGATGCGCGTCAAGGTCCAACGCCTTGTCCAGAAAGAATAGACAGTCAATTCAAAGCTTGGATTAAATGCGTTTCACCACTCTGTCTTATCCTAACACATGGCATTTTTTAATTGTTTGGGTTTGAATGCATCTGAAGCAAGTGTAGGTTGGCATTACATGAGGAAAATGCAGTTGCACGTGAAAATATTGTTTAAATATTTGCTTATATTTCTTTGACTGAGACAGAAAATGTAAGTTACAGGTAGGTTTCGTCGGAGTTCAATCCGTACAGCACCGTATTTCACGTCTTATATCGTTTATTGGATTTGGTGTCAACTTGCCCTCTCGTGACCGTTTATGGGAAATATTTATTTTATTAGCCTCATTACTCATCGATTATAAACCTAACGGTGTCCTCATACTGAGTTCGCTGCATCTTAGTCCGCCTCCCATTCGATTTGTCGTAGTTTTTTCTGAACAGAGCCAAATAAATGTAAAGCAAACTGAACCAGCCAACCAGTTGCGTTCCCGTGTTGTTTATGGTTATTTATAATTATTAACCTGTATACTCCTGCACTCTGGTCCACTTGAGCGTACAGTTAAAAAAAAAAAAAAAAAAAGACCAGATCCCTGAGGTTTTCCTTCGTGCAGCCAGTTCTGGCTCTGTGAGGTGTGCCTCTGCTCCCACCAGCCTACGTGAGTGAAATGCGATGTTGACTCCTGATTTTATGGACAGCAAAGGTCAAATACAGTCTAAAACCCTCATATGAGAGGTGGTACCATCAGTAAGCATGACTACTTTTCACTGAGATCACAGTCTGATAATTTTAATGCCACTCACGAATTTGTTCCCTGTCAAATATTTGCCGCGTATCAAGGTTTCGGGTGGCACGAGGCGCCATAATTTTGTCTTTGTTTTAATTTCCTTGCATTATTCTGAAAAACATTCACAGCAGCTCACATAAATCATTATATATGATGATATATATAGATATAAAATCTCTTAGATACGAAGCTATGATAAGCTCATTTTGTCTCCACGGCGAGGCGAGCTCTCCAAGTTCAGACCCACACACCTACGCCCGTTGTGGTGCGCACGCGACAGCCCGCGCTCGTGTTTCTGCTCCACTGACTCCCGCTCTAGCCTCTGTCTCGCGCCATCAACACCTGAGGCGCGCGCCGCAGCACGAGGCTGCACAATGTCAGTGTAGCATTCTTAATTCGTCTGTGTGGACAGTTTGAAGCCGAGACTCTGAGGTTAAAGGCATGAATAGTAGACTATTAGCTTCTATTTAACTGCAGAATTGACTTTTAATTAATTTATATTTATATTAACTACTGAATGGTCTGATTAGCTCTAAAGTGGACACAGGTATAGCTTACCTGCTGCTCATGTCTCTGCTCATCTGTAACAAACATGACAGGATAGAAATAAGGCCTATTCATCTTTTTCGTGTAACTAAGTTGTAAAGTAGCTTTGCTCTCTGTTTTGACATTACCCTCTATCTGATAGCCGAGAAGCATGATCTCATTAATGTCATAAGAGGAAGGCCACGGCTCTTTATTCAGACAGGAAATTACACAGTGTACGTTCTTAAATTCCTCCCTTTAGTCCAATGTTACAGAAAGCTGTGTACATGACCTCTGGTTTCAGTTTTGTCTAGTCAGTTTCCAGAAGAAGAGAGCAGATTCACTTGGCTGGTAAGCAAAAGCGAGAAGTGATGTAAAATTGAAATGACATGACCTAGAATCAGAGGGTTGATCCCGGGGTAATTTCTCCTCTTACGCTGTATAACGAGCAGAGGTCGGATGACATTTGTTTTGTAGGATGTCTTCAAATGTCTGAAATGTTTCCTTGCATGAATGAGTAAGCTGCATGTTTGCACTATTCTTAAATACAATGATTAAGAGAGATGACGACATATAGGCTGAGTAAGAGATGCACGTCTTCTTAGAACTGCCTAATTCAGCTTTAAAACAGGGACTCCTTATCTTTTTTTTTTTCCCCTAGACTCATCCTCTATTGTTTAGTTATCTGCTGGATATCAGTTTATTTAATTTAATTTTTTACTTAACTTATTACTCCAAGCAACTTATTTCCTTTAAGGTAAAATAAAGTTGTCTTCAGTGAATTAAATTAATAAATTTGTGTGAGGAAAAAAAAACTAGGAAATATAAAGTGCTGGCACCATAATAGGTTAGCATAATTTAAAGCACCTGTAAGGTGTTTGAAAATAGTTACAAAACAGACCAGTGCCTCTTTTTAATCGACAAGCTAGCCTGTTAGCGACTTTACTGACTGTTGTTACATATAGTTGCTGTTATTGTCATCCACAATTACTGCAGCAAGGGAAGGTGTCAATCAGAGTGATTAAATGCCAGCCGTCAAAACAGCCTCTTCCTCTCATGTTCCAAAGAAAAGATTTTTTCTGAGATTTATTTGACTATTAAGAATTGTATCATCAAAGAAATACTGTTTCCTCCAGAGGGGGCGCCAAACCTGACACAACCTCAGAGGTCCCTACAGGAGCTTTAAATGTAGAAACTCAATGTGTTTATTTAAATCCTTCCCATCCCACTCTGCCCAGTCAAACATGAGGCAATTTTCCTTCACTTTATTTCATTTATTTATTTACTTAAATGTGTAACTTTCTGCTTTTGCTAA
This sequence comes from Labroides dimidiatus, assembly GCA_030710495.1. NCBI lineage: Eukaryota > Metazoa > Chordata > Actinopteri > Labriformes > Labridae > Labroides > Labroides dimidiatus. Next base: position 26,249,310 of record CM061144.1, on the reverse strand, counting down.
ATATTATTGATCTTCCGTTTCTATTGCATATAAAGTTCCTTTTCTTGGTATAAAATCTGCTTCTCTATTCAGATTTTGTTTAATTTATTATGTGACTAAAGGTGTAACACCTTAAATAATTGAGCAACTGTGGCTGAAAAGTTCTGACTGCGTCTTTTTTCCGTTAGTATTTCCAGCCAGAAGTTCTAAAACACATTGATTCCCAGCTTTGTGGAGCAGTTAACTGTGTTTTTGCTTTCTGTGAGATTTAGTGTCTGATTTATCAGGAAAAAAAGTTTCTCCTACAGCCTTCTACTAAAACTTGATTTGAGTTTGGGAGGTCTGCTCTCTGAATGTGCCTGTGGTAGCTTTAACAAACACATTCTTCATGGTGAGATAATGGAGATAGAAGTAATAATGAACCCACAGCGCTAGGGGCCCTGTGTGTGTGTGTAAAATAAGACCATTTAAACCTACATGCTCTTTCAGGCTAATGCTCAACATGCATCTCTCTCTCTCTCTCTCTCTCTCTCTCTCTCTCTCTCTCTCTCTCTCTCTCTCTCTCTCTCTCTCTCTCTCTCTCCCTCCGTCCCCATCCTTCCTTTCTTCCTGGCTGCTTTTATGCAGCGTGCCAGCCTCATCCCTGCTCTGTAATGCTATGTTAGCGGGCCAACCCATTATGAACTCAGTGGGGATCAGGTCTACAGGGGCTTATCAGAGCGCGGCAGTGTCAGGAGCTGTAACATGCTCGCCCTCAGTGCAGATATCATTGTAATACAACATATTTCACCCTTTGTCTGCAGCCGTGTTCTGCCCATACGCCTGTCTTCTCATCAGCGCTGTAAGCCTCAGAGCCTGCCATCCTGTTTTTTTCTGTTAATGCTTTATATTTCTGCTGCCTCCAGGCTGCAAACTCCCAGATTGGGGTCTATTAGTTTGGATCATCAATGATGGTTTAAAAATATTTCAAACGAGCTTCTGCTTGGACGCACTGATTGAGAAAAGCAGAACAGATTCTGATTTGGATGTTAAAATATAATTTTTCCTGGAAGACATTTCCTGTAGCAGTGCTTTATTCTGTATTTCATGTAAACACAATTAACATGCAAGCCTTTCATTTGAAAACAAATGATCACAAGCAGAAGTGAGAGGATTTTCCATGTAAATCTCATATACAATATGTCTTTTTTTGGACAGTCTGCAAAAACTTAACAATGGGCTAAAACAGGTTTCAATAGCATATGATCATTATGTGACGCTCAGACATGCATGTCCACTACTCATTGAAAATCAAAGTGCTTCCTGTTGGGCTGATGTCTAGCAATGGGGTGATGTATCGACCAGTACATCATCTGTTACCAGCAGTTATTTAATAAAATGAAACTGCTTCTGTTTTCCTTCTGATGCATTGAGTGCTTTCACTAATCCTGACATATCCACCACAGCCACTTCAGTGATCCTTCTGCTATTGCTTCGTAAAAAGTTTCTGCGCTGATGCTTCTTTTTCTCTGCAAGACTTGATGTAAGTTCATGTAATCAAGTCTGAGGTTCATTCAGCGTAGAGATGAAACTAAGATTTAATATACAGATAGTAAACAAGCAGACCCACTTTGGTGTGATTGTTTATTGACAAAGAACTTGTTTTCAAACAAACTCTGCATTTATTGGTTTCTGCTTCCTAATACAAGAGAAGGGGATTTATTTTGAGAGCTTTTTTAGGCTGTACTTGTTTAAAGTCTCCTTAAATCGCGCTCTCACCAAAAACAACAAGAAAAAACAGGTTCAGAATGAAGCTTACCTGTCAGTCAGTCTGCATTCAGTGTGTACTACCAGAGGCAGGCTAAAGGTTTGTCTGAGGAAGGTGATTTGATGCAGGTAATGATGCTCCTCTGATGTCCTCCTGATAGACTTGCACTGTATACACCTGCAGGCGAGTTTCTTTTGCCTGTATCTCCAAAAATTCATGTCCTAACTTTAGCTGAGTGGATTTCCTGAGTTTGTTTGGTGGGAAATCATTGGCCTACATATTTAGTAAATTAGGTATTAGTGATAAGAAGACATGTCCCTCTGTGGCTGCCAAATGTTTGAGTCCAACATGTAATTTTCAAAGTGATTAGAAGATTCAAAGTTTGTGAAATCAGCAGCTGTCTTTCAGTATAATGCCTGCTGGACTGCAGAGCCAAAACTGAATGATAAATATTAGTTTTTGGGTTTGCATTTGTTGTAAAACTGCTGAAGTTGATGTTAAAAAAATCATATTGATAAATGGTGACCCATCAGTCCCTCAGTGAGCAAAAAAGCTTGAAACTATGTTTCTTCAGCCTTGCATGTCTGTCAATTTTTCAAGATGATTCATCTTTAAATCAATCTGCAACATTTCTCCAGCACTGCCTTCATGAAGTATTTACATGCATGATATAAGGGGATTACACCATGAAATACACTGGTTTAATGAAGACGCGCACACACTGATAAGTACCTTCCTTTGATTTAGCTAGATGGAAATCAGTCGAAATTTCCAATCAATCCTGCAGCTGATCCTGTGTTTAATCTGTAGTTGTTGAATCATTTCTGTTTTTATATTTGATCACAGCATCCTGTGACTAATGTGCTGTGTCTCTGTTTTCAGCGTGGATACTCTTCTTTCTCATCGAAGAGGCTTTCGCTCTGGCACAGAGAAATAAAGGTGAGTAGCCACTCTCCCTTAATGCTTTCCCACCAACACTGAATCGCTTTGAAATAGGTAGTTATTATCATGACTTGTAACACAGAGTAAAAGGGTTTATTTTCGTAATTTCATCATGCCTCCCCTCCTCTCCTTTCCTCATTATTGCCAGCCCTCCCTCCTCTCCCCCTGCCCTCCAATCGTTCCCTCATTGATCCCCCGACTCAATAACCCATCTGTTCATTTGTTCTCTGCCTCTCTGCTTTAAGATGCCCCGAGCGAGCATGGCGCCCAGAGCCCTAACCAAAACGACTGTGGCACATGGGTCCGCAACATCAATGGCGGGGTGTTCACTTCACCAAACTACCCGAATACGTATCCTCCCAACAAGGAGTGTGTGTACATCTTGGAAGGTAACGGCGACTCCTTCGTCTTCTCTTGACAGAACAGCTGACACAGTTTCCTCCTCTCAGCATATTGCCTCCTTCAGTGAATGTTATTAGTCTGACTGACATTGTTTTATATAACCTCGCCCCTATCTGATTTTCTGTTCCTTTGCTGGCGGGCAATCAGCTTGACATTTTCTGAATGAGCCATCCGCTGGAGCTTGTTTCCCCCCATGGATGTAAACCTTTGAAACTGATGGGAAGTGGCGCATCATTGTGGGTATCTCTGACTCCTGCCCTAATCAGAGGAGTGCTGTGTTCGACTCCATTGGCAGGGTGTGTCACAGGACTCCTGCCATTAGATGAAACATAAAAGAGATGAACATCTGCTGCACAACCGAGCTTTGGGGGCCCATCACTGAAATGTGAGCGTCCTTGTCAACACTTTTGGTGTTTACCAGAAACACAACTTCCATCAGCATTTTAGGAAGCATAATGGAAGGCATCGTTAGCAGCGATATGAGACAGGGTCTGGGAAAGCTGTTGATGTGTTGTCAACTGAATTGATGAACTGTTTGTCCGTGAAGTTAAAACTCAGCCTCTCATGCAGATGAGATGTATGGTGCTTTCTCTCTTGCTGAGGTAAGGGAATAGATTTTACACACAGCTCAAGGGCTCCCCCTGTGGACAAATCAGTCAGAGACTCACTGTGCATGAATAGAGGGTGACTCCATCACAGGCAGCAAACCAGTGTGTGCAGAGGGGGTTAAACCTCACATGTAGGGATTTGATTTCTTACTAAAATAAAGTAAAAAATCTGCAGGCTCTGATATTATTTTGCTTTTTGTGAACAAAAGTTGTCCCTGAGCTTTTAATAAGCTTTAAAAAAAAATCTACTCACAGTCAAAAGGAAAAGATTTCTCTCTGGAGGACATTTCTGCAGGCTCTTTCTGTAAAAAAACTACCTGAACCTCAGGTCATATTTGACATGCTAATTAAACTAAATCATTCTAACTTCAAATTAATTAAAAAAAATATTCTGAAAATAATGTCCGAATGGAGAGTGTCCTGCCGCTCTGTTTCTTCTCCACTATCCACATCAGTGACGGTTGGTTCGCTTTTATCTCAACTTGCCTCTCCGTGTCATTTCTGTTTGAAACATCTTTGTCTTTTTTTAATTAGTATTTCTTTATTTCTTCATTCAGACCCCCATTAGCTCCCGTTAATGAAGCAGAGATTCATCCTGGGGTCATCATACAATAAACATTGAGTATGCATGATTAGCTGTTTTAATTATGTCAAGGATTGTGTGTGTGTGTGTGTGTGTGTGTGTGTGTGTGTGTGTGTGTGTGTGTGTGTGTGTGTGTGTGTGTGTGTGTGTGTGTGTGTGATTTAAGTGAATTTGAATATGGCATGGTTGTTGGTGCCAGGCGGGCTGGTCTGAGTATTTTAGAAACTGCTGATCTACTGGGATTTTCACGCACAACCATCTCTAGGGTTTACTGAGAATGGTCTGAAAAAGAGAAAATATCCAGTGAGCGGCAGTTCTGTGGGTGAAAATGCCTTGTTGATGCCTGAGGTCAGAGGAGAATGGCCAGACTGGTTCGAGCTGATAGAAAGGCAACAGTAACTCAAATAACCACTCGTTACAACCGAGGTATGCAGAAGAGCATCTCTGCACAACACGTCGAACCTTGAGGCAGATGGGCTACAGCAGCAGAAGACCACACCGGGTGCCACTCCTGTCAGCTAAGGACAAGAAACTGAGGCTACAATTCACACAGGCTCATCAAAATTGGACAACAGAAAATTGGAAAAACGTTGCCTGGTCTGATGAGTCTCGATTTCTGCTGCGACATGCGGATGGTAGGGTCAGAATTTGGCGTCAACAATATGAAAGCATGGATCCATCCTGCCTTGTATCAATGGTTCAGGCTGGTGGTGGTGTTATGGTGTGGGGAATATTTTCATGGCACACTTTGGGCCCCTTAGTACGAATTAAGCATTGTTTCAATGCCACAGCCTACCTGAGTATTGTCGCTGACCATGTCCATCCCTTTATGACCAGTGTACCCATGTTCTGATGGCTACTTCCAGCAGGATAACACACCATGTCCTAAAGCTGGAATCATCTCAGACTGGTTTCTTGAACATAACAATGAATCACAATGAAGTTGTAGAATTGTAGACTTTAATTAACATGACTAACCCTAACTAACAACCTGCATTCATACAATGAAGTCAGATAGATTTGCAAAGTGTACCTAACATCAGCAGAGCTAGCAACACCACTCCTGTCTTCCCTGCAGGTTAACGCTGACATATCTTTAATGTGACATAGCCTCCAAACAACTTATTTCTATTTTCTAGATCAAAATACTGACAAACTATGCCACAGTATAATATTACATCAATCACCTTTGCTCGCTTACAACCTTAAAGAAGTAGAGCACCGTCAAACTACAGCAGGAACCATTTACCAGAGACACAGCCCCCACTAGTGGAGTATGGCTGCACAGCACCTCAGACACAGCATGAATTGCAGCCATCAAGGGCACTCTTAAAGTGATCATCTTGCAGACTTTAACCCTGTAAGGCCCAGCGTTGTAATATTACAACATTTTTATTTTTTCTAAAAAAAGGTATAAACGTTTTGTTTTTCTTGTTTTTTTTCACATTAACATAGTCATTGGGTCCTATTGTTCAGTCCCACAATACTATTGGATAGGACATTTGTATATAAGTCCGGCCCACAGGTCCCGAACTTTCACAAGCTGCGAAACTTTGGCTGAGCAACAACGCTTTGTTTCATTGGACCACATCTATAAGATTTAAGTAAGTAAAATGTCTTAAATATTTTTTTTGGTGATCATTACACTGTCTAGAACATGTACATATGTAGTTTTTGTGAAATACATTCCTCAATTGTAAATTAGAGCATGTTGTATAGTTGTTGTAATTTTACAACACTGGGCCTTTGGGGCAGCAAAACGGCCATGTTGTAAGTTTACAACATACCTGGCTAAGTGTAGTCTAAATATGCATTTTGACAGGGACCTTCTACTTTTTACAATATATTTTAAATTACACACATTTTCTACACATTCCAGACCCTAGTATATATTATGTAGGCTGTATATTTATTTTTACTTTAATTTCCAATCCAATACTATTTGGAACCCATTGCTTATAATGATATAGTAATCACCTTCAACAGTTTAGTTTCTCATTCTGTATGTATATGTGCCCATTGTTTTGGCTCAATTCACAGTCAAACAGTTAGTTCTGGGGGGATGCTGGGGGATGCTTGTTGCATTGTTGTGGAACAGGTGAGAATGTTCAGGAATGTGGAATTATCATCCTAAAAGCAGTGCTTCATGCATTCCTTTTAGGATGATAATCGGAGTACAATAGATTGGCCAGACAGTATTGTGTGACTAGAGAAATGTGTGAAGAGGTTACTTTAGTTGAAAGTGTAAACACTTTGCCCCTCCACCCATGTACTAAAGATAGGGTTGGATGGGGTGGGAACAGCCAGGCAGGTGCGCATACCCAACTGCAACCTGGACGACGACAAGAGCTTGAAGAAGAAGGGGAGAGGAACCTTTGACTACAGAGTGGAAGTGAAACACAACATCTGTGCCGTCAAATGGTATGATAACAGGGCGGTGACACTTGTGTCATCCTTTGCTGGAACAGAACCGGTGCAGAAGATTCAACGCTGGGACAAAGCCAACAAGACCTACGTTCAAGTTGAAAGGCCTTACATTGTGGGTACCTACAACACATACATGGGAGGTGTGGAAAGAGACACTGAACATGAGACATTTCCAGGCAGAGCTCGCATCCTCTCTCATTCTGGTGGACACAGTCAAAACTCCAAAGAGGGGACGACCATCTTCAGGAAATGGTAGGTTAGTGACAACAGGCAGCCCTTTGAATGCACAGAAGAGACCATCCTTGGGTGATGGGAGTGCATACAGTGTTCCACCAAAGAGATCATGTGCACACCCACCACTGGATGCATGCAAGGACCTCATTGGACATTTTCCAATGAAGACTACGAGAGGACGCTGCAGACATTGCCCTAAAGGGTACACGAACACACAATGCTGCAAGTGTGATGTTCGACTTTGCTTTTCAGAGGACAAGGACTGTTTTTGGGACCATCACTCTTAAATGATCACTCCACTACTCACTTATATCTCTATACTGTACATATTCGCCCGTCCCTGCATGCTTGCCTTGCATGTGTTCCTGTTTTTTATTTTTACATTGTTTTCAAATAAAATGTCCATTCATAAAAATATGACTTATGTTGTTATTATTATTCATGTTATATACTGTTCTGGGGCTAAGTAATAAGCAATCAACCATACAAATGAACCCTTAGTTTGTTTTACTGAGGTACAAACACTTGTACCGTTCTGTTCAGACAATGACTACAAATAGCCTACAGGAAATTCTGCTACCCATTTGACCCAACGTTGTAATATTACAACGTTTCCATAAAACCTTACAAAAACAATTTTTTTTTGCAAACACTTCATTTTCATCTCCAAAGGCCTCCTACAACACCATCTAAGTGGTTGAAAAATTTTTTTTTTATGTTTTACTATGTCTGGGTCTTACAGGGTTAAAGTGATATAAAATCCACAATTTGAGATGAGCTTATCAGCACCAGAATCAGTTATTTCTAAATACAGTATTTCTCAGTAACCGTGAACAGCCCGACCAATCCATTTACAGCACAAAGTCCCCATGACAACGCCACACCAGCCAACAAAGTTTAGCATTGAGAATCAAGACTAGTTTTCTCTAGTTTTCTCTGCTGAAAAGGATTTCTTGGGTTTATTGTGTAGTAATGGGGGACACTGGTTAAAACATGAGAGTGATCGAGCACGGGGTAAAACACGGGCTCAACTGTTAGTGATAATGTTTATTCCAAACCAGAAGCAGCAGTTATACTGCAGTGATCTGATCAAACTCTGAGAATCTGTCAATAAAATGAAGAGTGAGGTTACATTAGCTCTGCTTGGCGAGGTTGTAGTTGGTAAATGAGCTCTGGTAGGACATAACCAGGATTTCACATTTAACAGATGGTCTGCTCAGTTAAAATTACAAAGTTTGATTGTTGTCAGTTTCAAACAATAGCTCTGCATAACTACAAATAAATGCATTACCTTGTGTCTTTGCATCCTGGGAAAAGAAAAGTAGTGTTAAAAAGATCTATTCATTTACTTCAAAACAAGCAAACACCATGATAAGAGTCACGTCGAAACAGCAGTTGATGAGTCTTATCCTGAAGAAAACACTAGCTGGATTTGTTTTCAGTTTTTTTTTTTTTTTTACTGACCAATCATTCTGATGCAGAAAAAAACACTTAAAACATGTTTAACCTAAAATAAAGAGCTTGTAAATGAAAGAAAAGATTTTTTTGTTAAGATGTGGCAAAAAGTTTTCAGAGTTAAAAGCACAGGAGCCTGAAAAGCCTCCTCAAGGTGAAGTAGGTGTGTGTCTGTGCATCATTATTTTCCAGCTCCGGTGAATAAAATACAATCCAATATATTTATAAAACACATCGGAAAAAACTAAAGTGATGTTCAATCAAAGAATGAGCAACACTGTGAATGAGTAAAAAGTAGGAGTAACTTGCTGAGCTCTGAGCTCCAGTGAGGAGCCTTTATTTTTCCTGTTATAGGAAGAATGAAAGGCTGCTCATCAGATAGCTTTGTTATCATAATTTGAGGTTAGTGAGACTCATTGATTGAGTCATGTCCCCTGCTTCATCAGCTCAGTACATCCGGTGATTATACTTTCTGTTCTGTCTGTATTAAGCCGTGTCATTGTGTTTTTGTGTGTTTGTGTGCAAAGTTGCAAAGAAATTAAAGCTCCTCACTCCAGGGAGTGAGCAAACAGAAAGCAGGAAGTACAGATGCACAAGCTCCTCGTTCAAGCAGAAAGAACTCTGAGTCAAGAAGAGCAGAGCTACAAACTCTGAAGGAAGACAATTTTGTCCTATGTTATTACTCTTGCATACTACAGCACACACGTGCACTGCCCTTGACCTCTCTTTCTCCCTCTCTAATGGGGCATGCTCTGCTTCTCCATGCCAAAGATGATTCAGAGCTCCACTTCCCACCCTCAGCATCTTTATTTAGCATGATTCATCTCTGCAGACAGGCATAGATTGCCCTTGTTAAATACTTCCTGTGTGTGTGTGAGTGTGTGTGTGTGTGTGTGTGTGTGTGTGTGTGGGGGGGGGGGGGGGGGGATAATGCTATCAGAGAGCTCTGTCCATTTAGCACACAAACACATTTTGGACGTGTGTGACTGATGAACTAGTGAACTACAATTCATGCCGTGATTGCAATGTTCTGGATTTACTGACTCAGAGAAAGCTGCTTTGCCGTGCTGCATCTCTGTGTGTGTGTGTATATGTGTGTGTTTTTGTGTACATGTGTTTAACAACATTCACATTCTTTATGTGCATCATAGTTTGGAACAACAGACATTAAACTTAGGAGAGCGTGCCGCACATTAGCTCAGCCTGCAGTTGCACAAAGTTCTGCAGTTTAAAGCTACTGAATCTGACATGCTTGTTTTAGTAACACATACTAGAAAACTGAAGAGTGAATCAGTGAATGTGGCAGATTTTCTTATTTTTGCCTGCTCCTCATAATACGCACTGATTTTCTTTCAGCCCATATCGTTGTCTACGTTTCTTTAAAGGCACTTTGGCCTCTCTGCCTTCGAGTCCTCCTCCCCTGTGTTTATTTTGGAGATGTTTCAAATTAAAATGAAAAATGTAGTCAGGAGAGAAGTTTTATTTGGTTTATGAGTTAGCTAATGTTTTTCTAGTTCCATTGAAGCACCAGATCAAAAGAGAGTTGGTGCTAGCCCTCGTTTTCTACCCTCAAGGAGCATGTTCAGACCTTTTCACGTCTCTGTGGGAACTAACAGAATAAAGTTGCCTTAAACACACTGAACACTTTGAATATGAGTGAAAGGAGACTTAACAGGTTCTGCTTAGGGGTGCAGTGGTTAGCACTGTTGCCTCACAGCAGGAGGGTTTCTGGTTCAGTTCCCTGGCAGGGTAAGAGCCTTTCTGTGTGGAGTCTGCATGTTCTCTAACAGTCCAAAAACATGCTTGTCAGCTTGACTGAAAGTCACTGTAAGGAGATAAAGTCCCATTTTATCTTGAATTGCCTGTAGGTGTGAACGGTTGTCTGTCTCTACATGTTAGCCCTGTGATAGGCAACCTATTCAGGGTGTACCCAGCCGTGACCATGAGGATAGACTCCAGCCCCCTGTGACCCCGAAAGGGCAAAATGGTAAAAGATCATGGATTAGTGGAGACTTAACAAAAGGTAACCAACAAAGAAGGCAGAGATTTGGAGGGAAAGGATCAGAGCATCTAAAGCAAGAGTAAATACAAACCAGCAGGGTGTGATTTGTTGAAGGGGGAGGGATCAACCTCTCCTCTGGTTTTTACATCCCTACCTCTGCTGAATGAATTTTATCCTATAGCAGGCAGGTTGAGACAGAGTTTTTTTTAGCCTACATTGCTGCACTCACTTTCACCTGAACCGACTTTTCCACATGTCAAACCTGAACAGTCTTCTCTTCATAGCTCTCAATGGACCAGATGTGGGTCAGTTTCCTGCTCAGAAGTTCCAGTCTAAATTCCTTCTTGTGCTGTACGTCACTTTGGACAAAAGCAGCTGCTAGATGAAAATGTAGAATCTTAGAAGTTTGCAGAGACGTGGATAAAAGAGAGGTGAACGCTGCAGATGATGCACCAATGGGAAAGCCGAAAAGGCTGCATGAAGTCAAACACCAGAGCAAACTGTTTACTGTGTCTAATTAGCTGAATTATTTTGACATGATGTGAAATCTTAATCTATTAGGCTTTATGTCATGCTTTACAGTCTGACTGAGTTGCATAGTCACCTTAAATGCTCTGCTATGTTGGCATGATCAGCTCTTATCCATGGTCCTGAAACCTAATTAGGCCATCTCCCACATCACAGGTGTGGCTGTTAGAAAATTAAATGTTTACTTTCTTCTTAGTTTGCATTGAAGATAAATGCACATCTGCTGGAAATGTAGGGTTTACCATTAACTTTAAAAAAAGAATGAGGCCAGATGATTGCTTGTTTTTTCAAGATTACCCCCCCCACACACACACACACACAACTGTTTGTTTTTTTTTTTTTTTTTTTGACAAATTGCACCCTGCAAACCAGTACAAATGAATACTCTAACCTAGCAAAAGAAAGCCTAAAACCAAATATTTCACTATCATGGAGTCAAAATACAAACCAAACTCAACCAGATTTCTCGCTTGTTTACACCATTGCGGAAGTCACTACTCCAGGGTGTATTTCTCTACAAAAAATAGTTTTATTAGATGTTATTTTTTACTTGAAAGCCAGAGAAAGAAAAAACGGAACAAAAAGTTCTGAGGTCCACAGGAGAGAAAGGAGGAGATCATTTGAAATCCAGGCTCACAGAGAGATGTGACAGAGCTGGAACACTCACAGCATCTCAAATTCATCTCTGATGCAGCCTGCAAGATGATAGTTACTTTTCAACCCAGTGCAGTTCTGTACAGCTGTGGTATCGCTCCCTCTGGTACAGGGGGTATCACAGTAAAGTTTTGGCTTCTTCTCGAAATGTGCTGCATGTCTGATCACGGCTGTGAGGAGCAACCATATACAGGGAAAGGTGGCTGTGTGTGACAGGAAGAGAGTCTGTTTGAAGCTGAGGTGAGCCAATGTGTAACCACAGCGGTAACGTCCTCTGCTAATGGGAGAAGTAGTCATGTAGATTGTTGTTAATACTCTTTACTGCTTGCCTCGGTTGTCTGCACTGTTTCTTACAGGCCTCCTCCTCCATTTGCGCTCCACTCCCCCACCTACACCACACTTTAACATTTACAGTTATAAGAAAGCTCCTGGCCTCTACAATACCTTGCTGTGGGGGAAGTGTGAAAGAGCGAGCCAAGAAAATGTCAGGATCCGTAATTGTCCAGAAATTGTTCAAAGTTTCTTCTAAGTGCAAGCTGACATCAAAAAGTTTTCTCTCCTCACATCATTTGAGGGGTGAGAAGTAAAAGCTCAAATGCTCCACATCCAAATCCTGATTATCTCATATTTGACTCTGCTTTCGATTCATGCTGCAGTAAACCATCCAGATTTGTCTTTATCCTTCAAAGGAAGATTTAATCTCCTTCCTTGTGTGTATTTACTTCTTTTGTTTCCTTTCTCATCCCTCTGTGTTGTCAAAGCTCTCCCCAGACAGAGGATTCAGCTGGCTTTTGATAAGAACTACTACATCGAGCCGTCGTTTGAGTGCCGCTTCGACCACATAGAGATACGTGATGGGCCATTTGGGTTCTCGCCTCTCATTGATCGCTTCTGCGGGGGGAAGAACCCAGGCCTGGTGACATCGACAGGACGCTTCATGTGGATCAAGTTCCTCAGTGATGAGGAGCTGGAAGGCCTCGGTTTCCGAATCAAGTACACTTTCATCGCAGGTGAGAACCAGAGGTGGAGGCAGATCAGAGGGGGTGGGAATAGATGCAGAGCTGTGTGAGTCACACTCGTTTTATTCTTTTCCAGTGTTATTTTCAATCATGTATTTGTTTCCGTTTTTTTTTTTTCTGGTTTGTTTACAGAAGATTCAGTTTCTGTCAACATGTTGCACTCTTGCCTGCAAGTCAAGGACAAATTTCTGCCTTTTGCAGAGAGAGAGACAACAAAGTATTGTACTCACTGTGAGATGTGCTCAGAAAGACGTATTGTTAGTTTCTTGTTCCAAAGCTCGTCAAATATAAAGAAAAATGTGATGACACCCATCAGTCACAGACTGACAAAGATATAGTTGTTGAGTCAGTAGTTTTATACTTCTGTGCTGAGCAGAGTTATTTGACACAGACACTGACATTATTTATTTATTGTTCGACCTTTTGACAGGCACAAAATTCAACACTTTTTACAGTTCATAATGAGCTCACAAACTGAGAATGGTAGGTTCTCTGCAGATTTCAACAAGTAAAAATTAAGATTATTTTAAGACCCTAATGAATACAATTTAAGACCCATTTCACATCCATGCTGGCAAAAAGTACAAAAGACATGAAGGAAAATCTGAGGCATGGAATTACTCGCAACGTATTTGTAGTTATCCACAGCTCCACTGTAACTACAGACTGTAGGCTGTTGCACATGGCAGCCTGCATACAGCACACTCTCTGGTTGTGCTTGATAAATCCTGACTGGGCTGCAATGGTACTTTTGTTATGTTTTGGTCTTATGCTCTTGTGTCCTTAAAAGTTGAAACATTTAAAAGCAGGAGTGAAGTTTCTGCATTTGTTTTAAATAGAAATAAAGTAAATAAATATTTAAGACATTTCAAACTCCATTGAAGACATTTTATGAGATTTTAAGAAAATATTAGACATTTTAAGGCCTTAAATTTAAGTATGAGATGTAGACATTTTAAGACTTTTTAGGACCCTATGGATACCCTGCAAATGAAGTTGTAGGTTTTTCATCAAGAGACTTAAGCTGTTTTCAGATACAAATCCTGAAAAAAAAATCTATAAACTGAGCCACTCTTCCATATATTTGACTATATGTATCATTTGATTAATACAGTTGAAGAAGCAGGATAGCAGTAAAGCGATGGGTTTATATTGTTTAAACATAAGGTGACATAAGGTGACTATGTGTCACTGTTTCTTCTCATGCATTATGGGTCGCTCTTCTTATTTTATGCTGTGCTTAATTGAAATTTGCTGCTAAGCTGTTCTTCACATGTGCAGAATCATAGCTCTGACTCAAGTAGTGGAGTAAAACCAAACGATTCTGAAAGGAGATATTAGTCTCTTGATATACACAACACCTATAATCTCACATAAAGGTATCAGGATAGAGAACAAAAGGTGTTTAAAATGGCACAAAATGATTAACTTGTGGAATATTTGTTTTTATATCAACATCAACACCTTCTGCCTACCTATAAGTGGTGAATTTTTTCCAGAAGGTTTCCTGATGCTCCTTCATCAACCATCCTGACGTCACTCTTAAATTTTGCTGCAGCCCACTCAGCAGAGGTCAGGGAGATGAAGTGCTTCACGGAGACGTGTTTGTATGAATGGACAGTGTGTGTGTGTGTGTGTGTGTGTGTGTGTGTGTGTGTGTGTGTGTGTGTGTGTGTGTGTGTGTGTGTGTGTGTGTGTGTGTGTGTGTGTGTGTGTGTGTGTGCGTGTGTGTGTGTGCATGTCTGTAGGTAGGTACATGGACGTGTATTGGCTGCCTTTAAGTGCAGATATTTAGCAAAGCTCACTTTGTATACTTGACATTATTTACCTTCTATTTTTTTTCACTATAATTTATTCATGATATCATCTGGAGGAGGAAAGGTTTTTTAATTTGTTTTCAGATGTAATGATTTTTTTGGTTTACATTTTATCAATTTCTCTTTTCTTCACAAACTCTCACTCCACTCAAACTGTTCCAGATCAGTAACCACAGACATAAAAAAACTACACTTAAACAGAAAAGATCCCCTTTTATTTTTCTCTGTTCCTCTCGATTTTTAAATTATTAACCAAGTTATTTTTTTACAGTACAGTGACCCTTGTTTTCTAGATCTCAGAGGAGAGCTGATAGTTTATGGCATTTCTGTATTAAAGACGCTGTGTTCCAACGCTTCTGCGTTCCCCAAGGACTGTTTCCTGCATGCTGCAATAGTACAAAGCAAATGTCCATAGAAAAACTTATTATGACACTTTGAGTGCACATTATACAAATCACCTTTACCTGTGGCCCACAGATTCTGTCAGGGTTGTAGAGGATTTGTTGCACAATCAGCTTTCTTTACTGGGAGAATCAGGAGCTCATGGACAGAGTTTGTAAAGTCTAGTAAATAAAATGTCAGCTGAAGCTGTCAAGACAAGTCATTGGAAGTGCACACTTGGTGAGATTTGTGATGTACTTGCTTTCAAGTCCTCCCATCCCTCTCAATGTTTGAGTGAAAGGGGACACTAAGGAACCATGTGATCACTGGAGCATAAGTATTAGAGTGAGGGCTTAATGGGATGAGTTTCTTTGCTTACAGGCGGCCCACAGTACATTTAATTTTCCACAGTTGACTTTTCTTCACTCTTCCTGCTCTTTGTCGGACACGGTTCTCCATGAAAACCACCTTAACGTGAACCCAGTATGCTCAGAAATCTAGGTCTCCCATCAGACAGCAGGTATTAGCTTCAAACAGACCTCATTGTGCTCTATCTGGCCTGCTTTAATGGGATCTTATCTTGTGTTCTCTGCTTAGCTATTCCTGCACTGTGGATTGAGACTAACGTCTCTCCCAAATCTTATCATTTCAGACCCTGATTTTCATCTGCACGTGGGCGGACTGCTAAACCCCATCCCAGGTAAGCGCTCCAGTCCTCTGCTGGTTTTTGTTCGACTCTTTTTGAAGAGCTTCTCTGCGCTCAAGAAGCTTACCGGAGGCTATCTCTGCCTCTGACGTTGGTGCTGAATGCACAAATGTACCTTGACAGGCACACAATTCAACACTTAGTGAAATGATGTTCATACACAAACATACAGAAATTCAAACCCATGAAGGAACACACACCTCTTTAATCCCACCCTCTCCTTCCTGTCCTCCTGCTTTTGTTCCTTTGTCTTATTATTTGTCTTTAATCCTAATCCACTGTGCTCACTTCAATACCACCTTAAATCCTTCTCCACTTTAAATAACACCCTTCATCCGTCCTTCTTTCTGTCATGTTCTCCTCCTGTCCTGTTTCTTTGTTTTTATTTTATCTCTCTCTGACCCCTCCCTCACCTCACCTGTCTTTCACTTGTCTCTTTCTTACTTTACCTTTCTGTTTTCTTCTCACCTCTCCTCCACATTTCCTCTGTCTCTCCACAGACTGTCAGTTTGAAATTGGAGGATGGGATGGGGTTATTCGCTCCAGTCAGGTAGAGGAGGAAGAGAAAGTGAAGCCTGGGGACGCTCTGGACTGCATTTGGACTATCAGGGCTCCTCCTCAGTCAAAGGTCAGTATGAGGAACATTTAACCCACAGGAACAGTGACAGGACAGCCAGATCTCTCTGTCTCTTAATCCAGGTTTCCCAAACGTTCAGCACATGACTTCCAAAATAACAGTGCTCCAAAATAGACCAAAATGAACTGATAGCGTTGTGATCCTGGTTTAGTCACTTTGGTGGTCTTCTGCATAGAAATGTGGAAACAGATCAAACATTTTCTGTTTGCATATTTTTTTCTTAAATTAAATTAAAGCCCTATTTTTGTTTCTATTTTTATAGTAATGGATGAATTTTGTATTTGTTAATAGTTTTTAGTTTTGAAAGGAATTTTGCAACCCCCCCCCATCAGTATTTCAAGACACTCACTTTTAAATTTGTCTTAATCAATGTTTAATACTCCAAAGTCCAGTCAAGGTAATTATCATTAATGAAAATAAAACAAGCGATATTATGGAAAAAAAAACATCAATACTTTTTTGTTAAAGGTGCTGTGAACATTTTGGACTAATTTCATATAGTCATGCTCCTATAATGGTGCATAATCACTGTAAACATGAAAACGAGATGATCAGAAGCATGAGTGGTTTTTACTTTCTACAAAATTTTAGTACCTGTGTCCAGGTCTCCTCTCAGTGACTGGAGCACACATGAAATTGAAATGAATCCATTTACAGTATACGTGACCAAAGCAGAGTCAGTGTTCAGTAGCTCTGCTTAAAGAGTATTTTTCTTTGGATACTTTTCTTTTGACATAATGTTTGCTGATACTGAAGCAGGATGAGCAAAAAGACGTACGTTTTCTGATGAAGTTTTGTTTTAGATGGAGGAACTCTATGACCGGGGCTTTCTTGGTAAAAAAGCAAAATGGCCATGAACAGAATGTAATGTTTATACTGACATGTGAATGCTTCCCTGCTCTTTGAGTCAAACATGTTATTTAGACATTTATCAGGAGACCACGCATCTGCCACGCATCATATATATATATATTTATATATATATATATATATATATATATATATATATATATATATATATATATATATATATATATATATATATATATATATATATATATTTCAAAAAATGATGAAATATGAATATATATATATATATATACAGTTTATATATCCACATTAAAATTACATAAACATATGCACAGCTGGAGATTGTACATGGCAGACCAAATACCCATTGTGCATTAAAGTATATGGCGAGTGTCTCTGGGGGGTCAGTAGGGGTCAGGGGCCTTGTTGATGAGACCAGCTGCGGACAGGATGAAGCTATTTGTGTGGCATGAGGTTTGGTCCTGATGGACCGCAGCCTCAAGTGGAGTTTTTCAAAGAGTTTGTTTCCTGGGTGAGAGAAGGGTCAGGCACAGCCACAGCCTTCCTGCTTGCCGTAGGGTCCTGAGGTGTACAGATCCTGAGGGATGGCAGGTTGCAGCCAATTACCTTCTCTGCCAAGTTTCATCAGTCCTGCAGCTCATCTTGCCAGATCACTTTTGCATACTCCTTGCCCCTTCCGGGACAACATGCCAGCACCATGGTTTCCATATTAGGATTCAGTCCATGGAACTTAATGTCAGTGGTGGCACCCACTGGTCTCTAAAGAGGCCTGAATCCAAAGAAGTAGAGTGAAGACACATCCACCTGTCAATGAATCAACCCTAACCCTGAAATAGATACAGTTTTTTCAGTTATAGTTTATTTTGTGTATCACCACCTAAAAATTAGGACTGATATGTTCCTAGATATTAAAAAAGAAAGCACAGTGTTGAACTTCCACTAAAACAGTCTTGAACCATCAGTAGTGACAGTTTGAAAGCCGAGGAAAATAAAAACTGTTTAAGCTTTAGGACCTCGGCTTCGGAGCATAATCCACAGGCAGCAAAGGAGCTTGAATCCTCCTGGAGAAGTGGGTTTCACTGAGAGTCTGAAGCATTATACAGCAGATCAGAACAGCAAACCAAACTCTGTGAGTGATCATGATGTTTTAGGAGTTTTGGAGCCTGTGCAGATCATCTCACATGTCGGGAGAGGAGGCTGAGGCAACAGGAGCACAGCTGTGAGGTGGTTTTGACACAAAACCTACCCGCTAGATACAAGAAAATCTCAGTGTGCTTACTCCAGAACTTACTGAAGGGACTGTGAAGAACTTTGTTCTGTGTTTGGGTACGGCTCCTGTAGATGAAGGCCGTGTGGCAGCAGTTTTGGCTGATCTGGTCCTACATGTGTGATTGGTAAATGATAAAATGTCTTTAAAGATAAATGTTATCCTGTGTCCAAACTTCATGACTTGCTCAGTGTGGACTAAATAAAAGTTTTATAGATATATATATATATAGATATATATACATTTCCTACTCTCTCCTAACCAAGCTAAAAAACGAAAATGTTCCTTAATCATCAAAAAAGATGTTTCTTATTATATTCAGCCATTTCAGCAACCTTGAAGACAAAACAGTATTGTGTTGCACATCCTTCTGAATGTGTCACAAATCCAGCTCAGTGTTTATTTTGTTTATTTTTGGTTGCTATTGTTTTGTAATTATTGTAATCAGCGTGAAGGCAGAAAAACTGCATGGGCTTTATTTATTATTTTAACCTGACAAATGAGACGAAATCGCATCTCGCTGGTGACGCACGCAGTTCGTCCAAGAATAGATCTGAATAGTTGTCAAAAGAAAAAAAAGAAGAAGCATAAACAGAGGATAAATAATGATGCTCTGTGTACAAACAAGAGAGGGCATATCTCTGAATGTGAAGCTGTGGCACAAATTCAAGCATCAGCGTGCAGAACAGATTTGTTCCCCACTGAGAAACAATTGTGAAGGATTTATTGCTGCTTCAGATCAAAGCTTCTCCTCGTGTCTCCTGCTTTTTGTGGCAGCAGATAATAACAGTTGTACCTGCTCCGTTACCATCGCAGCAATCAACAAACCGAGCAGATGCACGTCTGTGTAAGTCATTCATTGGTTCCCTTGATGTAAATAACCATTATGGATCCTTATAGCAGAGTTTTGTGCTCATGTCACTGATAGAAATCTTCCTGTTGCCATGACTGTAGTGTAATTTAATACCTAATGGATGTGTCATGGGAAAAAGCAATCCCTGCGAGTTATTTTTGTAAAATACAGCCGTGGCGTTCCATAAGTGCTTTTCTAAGCCAGGAGTGAAAGCCTAGTGATGTGAAGTTTTGACTTTATGAGTGGTTACGGAAAAAAAATCACATTGAATTTACAACCACAGCCCGGTTAGCCTTGATTCATTGCTGCTCTGCTTCTCCTTCATGACTGAGTGAGTCATCAGCACACTGTGCTGCTCACTGGCCATCATGTACTCGCACACACACACACACACACATGCACAGGGATTCATGCACATATAACAAGTAATTGAGCGTCAGATGAACACATACAGTCACTTATTACATAACACTGTCAGTGTGGTAAACAATCATCCACACATATTTAACATTACTATGTATACTCAGTTATATTATGCATACACTTATAAACATTTATGCATGACTCAAACATGCACAAGCTAATTTTTCTCACACACAAACCCACACACAGTGATTTCATCGGCCCTACATGTGCAGTGATAAGCAGCGAGGATGAGGATCCAGATTTAGCTGCTGCGCCATGTTGCCCAGACAGATATGAGCCCAACCAAGCAGAAGGAACAGAGCCACACACTCAGCTGCAGCATAAGAGCAGCTACTTAAATGCTGCTGTGAAAAATACACACATTATCTACTTAGATAGAAGTACGGATACCTGTGCTAAAAGGACTCTGGTGTAAGTAGAAGCACTGATTCAACGGCTACACGGTGGTGAAATGAAAAAATACGGGCTCAGAACTTTTACTGAAAAGTAAAAATTTTCCCTCTTACATTTAACTGTTTTTCTTCAAATAAATCTGAACTCCAAATAAAGCTAACAATGTTTTGAGAATTAACATGAGACTTTGTTGTCCTCTTTAAATAAATTGGGGTGAAATAATTAAATGGCAACAACACCAAAAGTGTTTTATTTGCACTTTTTTTTTTTAAGTTTTAAAGACGAAAACATGTTTTATTTTGAAGGTTTGAAAAACAAACACCTACCTTGTTTTATCTCATGTGTTTTATTGTTATTTTCAAATACAGTCACTTTTTTATAAATAGATTTGTTCTAAAAAAAAAAAAAGCCTTTAAAAAGATAATCATGAAAGGGGGCGATAGTTTTATAACCACGTCTTATACTGTAGTGACTATTCTGACCTGGTTTTAGTCTCTGTCTTGGTGTGGGAGTGAGGTCTTTTTGATGCGCCTGTTACTTTTGAGATATTTTTTTGCCTTGTGAATGAAAAACAGGTAAATATAACTTACTTTTATGTGTATTATGTGTGATAAGGTTAACAGGGGTGACTATGCTATGCGGTAAAACTTTTCCTCTCTACCAAGAGGGCTGTTTCACCTGTGCCCCTTCCATAGCCTTTACTGGCCTGTTTACCTGCCCCTTGTGGTGATTGTGAAGGTGACAAAAAAAGAACAATATTTGTGAAATGGCTCATACATATACTTTGGCCAGTAATGGATTCTAGGAAACTTTAACTTTGTCAGTTTAAGTTCATAATTTGCTTATTTGAGTTTATTTGATCTCCTGGGCTGCAGTATTGAAGCAGCTGATGTTCACGTGTTGATTACATGTGCCGAGGTCATGCCTGTGAGTCGGGGCAAACAGTTCACAGAGGTTTTGTGAGAGGAGTAGTTATTGAGTGTGTTACTGAGAGAAGTGGTTAGAAGAAAAGCATCCGTTTTCTAAGCAGCAGAGAAATGTGGAGCTGAGAAGGCGTTTGTCGATAATGTTCATCTTTGTGAAGTGTGTTAACCGTCTGCAACACTTCACAAGTTATTAACTCCTCCATCTGTGTCAGAGCATTATTTAGATACATTTTCTTCTCTGATTTAATGGGTGTTTTTGGTGAAGAGCTGCTGTAGAGTTTTCATCTTGGTGCTGATGTGAATGTTCTGTTTGCCTGCAGATCTACCTGCGCTTCATGGATTATCAGATGGAGCACTCCAATGAGTGCAAGAAGAACTTTGTGGCCGTGTATGATGGCAGCAGTGCCATCGAGAACCTCAAAGCCAAGTTCTGCAGCACAGTGGCCAACGATGTGATGCTGGATAACGGTGTGGGGGTCGTACGAATGTGGGCGGACGAGAAGAGCCGACTCAGCCGCTTCCGCATGCTCTTCACCTCCTTTGTTGACCGTGAGTGATCATGTTCTTGAACACATGACTCAGGCTGTGTACTATGTTTTTCATCTTGTTATATTTTTTCTGTTGAGTGGTTTGACTCATCTATCTTGATCTGGCAGGTCATATTTATTGGCCAGAGGTTTGAAACATCATCATCATCATCGGACCTTATTCAGTCTATCCCCAGTATAGAGTCAACTTCATATAACTCATTACTCACACTCAAAACAGTGCTGATCTATCAGACCACTCTCTGTGATCACCTGAGGAGCCTGTGTAAGGTGCTTTAGATTATCAGATGTGAGGTGCAGAAAATGAATAAATTTCTGATAACAGATGAATGTCTGAAAGAAAATGAAAGGAAAATTACAGCACTATTTCTCAAGCTTTTTGACGCAGTGTGAATGTTGAAAGAACAGATTTGATGGTTTGCAAATCATTTTAGTCTTACATTTATTCAAAAATGTTTAGAGATATCAGATGTCAAAACTGAAAACTGGAACATTTCCACAGGTTAGAAAAACTGGGCACTCCAGGGTCTCTCAGAAGTAAAGATGGGAGGAGGTTTGTCACTCTGTGAGACTGTGTGAGACAATCTCAGAATTATGTTCCTAAGCAAGACCTTGTATATTTCAGCAAGACTCTGTTAGTTTGCTTTTAATGTGCATAACAACAGCATGGCTCAGTAGTAGAGGAGTCCAGATGCTAAACTGGCCTGACTGCAGTCCAGACTTTTCACTCACTGAAAACATTTTGTGCATCTTGAAACCAAAAATACACAACAAAGGAGACTCTAAACTGTTGGGCAGTGAAAATCCTGCATTGATCCAAGTTGCTGGAATCAAATTTAAGAAGAGCAAATATTTTTTCAAAAAACAGTGAAATATTTCAGTGAAATACCAGCTTCTCACTGTGGACTTCCTTAAATGTCAGCATGTTTTTCTTGCTTATATTGTCATTTTGTTTAATGCTCAGGCACATAGTGGTCTCTGTAGTGGACAGCTATTTAAGAGTCATTTTCTCCTAAATGCAGCAGTTTCTGAGGTGGAACTGCATTTCAGCTTGTCAAGATTTTTTTCCTTCAGTGGTTTTATTCTTCTCAGGGCATAAACAAAAACTTTTTTTTTTTTTTCAAATATTTGATTTTTCAGAAGGTTACAGATGTGCATCAGAGGGTTAAAAAGGTTATCAACTACAGAATATACAAATATAAAATGTGTAGTAATATGTTAAATGTTTTGCAAAGTGTTAAAAGAAACAATTATCAATGGAATTACTTTAAAAGATTAATTAATTTATACTTTAAGTACAAGCTGTTTTATGTTGAGAATGCTCAGGCACATGTCGTTCACTGGAGTGGACATGTCTGTAACTTTATGAACAAATCAAATATTTAAAAACTTTTTTGTGTTAAGAAAATAAAAACATTGACACTTGCTTTTACAACTCATGCATCAGAAGGTTAAGTCTATAAATGTGTTGTGACTTTACAAAGTACCATGTTTTTATGCAGCTATTTTAGCACAGGAGGAGGTTTGTTTCTCACTTTTGTGGTTCATTTTGACCCGTCTTTATTAATAGGGTCCAGGGTCCATTTCACCTTCGCCGATAATCTGCTTAATTGTTGATCTAAATTAAATAAATTACAGATGCAGTAGATCTGATTCCAGATCTGTTTTTTTTTATTCTCAATATATGTGGAAAGAAAATGAACCCTTCAAGCTCCCTCTGCCTCTTACAACTATCTCACTTTGTGTTTCATTTGAATGGAAAGCAGAAAATGTCATTACTGCACTGTACCAGCCATGACATTATCCACCCACACACAAAAACGGCGATTTATGAGGTCTGCATCAGTAGTCAGTGAGACACTGAAGTGTCATTTCAGTAAGAGAAGCTAATTACACTGCGCCATGTTTAGAGCGCAGATATGAGAAAACCAATTATTTAGTCCTGCGTTTGTAAATAACTGAAAGCATCACAACGTTTTTGATATGCATGTCACAGCGTATCACTCTGCATTATAATGGGTCTTATAACAGGAGAGTAGGAGTTTATCTGTTCAGTGAAATAAAGCTGAGAGGGGATAATAGATCTCCTGGAAGTAATTAGACGTTAAACTTTGTCGTTTCTGAAGGACAATAAAGTCTCAAACAGATGCTGCTTAAGGCTGCACATAAAGAAGTATTTTTTTTCCATCTTAACACAGCGTTATATTTTCATTAAATGCCTGAATAGAAGGAGGTATTAATTGCCACCTTCTCTCTTCTCAAACCTTGAGTGAATGCTAATGTTGTTTTCCTCAGCCCACCCATAACCATGGCAGTCAGAACTTAATGGCCTTTTAAATTCAGCTGCGGTGGTTTTTTACTCTGAGAGTCCTTAAGACTGTTTGAATCCTCATTAATTCTGATCACACAGTTCATCTCTGAGAGGAGTCTGAAGTCTCCAGAGAACTCAGCAACTTTATTTGGTCAGAGTCAGCCACAGAAGTTTGGTTAGAGGTCAGAGGGAAGCATTAATCTTTGTCACTCAGTGAACAAGATGAGTTTTGCCTCTTGCTCTCCATCACCCTTGTGTCTGATCCAGACACACTGAGACCTTACTGAACACACACACACACACACGCTTGTTGACACCCTTTGAAGGGCTACATTTCGAAGGCGAGGAGACATAATGGTTTTGAAAGTGATCGTAGTGTCAGGGGGACGACCCCGTCTACAGGCTCACTGGGAGATAGATGTGGCTCACACTTCAACACACACACACTCTTCATCATACACAGCCTTACACACACATATAGTTCATGTCCCTTTGCCAAAGTTGTTCAACTCTGAGGCAGAGGAAGCATGCAGAAAGGAAAAGTGGGGACCTCGAGACCTCATCACAGTGGATTCTGGAGCAGAGGGTGAAGCTGGTGGAGCAGACAGCGTTTCAACAGTCTGTTTCTGCAGCGATAAAGACTCAGAGTTAGTCCATGCCCACTAGATACTCATTGTGCATGTGTCTGTGTGTGTGTGTGTGTGTGTGTGTGTGTGTGAGCATTTTGTCAGTCAGGCTGTGAAAAGAAAAGGCCATAATAGACAGGTTGATAGTACACAGTGTGAATAAAGGCTTATGACAAGGTTTAAGAGCAACCCTACAGTGCAGAGAGAGTATACTCTCTGCAAAGAAACTAATGTGGAAATAGAGAAAACTGCAGCCTTTTTAAGTGTCCGTATGAGGCTGACTCAAAAAGCAAAGAAAACTGAAGACGTCACACCTCCAACAAAGCATAAACAGGTGGAACGTACTGTATGACCTCTCTCACTCGCTGTGATCACCTCCAGAAGAGCGTGTGTCATGTGCTGCAGGTGGTCAGACACGAGACAGAGAGTCATAACCTTTCCATACAAGTTAAGAAGACAAATGGTTGGTTTTTTGTCTATGAGGAAACACTGAGCAGAATATGACTTAGGACCTAAACCTGGTATTTAAAGGAGTGTTCACCTAGTTTGACTTAGAAAATCTGAAAATAAATCTTCTTCCACAGTTGTATTCATCATTTTCAGAAAGTAACAAGCAGCTTGGCCCCCAGCCCCAAAAGTGCAGACAAACAGTGTAAAACAGACATCAGTTTGGATGTGAAACTGCTATTGTGGGCTGTTTTTACTGAATATTTTGGTCAGACACAGTGGCATGCATTGTGGCAGATTTTCGGAAGGACAGGAGCAAAAAGAAAACACAGGCACATACAGCGCGATCTCACCACTGAAGAGGGCACTAAGTTCTGCGTGTTTTTGAGGGCACTCTAATGTGTGTTTGTGAGCATTACTGCCAAAAGGGCAATCTGGTTTGTTTTAACCAGCCAAGGGGGCAGTTTAGTGTTTTATCAACCAGGAAGGCACTTAAGCATGTGTTTTGGCAGTTCGTCGAGTGTCCGCTTTAGGCTGGCTCCGGAAGTACCAGAGGTTACCAACACACCAAGCCAAAAAAAAAAGCCATTTTCACAGCATAAATAAACATGTTTACAGCCTGGTACAAAGAATGTCTCCCATCTGAATCACTAATTTTGCTAACAGTATGTACTTTATGGGGGTTGAATTTTTTTTTCTAACTTGGCAGTTTGGAATATGTTAAGATTGCCAGTTCACCCAATCAGTTGAAGAAGTGGAGCAACAGATGCACATTTTGTCATCAGCAGATTCAGCAGCAAAAGCACAACATGGTAGTCCCCCATTGTTATCATCAAGTTAATGCATGGCAATTTCAGTTGCCCCAATAAAGGTGTAATGCGCATGTGCAGAGTGCTGTACTATTGCCACTAAAACCTTCGGCTTGCTGTTTACATGGCTATAGTGGGTGCTGCATTTCAGAAAAATTCCACTCTGGAGGCTGTTTTCAAACGTGTCCGTTTTAGGTCATAGAAAGCACTGTTTTCCGTGTAAACCAGAGGCTGAAACCTAACAATACCTTTGCGTTTCATCCTGAAACTGTTGTTGAACAGGGCCTAATTCTGCTCTTACAGTTTTATTTAGTGAGTGATAAAAAGTCAGCAGCAGCTCAGCTCCCAGCCTCCAAAGCTCAAACTAACTGTACTTAAGAGACATTAACAGCTGCAGAGAAATGGCTTGTTCCATCTGTTTTACAGGTTTGAGTTTATCTGAAAGTAAATCTGCAGAATGTTGAATTTTTTAAATTTCACTTGATACACAATGCATTCTAAGTTCCAACATCTGTTTAAATCCTGGGTAATCATGTGACCTCCAGGTAACACAACCTTTCATATTGGAGGTTTGTTTCCCCACAGATGAACAACACTCATCTAGCAGTGATGGTCACTGTAAATAGAATCTTTTATGAGTTTTTCCCCTCCGAATTTCTCCAGCCTGGAAGCAAAAGGTTGTATTAAAGGATAAATGTTAGAAATGTTATGCTGCTCCCTCAACTCCTCTTATTTTCGTCGCCTTCTACATAAGAACAAGACACCTCATTCATCTACTTTTTGTCTTCTGTAAATCAAATAATAGAGGTTTTGAGAAGAGTCTGACTTCCACTATTTTTCTTTATCTAGTTTTTTTAAGGTAAAAATAGATTTTAAAACATTGAAGAGCAAACATGTTTCATGTTAGAGTTTTAACATTTATTAAAATATTAACATATTTCTTCAATTCTGCCCCTAAAATACATTGTTTAGATGCTGTCAGTTTATGTTTGAATTATGTAATGTTGTCTGGACTGGAAAAATGTTTAATCATGTTTTTATAGATACTTAGCTATCATTTTTTAAAATGGAGCGACTGCATTCAACAAATGTTTCTTTCCAACTGTGCAGTCAATTTAAGCTGCATGATTTATAGTCACTCCCTCTGCCCTGCTAATGCTGCCCTGCACCACTGCTGTACTCACACTTCTAACCCCACCACCTCCCTCAGCATCCACCAGCAGTCTCCAACTTGTGCTTAGGATGATTTATCATCACTCCAAAAATTCTGCACGCAAAATCTGTCTGTACAAAGTGATGAGGTTGGAGAATGGGTGCCAAATACAGGAAGGTTCAGCTGAAATTTATGTCCGTGGAATATTCTAAAAAAAAAAAAAGAGAGAGCACTAACTTTCACTGATAGAGATATTTTTTCACACACAGGTTTTCCCAGAAGACAAACCAGTGTTGGCATCTTTCACATTTAGAAATAATGTCTTGTCTACCGGTTTTAACTCTGTAAAAATAAATCAAAAGTGTCAGTCACCTCTGATTCCCTCAGGTTTAAATCTGGTCTGTTTTAGTGAATCTGGTGTCCATTATTTCCTGATGTCAGCATCCACTGAACGGCTGATACATCATTTTTGTGTGTGTGGGTGTTTTATATATACAAACACTGCCAAATGTAGTATAATAATTCAACCTGCTTGTCCCTCACCTCCATCTCCAGAAACTTCACCTCTTAAAGTTTTTCTTAGATTCCAGTGACTTCTCTCCAGTTCTGTGTGGCATTCATCAGTTTTAGCACACAGGTGTGATGAAAAAGGACAGAGTTACTAATCTTCTGTCCGAGACTTTTGTCAGGAACTTTGCTGCAAACACATTTTGGAGTCAAGTTAGAGAGGATATTGTTGATTTGGGTTTGATAAGGTCCCTTGCACCTGTTTTGCTGCTGCTCCATGTGATCCATTCCAGCCAAAGCATCTGCATCTTCCCTCAGCCTTGCAGCAGCTCTTTCTTCTGACTGGCAGTGCATCGATCTCCTGAGCCCAGCAGCCAGCATCAATTACCAGTCGACTCTGTCTCTGCCATTGCAGCCTTCATACGCTAACAGTCACTTTAATGTAGGAGTCTCATGGCACCTGCCAGACCGTTTTCACCCTGTGATGTCTTGGAGCCATTTCTACCACCACCCACTTCCCTAATTTCCTTTCATCTATTCCATTTCCCCGCTCTGCCCACTCAAACCCTTCGAACTCCTCTCTCCCCTATTTTCTCCTGCAACTCGAGCTCTTTTGACACGACGGCTGCAGCCCAGTGAAGCGACCATGTCCCTCGCTCATCGCCTCATGATGTTGTGTCTGCTGGAAATGATGATGTACGATGTCTGTGCACTGCAGACCGTCTCCATTAGACCTCTAGTATTTCAAGACATAATAGAACAATACAGCTTTTTATTTCATGCCCCTGCAGATTTCTGCGGCCAAATTTCGTCCTCTTTTGTTGTTGTTATATTTTTATTGTTATTACCCTGAAAATAGCTCCCAGTCCTTTATACAGTAGTCATCTTTTACTCAGCACTATTAGGCAGCAGTTTCCTGTTGTTGTTTTCTAAATTCTATTATCTCTGTGCATTTTCTTCTGCCTGCAGCTCCCTGCTCTGCAAACACATTTTTCTGCCACAGCAACATGTGTATCAACAACTCCCTGGTGTGCAATGGGGTTCAGAACTGCGTCTACCCATGGGATGAAAACCACTGCAAAGGTGAGCATCTCTTTTTCAGCCTTTTCAGGGTGTCTGTATTTCTCTTTCTTTTTTATCTTATTTTCTCCTCTCTTCTGCTCCCTAGAGAAGCGATCTAAGGGACTTTTTCATCAGATCACTAAGACCCACGGCACCGTCATCGGCGTCTCATCGGGCATAGTTCTGGTTCTTCTAATCATCTCCATCCTGGTCCAGATGAAGCAGCCGAGGAAAAAGGTAGCTCATCCTTTGTTGTTGACCTTTTTGCTCAGCAGGAGAGCTGATCGATCCAGAGACAACATGACAGAAAGTGGTGCTGGTAGAGCTGGAGACAGGGGGGAGAAACTAAATTCCCCTGAGAATAAATCATGAAAAATTCAGCATTTCATCATCACTGATGTTTGTTTTCAAAGCTTTTTATCTGTGGTCTGACTGCTTTCTCCTAACCTGCCTAATCTCTTTTTACTTCATTTCTCATGATGCCTAGTGGGCACTTCTTACTCAAGAATCATTTACTAATGGCTTGTCTAATGGGGCTTCTGTAATTAAAAAAATTAGCATCTCCGAATCATTTAATGGATCTCCAGTATGAACGATAAACAGTGTTTGAAATGACAGCTCTATAAACAACTTCTAACTCTATTCTTTCAGTTTTAACTCTTTCCTGTAGGTTGAAAATTACTTTACATAACTTTCCCACTATACTCTCCAAATCTCATCTGCTTGATCGAGCAGCATGTAAATAAGCTAAGTAAGCAAATACTACAAAAATAAAAGTAGATTGATTAAACAGAAGGTGGAGTGCAGCAACAATAGTCTCGGGATACCCAGAAAGTACTCAAGCATGCACAGGAGAACATGCAAAGTCCACACAAGAAGGAAATCGAACCACAATCTATTACAGCAGTTTGGTAATCTTGTTAATTGACAAAATAACTTTTTATCTATTTGTTAATCAGTGACTTATTTTAAATGTCACAGCAGTAACATGGTGGTCTGAAATCAGTTCTTATGCCTCTCCAGCAGCACCTAAATCTCTGTGGTCATGTGCCCTCACAGACTTCATACGCTGATGATTTTGTTTTATAGTACATACAACTGAAGTCAAAACCAGTCAAGTATTGATTGAGCCAATTTTGATTAATTATGGGTTGTGTCTTAAGTCTGATTTGTCCTCTGCAGAAGTTATCATTGTTTTGTGAGCAGGGAGCACTGCATCAGTTGTGGCAAATTACCCCACGTAGAAAAATACAGACAAAAGCAGTAACCTTACACAAACTCTTTTCCTGTTTCTGAACTGCACTCTAAAAATAAGAAGCAAAGAAAAAAGGTTTTCAGGGTCCCTAAAGTAGCACACTTATTGTTGTATTTATTTCTTGGCTTTTAACCCAGCTGGAGTGTTGTTTGGTCTCTGTCCTCTTAGTTCCTGATTTACCTGGGTTTTGGTTGGTTTTATTGGCTTCAGTTTGTTAGTTTGTTTTATATGCTTATTGGGTTTTATGTACATCTCTTTGTTCTGTTACTGCTATTTTAATGCACTGTGCATCACCTTGGTGAGCTTATTGTTAAGTGTGTGCCTCATAAATGGAGTAGATTAGATTAGGTTGAGAGATTTACTCCTGTGCTTTCTGTGTTGTTTATTTAAAGACAAACTGTTTGGCTTTTAATCTTTTGATTGTAAACTCTGAATCCTCTTTTTTAGGTTGTAGCTCGTCGTCCTGGTGTTTTCAACAAGGCGGGCTTCCAGGAGGTCTTCGACCCACCTCACTACGAGCTCTTCTCTCTTCGTGACAAGGAGATATCTTCAGATTTAGCTGACCTGTCTGAAGAACTGGACAGCTTCCACAAGCTGCGGCGCTCCTCCACCATGTCTCGCTGCATCCACGAGCACCACTGTGGCTCACAGGGCTCGGTGGCTACAGGCGGGGGCAGCATGAAGCACAGCCGCACCACACTGAGCTCCATGGAGCTGTCCTACCACAACGACTTCTCCAAGCCTCCACCCATGAAGACTTTTAACTCCACAGCCAGCTACAAGAAGAGCTGCTATGGCTACAAGCAGCACTCACAGACTCATGACTGCGACCAGCAGGTCATCGAGGACCGTGTCTCAGAAGAGATCCCTGGTGAGATCTACGGGCGTGGAGGAAGTGTGGGAGGAGGAGCCACAGGTGGAGGCCCCATGGTAATGGGAGGACCATCAGGGATTGCAGGAGGAGGGATCGGAGGATCTGTGGGGATAGCAGGAGGAGTGGCGATGTCAGGAGGGATGGGGATAGCAGGAGGAGTCAGCATGGCGGGGCCAAGCGGCATTGCCGGAGGTATCGGTCCTGGGATGGCAGGAGCCTGTGGAACCCTCAGTATTCGTGGCAACAGCGCACGTAACAGTACCACCATAGTTGACCCACAGCAGCGCTCCATGTCCATGGACTTCTAGATGCTGGGAGGGAAAGAAGAGGAAAGAGGGAGGGCAGAAAGTTTCACTCATTAAAAGAAGGGAAAGTGAAGAGAATCGCAGATCACTCCTGTTCTCTTCTGCCTTTGCTTTTAAAGCAATATTAAAGTTTTACAGAGACAATGACGAATCTCCTCACAGAGCCTCATCAGGAGATTTAAAGATAAAAATAAAGGAGCAAAAACAGGACAGCAAGAAACTACAAACCTTTTTGTTTTTTTAGGATGCAGAAGGATGTAGAGTGACCAGAGGGTGGAGACATCCCCTCTCCATCTTACACTCATTTAATCTTCTTTTCATAAAAAGAGGGTTCTCGCATGCAGACCCAGACTTTTCTCTGTCTGGTAACCTTGGCGACCAGGTAACCAACCGGAAACTGGAATAGAGAGAGACTGAGTTTTTACATGTATTCACCTGCCATGCACAGATATATGATATTTGGTGCGTCTTCTAATATTTTGAGTCTTTATTTTTGTCGGTGTACTGTACTGTTCAAACCAGTATATATAAATATATGAATATATATCCAGCCTCATGATGATGCTTGGCTTTTATCTCTTTAATCTTTTTCCAATGTTGCTGAAATGATTTTATGAAGATGACTTATCCATGACTCGTGGTGGTAATGAGAGAAAAAACAACCAGAATTATGAAGATGATGATAATGATGAATGATGATAACGATGATCATTATGTGATATTATAATAATGATGTAGTTTTCATTGTTACCTCACACATACACAGAGGGTTTTGCTCCATTCAGTCTCTCCTCAGGAAGAGCACATGAAGAGACTTATTTTGGTAAGAAGTTTGGAAAAAAAGTATATTTCTGCTATTTCAGGCTATGTATGATCATTTGTTAAATATGAATTTGGATGTGAGGCCTTGACTGAATCAAAATAACAACCATCTGACCCATGAACCCCATCGATACCAGGAGACAATGTGATTTCTCAGCTTTCCCATGTGTGTAAAACAAGCACAACCTGTTTTCCTAAAGAGAAAAACATGTAGCCTGTATGGATTCATTTATGATTTAAACCACTGGTTGTATAATTTCATTCTGTTGAATTAAATGAGAGTTTACTCACTTCCTGTCTGATTTGTTCTGTTTACAACAAAAAGAGCTGAAAAGTAGCAGCAGCTTCAGGCTGGAGATAGTTAAACAAGGTAAGACACATGCAAATGAAGATAGATCACTCAAAGTGTGTGGCTTAGATATGCCTTAAATAAAAACCTTTTTTTGAACAGTGTTAACCTGAAGGTGTTTAATAATATCTTAAGGATTTTAGGCTCATTCGTTTTTTCCCATATGAAGTCAGTTTAATTGAAAACACTGCTAAACAAATTGTATAAAAATGTGCAGCTTCCCTAAAATGTTGACCATAAGAAAGTGAAAGCCCCATGAATCTTTTATTTTCGGTTTTCTGTCTCTCTGCACACTCAAGTTCAACTCACCCTCTGCTGTCATGATGCATTTGTCCTGTCTGGTGCTCAAGGCTGCCTTTAAAAATATATGACTGTCAGATGGTCACTCGGCGTTATGGTGATGTCCTCCTCCTCCTCCTCCTCCTCTTAAAAACAGATGTGTGTGTTCTCGATCAGGTTTACTGGAGCTCAAAAAAGAAAGCTAAGGCATGTTCATAAAGTTCCAAGATGCTGGCTTTCATTCACCTATTTTTTCTGAAGTTATAGTGCTAACAGCAATGGACATACATGTCACAAAAAAGACAAGCTGTGAAAAAGCACACGCTAGAGGCAGGAGCTGCCCCCTCCAGGAAGAAGCCCTGCACATACAGCCTCCACTGAGTTAAGTTTACAACACTTCAGGGCAAATTTTCGCAAATATCAGAGAAAAAGGTAAATGAGCTCTCACTTTCAAAACAAACCATGGCCACCACGTACTAAATGTGTCCTCCTGAGACCAACTAAATTAATGAAGTTCAGTGGTTTTATGATAAACTAATCCTGTGGGTAAGAAAAATAATTTGTTGTTTTTTGTGCAGTTTTGTAATACACGTTTCATAGAAAAACTATTTCATTTTTGTCTTTGCTTGCATCAAACAGAAACCTTATTTTAACATTGAGTAATTATGATTAAAAATAAACAAACTTGACAAATTATTATCTCCCAGCCAGTTGGCTTCTCTGATAATTCCCCACTTTTTACAGTTTCAGTAAAGTTTGTCCTTTACAATGTATTTCAGCTTACTTCCTCCACCTGCTGCTAAGCTGCATTACAAACCTCTACTATCACCATGAGGCATTGAGGCCAAGTCATGTAGTCACCATCCATCTTAAACCTCACCTTAACTGTCTGTCATTGATCTATCACTTCTGCCTCCACCTGTGGATTTCTGCACGCAGCTGTTGTCTGGTTGTCAACTTGCACCATCTTCTAGAAGCCTGTAGAATTAAGAGTCAACCTTTTGCATTTAAACTTCACCTAAAGCCTCTGCTGCCACCTGCCCTTTGTGGCTAGTACGTCTATAATGTGCACCTAAGGTAAGGTTATTTAGTACCTGTGAAATGTCATGTAATTAACGTACCTGTAGCTGCTGGCTTGCCTTTTTGCCTTGCTGCAATGGCCAATCAGAATAATCAAGAGGAGATAAACTAATATGTCTTTGGCCATTTAATTGTGTAAGAGCTATTTTTATTTGATGAGGCACATAGTGCAGACTAAATGTTTGCTAGTATTAGAGCTTGTCAAAGTCGCCCTAATGTAGTTCAAGCTGTTGTGAAAAAGGCTGATGGTCTGGGACTTAGTGGATAAAATGTGTTCTCACCACATTTGTAATATGACAATAATAGTTAGGTCTTAACACAGTGTATTGCCAGAAACAGTGAGCAGAAGGTACTCTCTGTGAAGGTGAATTTTTGATTGGCCGAAAATTGGTCAGATAGCAGAAAAGGTCAGTGAGAAGATACTCTGACAAATAAAACCTTTTTTCTTTCTACAGATTAAAACAATTTAAGTCAGTCATATCAAATCCAAAGTGACTGTAAACTGATCTGCCCTTGCAAGCGACACAACCTCAAACCTTATGGTCCAGAGAGTGTATGCATGAGTGGTCAAATTTACCAGATGCAGCTTGTATAAGGTGCTTTAGAGCATTAAGCACTGCGAAGATTATCCTCTGGTATCAGGTCACCAAATAGCAAAGGTTTGTTTGTGATCAAACAGTGTTTGCAATGCATTTAACCCTATGACTTGTCCCTGACATATATTTATACAAACATAAGACTAAGTAAAAGTACAGGTACTATAAGGACTATAAATCAAAGAGGCTTTTTAAACATACTTATACATATCAACACAATCAAAAAGGAAAAAATAAAGCAAATGGAAAAATGAAACAAAAGACATAACAAAAAAGAAAAAAAAGTAACAAAACAAAAAATGAAAATAAATAAATAAATAAAAATTGGAATTATCTCTCAGAAATTAAAACAAACCAGGAAGGCTGCAACATAGTAAATCTAGATTATACAAATAGTATTGCCTATACAGATATCACCAAAATGACCTCACGTACAAAATAAAAGAGTCATCCAAAGTATGAGATACATCCCTTTTCCCTAAAATTACCTTGACATCTCTCATGTTGGCCTTTAAGGAATATACGTAAATATTTAAAGGGTAGATGGACAGTTATTTCTCTGAACCATCGTCTGATACTGGGTTTTTCCTTTTTCAGGTCTAACTTTAAGAGTAACATTGTCTGTATTATCTGTCCAACTCCCAAAATTCTTTTCATTTACATTCCAACTCACCATAGAAAAGTGATCCATTTCCTCTCTACATCTGTTATATAAATTTGAAATGTTGGTTTATAAGGGACTTTATGGATAGTAACAGTTAACTTATGACTTATGAACAGCTCTGTAGCAAACATAATTTCAAACCCTAAGAGTTGAATTTTAGTAACCTCACAAAGCAGCTCCTCAAAACTTGAATTCCTAACAAAAAATATAATGACACACCGAACACCAAAACTATCTTCATTGTCCAGGGACTGTCAATTCCTGAAAAAAAAACCTGTTGTAATAATTTATTAAGGAATAATCTCAATAAAATATCATCCCCAGGGAGACAGAACAGGAAAAACAAATAAAAAAATAAGAGCAATCTATCTAACATTCCCAGCACCACCAAAATCAGAAGAAACACTCTTTAAAACTATCAATGGCATTTTTTCTTTCAAAGGAGTTGTGTTGTGCAGTTCTTAAAATTTGAAGATAATTTATGCTTCCTTTAAAAAATAAATTCAGCTGAGTGTAGAGACCCTGTTATTTCCTCATGTTAAATTGGGAAAACTCTGGATTGATGCCCACGAATGGTAAAAACTCAAATTCAGTCTGTTCCATATTTACTTTTCAATAAATAGTAACTTTTAACTTTAATTTTTGATTTAGTATTAAAAAACATTTGATTAAGTCTACTGTAACACAATTTCGTATCGTAAAATCGTAAAACGGGACTCTGAAATCTCTCCCTTAAATTCGGAATGTTTCTAAATGTAAAAATAATAACAGGGCACAAAAAATGAACAACTATCTGTTGTCTAATTGTTCCTCTATCTTTACCAATAACTGATTTTTATCAAATGTTTCCATCCAGCAAAAAAAATAAGTTATGTCGCATACCTACAGCCTGAGGGCAGCAGCGGACACAGCGCGTACAACTTTCTGGAAAGTGACGCACGAGGCTCTGAGAACATTTTCCACCGGCTCGTGCTCTTTGTCCATCACCTCCCCGCTGAAGCAACATCCACAGCAACACCATGGCGACTGTTGCCGATACCAAACTATACGACATTCTCGGAGTGTCTCCATCCGCATCTGAGAATGAACTTAAAAAGGTAATGTCTTAAGGAAGACTGGAACATTTACGAAGCAACGGTGGTTTCTTTAGGGAAGAGGTTTAACAGTAAAACGCCACGATCAGGAAATGCGTTGCTATGCGCAGCTAGCTCACATTAGCGGCCTGGGTGTTCATGTGACGATGCGACCGAATCATATAACAAGTAACCTTAATGGTTCTGTGATATTCGAGGATAGCCTTATTCAGCTGAAGGCAGTCTGTATATTTCTCTGAAGCCGTATCTCATTCGACTAAACATAAGTTGTGACGTTACGTCAAAAGCGATTGACCTCCCGTTAGCTTTAGCTCAGGTGTTTGTCATTTAGGTTAGCTCGCTGTGCCCGGCGAAGGTTGTGAAAAGATGAAGATTTGACTTGGTGACACATATATTAACAGGGTGTGTGAGACATGAAATTATAACAGGGCGATCCCGTTTTTGAAGTCTGGATTAACAAATTGCGTTACAAACTGACAGGCAACATTAGCCTCATTGTAAATCATAGATAGGCTTTACTTACATCAGTACAGCGGGGCCTCAGTATGTTTTTGTCCACACTGTCTACTCAGCCTTTAAAATATAACCTCTGATTAGGAAGTTAGGGCATTATTATGAAACCCAACCCAGCATCGGCCCCGTGGGATTAGTAATCGTAGCACATCATGCTATGCTGCTAGTGATCCTCCTGTAAACTGAAATAGTGTCGCTATGACTTTAATGTGACTGTAATATTGATGTTTGCTCTGTTTCCAAGCTCTTGGTCATTTTTATCAACTTGTGTGTAAGCTCTTGTCAGTTTCACTCACAGGAGTGATAAGGTTACGCCATCTGTGTCCAGTGATAGCGAGATGTGCTGATCACTAAACATGCGTACGTTCAGACATTTCGAGCTCTCCGTTCTTGAAAAACTGGAAATATTGCTCACGGTGTAGCCAGGAAGTCATTGTTTTAGGAAACCGACGAAGTTGACCCATGAACTATTCAAAACTTTATCTAATAGGGCAAAGTTAGCGCAGTTTCCGGAAGTGCTTTCCCAAACATCTGTTGTCGTCAGGGAGCACGTGCGCTTACGTAAGCTATAGATAAAGTTTCTGTTAATGTTTGAGTCATGCCGAGGTGTGACTCTAATGAGCAACGCATGTCTCATTCTGTGTCATATACAACAAAACTAACATGTCTCATTTTCTTTGTGTTGTCCTAGGCATACCGAAAACTGGCTAAAGAGTACCACCCTGACAAGAACCCTAATGCTGGTGACAAGGTAAGAAATTTGGGAAGGTCCCATTAGTTGAGTTTGACTGAAAGTAGGCATAATTTAAAGGCTGTACTTGGTGAGTGGATTGTTGTGGATTGGAACACTAACAAGGTGAGCAGGTCTTGTCTCACTTGAAGGGATTTCACCATTCCAGCAAATGAAGCACCATACAGTATACTCTTGTGTGGTTGACTGGTGCCTACAGTATACTGTCCCAAATACTCAGCATGATTCTAATTTTACGTACTGTATACTGCTGTACCAGTGTTTTGATGATGTACTGAGAAAATCTTACAAGCTAACCAAGCTTTTAAACCCCCCAGGTGAGTGTTACTGCACCACATATGCAACTTTCTGATTTTTAGTGCGGTCCGCTATCAGCTGTGCTCCTTGCTCATGGAAGTTGCACTAATTGTTAGGTCACAATTCACAAAGGCATTCTGGGTAAAACCTTCAGGCTGTCACCATGCTTAACAGCTCTAAGTTTCCAAGTTCTCTGTTGCATCTTACACAGTTTACACGGTAATGGTTTTAGGATGAAACAAAAAGTATTGTTGCTTTTGGCCTTTTGTTTACACGGAAACAGTGTTTTAGCTGCCCAGAAACTAAGTTTTCAGTGGAAACTCTGACATCACACTCCGTATGTGCATTACACTTCATTGTAGCTACTTCAATGGCCATGCCCCAACCTGACAACAACAACAATAGTAACAATGGTGGACTACCTATTAAGAGTTAAATGGGGTGGTGGGTGAAATGACACGTGAGAAGTAGAGTCAAATCCAGTAATACACCATCCAATTTAAGTTCCCAGTGCAAACACCAAGGCCTTGGTATTAACTGATACTTGTACTGATCTAACATATTACCATTAACAAAGTATTGTTTTGGCAGCATCAGGCTTTTTTTACATTGTAAACCAAATGAGCTGCTTAAGTACAATAAGTGAAACGGATGGATTCATTTTTATATGATAAAAGTACATCTGGCTCCCTGTAATTTAGTGAGTAAATCTTTAAAAATGAACAGGAATTATAACATTTACTGTAGACTGCAAATGTGGCAGTGAATTAGTCAGGTATTAAAATTTCTTTATAAAGAAATACTAATGATGAGGAGAAATATGTCAACATTAAATCACAGCCATCTCACTTAACGGTGCTAACAAACAGACAGGCACTTTATTCTCACATTGTGATCCCTCTGAAGAGGTTTTCAGCTCGTTGCTCTGCACAGTGTGGTTTGTAACTTTTGTGTGATGACGGGCAAACAACAGACCCTCAAATATCCGTGGTGAAGCTCCCTGCTGTTGCAACTTTTACGTCTGTTAATAAACATTGGCAGTTAAACTTCATTGTTGGGCCAAGTGTTTATCCAGGTGGTGGAATCCTTTATTTTCAGTAATTTGCAGGGGTTGCCCATTTAAATAATGAATTTGAGGACTTTGAAGTGTTTTTTTACTTTTTAATTTACATTAACTGCTCTGTTCTAGCTCATGTTTCTGTGAAGTTGACTCTGTTGTATTCTTTGGCATGAGGATTCTTGGTGTGCTTGACAAGTTGGCTGTGATACATTTCGCACTTCAAAGTCTTAGCTTTGCGCATCTGAGGCGTTGCCTCTACAGTTGTCGGTGTAACAGCCATAAAATGCCTTCAAAACTTGATCACTGATCTAGCATTTTGAGTCTGTAACTGGCTGATATCCGATACCAGGATTGTAACAGCACTTCTCAGATCACAATTTAGGATTTTGCGACTTTAGAGCACACTTCCATCAGGAATTTTTTCGGCTTCAGTTCACATTAAAACTGAGATTAAAAGGTTAATAAGAGTCTTAACAGGCCTTGAGCTGTTGAAGTATTTTTCCACAGGGATTGGATGCTTCTTGTTTTGATACGGTCCCAATGTAGTATAAAGTTCTTCAGTCACCCTTTGTTGCAGCATTGCTGTTATTTCTTACTGTTAAGGGATTTTGCTGTTTTTTTCTTTTGAGGTCATTAAAATTTGTATTTCTGTTTTCTCAAACCATAGTTCAAAGAAATCAGTTTTGCCTACGAAGTGCTGACCAACCCTGAAAAGAAGGAATTGTATGACCGCTATGGAGAACAGGGATTGCGGGAAGGAGGTGGGGGTGGACCAGGGATGGACGATATCTTCTCCCATATCTTTGGCGGTGGACTTTTTGGATTCATGGGTGGCCAGGGAAGAGGTGCCAGGAATGGAGGTCGACGGAGAGGAGAGGACATGGTGCATCCACTCAAGTAAGATGACGCTTGTTTACTGATAGACTTCATGTTCAAACTTTGGTTCCTCATTAAATGCACATGTTCTTATTTTGACTTAATTAAAATGTTCCTTAAAGTATCTGACACAATTTTTCCACAGGGTGTCACTGGAGGACCTTTACAATGGAAAAACTACTAAACTACAACTTAGCAAGAATGTACTCTGTAGCACTTGCAATGGGTAAGTCTGTAATCTACATAATGATGTGGCCCTTATTCATGTGTTAATGTTTGGTGTTTTATTAAGCATGTTATGTTTCCTTAACTGTAACAATAAATCACTGTTTTTATACAGGCAAGGAGGCAAGACGGGCGCTGTTCAGAAATGTACAACATGTAGGGGGCGTGGCATGCGCATCATGATCAGACAGCTGGCCCCAGGCATGGTCCAACAGATGCAGTCTGTGTGCACTGATTGTAACGGAGAAGGTGAGGTCACCTGTCCATCCATGAAAGAACACTTCCTCATTAAATCATTATGCTTGGGTCTGCACAGACTGCTCACCCCTTGTACTTTTAATCATTCTAGGTGAAGTCATCAGTGAGAAAGACCGCTGTAAAAAGTGTGAGGGTAAAAAAGTGGTGAAGGAGGTGAAGATCCTAGAGGTACATGTGGACAAAGGCATGAAGCACGGACAGAAAATTACCTTTGGGGGGGAGGCAGACCAGGCACCTGGTGTCGAACCTGGAGATATAGTGCTTGTCCTGCAGGAAAAAGATAATGAGGTAGGTGGACCACTCCTCCAGTACTGTAACCTTAGACGATGCTGGAGTGTCTTCTTCTCGTGTTGTTTGTGTCATTCTGGGTGGGAGGGTTTTATTTTATTCTTTTAGGCAAAGTTTTTCTTTCTGTCATAGATCAAAGGTCTCATTAGGTTGGCCAATGAACTCAAATGACCACTGACTGAGGCATAGTCTTTGAGATTATATTGTGGAGTCCTGAAAGTTAACCCTGAATCTGTGAATTTCTCTTGAAACCCATGTATTTTTTCTACAAAAATACGACTCTCTGAAATGACCATTAAAAAGTTAGTTAATTTTAAAATAAACACCAAAATTGGCTCAGGGTCAGTTATGACCTGTGTTCCTTTGTGGCAGGTCAGTCTCGGTCTCTGAATAAATGCATTTAAAGCCCCAAAGTAATCTTCAAAACCATTATGATGCAAGCCTTGGGACAGAACAGCACCATAAATTGTCAGCCATCCCCATCATTAAACACAGCACAGTAGTTCTCACAGCCATGTCATCATAAAAGTTAAAGAAATACAGTTAACACCATGTACCCCGTCCTCTTTAATAACTGTCTGATGTTACTGGTGTTGGCTTTTCTTTGTCCCTGTGTTGTACAGAGAATAGGGATGATGGGAACTGAAACTCTGCTCCACATTAAAAGTACTTGCTAGTCCTATGAAAATGTTTTTTTTCCGCATTCCGTTTCCTGAATATAAAAAACATTTATTACTGGCACCAAAAGGCTAAGCAATGGCAAAGACATACAACACTTTGAGACAACCGAGCATTTTTACAACAGTGTGTCAGTCATGGCTAACAATGGCATGATATGAAAAAGGAACAGGATCAGTGGTCAAAGTGTGGAACAGAGAACAATAAGCAGAAGGGTGCAGAAGGGAAACTAGATTGACATTTGTTCAGGTTTCTACCCTACATGGGGGGCCTGCCTGATGAAGTCTGCAGCGTTTGGCTCAACCCATGCAGACACTCGCACTCTCACAGGTGGCTCCTCTGGCTAATGTCACGATATGTTTAGGGGTACAGTTGATGTGTGAAAGGTCCTTGAAAGGTTTCTGCAACAGGGTCACAACAAGACACTGTCACAGGAGTCTGGTCCAGCTGGTGGTGCCTCAGGCCTCTCCACTGTTTGAGTGCTGACAACCAGATTGTCTTGACAGTGGTGTTTCCTCAGACTTATTTGGAGTCAAAGAGGACATGGAATTAACTGAGTGGGTATCTGCCATGGTGAAATTTGGCCAAACTAAAAGCACATTTGTTTTTTTGTTTTTTGTTTGTTTATCAGATGTAATGTAACCAGTTCAAAGAGTCTCTGCATTTGTTTTTGATATTTTCCCATCACACCAGACTCCCTGTCTCCATTAGTTCTCAGAATTGTTCTCCTGTCTGTCTTTTTGCTTTGCCTGAGTGGTGAGCATTGACTGTTTAGAAACCAGGTTGTCTCTGACTATGCAAAGTTATTTTCAGTAAACTGGAACAGCAGGCTGAGCTGCAGCAGTGCCCCTGGCGCTTTCTCCCAGTGGGTTTTTGTCATTTATGTCGGGGTGTATTGTGGATGGTAGAAGCAAAACTGGTTACTGAAGCTGGCTTCCTCAATACAGATAACACTGAGAAGTTTTGTTTCATTGTTAATACACAGAAGAAATACAGAGTTCTTGACCAAGTCTCTTTGGTGAATGGGTCTATTCAGTTCACTTCCCTTCAAAGGGAGTTTTAATTAAAGATTACATGGCAGAGATGTCGCCTGAAGAACCTACAACCAATCAGAGCACCACTGTATGTGATGTGGTGATGTGTGCCTTGATAATACATCATCCACTTTGTGTTAAATGGCTGCAATGGAACTATTGGTTAATCACAAAAGGCTGGAGCAGCGTTCCTGTGTCGTCATCTTAAAAAATTCACTCCATTTCTAAATATAGGATGATGATTACTCCACTACAACAGAGATCAGCAGGACATCCTTTCGAATGACATCAGCATCACCCTGTCAGCTCGAATGAATATGAGCTGATTCATGAGTCCAGTAAAAGCAGGCTTGAACAACCCCTGAAAAACGGAGTGATTCTCTAAAGAGGCAATGATGAGAGATGAGATGTTTTGACAGGCCAAAGCAGAGTTCAGAGAGAAGTTATTTCACAGAGATGTAATCTGTTTTGCAGTTTGTTCGGCACATCAGAGCAGGTTTTTTTTTTTTTTTTTTTTGCACATTTGATTTTGTCTCTTTTCAGTGTCTCACTTTGGATGTGAAATTTGTATCACAGGAAAAAAAAAAACCTCTAAAAAATCACATCTGTTTTGAAAGGCTGCTGCAAAAATGTGCAGTCTTGTATCACAATGACAACGAGGCAACAGAACAGTGTGAGGGCTGCAGACTGCATTATCCTTTTGCTATATGACTTTCCATGCTATGCAGGAGTGTTTTAACGTCTTCAAAAATGATCTCAAATGTTTAACTTCAGTGTTTCTGTAAAGTTTGTTGAATAATGTTTCTAACTAGCATTCTCTCTTAACTTTCAGACATACAGGCGAGAAGGCAACGACCTGTTTATGACTCATAAGATTGGGCTGGCGGAGGCGCTGTGCGGCTTCCAGTTTATGCTGAAACACTTAGACGGGAGGCAGATCGTGGTGAAGTACCCTGCTGGCAAAGTCATTGAGCCAGGTAACCAGTTTGAATACTTTATTACTTCTCTTTATGATCAGTTAAGTCAAAAAATGGACTGAATCCTTTTGTTAAAGTAATTGGGGGTAAAATTTCTCTGAGATTATGGTGCACTCATATCTGAGCAGGAACTCATGTTCTGTGATACTTTCAGCCAAAACATTTTAACAGTTTTACTTTCTGCATCACAGCAAAGACATCAGAGGTTTACTGTTATTGTAGTAAATATTAAATGGCACTAATCATATTTTTGAAACATGTATGTTAATAAACTGATTTGAGACTGGGTTCCTGCTAAAAGCTGAACTCAGACTTGCACACATCCACACAACTTGATTGGTTAAGGCACTGTGAGGTCAGCAGCATCCTCTGCAAGAGTTCTGGAAAAACTGCCAAAAGTGATAAGTCACACACTGGTACACCCTCAGGGTCCTCGTGTTTCTCTGCAGAGCCGACACCAACCACTTACTCAGCACTAAGGAGAT
This sequence comes from Labroides dimidiatus, assembly GCA_030710495.1. NCBI lineage: Eukaryota > Metazoa > Chordata > Actinopteri > Labriformes > Labridae > Labroides > Labroides dimidiatus. The sequence continues at coordinate 26,206,270 of CM061144.1, read as the reverse complement.
GTGTGCAGTGTAAAGTGAAGGGTTATTCTAACATGCTGCATCTCTTCCAGGCTCAGTCAGGGTGGTGCGAGGAGAGGGCATGCCCCAGTACCGAAACCCCTTTGAGAAGGGAGATCTGTATGTCAAGTTTGATGTCCAGTTCCCTGAAAACAACTGGATCAGCCCTGAGAAACTTGTGGTAAGATGTGACTCTGTACTTCAAGACCGATTATCCTCTTCTGGTTTGGTTTAACACATCACAGTAAATGTAAAAACATCCAGGAATTCCATGGGACCTAAACAACGAGGCGTAACGTAACAAAGACTCAAACTGAAAATGTTTCATCTTATGAGACATTCAATTCTGGGAGATGAAAAAGTGCATAAGGATTTTCTTATTAGGCAGCAAGGGTCGCTATCAGCCTTTGACTTTTGTATCGATGAACTCATGGGCATCTGTCCCTTTCTATTCCTCGTGTACGTGTTGAATATCATGATTCCACACATGTAGGAGAAAAAGAGAAATTCTTAACCATAAGGAGATAATCACTGGTGATGCAATGGAGTTTTTAAGCGTTTCATTGTTTTTCAACCGAAGCAATAACACGTTCCTGCTTTTGGTTTAATGAGAGGGTTTGGTCAACTGCAAGTGAAACTTTCTACTTTCTATTGCAGGGATTCCTCTCAGGGATTAGAGCTATTCTGATCTGAAATGGGTTACAGATTATACACTTAAATTCACATTAGCACTCGTAGCTCTCTGTGAAGATGTTCTCCATCTGGTGAGATTTTATGTTCCTCACCGATTAAATGTTCTCTGTGGAGATGCAACCGGAGCTTGTGAAACACTAAAAACTACACAAGATCAGTTACATCATTTCATCTTTGGCACCTTTAAATTTGTGTGGTGGGACCGTCAAAAAATGAGTTGTAATAATGGTGAAACCATGACAGTTTCTCTCACTGTAATCGTACCACCTGAAAGTCTACTCACTGCATCCCTGGTCATGCTTAGTGATGAATGTTTTCCACATGCAGGAACTGGAGGACATGCTGCCCTCACGATCAGAGCCGCCCATCATCACCGGAGACACAGAAGAGGTGGACCTGCAAGATTACGATGTCAGCCAGAGCTCATCGTCGGGCGGCCGCAGGGAGGCCTACAACGACAGCTCTGACGAAGAAGGCGGCCACCACGGACCGGGGGTGCAGTGCGCCCACCAGTAGTCTCATAATCTCCTGTACATGCACGTGAGCCACATTGTACTTGGGGAGAAAATGTTTGAGTTGCAGAGTAAACAAGGAGGTAGGTGAGACTGAAAAGGCTCATTAGTTCCTCAGACACAAATCGAATATAGGCTATATTTATCACAGCACCTGAAATTCATAATATTATTGACGTGTGCAGTGATCATTTTGATCTTTGTCTGTGAAACTCACACTGGGGCAGCCAAAGACTCATCATTACTGCTCCTGGATCAGATTTAGACACTTTAAACAGCAACTTCAGGTAGAAGTCCTATTATTTAAGATGTATAAAAGCATGGTTGCCCCAGTGAAGGCCATGTTAGGACTGTGATCTGGTGTTCAAGCTGAGCCCCTCATCCCTATTCTCCTCTGTCATCCCCCACTTAAGTCCATTCCCCCTATCATGGGAACGCCAGATCAGTCAAAGAAAGGAATGTTTCTTGTTTGCTGAGTGTGACTTGCGTTTTGTTTTCATAGTATTTACAATAATTTAAAAACTAACAGATGTGCATACACAGACAAAGCAGCTGAGCAATGTGACGTGCAGATCCTTGGACTCGTGTATTCATGGATTCATCCACTCAGCGCCATGCGTAGGATTTGCTTTGATTTTTACTGCTTTATTTTCTTTGTAGGTTTTTACTCGTTTCCCTTGTTCTTTATATTTTAATGCAGATTGATCATTGGTTATGGTGTTATTGAACTGGTTGTTGGTAAGCTTCATCAGCTGCTGTATTCAAAAGCTCTGTGATTTTTAAAAAAAGAAAAACAAAGTGAAATGACATATAGCCTGTATCTGTGCTGAGACCATGTGCATGTAAAAAGCTTTGGTTCCCTGCACTTATCTAACATCAAACAAAGCAGCACACTTCTGAAGAAAATGTCTATGAAGTTGTTGAATAAATTGTTGAAATATCATCCGTGCATCTGGTTCCATTTTTTTCTGTACTCATTTTGAAGAATTAATACAATGATGGGCCCACTATTCTCAGTCATAGCTGATTATCACTAATGCCCCCTTACTAAATACTTTAATGCTTTTTTTTTTAGAGCTGCCCCACTCCCATGTTTCGATCATCATCAGCTGCAGCAGAAAACAGAAAAAACAGAAAACAGAACACAACACGGTCTGAATGAATGAAAAGCCTGCCAAACCCAACATATCCAGGGAGTTTGTGTAGAATCAGGTCTTTAAAGATTCTGCAAAATTAAGTGTTCATCCTATCAAAAGTTTCTTTGTCCAGAATAAGATGCCTGACTCCATATTTCTGGTATTTTCAGCATTTCATTTTTTTGACTGACAGAAAGGAGTATCATAGATTTACATTGGATAGGATGAAGACTTAAAAAGAGACATCCAGTCACGTTTTCTCAGTGTCAGCCAGTAGGGCTGCTGTAAAGGTAGGCTGAGCAAACAGACGTGGCCCTAGGCCAGTGTCTAGTGAGGAACCTCGAGGTGAGGTTGAGTCCTGGAGGAACTTCAAAGAGAGTCTTATAAAACTGTGCCTTTTTGATGGTATAAGGGTTGCTTTAAAAAACCCTTTAAATTCAGGACCTTTTTGAGGAGTAATACAAGGGATGAAAGATTACTTTTAGAAAAAAGAACAATACAACAGAGGACTGAAAAACATTTATAAAAGAAATACATGAGTATAACCACAATGAGACCACATTACTCAAAACTCATGCAATGAGCCCTCATTCATACACTTTGAAAATGAACCCAATTTATAAAAATAAAATCCAATCCAGCGCCTCCCTCTTGTTTTCCTGATAATGCTGACATTGCCCCCTCTTGGGCAAGGCTAAGTCATTTCTGTGCCTACAAAAAGGGATGAACTGGGATGCTGCTTTTCATTGAAATGTGTAGGGACATATCTAGTTAAATAACCTCTTATGATCTTACTCCTATTTTCAGTGATTGGCTGTTTGAGGGAATGGGGAAGTTTCATCTACACATCGTATCACATGGTTCCTCTTTTTATATACAGGCATCAGTTGTTTAAGTATTAATGATGGGAGAATTCAAGAGCTTCAAAGTAAGGCTCCACTTTTCAAAAGTGCCCTTTCCAGGATTATAAATGAGCTTACTAACAGCTCTTCAGAGTGCTGACATGCTCTAAGAACTCACCTCCAAAATATTATGTTCTTTTGAAGGTTATTATAGGAGGATATTTAAAGTCTTTTGTTAGAAAGAATCCTTTAAGCCAATATTTAAAGTAAGATGGTTTAAGTCTGCCCTTTATATTCCTAGTTTCAGGGGTGAATGTGGTGCAGTAAATAAGGTGTCAACTTTTTTTTTTTAAAGTGCAGTCTCTTCTTTTTGATTCACCTTGTTTTCTGCACATACAAGCCAGTCATTTTGATCTTTCTTTTCCTGCATCTAGCTAGCATCTCATCTTAACTTAATCTTAACTTTCACTTTAAAAACATTATGGCCTGGTGAGATCATAAAATCCGGATAAGCAGTCCTTGAACCGGCTTTATGTGAAGATATAATGAAGATATAATAGATAAAATGCAATCCTCTGAATCATCAGTAGAGACTGTGATATATCCGTGTTTCTTCTCTCGCGAACACCGGCGCCGTGGCTTAGTTGGTTAAAGCGCCTGTCTAGTAAACAGGAGATCCTGGGTTCGAATCCCAGCGGTGCCTTTTGCACTTTCGCTCGCTTGTTTTGTGATTGCTTCTTTGTACCTCGTTTTATATTGATTAAATTTAATCAGTCAGCCTGGAAAATCTATATGACTTATTTCTATTTCCTATTTATTTTCCTGTCTTCACCTAAAGGCTTTTCCTGCAGTATTTGTTATATTTTAGACATTTAATGTAAAATATATTTACTGTAAATGTACTGCAGCCTTCGCAGTGCACCAGTCTGACCATAGGGAGGCGGTAAAGAAGCTTCTTGCCCACACACTCAGGCATTTGCTTGGCTACACAATGGAAGAATCGGATGAAGGAAGTCACGAAGCAAACACCGTGTCAGAGAATATGGTCAGGGGTGCACTCACTCATTTCATCAAGATAACGAGGATTTTCCTGTAACATAAGTTTTAAGAGGGGTTACTATGGTCTATATACCACTTTTTGCCTCATTTCTTTCCCAAAGAGGACGAAAGAGGTCTCTAAACAAAGATTTTTATATGCCACTTTGTTCTGCTAGATGAAAATGAACCGAACACAAATGCGCTACACTTCAGAGGATGTTAGGAGCTTTATTTTCAAAATAAGAGCTAGAAAACACAAAGGCGCTGCTACCCTGAAACCGCAGGATTTTAGTAGTATAATGTTACAATAAAGGCTGATTTATACTAAAAAGTCATGGCACAAGTGCGAGTAAAATGCTGCGTCATTATTTTAACCATATCCCTGATATATATAGTTTTATAACTTAAAAATTCTAAGATTTTTTTCGTTCCGGGTTTCTCCAAATACATTTTAACCCTTCCTTTGACCATTTGGCCGTGTTATCGCAAAAAAGCCAGACCCAACATAAATAGCCAAAAAAATCTATTTTTGGGGGGACTGAGATGTTTATTGACTCTTTGTCATATTTGACACATCTGGTTGTCTTGGCAACTTTTTTCCAGTACAGTTTTTAGTAAATATGCATCTATTCAGTGCAGAAAATACTTATATTTTTAAAAATGAGTAACAACTTAGATGTTATTCTTGCTGCAACTTCTTGAAAATTAGCAATAGTTCTCCTGGAAAAAAAGTGTGTGGATTATATTCTAAACAGCTATTTTAAAGAGGACCCAGATACAATTTCAGCAGCCTGTGGTTGAATGATAATCCTCAAGGGGTAGAAACATTTTTTAAAACAGGTTTATATGAAAATATTTATCATGTCAATTAGATAGAGGTCTTTGAAACTCATGTATCAAATTCGATTCATTCAGCAATAAAGGGTTAAGTCACAATTTTTTTTACATCAAACCAGTCCGGGGAATTTCTAACTGTCTTTCAACATCACTCAGAATACAATAAAAAAAACGCACTGATTTTTTCACCCTAATGAGCTACAGTCGAATATCTGCTCTGGTTGTGGTTTCCCTGTAAAATCTTTTATTTTGAAGGCAGTGACCGGATATAGGTTGGCTCTCTGCATTAACTAGACTCTAGGTTTTCTAGACCCGCTTCAAAGGACACGGTCCTTTGCTACGGGGGGGTAGCTCTCGGTGGAAACGGTGTGTGAGAGCAGAAAACAGATGCCGGAGCCTCACTGGAAGACACAGATGTCGAAGAAACCGCAGGAATCGAGTCCGAGATAAGAGCAGTCCCCTCCGGAGCCATGGGGCTGACGGAGCTGCTGCTCGGACTGCTGCTGTGGTTCCGCTCCGCTCCGCGCTGTGCAGGTGAGACACAACAATGCATCCACACCGCTCTCATGTTTACATCTGAACACAATCCAACTGTGATATTAATGCTGCAGGAGAAATGAGCGTGTGTATGTGTGTGCATGTGTGTGAAGGAGATTAAAATGTTCACGTGACCAGGTTTTATAGATGTGCGCGTTTCTCCTGATTGGAGGTGATGTAGTTTACCAACAGCAGAGATCTTCTATTAAACACATCGTTCACACCCAAACAGCGGTGGAAGTAAATACACCTCCTGCTCTCTAGTGTCACTCTGTCCCAGTGATCAGATCGATGCAGACAAACTGTTTTCATTGTTGTGATCGGATACGGAGAGAGGAGGAGGCTCTTGTGCTGCAGAAACCTGCCGAGCCATTGATCTGTGGTGGGTAAACGATCAGGGTCAGTGTGGAAACATGGATGCTCTTTCACAAATGTGATGCTGCTATCAGCATTACATCACTGCTGCTGCTCTGCAGACAGCCATTCCCTCTCCACCTCTCCTCTCTCCCCTCCCCCTTCTCTCTCTCTCTCTCTCTTATCATATCCCTACTTTATTGGCATGGAAGCAAAGGAGAAGACTGCTTACCAACCTACTGCTGCTGCTGCGTGTGTGTGTGTGTGTGTGTGTGTGTGTGTGTGTGTGTGTGTGTGTGTGTGTGTGTGTGTGTGTGTGTGTGTGTGTGAGAGAGAGAGAGGAGAGAGAGGAGACCCTCAAAACAAGTTCCCACACACATTAAACACACACCTTCCAAAACACTTGTCAGTACTTGTTTGACCTGGCATCTCTTCACACATGAACACCCCCCCCACACACACACACACGTACACACACAGCTGCAGAGCCACAGATCCAGTGGTTGGAGTTCTATGTCTGAGAAGGAGCTAAAGCTAGTTTCCCCGTTTGTTTGACTCTTCAGTTTAGTTGTTGAGCTTTATTGTTTAGTGATTTCATGAAGATTCAAAAACTGACTCCTCTGCGATGAATGGAGTTAAAATACGGTTATATTTCTTTCTAATAACAGATCTTGGTGCACTGGTCATGTGTTCACACAGATTTGATGCATAGCTATCCGCTTCTCTTGGATCATTACAAATTTAATGGTGAAAAGCACTTTTAGTTCGATTTTGTTATTACAAGCACAGGTTTTTTTCTGAAACATAAAGAACAGCAGGCAGACTTAGAGATGTTGAGTTAAAAGCTTGTATGCAGGCTTCAAAAGCTATCAAAACGATGTGCTTTCATGAAGTGTTTTCCTGTTTAATGTCCTGTCGCTGTTTTAAACTACCATGGGTGGATAAATACATTGTTTTCGGTTGATCATATCACACAAAAGCAGCACTTTTTTGAGCATTTCTTTGAGGGGTTTTTTGTGCTTGTGTGAGACAGAGACAAAGTAAGATTGGCAAAATGAAAAACACTAAATGCGCCTAATGTTTACAAGAAGAAAGCACTCAAAAGCCACTTAACAAATGATTTATTGTGCAATGGGACAACAGCAGGTTCCTCGATGACCACTGGCTGTGATTTCATAAAAATGTGTTTTAACTGTTTTAATGTAATAATGATCATTTGAAGTAAGGATAGTCATAAACATAAAATAAAGTAAAATATCTCTGAGGCAACATGTCCTTGCCCAGTTCACTGAAACCTTTACTTCCTCCAGAAGAATTATGTGTTATTACACAGAGTGTAAAGTACATAAACACCAGAGACATCCAAAGCCACAAGAGGCTACATAATAAACATAAAAACATTATCATTATGACACTAAGTGATAACAAACCATCATTTCAGGCCTACGGTCTGAAAAATGAATAATTTGTTTAGCTTGATGAGTCCAGCTGCTGCTGCAGACTCATGATGGGGATGTTAAAGTCAACAAAACGTGCACATCCCAAACCCTGACACTCTCCCTCTCAATAGACAGCGTAAGAATCTGCTGCAGTGAAAAACTGTCATCATAAACATGTGGCATCATTTTTAGCTTCAGACTGCACCGTCCAGTCGATATCCATCTCTGAAGCCTCCCCCATCGCCTTGCTTCTGTCTGCTGACCTCACTGATTCATCGAGACAGCTTGACACACACACGCACACGCACCCACACACACACAAAGCAACAGACACTCAGAAGTCTCTGCTGTGTAACCATGTTGGCCAATTGTTTTAGGATGGTTCAGTTTATGTTTTTCTTTGGGGGTATTCTTCTTTCGTATATTTTAAACATGGATATCCACCTGTTTCTTCAGAAGCTTATGGGTGTTGACTTCTGACTACTGTTATTGACTTCCAGTGCCACCACTGGCAAGCTTGCTCAAAACAACTCACGTGAAATCATTAATGCTCGACAGGGCTCAGTGTAAACTTTTTTTTAAAACATCCACACTATGATTCCACCTCCAATTTTTGTTAATTTTGTCACTTTCCTGCTTTTAAAAGACAATTATTAGAGTGAGTATGACAGCTAGGCTAACATCATCAGCTTTGTGGATTCCATGACGGCGTCAACAGAATGTTCAATCGAACGAGCGAGACCAGCAATCACGATGAACTATGGGTAGTCAGGAAAAAGGTGGATAAAGTAAAAATGCAAGAAGGGGTTGTGTGTGTGTGTGGCCCGGCCCTCATGTTACTGGAGTATATAAAGGTCTCTGTGAGGAGAGAAGATTTCTGCTGTTCTCTGGAGGAGTGCTGTGAGCAGGTGATGCTGTGGCCTCAGCTGTTGCTTCTGGGATGTGAACAGAGCTCCTCAGAGACACAATAAGGTCACTTGTTGGTTTATTTGTCCTGATCAATGGTCTGTTTCAAATGTGGGCCTCTATAGTTCAATGCAGTACTGCTGGAATAAACATCAGAGCTGCTTTTTTTTTTTGTTAGTAGAAAAATAAGTCTCATGTTGTTTGCTCCTCTCACTCTCTGCCTCTTTATCACCCAGCAGGCTGCAGTGAGCGAGTGGAGGTCCACACGGAGCGCAGGGGTGTGATCTACAGTCCCTCATGGCCTCTAAACTACCCTCCTGGAGTCAACTGCAGCTGGCACATCCAGGGCGGTCAGGGAGAGGTGATCACCATCAGGTACATTTATCACACGAGCAGTTTTCAGGTGATGGATGATGACAGGATGCACCTGAAATAAACCATCTCCTCTTCTAGTTTCAGAAACTTTGATTTGGCTGAGTCAGGGAGTTGTTTAGGTGACTGTCTGCTGCTGACTCCAACCTGGAACGGAGAATCCAGGCTGTGTGGCTCCACGCTGCCTCCACCCTTCATCTCCACCAATGGGCGTGTTTGGCTGTATTTCCACTCTCGGGTCAACAGCTCGGGGCAGGCTCAGGGCTTCCGGCTGTCCTACATCAGAGGTAATTGAGTTGTCAGCAGAGGTTGCTGAGCACATCTTTGGTCCAGTGTGATGACTTTTAATTCCATACTCTGTGGAAACCAGGGTCTAAATAATGTTTCAGGTGTTTCAGGGCATTTCATTCAAAGGCACTCCAGTGCACTTTCCAAAGTTGAGGTTCAAGTGTAGACAGACAGACAGACAGACAGACAGACAGAGATAGAGAGATTGAGAGATGGATAGATAGATAGTTTCCTCGGCCATGAAAAAGAATCTGCAGCCAGAAACCAGTGTACTTGTTTTTGGTTTTGAGAGTGTGTGACAGATGGACTGAGGAAAATAAGAAAACCAACAGGAAATGGTATCTCCCTGTTGCTGTACACCGCAAAAACTGAAGTGTTTGTCTTATTTGACTTAATATGAGCCACATTCACCTGACAAGTCCAGAAAATTGGTATTATAAAGTATTTTATGTATTATTGTATTGTATTGCATTTTAATGTATTTTATTGTATTTATTTGCTGCAACTCAGACATCATTTTGGTCTTTAAATATTTTGAAATAAGACATTTCCTGGACATGTCAGGTGAATGTGGCTCAAATCAAGTCTAACGTTTCTTCTAAAATTTGCTTGGATTTTAGTTTTTGTGATGTATAAGGCATCCTTGCACTCCTTACTTGTTGGACCTCAGCAGCTGTAAACACTGACAACAACTGACCAAAGAAAATAAAATATTTTCAAGGACAAAGAGTTTTTGGTACTTTCTGTGTGAACCTGGCTTTCATCTAAAGCTAACACCTCAGGCTGCGGTATATCAGGTCATTTTAAGGTGTTTAAGAATTAAAAGCACTTCATAAATCCTCTGTGTGTCACGACAGGTAACATGTTTGCGCTTTTTATTAGTTTATGAACTCATGTGGAAAGTTTAACAGTTAGAGAGTGAAGACGATCTGATGAGCAGCACTTTAAAACTTTGAAGCTTTCAGAAAATAACCCCTCTTGTATGAAGTGCATATATATGGTGTCTGAACTTATTTAATTAGATTTTTTAAAGGTCCAGATTTAAAAGAACTGTGAGCAATTTAATTTTCTTCATTTAACCTTTAAAGTGAGGAATTTTAATGTGTTAATGTTCTTGTTTTAAAAAACACCATTCACAACTAATTATAATAATCAGGCTCTGCTTTATACTTTCCGCTCAGACAGCCTGAGTATGATTTTTACTTTTTTTTTAAAAAAAGATGTTTTTAGTCTTGTCCCTGATAAATAGAGGACCCAGCCTCTGAAATGATTTCCTTCGACTGTGTTTGTGTTTCTGGGATAAAGAAGCATTTAAGGCTGTACTCTGCTAAATGCAGACCTGTCAGTTTGTGTTATGTTTGACTTGTCTTCCTGACCGCTGTTAGCTGCTGGTGATGCATTCTGTCAGTGTCTCTCCTCTGCAGGTCACCTGGGTCAGAGCAGCTGTCAGTCAGATGAGTTCCTCTGTGGGAATGGGAAGTGTCTCCCTCGCTCCTGGAAATGTAACGGTCAGGACGAGTGTGGTGATGCAAGTGATGAACGCAGCTGCTCCCCTCCTCCCACTGAGGCCTCGCCTGGTCTCTGTCCCTATGGCTCTGTCCCTTGCACTGAAGCTCAGTCCACACGCTGTCTACCCGCCTCTCTGCGCTGCAACCGAGCTCGTGACTGTCACGATGGCTCTGATGAGCTGGGCTGTCCTGACACTACCTGTGGGAAACGTCTGGGGAACTTCTACGGCTCCTTTGCTTCCCCTGACTTTTTCCGTGCAAACAGGAGCGCTGTGGTGGAGCTCAGGTGTTCCTGGTTGCTGGACACTCAGGACCCCAAACCCATTGTGCTGCAGCTGGACCTGCAGTTGGGGCCCAAAGACTCGCTGCATGTGTACGACGGCCTGCTGCAGCGGGCAGAGCACCTCTTACAGGTTTTATCCTATCATAACAACAGGCGCCCAGCTCTGCTGGAGTCCAGTCGGGGACAAATGAGTGTTCTGTATATGGCCCAACCTCACAGCCCGGGACATGGATTCAACGCCACATACCAGGTACACCTGCTGGGAAGTATTACACCCTGTTCTCGTCTTTTGTGTGCATGCTCATTATTATCACTCGGATATAAAAAGGGACGTTAAAAATGATCTGGTCATGATCTGGTAAAAATAATGGAACTGATTTAACTTCTTAACCTGAACCAGCACAGACTCCTCTACTGGGGTTTAAGTCCTTGTGAATTAATCTTAGGATTGGTTCCTGGTCCCAACATGTTCAGGTGCATCTCTCTCTCTCAAGCTGTTCTATATAAAGAAGCCTGAAAGCCTAAAAATAGACTTTAAAAAGTACGTGCTCTGATATGTTGATGACAGTTCAAGTCTAGTTTGGCTTTCTGGAGGACAATGATGACTTCTATTAAACAAAAATCCTTCTCATCAATCATTTTGATGTCCCGCTGCTCTGGATCTTCTTTTCATCTCAGCAGTTTTGTCTAAATCACTTTCATCTACTTTAATACCTCTTCTCTGCTGTCAGGCTTTATTGTTGCATCATTTAGTTTGTTTTCTTTACGTCATGTCAGTCCAGCACGATATGGATCAATTGACTTGGTAATCATTTTATCCATGTGGTATTGTCTCAACTGATGTTTTCTTAATGTTAAAGAGCAAGTGTGAAGTTTAATATTTAAGGGACAGCAGTTCAGAAAGATGAGGCTTATTTACTTTCCTCTCTGTCTGTGCTCAGTTTATCAAAAGGCCTGTCGTCTGTTTCTGTCTGGTTTGCGTTTATTTAACCTGTTGAGATTTTGGCGTCTGAACACTGACACGTCTCCCTCTTCTCCCAGGTTAAAGGTTATTGTTTTCCCGGAGAGCGCCCCTGTGGGAGTGATCAGGGCTGTTATTCTGAACGCCAGCGCTGTGACGGGTATTGGCACTGTCCATCAGGCCGGGATGAGGAGGCCTGCCCAGCGTGCCCGGATGGAGAGTTCCCCTGTGAGGGCGGCACTGGAGTTTGCTACCCTGCATCAGAGCGCTGCAACAACCAGAAGAGGTGTCCTGATGGGTCTGACGAGAAGAACTGCTACGACTGTCAACCCGGAAACTTCCACTGTGGGACAAACCTGTGCATCTTTGAGACGTGGCGCTGTGATGGTCAGGAGGACTGCTTGGATGGCAGCGATGAGAGGGACTGCATGGCAGCGGTGCCCAGGAAAGTGATTACAGCTGCTTTGATCGGCAGTCTGGTCTGCAGTCTCCTTCTGGTCATCGCCCTGGGCTGTGCCCTCAAACTGCACTCACTCAGGAACAGAGAGTACAGGTCAGAACACCTCGGTCTGTTTCCCCATAAAGCCTCACTTACTGCTAATGTAATCATATTTCCTTTTTCCCATCACAGCAAAAAGGAACCAACACGTCTTTCTTTTAATTTAAAGTCTTGTCAGCAGATCAGAAAAACGACAACATGCGTGAGCCACGCTGTCCTGAAAATGAAGAGAATTGGAGTTAAATATAAATAAACTTTATGTTAAAGTTATTGAGCGTGATTTTTAAGGGAATACTCTGAGTATAGAAAAATGAGAGGCAGCAGCAGCAGGAGTCCTGCTCTCTTTCTGCGTGGGTGCTGTGACAGCGCACGCCGCAGCAGTTCAGAGAGGTTCCCGTCACACACTGCTCAGGCAGGCAGCGTGTCCCAGGCATCAAAATGAGTCATGTTATACAGCATGCGGCTCCTCCTGCCATCTGTATATGTAGAGGATCAGATGGATGAGTGAGAAGATTTTGTACAGGCGTCAGCTGGTGTTGGTAGGACACTCAGAAAACTAAATGTAGAGGTTCTGCATAGGGTAGCCAATTCTTTGTCACTCCTCAGCGTGCAGCATCCAGTAGCTCTTTTCATATGAAAACTATGGAAATAAGTAAAGCTTGTGAGGGAGAGATGTTGTGAATAGAGTGAGAAGATAAAAACAAGTCTAAATGTATCTAACCCAGGCATGGTCTTTATTCCAGTTATATATTTATTTGTTGTGCTGATGTTTCAAACTTTACTGTGTGAACTCCTTTTTGTTGTTCTTGCTCCTCGTCTGTCCACATCAATAAGTTGTTTTCTCTTTCCCTCTCCTTATTTCCTTCATCTTCCTCCTTTTTCAGAGCCTTTGAGACTCAGATGACTCGCATGGAGGCTGAGTTTGTTCAGAGAGAGGCCCCGCCATCGTACGGTCAGTTAATAGCGCAGGGCCTCATCCCACCGGTGGAGGATTTCCCCGCTTACAACCCCACTCAGGTAGCACACTCAGACAGCTTACACAGACTCTAATAGCATCATTGGTGCAGTGCTTGAGCCCATGAGATTTTCTAAAACGTAGGAATGGGACTGACTATCATGACGTCCCGTAGAGTAATTATTGTAAATATATGTTAGCAAACCATCATAAATTAGAAACGAGACACCTGATAAGCTTCTGTAAACACTTAAATAAAAATAAAACACTTCAAATGTGCATTAATGAGCAAAAATGTGACACTAACAGATAAACTTATGAGAATTTTTTTCTGTCTCATCCATATTTGCTGTATATTTACTGAAAACTACAATCTGGCAGCTCCAGTAGGTCTGCATTTTAGAAATTAGCCTTTGTTTAAATGTGCGTTTAAATGTGAGCTTTACATAGTTCAGCAAACAGAGTGCAGTATATCCCAGTAGGACTTGGATTGGTGTGCAGTTTTTCAGTTGGATCAGAGTCAGCAGATAGAGCAGGTGACCCCCCCTGGCCCTGGGGAAATACAGAGAGCTAACACACTTAATGAATTTAAGTGAGGATTGAGATGTAGCTTCTGCTTTAAAGCGAGAAGCCACGGTAGGAGAGCCTTTACTTACATTCCTCTAATGACCAGCAGGGGGAGACTGAGCAGGATGTGAACAGAGCTCAGGGGGGAATTCATTAAGAAAGGTTCACAGATGATAAAAACTCCAGTTTTGTTTTGTTTTTTTTTCTGATGCAGAGGCACTACTTCCCCCTTAAAGAAGTTCGGATCAGTGAACCTTTTGCTTTGTGAACTCGACCACTTCTCTGTGCCTTGTTTGAGCAGGTTTAGTGGGTTCAAAGGCTGCACAGTCCTTTTGTAAACCAGGCCCTCTGGAAGCTTTCGGTCGTGAAAGAGTCTATGATTAAAAAAATGCTTTTTAAGGGACGTAAACAGTTCTTACTAGTTCTGTCTTTCAAATGAAGTCACTCCTTCACCCAAATAACACGATGATTGAAAAAGAAGATTTCTAACTGACAGAAGACCTTATGTACACTAAGTGTCAGTGATTTCTACTTCAGGTTACTGAGTGAAATCCTGTGTAGGTTGGATGTTCTTGAAATGAAGTAAAATAGAAAGGCACTGATGGTTTCCTGTCTCCTCCTTTCTGCCCTCCTTCAGGCTTCTGTGTTACAGAACCTGCGGCTGGCGATGCGTCGACAGATCAGACGCCACTCAACACGACGCTCCACCTCCTCCTCGTCCCGTCGGCGACTGGGACATATCTGGAACCGCCTCTTCCACAGCGGAGGACGTGTCAGAGGCCACGCCCCCCTGCTGGACCCACCTGGACCTACACAGATCACATTGGGGCTTCACAGCTACCGTACTGTCAATGTACAGGGGCCCCAGGCCAGGTCCAGGTGTGCAGCTGCACCTGGGGACGAGGTTGATGTGGGGGAAATGTCCAGTATGGACATGCAGCCCTTCACGCCTGAGAGCCCCGCCTCCCCTCTCTCCTTCCAGTCTGTGGACAGTCCAGAGACGGAGGAGATGTCCCCTGTTAGCAGGGAGAGCAGCAGAGCTACACAGTCTGAGCCCCCCACTCCTGTGCAAAGTGACTCTTCGTCCCTCAGTGGAACCTCTTCCACCCTCCAGGAAACCTCTGTACCCCCCTGCCCCCCTCGTGCATCTAGGAAACTGGTTCTAGAGCTGGCTGTCAATCTGAAGGGTGTTTCGCTGAGACGTTACTCTCCACTGGGACCTTTGTCCCCTATTTCACCCTCTGTGTTTCCCAGCAGCTCACAGACATCCCTCCCTCACTCCCAGGGGCCCCAAGGGACTTTCTCCTCTGAGCCCTCGTCTTGTTCTCCTGTGAAAGGAGAGGACGGCAACAGCCACTTCAGTGTGGAGGTGTCGAGCAGGGAAATAAACAGCAGGGACAAAAGGAGGAGGGAGGGTAAGAACAGACTGTGCCGGCTGAGCAGGGCCTTCAGTGACGAGGGAGGAGACTCAGGAAGAGAGACAACGCCATGCTGAACAGTTGATGGAGATGATTTTTCTCCTCTCAGACTGATGAGACCTGCTGTCTGCAATACCTGCTCTGATAAAGTGTCCTTGAATTCCCCCCACATGACTGAGAGATAAGATCTGTACCAGAGGAAGAATCAGCCAATGCAGAGATATCTGCATATGCACAGAATTCTCAATATGCTGTTTTTTTTTCTTCTGGATCAGAGAAACCCAGCACAGAACAGCTTAGGGTCTGTGATTTGAGGAGAGTCTCTGAACAACAAGCTCCGTGTTGGCCCCACATTCTAATGCAAAAATTGACCCCATTTCAAACTGTAAGGATATAATGTCTTTAGAACCCTTCTCTAAAAAATCAAACTCAGTTTTGGCCTCTAGTACCCCAGTAATGTTGTGAACAAGTTCTTAAAACGCCAAAGCAGCCTTTGTGTCATTACCCAGAGCCATTATGCACCGCTTCAAACTGTGAACCAGAAAAGCCTCTAAAATGATCTCAAGTCATCCTGTCCTCTCTTCTGTCTGATTCACAGCTTCTTTATGAAAGTATTTTTGTTCCCGTTTGACATTTCTAGAAGGTCTGTTGACAGTTATCAAAATATAAAACTGGTGATGTTTATGTTTTTGTTACTGTTGAGGAAACATTTGCAAAGACCAAAATCAGCATTGCTATGAATCACTTTAAGGGAAAAGGCACTATTTTCATCTTTTAGGGAGCGGTACCCAAACAGGAGTATTTGTTTCATACAATTCACCTTTGATGCCCCTGTGTGTGTTTGAAACAGCTGGAATCACCTGATATGTGGGGTGTGTGAATGTGCACAAACCACATCTGCACATCTTTATAGTGATACCTCATAAAGAAATATGTCACATGCAGCAGCTGTAGAACAACTTGGACGTAGTCTCAGTGACGTCTCATTTGTTTCCAGGCAGAGTTCTTGAGCCTTTGTTATGGACGGCCATATTGCCTTTTCATGGGCAAAGCTTGTTTTCTTAATATCTTAAAAAATACAGAGTTTTAAAGGCAGGGTTGGTAGTCATGGAAAACTAGTATTATTTGAATGTAGGGTCTCCTCAGGACTCCATTTAGCCTCCACCCTCTCACACTTAAAGCTCCACCAAAACAACGACCCAGCTCACATGCACAAGCGCCACTGATTCGCGTTCACATGATAATGACTGATTGAGAACCACAGACTCAAACAGGTCCTCAGGACATCATTTTGTTTGCACTAAGTTACCAGTAATCGGAGTATAGGTAGTTTTTCTGCCATTCTCCAGCATACTTGAATCCCTCTTGGTTATGCGCAATGAATCAGGGCTAGTGCATGCTGGCAAAATGTATGCGCAGGAGGCGTGCAGAATGGCAGGGCAGGATTTGATTGGTCAAACGCTTGGATTGGCTGGTGCTTGGCTGGCAGCGTATATTTTTCACTCTATTTCAAGAACACATGATTGATAGCCATCAGGACATAAAGATAATTTTAACTAGAATAACAAAAAGTGTATCTAACTCTGATTACCAACTCTGCCTTTAAAATAGCTCACCCTTGCATAGTGTGTGACGATAGTAAAACTCAAAAACAAAACTGTTGTTTTTGTACCAGGCTGTAAACATGGTCTCCAGTACTTCTGCCTGCCTCAAGTGGACACTCAATGAACTGCAGTTCTTAGCATTCCCACACTTACTTTAAATTCTAAAACCAAAGGTTACCACTGGGTCACATGCCATTAATTGATGAGATCCACACAAACAAGATTAGCCTACACTGTCAATACCTGTTGTTTGGATACATGAAGGCATTATTGTCTTTTTGTGCTTTTCCAACAATGACAAAAAGCTGTAAATAAATCACACCTAAGTAACCTTAAGCTAAACTGTTTGGTGAGCTGAGCTAAAACACTGTAAAGTCAGGCTGCAGAAGGCTGTAGGCATAGTATTCATCTTTAAATCTAACCCTTGTTTCCCAGAAAGGTCAAATTTTGATTTTATAGTTGTGTTGTAGTCGTGCCACGTTTATGTCAGCAATTACCAACATAAACTGTATATTTCCTGTTTCAGACCCCATTCATAAAAACAATATAGCTTAAAAATTAAAACCTGTGGTACTTTTGATCTTTCCACTTAAGATTTTATTGGCTCATCCTGCACTCAGGAGTGAATATGCTTTTTCTTTTTGTCCAGTAACACCTTCATTTCTTTTCCCCCATGATATGAACTGTCACTGTCTTTATCTTTTAATACAGCTATACACTCAGCTATATTTGTTACCGTGAATAGCAGTCAAGACACAGGCCTCTCTCTGACTTTCTGTCTCAAAAGGAAACAATAACACATGCAGAAACAATCACTCATCGCTGTTTGGTGGGAAAATTCAGCTGTGTTTTGTAATTAACAGGATTTGTTTTTTCACTTTTTCTCTGAAAGATGAATAGAGATTTAAAATTAAGAATTTATACCGACTTTAAAAAGCCAAATTTAAATGGAAACTGAGGAAGTGATGAACTCTCATTATTCTCCTCAGATCAAACCATAACTTCCCTCTTTGAGGAAGCTTTCTATCACTCACATGGGCTTGACTGCCCAGGTTACAATTCAGCACGGTGAAGATTTTATGTGACTGTATAAGAAGTGATGGGAAGATGGGTCCACTTCTGAACAAAATGTTGTTTGAAGAGTGCTCTTCATCCAACATAAATCTGCAGTACTGCTCTCCACACACTGGCCACGGCAGACGTCTGAAATGCTGGTTTGGAGATTTATTATTATGCCGAGTAATTTTCTACAAAAGGATTCCAAGGCAAAGACCTCTATTTTTCTGTCTTTGTTGAAGACCTGTACTTAGATTTCTCTCTTCGCCTTGATAAGCTTTTTTTTTTAGTGGATGAACTATGTCGCCTGTCTTGATTCCCTTTTGCAGGCTTATTTCTTAAAGGTCAGACACTGGAAACACTCAAATCACTGCTGGACTTCTAAAGAATGTATCATTGATTTAAATCAGTCAGTTTAGTAAGGTTTCTGCTGTAGGTAAGAGTTTGAGAAACGATCAGGAGTCAGTGCTACCTGATTTAAAGCTGAGTCAGGTTTCTGCATTGAATGTGCCATGTAAGACATTTCGTTATAAAAGGCTGCTACATGTTTTGTGCCATCAGAGATGTGTCCATCTATTCCTACAAGTAGTCCTCTTCTTTCTTTGCCTTCAATGCCATATTTTTACACGTGTTGTGCTTTCTTTTTGTGTTCCTTGTTCACATTTAAAACCTCATTTGACTTAAAAGAAACTATGTAGTAAAAGAAACTCTAAATATCTGCAGAATGTACATCCTTCTTTGCTACATTATGTACAGAAATGAGTTGAAATGCCTTAATGGTTCTTCATTGCTGTTTTTAATATCATGGACCATTTCATAGATCAGTTGTTGACATGATGGGAGAGATGAGATTAGCCTGTGTGTTTGTACAGTCGCTTATGATGTGTCATGAGAATGAGATAAGTGGTTTTCTGGAGTTGCATCAGGAATCTCTGAGATAATGTGACAAAGGGGTGAAGAAATGACTGATTTTTTTTTTTTTTAAATATCCTTATTCAAGTGTAATCTGTTTATTTAAATGATTATTCAGCCCTAAAATTAGACAATAAAATGTTCACGAATGACTGAGAATTTCTTGTACATACCTTGTTTTTCTGTGGGTGAAAATTATTACTAGCACCTCTGGATTTAAATAGTTTTTACAGACTACAGGGGTGAAGCCATGAGAAGATCTTTTTCAACTATGTTTTTGTTTTGCACTGCCTTTCCTCACTCCATCAGTTAAGCCATAGACTTAACAGTAACCGGAGTACGCAGATCACTGGTTGCTTGACAAGGTTCTGATCAAAACCATTTCAATTACACAGAGAACAATGTTTATTTTGTTGAAAGAAAGAGGGTTAAAATGGAGGATATGCTCATCAAAACCCTGTCCAGCCTCGTGCTTATTACTGTTTTCATGTGCCTGCAATTAATAAAATTCAAGATCTTCATCAATTTGTCAAGTGTTTAAGCTTACTGGTATTTGTTAAATTCTTATAGGTTTGCGACAACCGGCACAGCCACCGTGCTAAAGAGCCCGAGAGCCGTTGCGTTGCGGTGAAGCCAAATGCTGCTAACAGCTTTGTTGAAAGTCCCCGTGAGGATTTCAGAAGTAATACTGAAAGATTCTTACTTTTAAATACTTGCCTAATCGCAATCCACAATTTAAAATGAGATTATTAGCACCAGAAAATTACTTCTTGATACTATTTCTTTGGACGACCCAGCCGATCCTGCAGCACAGTCCCCATAGCAACACTGTGCTCGCCGGCCTTTATCCAGTAGGAAGCAAGATCTGTTTTTATACTCCTCAGAAAAACATTTTTTTGGGCCTTTGGCCCGAGAATCAAACCGAAATCCCTCTTATTCTTTGTTTCTGTCAATTTAGACCCAAACTGCGTGTCGCCATCATGCCCAAACACACCAAACTTTGCCCCCTCCAATGAATAGCAAGTCATATGTTTCACTCTGTTTAAAAACTACTCCATTAAAATAAATAAATAAATAAATAAATAAATAAATCTTTCTATTCTGTTCAGTAATGTCTTTCAGGCCTTCATAAAGCATCACTGATCAGGTCATGTCCTGTAGTTAAACAGTGTGTCCATGGCCGCATCAAAATTATGGACTGTAGATAATGAAATCCATAAATTCTTTGCAATTGTACAGAGAGAAACATTGTTCTTAAACTGCTGTTGGGACTATCGCATGACACTCACCTTCCAGTTAACCTGTTCACCTGTGGAATGTTCCAAACAGGTGTTTTTTGAGCATTCCTCAACTTTCCTAGTCTTTTGTTGACCCTGTTCTGGCTTATTTAGAACATGTTGCAGGCACTAAATTCACGAGTGAATATTTGAAAAAAAACAAACAAAAAAAGAATATAGGTTAAACAGGATTTGCAAATCTTTGTTTCTGTTTTTTTTTTTTTTTTTGTTGTTTTTTCTTTACATTTTACAAAATGTCCCAACGTCATTAGAATTGGGGGTTGTACTTCAACACTCCTTGTTGATCTCCTCTGATTTCTATTGCATATAGATTTAGTCAATGTCTTAACTCTGAACGCATATTTGGGATTCTGGCTTCATAAATCCACTTTGTAAAAACTGTCCGGTTAGCAGAATATCTGCTGACTGACACCAGGACCCTTTCTGACCAGATGACAGACAAATCTGGTTATTTTATCACTGACACATCAACTCATAGGAGTACATTTTTTTTAAAGTTGCTAAATTTAATAAGCAATTACATTGTTATTCTTTTACAACTTCACACTCTTTACAAAACACAGAGGTACACCCATCAATTTTACAATATGTAAATGTATCCCAACATGTCTGAGGAATGTGATATTTGTCAGTCTGGTGCACTGTAACAGCTCTTTTTCTTTACACAGTATTTACAGACCTCAGCTGAGCTAACAGGACCGGACAAGGCAGACAGTCATACACATCGATGTCAGTGTGCGTCTCTTTGTGGATTTGATGATCTGAGGGAAACTCAGTCTGCTGGTTTGAAGAAGGATAAGTTATAGAGTAGAAGCTCCAACATGCTGCTTTACATCATGTTAAAGGCCACCTGCCCACACCTTCATATGTTTTGTTACAACATAAACAGCTTAGACAAGTTATAAAAGAGACTACCTGGATACAGGTAAACAAAAAAACCTCTTCAACCACAGGTATCTAGCACTCTGTGTTAAGATAAGAGTACCACAAGTTCTGTAAGGAGATGAATTTAACCTGTATGATTTGGCCCTAATGATTATACTTGGTTTGTATCTTGTACCACCAGAAATCCATTGTGGGTAAACTGGACTATAATCAATCAATTTAACTATGTGATTTCAACAGTAAAGTAGTGCATCAGCTGAACACATCAGTGAGCTATTGTAGTGGTGATTTGTCTGGGACAGGAGTCCCAAGCACAGGTTAACATCCTCTGTCTGACACCCACCAACCAAAGTGGAATCTGAACATTATGTTCAACTACAGACCAGAAGTTGTTACTCCATCAGGTGGGAATTCTTGACGCAGTCTTAGCTGGTTGAGCACCTTAAAGGATTTAGAGTGGCCCTCCAAAGGATGAGAACATTTCCAAAACTTAACTCAAGATAGTAAAGACATACAGGTGAACATTTCTACCTGAAAACAGACAGTTATAAGGTGTAGAATCAGAACAGAGAGGAGAATAGAGGGGTCAGCCATTCGTCCACAAACTTCTTGTCACTCTCCTGTGTCTCCTGTGCTGGTATTGCTGCTGGCAAGAGTTATGTAGATGATCTGTAACAGTAACAGGAAGGCACCCACAGGTTCTCATAGAAAGGGTGATAGAGTGACTAAAGTCCTGACAGAACTGAAAATAAAGAACAAATACTGTAGCCAGGCAGAGATGCATAGAGATACTCATCCACAGTTTTCAAATGGTAAACATCAAGTAAGAGATTAGTGAGACTGAGAGCTGAAAGTAGCAGCAGTAAAAGACAAGTATTGCTATCCGCAGAATCAGCTTGCATATTCACCTCATAAAAGTTATTCTGTCATCTAATACCCGCACAAACCATTAAACACTTTACCAACATATACACTTCATAAGGCACATTAGCTCAAGGATTTAGGAGTTAAATTACAAAGAAGAAAATATTGGAAACAGCAGAACATGGCAGGTTCCTTGAGCGAGCAGAGGCAGGATAAAAATGAAAGGATAACTTGGCATACAGTCGAGGACAATGACAAAAAAGTACAAACAGATACAATTAAAACGCATTGCGCTTCTTGAGGGCTTAACAAACCAATGCCCCAAGTGTAACCTTTAGCTTCTTATAACCTGGTGCAGCCACCTCCAGGCTGCTCCTGCGCAGGAACACGGACAAACAATCCTTTAACCGTTCAGAAACTGTCAATGTAATGGAAGTACAGGTGTCAATGTAAAACTGGAAATCCTGGTTAGCGGCACTGTTCAATCAGTGGCTTTGGAGGCAGCGAGGGGTTCAGTCTCTGAAGGGTCTTCCTGAGGAAACACCACGTAACACAACTTCTGTCCCATGTATGTGATTTTTTCTGCGGGAAAAAGAAAAACAGGGCTTTACTGCAGGGAACATATTGCTGATATTATATATTTAAGTATTTTTAATATTGAACCTCAGCATGTAATGTACAGCTTCAAAAACCAACTCACCAACTATCCTGTAGATACATTTGGGTTTGTCCTTCCATCTAACGCCCACAAAGTAGACCGGGACTCCAGTCAGCATGATGACCATCCCCAGGCCACAAACCACAGGTTCAGAGTACAGACTGAAGCACAGCAGCACAGCCCAAAATATCAAGTAGCTGATGGGGATCAGCATGTTTACCTGTACAAGACAGACACATGATTACACACAATCCTGAAAACTTTATTTTGTTTGTCTTTCTAATGCCTGAACTAACTGACTGAAAATAGAGTTTTTTTTTATTTTCTTGGGCTTTAAACAGAAATATTAAATGTATTCAATGAGGCACACACTCACATACACTCATACAGACAAACAGCCCTTTACCTGGACGTAGTGAGAATATCTTGAAAGTGTAACATACAGTATGAGACATGATTTATTCTAACTGTTAATGTGTTGTATTTAATTTGTAAAATGAGAGACTGCATAAACTCTGCCGCGCTCATGGCATGTGCTGCATTTCAGTTTTATGCTCCTAAAATCTGGAACAGTCTTCCAGAAGATGTGAGACAGGCCTCAACTCTGACAATGTTCAAATCCAGGCTGAAAACAGTTCTGTATAGCTTTGCATTCAACTGAAAGTATTTTATCTGCACTCCTCATTTTTAAATTAATTGTTTTAATGTTTTAATGTTTTATTTTTTTCTTTCATTTCTTTTCTAATCTTGTGATTTTATGTTGCTGTAAAGCACTTTGAGATGCCTTGTGTATGAATTGTGCTCTACAAATAAACTTGCCTTGCCTTGCCTTACTTTCATTTGGTGACACCAGGGGGCGCCCAATTATCATTCATGCAGCATGCACCCATGCTGACTCAGAACAACCAGGAGGTTGGATCCAGAATCATTATCTATTAATAACCTGCTGAGAGCTCTCAGCCTCCACTCTGGCTGCTCAATAAATGGACTCGTATGCAAACAGCGATTTTTTAGCCTTTGTGACCACTCAAAGAGCTTTGACTCTGCTCATTACACTCACCAATTTACACACTGATAGCAGAGGCAGTTACAGTAAGGAATGATCAGAATTATCCAATCTTGCTAATTGAATTGTGATGACAAAATAAAATAAATAAATAAATTTTAAATAATCACAGTTTTATCATTTACTCATTTTTTGAGAAATGTTTTGTTTTCCTCCACATATGGTGGACAGTGGGCTGACTTTTCTTACTGTGCGAATTCTCCTTAACCGATTATTACCATCAGAGCTAATTCACTAATTTGGCTTGCTGTCTTATTTACAGCTACTACTTTTTTGATAATGTCTCATCAAACATGTATTTAATCTTTATAGTTAGCAGCCTCTTTAACCTGCCAGAGTCATCTCTCTGAACGCTTTCCCTGCAGTGGATCGTGGTGGTTCTCAGTTTTCTGTACCTTGATGGGCCTTGCCAGGTTTGGTTTCTTCTTGCGGAGGTAGAGGAGGCCAGCAATGGTTACCCCATAAGACAGATAGTTGATGAAGGACACATAGTTGATCAGGTTGTGTGTCTCTCCAATGCACAAGATGACAATGGTGGCAATGCACTGTGTGAGATAAAGACAGGGTCAAAGATGAAATGCAGGTGAAATAAAAATAAGAAAACAAACTATAATGTAAAAATATTCAAAACATGATCTGCTGCTCAAACTCATTTGTCGTCTGTTCATGTGAGACCATAAAGGGTTTCAGTGAGAAAATAAATTCTTGTAGTATCTGGAAATTTTGGTAGAAATCTTCTTTCTTGGGTTAATAGTTTTTAAAACAGGGACAAATGGATGTTTTACATTTTTCCACAGAAACAGCTGATGTCATTTGGGGAACAGCGTCATCTGATTGCTTTGGCCACTACTATTAAGTCCAGAGTCAGTGCAGCTGTCTACCAGAATATTTAGAATTAGATAACCTCCTTCTAGATTAGAAACACTTGACTAAAAATACAGACAAGCTGAAGGGCTGCTACCAATCAACCTGAGCTCTAATAACACAGTACAGACATGTTGAAGGAGCCCAGCCAAGTACTGCATGTATGATCAAACGTTTCAAGAAGCTTGTTGGGTTCTTCTTCTTCTGATGCATCTCATGAAGTTTTATTATAATTTTAGACACTAAATTTCTGATTTTATTGAGGTATTAGCTGTATGAATCAAAATTCTGACAAAAAAGGCTTAAAACATTTTATTTTACATAAAATATTACAAAATACATTATTAAAGTTAAGTTTTTGAATTGAATTAGAAATAAAGGACTTTTTTTTCTCTAATTTGTAGAGATGCACCTGTATGTATCTTACACTACATTTTATATTTAAGTACCAAACAAATTCAAAATGACATAAACAAAGCTATGTTAAATATAATTAAAAAATAAGACAACAAACATGGAATAAATAACCATAAAAGTGATTAAACTTCATGTGGTAATACTTAAATAGATCTGTTTTGTGCTTGTTTTGATCTTGATTTCATTTTGTTTTAAACACCAACATGTATACTGCTGCAACATGTTCGCTTTTTCAATATTTAGTTTCATGTCGCCAAGTTTGCTGTGAATTCTTGCAAAGTCAAAGAAGATAGTGTGCAGCAGTGTAAGCTCATGGAGGTTTTGTGAGGCGCCTGATAGTCTCTCAAGAACTCACGTTTAACAGGAAAAACCCTCAAAGGGATATTCAACTTTTTATTTTTAAAGTGGGGATGTATAAGTTACATGGCTAAAATGGATGGCGATCAGCTCGACTCCTTTAAAAATAAACCGGGAGGAGAAGCAGCACACAAGCTGGACAACAGTTTTCTGCAGACAGGGCCAGTTCTGCCAAGTACTTTAGCAAATTTTGAGAGACTCCTTTCCAAGCACTGATCTTGGTTTAAGTGTCCACTCTACATTGAATTCACAACATCTATTTGGTTTTGCACTATTTGTGGAAGCAACAAAGTCGTGTTCTCCCACCTGCCAGGTTGAGCTCACAGACATCTGCTGTGGCTAGTACAATGATGAGTGTCATACAACTTCTGCAACTTAACTACAAAAATACCCTGAAATATCCCTTTAAGGTATGAGAGTCCATCTCATGGAGTTTGAGTGTTCTTGCTGTTATACACGTGAACAAAGTGCAGTACTCACGCAGACCAGCAGGGCTGGGATTGGGGTGCAGTTCTTCAGGTGGATCATAGCCAGCAGATAAGGCAGGTGACCCTCTCTGGCTCCAGAGAAACACAATCTACAGAAAACACACTTGGCGTAATGAATAAGTGATCACATTTATCTTACGTTTGGATTTTTCTCCAGATGTAAATAATGGTTGAGGATGTGTGTGGGTCAAAGTGTGGTACCTGGAGGAGGTGAACAGGTATCCGTTGATCCCTCCGAAGGTGGAGAGAGCCACAGAGATCGGCATCACCCAGGAAAACATCCCCAGCAGTTTTTCCCCAAAAGTCTGAAACAACACAACATCTGATGGATCACATGACTGACTTTAACTGAATGATGCACCTGGATTTAAACCCGCATTTTCAAATCAGAATCTGAAAACAGTCGCACTGAGTGTTTATGAGATCAGATATTGTAGTTTTATTATTCAGAGCAGGATTTTTGTTTCTAATTTACTAATACTGGAGACTTTCTTCCTGAACGATCCAGAAACCCTCTCTGGTTTAAACCTTTCATAGCTGTCACAGCCAAATCACATGATTATTTCCCAGTTTCCCCCTGAGGTCATGAAGAAACTTTGATTCGCTGATTGATTAATTGGTTGTTTGTGGTCAGTCTCATGTTATGAGAAGCATGTGCTTCTCTCTCTCTCTCTCTCTCTTTCTTCTCTCCGTACAAATAGCCGTGTACTCTGTGTTAAAAACACACAGAAATGGGGAGCTGCTCACCACTGCCACAGCGTTGGAGGCCAGCAGCTCCTGAGGAGTCATGGAGGAGAAGTAAGCGATGTTGGTCATCGTGTAGACCAGGGTGACCAGAGGGATGGAAATGTAGATGGCACGGGGAAGGTTTCTATAAAAAAAACAACAAGTAAGGAAAATAATTTAATGTTTGACACGGGGGTGTCAAACATATGGCTTGTGGGCTGAAACTGGCCTACAAGAGGGTCCAGTCCAGCCTGTGTGGGATGACTAATAGCAGCTTGATTACAAAAGAGTTCAGTTTGGTGGAACCCTGCTGTTCATGCACTGACACAGCGTTTATGTATTTTTCTATGCATGATTTCTTTTTACATTTACACAGCAGGGGGAGAACTGAACCGTCTTCCTTCATAGTTCCCACTTTAGTTTGTCTGGTGTAATGTGTTGGGTCAGGTGGTCAGGATTACAACACAGATTTGGAAATAAAGGTCACTTTGACATTTCAGGATCTTGACAAGTAGTTTTCATCATCAAGTGAAATAGTTTATACCTTTGACTAAACATATGACATGATGTGTAAAAGTGAGGCAGATTTCTGGTTATTCAAAACGATTTGGTGAAAAGAGAGTGAACATTGCACTTGTACATTTCACACCAAAGCAAAGTGAAAACTTTGGATTTGTCTCTATTTATGGGTAACTATGCTCTGATCTGACTGGTCTGGCCTACTTGAGCGTGTGCCACCTGGACTTCAATGAGTTTCTCACCTCTGCTTTAAAGCCTTTTAAAAATGGTTATTCAACAAATGCATCATCCAAGCAGTTATACAGTCAAAAAGAAAATTGTTGCTGCAACTTTTACAGTGAAGTTTTAATTAAAAATGCCTCAGCTCAACGCCTGCACACACTGGATAACGTGTGTCATTGATCTTTGAGGTTCAACATTAATTTGAAATCAGTCACTCATCACTGCTTTCTTTATTCTCATGTTGTCTTCCCGGTCGTTACACTGAGTACAACATTTGTACTTTTTCATTTATAAATGTATCTTAGGTTTGCTTCCCTTTAATCTGGTCAGCTACATTGTTCAGGGAAGATCTTTAATTACAGTCTGTTCTAACTGTCTGTTCTGTGTGATGTACAGAAAGACTTGAAACTTGGTGAACTGTGCTCATTTGATACTTTCAAACGTATCTTGAATGATTTGGAGGCAGATGAATCTGTCTGCAGATGTTTTGTCTGATGTATCTCGTGAAATTTTAAATCCTAGAGGTAGTTGAGTGTGACATTTCTATTTGTGTTTGTTGGAAATAACTGTGCTGCTGCCCGTCTTGGCCAGGACACTCTTAGAAAAGAGATTGTAAATCTCAAAGAGCCTTTTCCTGGTTAAATAAAGTTACCAGCATCAAAGTGTCTGAAATATGACCCAAAATTTGACAGTTAGACATTAAAGATATGAAATCTATGACATTAAAGAAGCAGACTATAAAGAAGGCAGGTTTTACACCGATGAACACAAATACAGCTCAACAACAAAACTATCAATGGCACAAATGACACAATCAGAGTTTTAAAAAACAAGCGCTGTGAGATACTTTGAAATAATTTAAAGTGTGTGTCTTACTTGCGTGGCTCCACCACCTCCTCTGTGACATAGTTGAGGAAGTTCCAGCCGCTGTAGGCAAAAGATGCCTGCAGAAAAGCCAGCGCGATCTGCCCCACTGACGGGTCCCCACTGAACTCAAAGGCGTTGCTGGGTCGCAGGGCATCATAGTGACCTGCAGCAGGTGAGTATATAATAATAATAATAATAATAATAATAATAATAATAATAATAATAATAATAATAATAATAATAATAATAATAACAACACATGTAATGTTACGTTGAACATTCTGCATTATAAAGACCAGACCACAGAGATAGGAATTAACTCCCTCAGAATTATGTGCGTGTAAGCGTGTGCATTTACCTCGAAAGATCTGAACGAGTCCGACCACTATGATGAGAACCAGAGCAAGGAGTTTTCCCACGGTGAAAACGTCTTGTATCCTTGTTGCCCAGCGCACACTGGAGCAGTTCACCCAAGTCAGGAACACTGCAAGAGCACACAAACTTAAAATAAATAACTTCGACTGATATAAGAACTCAGAAATTAAGTCACTAAACACAACAAAAAATCAAATACACATAAAAAATGTGAATTATAAAACCACCACAGGCAGATCTTTCTGAAGCTTATGAGGGATTATGTGTATAAAGTTCAAGAAAAGGAAGGTTCAGGCTGTAAAATCAGAGCCTGAGCACTCGGTGTTTCATGCCAAAACCCTGAAGAGACCAGTTCATGTTCAGACACCAAAGGAGGAGCATTGGGTCTGCTGTGATCTTGTGAGTTAGAATCGTGTCGCACTGGTCCCTCATCGTGATAATTCAGCACAAAGGCTTCCCTGTTATCTCACCACCCGGTTTAACAACCATGAACACTTTATGCTCTCTTCAGTACAAGACGTGCAGATTAAATGACATTTTTAGAGAAGAGCACAGATCTCTGTCTTTCTGCCTGCTCCTCAAAGCTCCTCAGGCTGTGGCGCTTTGGTATAAGGGTTAGATTGTCTTCGCAGACTCCTGCACACAGCAAACATGACCCTATTAAATCATGTATCAGTCAGATATCCGTAAAGGCTTTTTTTGTTACATTACACATTACGCATCACAAACTAAAGTAAACTCATATCGTGTGTATTCCCTTCCAATAAACCCACATTCACCTCGTCTTCATGTGTTTGCTGACTGTCACATATTTAACTTTGGGGTATGTTGGCACGCAGCCAACCCCAATCATCTTTCCTGTCAGGACAGACAGAAGTCCTGTTACTTCTTCTTTCTTACCAAGTGTCTGCGCAAGTGAGCGTGCTTCATCAGTGCAGCACTGACCCTCATTTCTGCCTTGCTTTTGTGTGCAGCCATAACAAGGGCTGGACCAACTCCAAGTGAGCCAAACCGAGCGAGTGTAAGTGGCTCTCCAGTCGCCCTCTAACTCAAGTGCAGGCTTATGAGCGGGAAGTAAATACAGTAAGACGTGTGAGTCAGGGACAGAAAAACTTTAGTTTCTACTTTTCCAGCATCATTTTACACTTGTTTGCTCAAAACAACAGAAATCTGACTCTGATAAAGAACAGGCGATGACTGCTGATCAGTCAGGTAACAATGAAGAGCACACGCTTTAAAGAACAGAGTGATTCTGTAGAGCGTAAAAGGGAGGCCTGTAGATCTTTGTGTTTCATGTGTAGCTGCAGATATGCATCAACAGAACAGACACACACTGACGCCTTCAATATGTTCTGATGAGAAGGTTTGTTTTATGTGTGCGGCAGAGAGATGATATGGTTATATATGCTTAACAATAATGTGTGACACAAATCCAGGATGTTATGATGGTTTAACGCTCTCCTACACTTACACTTTGTGACACAACTGTATGAAGACAGTTACACATCCTGGTCTTCAAATAACAACATGACTGCAGGTGGAATTAAGTACCACATCACATGAACAAATATTAGATACGGCACACACACACACACACACACACACACACACACACACACACACACACACACACACACACACACACACACACACACACACACGGTTCAATAATTACTGTAATAAACAAATGTTCAGTCTCCTTGCCTGTGGTAGAACACAAAGTTTAAGTATTTTTCATTCACATCTTAAATCAGCACAACAAACTATAAAAAACTGTCTTTTAGAAAAATATAAAAATGTACATCATGTCTGCAAAGGTCACAAAAGTGTGTTTTCATTCAGTAATTTAATTTCTTGTGATGTGAAAACAAGAGTTAAATTATCTCTTATTTGCAGTTAGGAAAGGAAAAAGAAGACTAAACACAACTGGATGAAGAACTGGTGGGGATACATGGACAACATTTCGTCTCTGATAACGTCCGATCATTTCTTGTCCCTCATAGGTGGTTCTCATCCTCAGCAACATCACCACCATCACCATCCCGATAAATATCAAACAAGTTTGAAAATTATGGGGGTGGCCCCGACGAGTCTCTGAGCCAACAGTGGGAATAAGATTGATCCGTCACCTTCTCACATTAGAAGATAATCTGGGCAAAACTTGGTCACGGACCAGATTTCTCCACGGCTTTGCCAAATCAGGGTCAAATCAGCCCGAGAATCCTGTAGCATAAGCCAGGCTTTAGCTGGTAGTCATGGGATATAACACCCTGACAGGTTGTGACAAGACCCAAACTGAAGCTGAGGTGTATTCTCCTTTATACATTCATAGATTCCTGTTTGTACATGTTAAAGTTTTTAATACTTAAAAAAATGACCTCTCACCCTTTAACGACATTTTTATTTTATAACTTAGTTTTTAATGCTTTAGACTGATACATGTTCAATCTGTCTTTATGCATCTATCAAAAAGTCAAAATAAGATTCAGTGTCCATCACTTCATGCCTTTTTCCTTTTCTCTGTTGATCCCACTAACATCCTTTATTCTCATCTTAACCAAAGCTCACCACAGGCCTGCAGCAGGAGCAGAGAGCAGAAGATGTACTCATCGATTTAAAGAGTTCTTTTTTTTTTTTTTTTTTAAATATCCCTCTACAACTTTCACTGTACACCTGTATTCACAGGTCCATCATTACTCCTGTTTTTTTATTCTCATGCAACAATTACAGCCATCAACTGTCGTATCTGATTGAAAAACATCCTGAGGAATTGTTAGACCAAAGCATGAATTTTATTGAAGCCATGAGCTTTCTTCAGATGAAATCCATGGGAAGTTTTTTTTTTACTAATGCACAGAAAATTGGCAATCAAACAAATCTAATTTCACAGAAGGCAAACTACTGTTTTCAGTTCATTAAGTCCTTTTCTTCTCACTCTCCCCAGCAGAATATGTGTGTGTGTGAGTGTGTGCAGGAGCATATAAGGGCAGGGGGTGTTATCGACCATGTCATCCATCACCGGTGTTGGGTTCCCCTCCCACCACAGAAATGAGACAAACTGCTTCCGTTGGCACACACACATTCACACACGTGTGAATTTTTGGCAGCAGCTTGCGGTGGCACTGGGCAGAGCTTTCTCTCCCTTACGACACCGCCGTGTTTTATAGTCCCTTACCCTCTGGGTGTTACGAGCATTTCCGTTCCTGTGTTCCTGTGAACCCCCTCCCTGTAATACCTCCTCCTCCCTCTGCTTTCCTCTGTGCTGACCCTGACAGGAAGGAGGTGCCAGCGGGCTTTGAATGTGACAGCGCAGGTAAATCTGTGTCCTGCTGTCACCTCCTCCATTGAACGCTGCCTCAGCTCTAGAATACTAAACTAATTACTGCTTTTACTCTTAATGGATTCTGATCTCCACTTGGTGCAGATTTATCGGAGGGGGGCTTTAACCTCGGACACGCCTCCTTATGGTCCACGGTTTGGTCACTGGAGGTGCTGAACTGGCAATAACCTTGCAGTCCTGTGTATTCACCACAAGATGTCCAACACCACAATCCCTTCAGACTACAGTAAATTTACAGGATTTACTCTGGGCAGAATGAATAGTGTCAAGCTAAGTGATGTAGAGGAGAGGTAAAGACAAAAAGGCTGTGCTGAGCGGTTGAATTATTTTCTTTATTTAGTCCTAACAGGAGTCTGTGTTGGGCAGTAACAGCGCTGCAGAGTGATGTTAGTACTCCAGCTCTCAGTAGTTTGGTAGTGGTGTTTGTGTTTTCTGAAACAAATAAACAGCCTTTAAGTAGCTCAGCTGCTTTACTGAATGTGCTGCAGCGTCCACACAAACTTCATTTTCACACAGCAAAGTTAAAGTCCAGCTAAGCATCCTGTCTCAAACTTAAACCAAACAGCTAAGGCTCAGGATATGACACCAGCTGATACTCAGACTTGTATAAATAAGTATAAAGTTATTTTTCTGTGGTTGTAGATGACAAAAGTAATTTGCTCAAACAGTAGCAGATATAACTTGCAGTTTTAGTGCAAAGCAGTTTAAATAAAACTTAAACATCTTTAGTCTTGACATCAACTGGTTTGGGATAAACCCTATAACAAGACTTCTCAACAACAAAAAGGATGACAATCAGATCACACTTCACCTCTTCCTGTTGTGCTAAAGAGGTTAGTGTCTGTCTCTGGCTGGTTTCAGGGTAGGGAAATGATGACAGTTAGCGGGCAGATCTGAGAGCAGCCCGAGGAGCTAATGGACCCCAAACATCTCTGATAGAAAAAAAGAGGAGCAACATCCTGTCCTGCAATCCAGACACCAGCAGCAGAGCCGGTAAGAGCATCTGTTGAGACCTGTTCATACTTCTACATCAAATCCACACCATAAGTCTGCATGGCCTTTTTAATCAAAGAAAATGTGCATCTTCTACAACATGTAACAACGCATTTAAGTGTCACAGCACACAAACCCTGTGATTGGGTAGCATCGTTCTTCCTACATTTCTGGAATCTACCATGAAATTCATCTTCTCTGATGTCTCCTTGCAATCCTTTTTTGTACAGTATGATACACGGCAACATGTATTAGCTTTCATACGACAAACTATACTCAAATCAATGTAAAAAAAAACAAGCAGAAAAAAAGGAGAATGGGAAACAGGCGATCTGAGAATCATCTGGAACCACTGCTCCCATGTGTTTGGGAGGAGAAATGCAGAGCAACGCAGACATCAAGCGTCGACACAGAACCGTAAACCAGACTTGTGCTGCCACTCTCTCAAAGACACTAACCCTACCATATGCATATCTTTGAGTTAGAATCTTGCTCACCCTGTCAGGATCCTCTTTTTGCATCACCACCCAATTACTCTCAATTATCACCAAATAAAAATAGCTCTGATATAGTGAGTTACTTTAGCCGTGCTGCTGTAGCTCAGCTTGCTCAGCTCCCCAATCGAGAGTGGGGAGTGACATGAGGGAAAGTCACCACAGGCCGGACTTGAACCCAGGCTGCCTGCTCATGGGCTTATGTTGTATGGAGCACAACCTAGACCACCAGGCCATCTGCACTCCTATAATGAAATATTCTAACACTATTTGGTTAATGTTCCATCAGGAATAAATGAAATGATTTTTTTTTACACAATCATACACTTATTTACTTCACCAATGAACTTAAATTTAAGACAAAAACTGGAGGAAAACAACCCGAAAAGCAAAGAGAGCTTAAACTTTTGTGACTTTATCCTGGTTTTGCTCCAGGGTGTGAAGAGGCAGCAGAAAATTACTTCTAGAATTCCAGTGTGACAGAAACAGGTTTCCATCCTGTATGTCTCACAGAGCTGCATGAGGACATGTCCGTGCAGATGAACCCCAACATGACAAAACAACTGTTCTTTGCTTCTGCTGGCAGATTTTAAGCTGCTATGGTATTTACTATCAAATACACTGAACATAAAAATAATTATTGTGTTTTTTTCTTTTATATTGAGGCATTTATATTCAGTGCATTAAGGTGATCACTTTGTTGGGAACAGCTAAATTAACAAGTAGTACTTGAATAAAAATATGAATGGGAGACCTCATTTAACTAACTGTCAAATGTCATTTGAATAATTAAAGATTGTTGAAAAATAAACACCACCTTAAAAAACATTATTGTCAACTTTTTTCTTTTTTTTAAACATACAAGCCGTTATATTACCAAGTCCTTTCTGTTTTAGAGTCAGGGTCAGAACTGACCTGAATATGGATTAAAAGCTGAATGCATCGGAATTTATTTGGGTCTGATCCATCTGCCCTTATCCTACGGTCTCTTTATTAAATGGAGACCTTTGTGTGTCACAGATGTTTTCCTGTAACCTCCTGCCAGAGTTAATTTTGTCAACGAAAATGGTAATGATCATTATTTAGTCATGAAGTGTGACAACAAACAGAGACAACAATGTACATGTAAATAAACTGATGATTAAAACTGTAACTGGATCTCTGTTTGTGGTGCCCTGATGAATAATTAAAAGGCAGCCCTTTGAACCAATCGAATTATCAGCGACAAATGGGAAAAATTTTCCCCACCTCAGCAAATCTGTCTCATTGTCTACACATGATAATCACCCAGTACATGTCAGCGAGGAGCCCATTCCATGGTAAGAAGCCAAGCTAGCTAACCTTCAAGCTACTGCTGAAAACTGGCATCTTGGAAAATGGGTTCCTCTTTACAACTAGTAGCCAGCAGGCTCGGATGGAGGACAAAGAGACGTCATAAAACTGTCTGATAAAATTCTGACTAAAACATTTATGAAAATGAAAACAGACTGTGATGAGATGAAAAAATAACCTGAGTTCCACTGACTGAATTCTGACTTAAATAACACAAGACCTAAACAGTGAAACATGACTAAAATCAATCGAAACCAGATCATACATACAGAGTTAAATTCTTATTAAATATCAGACAATAGAAAAAAAAGCAGGAAGCATCTGTGTGTGATTTTTCTTCATGGATGAACAGATAAAAAGAAGGTGGATAAGACTACTTGGAGCAAAACATGATGATCTCTTAAGACAGAGTTATTTTTTATCCACTGTAAGCTTTTCTGGTTTTTCCTTCCTCAACTTGTTGGTCTGCTGACTGACCACCATCCCTCAATAAAACACTGAGGGAGTTTTGTTCAGACTCCGGTAAATTCAATAATAAGCCCATCATGCTCAGAAAATCTTAAGAGCGTCTAAGAGTGCCAACATTTAATTAAAATCATTCAACCACATTGAAATAATTTGCACACAGCCAAAGTATTTACTCTTACCCCATTCTTTGTTTTGCTCTATCCATAGTGTCACCACAATGGCTGGAACACATTCTGACTTATGTCTTACTTTACCATTCAATAACAATTTAGTGTCCAAATTTAAGGCACTAAAATGTTCAAAGTTTGCCTGTAAGAGTGTTTCAGCTTTTGCACATCTGTTTTTGACCTGAATCTACAAATAAGAAAACTCTGCATCAACTTATTGATTCAAACAGCAGCATGCTTTCTTAGAGTTTAAGTGTGCAACCAAACTAGCATGTAACCAGGAGGATAAAACTGCAGGATTTATGACACACTAAAAAAAAGACATATGTACATGTTATATGGGATGATTTTATAAACTGTACTTAACCACATTTCTCTTTTGTTCATCTGAAGTCTTCAGAGTAAAATCACCAGATCTCATCTTGTAGAGTTCAGAGTGTTTTTTTTTAATGGGAACATTGTCAGGACAGCTATATCGAGACCTTGTCAAGTTTAGATCAAGACTTTAGACTCTGGGGCGCAGATGGCCTAGTGGTCTAGGTCACACCCTATGAGGTTCGCCCTCGCGCAGTAAAATAGGCATTTTAAAAGACTAATTTCATTAAATGGACATGCTTTATTATATGCATTATGAGAGCAAATGAAAGGAGATCCCATGAAGGGCAACAATGGCTCAAATCAATATTAATTTATCAACTGTAAAAAAACAAAGATATGGGGACTTTATGTTAAAAACTGTGCATAGTGTAACCAAAGCACATATCACAGTTAAGCTAAGGTTATGTTTACCTTTTTAAATTAGCTGCAGCTATCTCAGTGTGAAGCTTGTGCACATGTGGTCTCAAGTATAAGTGAGGCGCACACATTCCTCCGTAAAACCAGTTTTGCTGGAGGCAGTGGTGTGCATGGCCCGCTATGAACAAACATTGTTCATAAATCTAACTCCTGATTGGCTAAAGCTCAGGCTCACACTTGTTTTTCTTTCTTCTTGGACAGTGTCCCACCCCTTGTGCAGAAAAACACTAGTGGTGACTAAATTTTGCTCCCCGCTGCACTAAAATGAAGAACAGAAAATGCCTTTATTGTTTTATTTTAGTTTCTCACTACACTGCGATATTTCTAATAGTACTGACACTATTAACAAATTTATGATATAACTTTAACTATAACTTCAATTTAAGGAAAAATAAAGTTAAAACTAATGAATAAAAGACTGAATAAACAGAGTAATTGTAATTTACAAGACACATGATGGTGCTTTTCTGGGTCGTCAAATGGTTCTATTCTTAGAAGCCTTCGACCTGGATCTGTATGGCACACACATAAACACTCACACATACACACACACACACACACCTGGTTGGAGTTCTTATGACTCACATGCCATACTCTTTAGGGTGGGGGGAGAAGCAGTGTGCATAATTATGCTGACTTAAATTCATAAAACCTTCCAAGAAAAGTTCAGTTTACATAACAGCGACCTCAATAAGACTTGGTTTAGAACAGCATTAAATCCAGATAATCCCACTGAGTGTTTGAGAAAAACAGTTGGCCAAGCTATGGAAAACTCATCTAGTTTGTGCCCTTCAGCCAAGATACTTCAACTGTTCTCTCCTGAAGTGACTTTTCACTTTTTGTTTTTTGTTAAATCCATCTGGACGGAAGAAAAGTCTACAGATATCTACCAAGACATTCTGTGTTTTTATAGTGGTTTATATTGTCATGGCAGTGAAAGACTGTAACAGACTTCACAAACCACGGCTCAAACTGTACCTCTGCTTCTCCTCTGCCACAAGGTTTTTACCCAGAGAAGATTTATAAGTTCAGGTTTCCCCTTCTACAAAATAAAAGCAACTTGTGACGGTTAAAACTTGAAAAACAGTGAATGAAGCCAACAGTCTCTCTGATGTTCTGGAGGGTCTTTGAAGGGTGTGAGCGAAGATGCTGCTTACCTCTTACTGGTTTAAAGGCTCTTGTATTGATGAGACTTGAGGGTAAAGAACTGGTTCAAACCTGGACCTGGTTCTGAATTTCTGAGATTTGCAAACTGGCACATGAATTTTACATCAATCTTTTCCCAAACCTGAAGTGAAGATTTTGTAGATCAGCGGAGTTATACGACTGAAAACCAACTTATCTGATCTAAACAGCAACATGGCAGGGACGGGAACTCACCGTTTCTGACAAAAACTCACCGTTTCTAACAAAAAGTCTGACATGAACATAAAGTTTTTATGTAATTTATCAAACTGTGATTAAAGTCTAACATACAGCTTAAATTTCCTCTTCTAAAAGGCTGATATGGAAGTCTGGGGTTGTGCTAAACTGAAGAAATTTCACAAGTGTTCCCTTCATTATGACACCAAAATAATTCAAACAGACCTTGTAAATGCAGATATATACTCTTTTAAATTTGGGCAGGTCATTTTTCTAGCAGAGATCAAAAAAAGAGGGTTATGGAAAACTAAAGTAAAACAAAGCTTAGAGCTGGTTGTAAGTCTCTAGACTTACAATCAAAAACTGTTCAAAAATCAATCATTGTGTCCCTCTGATGAACTCAGGTAAGGGTTGGGTTACTTTAGCTCCGAGGTCAAATCATGCACCCCATGTGCAGAGGCAACAGCCCATTCCCCACTCACTCTGCCAAGTTTCCTCCTCCATCCACTGTTCTCTCTCTAATAAAGACCAAAAATAAATCTTTATAAAAGAGGACAACAAGTTTTAGATGAAAGCTTGATGTCTACTTTCTGCAGTTCGATGTTTTGGATGAGACAGGAGGATGAGGGGCGGTGCCAAGCAGCCAATGGGAACATCAAACAACCACCAATGGGATCCTTCATCATTGATGTGCAAGGTGTCCTGCCCATTTCCTGTTTCCATGGTGCTTAGTGTCAGGAGCGTCACCGTAACCACAGTGAAACAATGCACAATGGCGTAGACACGCCCACTCATTAGCGGTGTCCACAAAGGCTGGCACCATTATATAGTCTGACACACAAACACGTGTGCTCACACACATACACACACACATTTACACACACTGAGGGCTCCTGGCCTAACCACACAGCAGTTGTAGCATTCTGTCACCAAAAATAGTTCAGGTCCAGCAGCAGCAGCAGCAGCAGTGTGCTCCAGCCTGACACATGCACTCAAATACTCTTCATGCCTCTCCGTCTGTTCCTCTGCTTCCCTGTCCGGCTCAGACAAGACCAAACTGGCTGGCCTGACGTCTAAACATACGCACGACCTGCTTATGCCAATGGCTATTTAAACACACATCACTCTACTATAAGACTTCAAAGGGGGAGGCAATGATCAGATAAGAGGCTGGAAATGGAGCACAGCGCTTCATCAGAGGTTAGAAAATGACAATGACTAGCAGAACGCACAGCGAGCTATCAAAGAATCAGATTATCCTCAGGCCTGTGATAAAATACAGTTATCAAAAGAACACTGAAAAAACAAGATTCACATCAGAACTTGTGTTTTCTCTTTGGTGGTCGGTAACTGGAAAATCACTAAGTGCTCACACTTGTTGTACTCTACAAAGAGATCAGTCACATCCCTTCTTTTGTCTTGCCTTATCAGTTTCCAGCATGTATTCCTGCGTCCTAGGCTTATTTAATATTTTTCTGTGTGAGCTGATTTGTGCTGTGGCCTTTTCTGGCTGACCCGTGGCTCACTTGTTCGTTATGCTGATCTAAGAAAAGCAGTTGTCCTCTGATGTTTACCTCGCTGGAAGTTATTCAGGGTCATACAGTCAGATGACCTGTGTGTGCAAAGCAACAGACGGTCTGAAGTGTGATACTGTGAACCATGATGTCACGATGACAGAGACCCAGACACCACAAGAGCAACTAACAGGTGTGTAAACTGGACAACTCACAAGACCAGTGACTGACAAATCCATCAGCACCCCAGGATCAGTTTACATGGACTTCTTTTTAATGTCAAAGCTGAGAAACCTCTCTACCATCAGTCATCAGTGAGCCCTTTAGTTTAACTTCAGGTGTTTTCAGCCACCCTTTACATCAGTCACTCCTCACAAAGAGTTAGATAGGAAGACTGTCATACCTTTATGTCAACAGAATATAAGAAAGAAAGAATAAAGAGATGAACCCACAGAGGAAAGCAGGACTGTTACCCATCATACAATTAATATTGCAGCCCATAGCCGGTTCCAGTACCAATATCTTTTTCATTTATTGTTGGAGGTTGTTTTGTTGTTCTCAGTTTCCACATCCAGCCAACTGACTGCTGTGAGGACTATCCGTTTGGCGCTGATTGTGACAACAATCAAATGTTGTAAACCCAGTCTGTGGCATAGTTCGCTAACCGTCTATATTTAATGTTACTCACAAGTTAGCGAATCCTGGCTATGTCCTACCAGAGCTCATCTACCAACTCCAACCTCACCAAGCAGAGCTAATGTAACCTCACTCTGCATTTTATTGACAGACTCTCAAGTTTGATCAGACCACTGCAGTATAACTGCTGCATGTGGGTTGGAATTAACGTTATCACAGTTTAACCTGGGTTTTAGCCTTTAGCCCATGCTCTATAACTCTCCTGTTTAGCTTTCTTCTGCTCTGATGTCCTTTTCCTTTTCGATAGTTCAGCTCAAGTGTTTGCCACTACTAAATAAATCCAGTCTACATACTGTAAATGGGGAAAGTCTAACCTGAACACAGTTAGAAACAACATAACTAATTTCGTTGCTGATAATCCCATTTTAAGTTGTGGATCAGGACCAGGTAAAAATGTAACAGTGAGACTATTTCAAAACCACTTATTAAGTCCTCACAGGGACTTTAAAGCAACAGTAACAGTGAACATAATTCAAGTTTTTCTGGCCTTCATTAGTCTTTCTTTGAGAGAGAGGAGTTTACAAAACTCCTTCACTTTCTTTCAGATGAAAAGATTATGCTGATAAAGCATCTTAGTTGTGGTGAGCACATATTATTCAACATGACTCAGCACAGTATCACAGAGTCTTTGAAAGCTAAACATTGTTAAATGTTTTTTTTTCATTGCTAGCATTAGCAGAGCTAGCATTAACAGCCTTCATTTCTCCTTGTGGGTTTTTGTCCACATGCCTGTGCTGGTTACACATTGCTCCAGCTTCATTTCTTGGGTCAGAATACTGACAAACTGCAGCACACAATAAGTTACCATCTGTCATTTGTGTTTATTTTCATCAAGGTAGTGGAGCATTAGAGCATTATGACAATGAGTGTTAACCTGAACTACATTTTCAGTTAGATGGGTTTAGCTTGTACACCATGGACCACTGGCATTTAAGGCCTGTTATAATAATGAATATATCAAAAATTCACTGAACCTACCAGTTCCTCCTATGCTGATCAGGAAGTGACAATATTCAACCTTTCAGCCTGCACTAAATGAAGGAGATTATTTTTTACTCCCTCACAGTAAAGACTCCATGAGTTATATCTGACAGTTTATGGTGCAGTTAACACAGATGTGATAGCAAATACTCTCAGTCAGAGAGAGATTTCCTCTTGCTTTTATGCAGCTGTTAGTTTGTCGAGATGAGGGTCAGTTTTCAGATTGTGCAACAGAATCTGCGATACAACTCTTTACCTCTTGGAACATCATGAACAAAAATAAACCAGAGTTTGTTTTTCAGATCTGAACGAGTTCACTGTGAAGACTGCTTCATTGCAATGTGGCGCAAGATGATGGACTACATTTCAGAAACATTATAGGAAGGAAGTCCTGCCAAGTGCTGCTGCTACTTTCAATTCCAGTTTGATGAGTCACTGTTTGGCTTCAGCCTTTACTATTAACGAAATGAAGCAACAGGAGTCTCCCTGCCTTTATCTTAGAAACATCCTCCACTGCACAGGACATCAAGTTGTTTATTTATTATTTTTATGTCTTTAATCAATTAAAGTACCATGTGCTTGAGATCGGACACAGAAGTCACCCCCACCAAACTTCTGATTTATCCATAAAAATCAGAGGAAAAAGTGAGAAACTGATTCTCCAGTGATCTCTGGGAGGTGAAGATCAGTGACAGCACAGCACCAGGTTCAGACCAACAAAACAAGCCATAAATCAGGGGGCTCATTTAGAACAGAGTGCGTAGAATCCTTACTGAAAATAGCCTGTCCTATGTGCCAAAACATTTCAACATTTCTTCATTAGGCTTGATTTTATCTGCAATGTTTACATGTTTACAGGATCCACACTGACTTCTTCATATATTTTCAGAGAGGACATGTCAGTCAGTCTCCCTCACTTTATATTATTATTGATCAAAGGTTTTATTGATGAACAAAAATATTTAATTGTTGGCCACATTTCTTCGTTGGAAACTCTGTCAACTCTCTGACTAATTAAAGGAGGATATATCGGCCTAATGATCATAACAGAGACGCCCTGACTTCACCTCCACACTTGAATTATTAAATGGTTAAATACGTGCAAGAAGAAATGCACAATATTTAAAGATATTAATGAAAACTGGAGGCTCTATGGTTTCTGTGTTTGTCACATTTTTAACTTCACATCAGTGATTACATTAGTGTCTGGTCCTGTGAAGTCCGACCAGGATAATGAAGATGAGACAGTGCTGAAGAAACATGTATGTGGCTGACTTTTATTTTATTTCTTTTTCTAATGAGGCCCCAGAGCTTTAGAGGGTGTTTTTGACTTACAGATACAGATGGTGGCAAGGATTCTGGTGGCGATGAACGGGGGTAGGCATTCTGGGTAGGCTGG
The DNA here is from genome assembly GCA_030710495.1 of Labroides dimidiatus. Classification (NCBI taxonomy): domain Eukaryota; kingdom Metazoa; phylum Chordata; class Actinopteri; order Labriformes; family Labridae; genus Labroides; species Labroides dimidiatus. The sequence continues at coordinate 26,164,409 of CM061144.1, read as the reverse complement.
CTGCAGGACGTAGTTAGCGAAGGTGAGAGCAATGACAGCCAGCGTGGTGGGATACATGATGAGGACGGCGCTCCATAACAACAGGAAACTGCAGGGCAGACAAAACAGCAGATGTTATGTGAGAGGATGCAGCTCTTCCCATGACTTTTTGTTCCTCAGCAGAGCTTACAGAAGGCATCAGGTAACAGATATCTGCTAACACTGTGGTGTTGCTGTTGCTAATCATTATCACATGACACTTGACCTGAAATTTGTAGTCAGGTCTGTCATAAAGAAGCAAAGAAACCAGAAAATATTAACATTTATGGAGCTAAAATTAGAGAATTCTTACTTCTTTTTCTTAAAAAATTACTTAAACCAATTAATAGATTATCAAAATAATTGATGATCAATTTAGTAATGGATTAATAATCAATTATTCCATTAATTGTTGCAGCTCTAGCGAGGAAACACTAGAGATAAAACTCAGTCAGCATGCGACAACATTTGACATGAACACATTCAACAATGAACTAACATGGAACTCAGGGAAGCAGAGAGATTATATAGACAAAGAACTAATCAAACACAGGTGAGTGATAAGACACAAGAGAAGCACATGAGGAGCAATCACAAAGGACTGAGACACACAGAGGCAGAAATGAACACATGAAGAGAAACACCAAGACACAGAGAACTCAAGAATGAAACACAAACACTTGGACAAAGGAACAGAAAATAAAACAGGGAGCACAGCAAGAACCAAGAGCAACACAGGAATACTAAATACACAGAAACAAGATAAATCCAAAACACTGAAACACTAAGACTAGACATAACAAAGTCTAAACAAGACAAAACAACAAGAAGCAAAACCTATAAACTACCACAGGGAATTCACAAGACAAGAACTACAAAGATCTCGACAAGACACAAGGAACCCAAAACTCTGAAAAGGACAAGGAAGAAAACCCCAAAAGCCAAGTCATGACAGGATCAGAGATTAACCCCTCCAAGTGTCAAATGCAGGCAGATTGTAAATATTAAGTAAATCACAATACTGACTTTCTACTCTGTGCTTGGTGGAGCTGCAGCCTCTTCGTCCTGTTGCCCTGCTTTCTGCAGGTGCTCTGGCAGGCTAAGGTGACAAAGTAATGTGCACAGATATGCACACACAGGAACGCCACAGGACGTCATGCTACTCTGCTGAAAGCTTTTTGAATTAAAACTTTGTGACAGGGCTGAAGGTTCCTATCTTTCCTTTGAACCAGAGCGAGGCGTGGTATGATGGTATGGTAAAAAAAATTATTCCTCAGCAGGTTTTGAGGTGATTTGTTGAGAGAGTCTGCTTTTGAAACAAATGTAACCTATATGACAAGCTGAAGCATGCTGTGTGCGTGCTTTGATTCTGTTTGCAGTCAATTGGGATCTTGGATTTGCACTAACTTTAGGTCTGTTTTGAAACTGAAAGGGACTTCCTGAAACAGTTTGGTAGAAATATGTGAACCTTCACACCCAAAACTGACGTGTGTTTTTATTTGTTATGACTTGTATGTCTTTAACTTTGTTGGATAGCGCTGCTGTCAGTTTTGGCCTGTATCTGCGAGGCTTTCCTGGTTAAACAAATCTTAAATAAATAACTTGACTTGTACGGCTTATTTAATCTGTTGTTTTATCTGTTCCCTTTCTTCTTGTTTTCTCTCTCCTCCTTAATGCCAGAGCCAGAGCTATTTTCCTTTGTTAACTGAAAATATACTTAACCCTTTGCCCGCTATGACCGCGTATTCTTGGTCATAGCGGGCAAAGGGTTAAGGTTCAGCCACTGTTTGTGCATATAAACTCAGCATTTATCTGATTTAATCTCTAATATTTTTCTATATTTCATTAAGAAAAAAAAACTTGTCAGCTCTCTGTGCAGCCCTCATGTAGTCTAGTGCTGTAGAGAAGAAAAGACACGCTGTAATTTAAGGTTGTTGTTTTCATGCAATGTGATCTTTTTTTTAAATTGAAATTTATGCAGTCACTTAAACCATATTCATGATTTAGAACTAAATGCACTCCTGTTGCTGTCTGATGAAGGAACCTTTTGAGCATTGGTAAAACGTTTCTCAGTATTTAGACCTCTTTATTTCTGACTTTCCAAATCAAAGCACTGTAATTACTGTTAAATGGCTGTGACTTCTTTTGAGACTGGAATGTAGGTCAAGCCTGAGGATCAGCTCTGACTGAACTTACATTTGTTTTGTATTTTTTGTTTCCTTAATGAATGAGCGACTCTTGACCACACAGAACTCAACTTGAGCCCTCACAGGCATGTTTGACCTTCCCAGGCTTACAGTACTGCTCCATGATCAGCTGACATGTCACATGGCCAAAGGAAAGTCACAAGACCTTTGGAGCTGACTGAGTCCAGACAGGCAGACCTACTAAACCAATGTTGTGTACAGACCCTGAACTAGTTCAGTAAACTCCTGACAGAGCGAGCACAGCGGCAAGAAACTGAGTCAAAACCAAGCCGCTCTCTTATACACAGAAAAGAAAAAACTCACCCAACAAGCCCTCCAAAGATTTCTGTCACATATGAATAGTCTCCTCCAGACTTTGGGATGGTGACGCCCAGTTCAGCATAGCACATGGACCCAAGCGCACAGATGCCCCCTCCACACACCCAGACGATGAGTGACAGTCCCACTGAGCCAGCATGCTCCAACACTCCTTTAGGTGAGATGAAGATCCCAGAGCCGATGATGTTCCCTGGAGAGGAGAGCAAAGATTAACCTGGTTAAAGCAGCATTCGGAGATACATAAACAGGTCTCTGATTGGACAAAGAAAAAAGAAACAAAACAGCCGAGAACCAAAGGGATTGGTTTCCAATGTATCATTCATAAAAAAGGACGAATATAATCTCAAAAGATTATCTGATCATTAAAACACTCTTGAGTTCAACTCAAATTTAGCTTTCAAAATTTAAGACTCTTAACTGAACGATCTTCTGATTGCCCCAGATCTTTCGCAAAAGTTTGCAACTGGATCCCCACACTGAACCAAAAAGAGGGATTATCAAACCACTAAGCCTCTCCTTCTTACGAAAGTTCAACCTGAACAGAAACAGAGTGACCGTGGATATCAGCTGTAAAGTCAGGGAGAGTGAAAACTAACAGCACTAGCAACACGTGCTTTAAGAATTCAGAGAAGGACAAATGTCCTTGAGTTTCAACACACAGATAACCTTACAAGTCAGCTGGAGGAGGGTCTTCATCCCATCAAAGATGTATTAAATAATTACAACACAGCAATGGATGCAGCATCAGCGCCATAAAACTGTTTTGCAGCAACTAATGACAGATAGAATAGAATAGAATAGAATAGAATAGAATAGAATAGAATAGAATAGAATAGAATAGAATGCCTTTATTGTGATTATACAGTGGTTCAAAGAAATTTAATTGTGCAGTAAAAAACAAAACTTGCATAGAGGTAAGATTTGCCTGATATGAGCTACATTTACCTCATAAGTCCAGAAAAATGTCTTTGCAAGATATTCTTAAATGAGTAACTTTTTAACATTGGGTGCATCTCAAAGCTTCAAAGTTTCATCCTTCCTTCCTCCACTTGTGTCGTTCACTTACGTCTTGGTCCCTCCCACCAGAGATGCATGGGAGAGATGTATGAAATGAAGAAAGGATATGTTTTGGTGATGACGGTGGCAGCTGATCACCTCTGGATCATCTGTCAGTCAGCTCTAACAGCTATTTGAGTGTCTGCACATGTGCACTGTAATAATTAATAAAATAAAAACACTTAACCTTTTGAACAAACACTTTCACATGAAGAAAACCTGCACTCCGGCCTGTTTAGGAGCACATGGATCACTTTACCGGTGAAACGCCTCTTTATTGGATTATTTATTATTTGCCTTTTAGAGTGTATCTGATCATGAATCCTGAAACTTATCAATATAATCTACTTCATGATGTCTCAGGAACACTGGATATTAGTTCTTTATCAGATCTCAGGGAAAATAGAAATCGTGTTACTCTTTACAAACCCTATGATCATGAATGAAACATGCAACATACTTTTCTCTCAGACTTAAATTTTCTTCATAAAGAAAAAGAGAACAAACAAGACAACGAACAAGAGAAATAACTGATCATGAATATTTATTTTCTATCCATGTTGTTGAACTATACATATTATTATTTTTCCGTTCCTCTGTTATATTGATTTTATGATGGTTGTGTTCAGTATTTTGTGCTTCAAACTCACATCAAACCCTTTATTAATCCCAGCTTTATGACCTGATTCTGAACTATCCTCAGTGACTGTTTTTAGTCCTTTCTCGCTCATTAAACTCTGGTGATATGAAGTTTCAGAGAAGTTTGAGCCGCTGCAGCATCCAATCAGTGAGTGATATCTCATATGGGGGCGTGTCTGTCAGTGAAAAGACTTCCATGAAGCCTGCTCCTGTGTCTCCTCGCTCTTTGTTCCTCTGATCAGTCTCCTCTTACCTCTCTACTTTGAGCACAATCCATGCTTTGAGACATCCTTCAATATAGAAGCTCAGAAAGTGCTTTAAGTGCTGCGGAGGAGAGAGGAGAGAGGAGAGAGGAAAGAGGAGAGTGAAGTTAAATGCTTTGAGACGCACTCATTACCTGCAAACCTTATTCGTGATGCTTTTATTTTGCTGTTTGACTGCCTTATGCCTAAATGACCATATTTCCTGTTTGTGAGAAAGTGGGCTTTTATATTTAAAGGACAAAAAAGAAATTGTCATTAGATTTCGAAGTAAATTACAGGAATAAACAACAAGTCACCAGTGAAATTGTTCCATGTATCTGAGCCATAAAAAAGTATGAGCTCTCAGGTTGTTGTTTAATCATCTCTGTTTCCAGCATAACCGAGGTTCAGAGACACAAAGAGATCGTCCATTAGATTTTTATGGGGGTACAAAGGTCATTAAATGCAGCTATATCTCAATAAATTAGAATATTGTGGAAAATTTAATAAACAGTCGTTCAGTTCGAAAGAAGTTACTGGGTCTGGTGTCTCTCATCTTCCTGTAAGTTTAATACCTGACCACACAGGTGATTTCAATGCCTGGGAAACATCAACAGTGCATCAAAACCTTCACCTGCTGCCACATCTGTACACTTTTAACTGTTTAAACTATCTGTATAACTTTTAATCAACTTGAAACATAAGTGACATATCAAGACCAGTCAAAGGCAAAGACTGCTTTATGTCTGGATTATGGACACTCTGATTAGGTCCTTATTTAATACAGATTAGGTATGAACTAGAAACCCAGATTATGGATCTGGATTAGGTCAGAACTGGACGTCTGTGTAGGTCTGGGATAGGACCAAACTGGACATCTGGATTACCGTAATTTCCAGACTATTAAGTGCACCTGAATATAAGCCGCACCAGCTAAATTTAAGGAAAAGATAAATGTGCACCTAGTTGCATATTTGCATAACTTATTCAAGTGTTACCATTTAGTACAGAACCTGTAACCTGTGAAATCCATTTAGATTTAAATCCATGCCAGATTTAGAAGGTCCCCTAGTGGCCGTTACCTGTAAAAATCCATAGATTAGCCGCACTGTTGTATAGGCTGCAGGGTTCAAAGCATGGGAAAAAAGTAGCGGCTTCAAGTCCGGAAATTACGGTAGTCCCACACTAGGTCTGAACCGGACGCCCAGATAAGGTGAGAAACTACGATACCAGTTCAAATCCACCTGGCACTCACACCATCGCCTTACAATAAAAAGGGAAAGAATATAATACATTCTTTCTGTAATAACAAGAAGCAGCTGTCCAAACAAATTGTTCTCTCCACTGCTGTCCATGTTTTACTTATTTTGGAGGACTGAAAGAAGACAAAAATGTGACCCTGTCCAACATTTGGCCTAAGACACACACCATCACAGTGGCCCTGTTAGCGCAGCTCTGAACGCTCTGTAATGATGCAGCGAGGGGGGTTTGAACAGTGCATCTATCACTGTCAGATCTGATTGTGTAGGCCGTGGTGAGATACAGAGCTGTTACATAATGCCTATGTTGTGTTTGTTATGTCACAAAGTTTGGCATCACAACTGAGTCAGAGTCCTACTGACCCTCTCAGCCTCCCTTCAACAGAACTGACAAAACATCTTCAAGGTTCGTTTCAGTTCAGGTTTTATTCAAATCAGAGAGGAGAGTAACCTTTAAACGCCTGCATGATAACTCGTTACACCAGTTTTTAAACATGAGGCAGGTAGTGAGAGTCACAGACATCTCCCCCTGAGGGCTCACAGTCCACAGGTAGAGGAAAGGCAACTGAAGAGGAAAAACTACGTCAGTTTGAGAGAAACAAGTACACAAGATGAATAATGTTTGTCATCTGACACATTTGGCTCAGTGAGGTTCTAAATGTAAAAAGCAGTAGCAGAGGAAAGCAGCAGTCATGTGCTGACAGCTCCAATAGAAAACCTTTCCTAGAGCGGGGTGTCGGATACTTGAGTAGGCTGCATGACTCATGATGCGTGCACGTGCGTGCATGTGTCAGTGTTTGTGTACTAGCTGCACAGGCTTACGTCGACCTGTGTTTCACTTGCTGTTTAGAATAGACCTGATCAGCCTGAGTAACTCTATCCTTAAGGAATTAGTTTAACAATTTCAGTTATGAATGCATGAGGAGAAGAGGAATATTATTCCATGATTATCATGATAATGCCATCCTATCTGATAAAAAAAATAAATAAAAATGGCTGTTATTTACTCACTGACGGCCCACAAAATCTCACTCCGTGGGTGGCAGTAAATATCCGCAATTAGAAAAAGAACAAGCTAACGTTAAAAAAAAGCTATTTACCATGCATTCAGTACTGGATTTTTCACTGTTAAATGTAATTATCAAATGTTGCCAAACAAAAAAAGAAAAAAATGATAGCTAGCATGGAGATTGATGTTCGCAAAACATTTGAACTTGTTTTTTCTTTTCAAAATAACACAAAAATCAGAGGAAAAACACAGATAGCTAGCAGAATGTGTGATGTCAGCCAAGTTAGCAAAAAATAGGACTCATTTTCAAATAACATACAAAACAGGGTTTCTCTTTTCACAAAAAGGTGATAAAATAAAATTGAATAAACACACCAGTCTCTTGTTAAAATTCGGTGTCTTTAACATCTTTTTTAGTTTGCATGGTTGTTGCTCAGCTCATTCATAAATGCCTGCTCTTTCTTGTGTCAATCACTCTGCTCTCAAGTTACAACAGCACTTACATCATTCTTGCATATCATTAGAAGTACTATTTAATTGCTTTAATCATAACTATTACACTTTTTTGAAGCACTGCTATTGAAAGGTACTCGATATCTATTGATATCTCTGCTCGATATCTCCACATGCCCATGCTCAGACAGAAAAAGGGGATATGAGAGGTTGTCAGAGATTTTACTTCCTCACTGAAAAACTCTTTTATGTCTACCAGAACACAGAAATTTAACATGAGCCTGTGTGAGCTGCAGGCACAGAGTGTACTCTTCACTGTAAAAAAACTGCAATGGAAACCACATTTCAGCCGGCTGCAATGTCCCACATCTGTCTCTAACTTACAGCCATCTTGGTTTATTTCATCATCCTTTGGTTTAAGGGGTCCGCCTCCTTGTGGTTTAAGACGTTATCATTTGGAGATCATGACTGCAGAGGTTTAACCCGGGATATATGGAGTTGTGGCGGTACTGTATGTTCACTGGCACATTCCTGGTGCCCCATTACTGGCACAAAGGGCATCCAATTAAAATACGTCCAAGGACTGGAGCTGTTCCCATACCAACACCAGTATCTTCTATAAAGCCTTACATGTGGTGCCTAACAAATTTGAGTTATTGCACAAAAAAATAGCTCAATTAGTGTTCTTGAGGTTACTAGTTTATAATTCCTCAGAGAAAATGTTAACATGCCACCAAGAAGGGGTTTCCTCTGTCTCAATGAGTAACACAAGCTGGTTTTCAGAAATCAGTGTTTCTCAGTTCAATTTAAAAGATTTTTTTTTTAATTTCAATGAAAAGCTACAGCGACTTTTTTTTTTTACAAAGTAGAACATCTTATCTCTTAGCTAGTCCCTCTTTTCATTTTGAAGTGACATTTTTCTACTAAAAAAGTCTTGTACTGCTTTCTTATAAGCACCAGACATTTCATTTGTTCTCTCTATATTCCCAGTCCTACGGTGAATGGATGAGTGGGTAGAGTGGCCAAGTTTTCTTTGATGGAGTCATTTTAGACTCAGGGTAGCTATAATCTAACCTCATGGACACTCTTCGCTTTATAATCACATACCAGCATGTTTCATACAGTGCAGAGAAGTGGGGTAAATAACTGAGAAAGGAATGCATCTCCATCCTGACTCCTGCACAGTTATTTTAATCATAGTCTCATGTCAGTATAAAATGTCTCTCAAAGGAACTACTCTAAATCAGAATAACAGCCCGTTCAAAATGAAAAAGCAAAAATCCTCATTCAATTGTCTAATATGTCTGATCCGACCCATTTCAACTGGCCCACATGGAGAGACTTTTCATCAAGAGGGTTGGTTTATCTTAACAACCAATTATATTTTCTTTATGCGGGTATGAATGCTCTTCCTGTGCATGTCATACAACACAAAGTTTAATACATGTTAATCCCAGTATAGATAGAAATACAACAAGACCAAAGAAAAACTGATTTGCAGCCAACATAACTTGTTTACCTGATAACTTGGCTGAATGCAGCATTGTAGAAATGTCAATAGTCAAAAATATAAAAATGAAATAGGGGTTGGCATTTTATTTATTTATTTTTGCTTTATTGATGAGCATTGAAGAAGTATACTGGTGTTCATTCACAACAGGACCAGACAGAGGGGGACTGTGTTCTTTCTACCATTTTCAACACAGGCAGAAGAACTCTAGGCACATCTTAATCCAGTGACTCTATATAGAGTTCATGAAAACAGTGAGGATTTAATCTCTGATCAGAAAGATTTCAATTAGGTTGAAGAAAAACAGAAACATAAATGACACTTAAAGAGTTTTTTGGAGTATCCAGGTGGAAATATATGAAAGGAAGTCACCATGGTTAACAAAGCTTATTAATGAAACAAGAGAACATACTGTCCCTCATAAGAATAACTTCATGACTACATGCCTCCAGGAATATTAAGAGCCCTGGTATGAGTCCAGCAGCATGTTATCAGCTGGCTCAGGGGGAACCCTGTCACACTGTGGCAGCGCATACTGCACAACCTGTTGAGTTCAGTGCTTCAGAGAGCTGATTTCCGCGCCTTCACACAGTCACAGCGCGCACTACATCATCATTTTACAGGAAGCTGAGAGCTACAACACAGCTTCCTGCATTAAACTGATCTCTTCTCTGTTTGGCTGTTCTTTTCAGACGTAAACCCCCTTTAATTGCAGCACGGGTGGTGTTAAAATATAGAATGAATGCATCTAACACTGATGTCTGCTCCATTAATGAGTCTTAATATTAAATCCCTATCACGGACTGTGTTAATGCTCAGTGATCTTACAGATCCACATGGGGGCTGTGCTTTGTCTGCATGCCTTTCAAGTTCAACATGAGAAGATCCAGCCACGTAGGCATGTCCATATTCAGATCATCTCGACTGATGCAACAGTTTCCACACAAAGCCAGCACTCCGGACTGGATCCAGACATCAGAGCTGGACCAGCAGAGTGTCAGCCCCTGTCCCTCTGTGCGCCTTTTGGCGGTTAAAGTCAAAGAGAGGCTGTAAGATCAGTTTTATGAAATGAACCTCTCCACATGTTGTACAGAAGACCAAGACCCGAACAAAACCGCATCCCCGCTGTGTCTGCCTCCTACTGTAAGTCTTTACTGTGCAATTTTTAAAACAGATGTTAAAACACTCCTCATGTTACATTACTTTTAACGAGCCATCCAGCCAACTTCTCCTTTAGCTGCAGTCACCGTATCGACTCCAGCTTCTTAAGTACAGCGTGAAGGATCATGTAAGCTGTCAAACACTCACCAATGATAATAGCACAGGCGCTCAAAAGTCCAATTTCTTTCTTCAATGTGACTCTGTCGCTCTTGGAGGAGTTTTTATCCTTCTTCTTCCTTTCTGTGTCCTCCATCGCCTCCGCCTCGTCAATGTGCTTCCCGCCCGCTGCGGTCCGGTCCAGATTCTGTAGACTGAACCACGCTCCGCGCTCTCAGCAGCCCTTATAATATCCCACTGATGACAGGAGGACAGCGCATGCGCAAGAGTCACAACTGATGCCACCACCTTGTATCAGGTAGTCTGGTGTAAGGCAGGTGTGACCAAACGTATCAGGTGAAAAGGGAGGAGCTTTATCTTCTCACCAGGAGTTTCACTGTCAAACATAAGTGTCTGTCTTTTTCCTCTTAATCAAAGCATCCACCAACATTAAATTTATAATAAAGAAAATGAAATGAAGATTTGATTTATGCGGCTAACATCATATTTTTCAGGAAAAGTACATTTTCAGTGGAAAAATGTTAGATTTTAAAGATATATATATTTTGTAACAATCTTAATACTTAGACCTTTTTATATAAATGTGACTGACTAACAGGCAACCTCAGGCCAATTGTGAGTAAATTTTAGAATATATTTTAATTATTCCCATAATGAATGTATAACCTCAAGTTTTTTGTTTGACTGTAAAGGATTACAACTTAAACTTGATACAAATGGGGATTTATTTATTTATTTATTTATTTATTTATTTATTTATTTATTTCAATAGATTTGATCTATCAGATCTTTGAATGAAGATTTTAACAAAGAAAAAAAGAAAACATCCAAGAATTTAACAACTGATGTAATTTGCTAAAAAAACAAAAAAAAAAAAAACAAACAAAAAAAAAACTTGTAACTACTCCCATACAGATTAAACATTTCTGGAAGAATGTCCAGATGTCAACTTTGAAGAGGCCTCTTGATTTTTGTAATAGCAGGATATGAGAGGGAATTAAAAACAAATAAATTAAAAAAGTACTCTGTACACAATGAAGATGTACAATTATTGTCAATAAAATTTACAAATAAAAACCCCTCATCATTTATATATGGGCTTTTAATGTAAAGAAACGTATCAACTTTGCTCCAGATACAATTTACAAAAACAAAGTCTGACCCTTGAAAGTATTTGTTGTGTCAGTGACCTGACAGGTTCCAGGTGAGTCTGTTGTTCCTCTGTGTTGCTGTAACTTGAGCCTTTGCTCATTACTGTTAAATGGGGGAGGGTCACCTGTGTGCTGTTGACCCTCCAGGGAAAACCTGTAATTTAAACGACAGACTTGGATGTTACACATGATCCCATAGTTACCTGGCTACCAAGTACACATACACTAAGTTGTGATTCAAGATTTTCTAATTTAAAAATGACATTCATAAAAATATTAGCCAGCTTGCAGCCTGCTTTACAGATCACATTAAACTTCACGTGATTGTTCAAATAATGTCAAAACAATGATTTTCAGCCGGCAGCACCTGTTTAAGGCTCTCTTCCTGTAACCTTTGACGTTTCCGTCTCACTTAACCAGTTGAGTAACGCTGTAAAGCTCATGTTTTGTTGTGGTTTGTGGTTACCTTGTGCCTGTTTTGATTAAGTTCTCTGTCAGTCAGTTCCTTGCGTGTTCTCACTGTTTTTTTGACTTCTTCTCTCAGCAGCCTCTTACCACAAATCTAACATTTCACGGTCTTTCTATAAAATGGGGGCTTTATCAAAATACCATCTTTACCACAAAGTCATTATTGATTGATTTGAAGTGTGGGTGTCTCTTACATCACTCTTGCTTTTGAGAATACAGTTGTTGTTGGGTTTTGACCATCAGATCAGATATTTAACACAGCCCGATGAAAGAAATGATGAAAAAACAGGTTCTATTTTATTTAATGCATCATCAAACGATGATCCTTGAGGATGACCAGCTTTGCCGACCACTAGTAATATTGCCTATATATATTGCCTATATAATATCAGAAAAGAAGAAGCATGTAGCTCCATGAAAACACTGTGGTTCACTCTTCAGTTACTTCTGTCCTGTTTCTGTCTGTCATGTGCTTTTTCTATTTGTACTGTGTAATCTGATAACCATTTTGATCAACCGAAAAAAAACTGTTTGTCTTTGCCACAGGCTGTGTGAAAAGCAGACTTATTCCCAGAGACATCACTCTTTGGTTTATGAAAAAGTGTGGTCAAGCCCAAAGATGGAGGATGTCATATTGAAAATATGGGTTATTCAGATATTTTGGTCAACTTAGACACTGACAAGGATGAAGGTGAAGTGGGCCTTGAGGCTCTTGGAAAATGGCTACAAGTTCCCTAACATAAATTAGACCCAAGTGGCAAACTCTGACTGTGAGAATGGGAAGAATTTGCAGAAGTGCAAAAAATTGCAGTTCTTTAAAGGCAGAGTTGGTAAACTTTTTGTTATTCTGGTTAAAATGATCTTTATGCCCTGATGGCAATCAATGTATGATGTGTTCTTTAAATAGAGTGAAAAAAATCTGCTGTCTACAGCAGTAGTAAACCTGGGAAAACACTGTCAATCCTAGTGTTTAGGATCCAATTTATTCCTGAGAATTAAGTCACTAGTTCAAAATAAGGTCATTGATTTACAAAAAAAAAACAGCTCAGCTCACATGAATATGGCCGCGCTGGCAGTTTTGCTTCAAAAATCTGTTTCAGAAACAGACGAGTGTCATCACGGAGACTACGTCAATTAATTATACAGTCTATGATCCATGCACATTTTCTTTATGTGGATTGTTTTTTAATGTCATTATTGTTGTTTTACTTCATCAAATTCTTCCACAGATATACAAATATTTTTAACATCTTTTTGCAGGCTGCGCCATCATGCCCTCCACACCACTTCTTCAGCAGATGTCAGACTCATGCAGACTCATGGAAAGTACTTCATTTGGTGTTGTTAGGAGCTCTCACACACTTTGGGTTTTGACGTCACACACTTTCAAGAACTGCATCTCAAAGTCAATGAGCCTGTGTGTGTGTGTTTGTGTTTGTGTGTGTGTGTGGAGACTAAGTTTGGACCCACCGGATCCTTTCAGGCTGTCCCTCCTTTCCCAGTCACACACCTGATCCTCATCACAGTCAGCCTTTAGTTACTTGAGCTAACCTACCTGCTCACCTGTCTCTGCAGAATAACTTAAATATGTCCTTGACAGTTTTTTGGTTAGGTGGCCAGTTCTTTGAAAAAAAAAAACTTTGTTCACTCTTGCTCGGTGGTTTTTGTTCTACCATTTCTTTGTACTGGAATTTCCTGCCTGCACACCTTCCGGCTGGTTTCCTGTTACAAGTTTGCCCGCCTGCCTACCTGCCAAAACCTGCCTGTGAGCTCTCCAACACACACTGGGACATTGTATTTCAGTCTCTTTGCTACAGTTAATGTCTGGATCCTTCTCTCCTGCCTGCAATCCATCAGTGATTTTAAAAGCAGTCAATTTGACCCGTCTTATGTTCATCTTAGTTTGGCCATGTTAAAAAAAATTAATGCCTTTGCAAGAATCACATCTTAATGACAGTGGGTGAAGGTGCTGATGGGGAACTGAGTCCACCGATTCCTGTCAAAAGTCTTACTGCAGTCAAACCCAAACAGAGTCCTCAAAAAGCTTTAATATCAAATATTTTGTTTAACCTTTAAATATGGCTTGAGTTTTACTCAGTCAATAAAAAGTGAAAAAGTCTATAAATTTAAATGGTTTATAACCTGGGATACAGCAGCACATCTACATTTCACTCCTTTTTTTCTTGTCATGACAGCAGAGTAACTTGGTGAGCACGATGAGCTGTTCATAATGGTCTCTGTGTGTGATGCCACTTTGTGTTATGAGAAAAGCCCAAGAGATAAACACAGAGCTGGAGCTTCACACACTCTCACTCACACTCAAGCCCTGTCTTCTTCAAACAGTTCACTGTGATCCCATCTCACTCCTGTTACGCCTCAGTTACGACACACATGGGCTGAAATTTGTGCCACCAGAAACTGAATCTGAATTATTAAACTGAATTTGAAAAACAATCTGAAATTAAATTTGTTTTAAAATCGAATTAATTTGCTTTGAAATTTTTGCCGACTTGAAACGTAAACTCTGCTTACTCCTTGAATAACTATAAATTCAATTCAAGTTCACAGATATCAGATTCAGTTTTCACAAAGTGGGGCGGGGGTGTGGGTGCTCAAGTCTGCTGTTCCTTGAGAGTCCGCTTGAGGCTGGCTCCGGAAGTACCGGAAGTCACATACACAACAAGCCAAAAAAAGGCTGATTTTACAGCCAAAATAAGCACATTTCCAGCCTGGTACAAAGAGTGTCCTCCATCTGAATCGCTAATTTCACTAACCGCACGCACTGTACGGGGGTGATTTTTTTTCTAATTCGGCAGTTTCCACAATATTAAGCTCACCAGTTCGTCCAATCAGAGACACAGCTCAGATCACGTGACGGTGGAGCGTCCTACGGTTGTTACTGTGGAGACTCTCAGCCCGCCTCATTTCCATTATGGCCACGCCGGCCATTTGGCTTCAAAAGTCCATTTCAGAAACAGACGGGTGATGTCTCGGAGACTACGTCCATTAATTATACAGTCTATGGTTCCAACACTTACTCCACCAGCCTGACGTGGAAATGAGCGTTAGTGTAGAAAACTGGCGAGTTATTTTTTTGTATTGCCTATTAAAAAAAAAAAAAAAAAAAAAAAAAACATCCCTGATTGGTTGTGCCACACTGATCTCAAATTGAATTGTAAGACTTAATCTGAATGGTGCCAACTGGAATTGAATTTTGTATTCTTTTTAAAAGAGAGTTGAATTTACAAGTAGGTAAAAAAAAATTCCTGGCAAATAAATTCAGTTTCAAAGCATGGTTTTAAAATTCAATATCATTGTTCAAACTCAGTTTCTGGTGGCACAAATCTCAGCCCACATGACACATACTAAGAGATAACTCAGCGTCATCCAATGGAGCAAATAAGTGGAGGATGTTTAATATGCTTTGTTTGATGTCTTTTCAGAGTGAGGTGGGAGTATTCCCCTCACTTTCTTTGCAAGTTTCCAATCCTTCTGCCTCAGTCGGTTTATGAAGGGATATAGGTTTAAAACCCCTTACAGGTAGAAGCAGTGTCTCTTTGTCTCTACATGCTGCTGTGCATAAAGTGCTGCTTTTGACGGCCGTTCAAAATGATGCATTGAAGGCAAGAAAGAACGATTGTTTGCACAGCTTGAATTTCTCTCCATCTTCAAATGTGTTGCTCACAAGAAAAATCTGCTCTCCAAATGTGACTGCAGAGGATTTTGTGGAAGCGGATTCATGTCACAGAGTTTTGGATGACTGAGTATTCAGCTCTATTTATGCCTGCCAGACCCAGATTAAGAGACACAAGATATGCAGCCCAGAGCTGAGACTGCTCACTTAAAATGCATCTTCGTAGTTACAGACTCGTGAGCAGTTTTCTCTGTTGGTGGGGCAAGCACTGAAACAGTTTTACTTCGTTTGACTACACTTGCTTTTGATGCAGTAAGACAAAAAGAATAAAGTAAAAATATCCTTTAAATAAGTTTTAACCTCTTTGATTTGTAGAAAAACTTAAACAACCTCATTCAGCAGGTCTGTGAGTGTTTTTTTGTTTGTTTGTTTGTTTGTTTGTTTGTTTGAAATCAGGTGGTGTCAGGAGCCAGAAATTCAGTGGAAAATGGATAAATATAACCTCATGAAAACACTTAAATATATAATACTGTAATAATCTGGAGTTTGTCGCTAATAGGTTGTTTTTTTATCCCTTCAAGCTAAGCAGTAAAAGGAAAATTGCATCATTAAACAGTGAGAAAATGCTTTGTGACTTCATTTAGTTGATCCACTTTGGTTGCTTTGTTGGTCCACCATAAATGATGTCTGTTGAGCAATTTTTATTTGAACAACAGCACAGTGTAAGTGGAAATACTGATAATTGAGGAAGTAACTCTTAATGTGGATTAAACTGAAAACAGCGTTGAGGAAGTAAGACTGAAACCAATATGATGGTATCTGCACTGCTCCTGCTATCTTGATAACAGCTGTATGTTCAGGATGATTCACTCACACGCTGACTGCTCTTGGCACAGTTAACACCTGGACAAATTTTATGTCACAAAATGCATCTGCAGCGTGAAACTTTTGTATTGTGACTACACAACTGCCAAACTGCTCCAGAGTGAGGGCTCCTACTCACATCATTCACAGTTTGAAATGCCATGAATGCCCTGGGCAGGCCAAGGGAGGTCCATATATTTTAAGTCTAACTATCAAAGAGATGGGAAGAAACCACGGTGGATGTTAATTCTAAACATGCAGATTTTCAATCTGCTATGTGTTCATGTGTTGTAAAATCTCTGAATCTGTCTGTAAACTGACTCAAAACAGCAGAAGTTCTTCACAAGATTGAAACAATGCCAGTGGTGAAATGATGAAATGCTGGGAGGGTTGAGCTTCAAACACCAAGGATGGCCCATAGCTCTGCCCATGACAGGCCTCAAGTGGGCTGGCCAATCAGAGTGAAGGGGGGTTTTGGAGTAGGGAGCCTTAAAGAGACAGCAGCTAAAACAAAGCTTCAGGCAGAGATTAAAATAAGGGTTTTCTTGAACACCAGTGAGAGAAAAACAGTTGTTGTTTTTTAGCTGTAACTCAGGTAAAACTACTGTAGAGGCGCCAATGAGAAACCAGCACAATACCCCATTCAGGGGCTTCACATGTTCAAAGAAGGAATTTGCATCTCCGTTCAACAAAGAGTAAACATGACTTAAATCAGGCTGTTCATGTAGCGATGGTAATCACAGCAACAGCAGAGAAGGAGGATGATTCTCCATCTGAGCACCGCGGGCCGCATGTTTGAAATTTTATGATATAAAGGATAATTCTTATTGTTTTAAATGCTCAGTCTGTTTACGTCATACTAACCTAATCAAGGCTGACCGAATCTAACCAGCCTGAGAAAGCATGCAGAGCCATGCAGCTAAATATCTCATTGTTTCTGTGTTCCTGCCCACACCTACAGCAGGTAAAATGAGAATTGAACAAGCACCATTTTTCTCTGTAAATACATTCCTACACACACACACACACACACACACACACACACACACACACACACACACACACACACATACACACACACACATATATATATATATATATATATATATATATATATATATATATATATATATATATATACAATTCAGACAACAAGGAAGAAGTGGCTTCACCTGAAGACAAGAAGAACTGAACAACTGCTACAACAGCAAGATGAAGAATGTGTTGAACAAACTCGGTTGTTTGAGTGGGGCTCCACCCAAGAAGAATAAGTATAACAAACAATGATCAAGGCTCTGTTCCTCCTCCGTGTGTGACAGAGCGAGAAACCTCAGCTGAGCACTTTGATTTCTATGTGCTCTCAGAATAAATCAGAAACTCTGAGACCAAACCTATTCTTTCTTGGTTCGTCTTCTAGATAAAGAACACAAATTATAGAAATCTTCAACAACCTGACTAAAATCCAGTAGAAAGTCTGTGGAAAGAACTAAAGATCAGAGTTCACAGCAGAGGCCCACGGAACTTTCTAGATTTGAAGCCTGTTTGTGTGGAAGAATGGGCCAAAATCACACCTCTGCAACTAGTTTCTCCATATAGGAGGCATCTTGTGCTGTTATTGCCAACAAAGGTTTTTGTATTAAGTATGAAATAAATTTAAACAGGTATGTTCAATACCTTTTCCTCTGTATCATTCCATTCCATAACACTTAACTTCATTTATGGACATTTACGGTTTGATTTCTTTGCAAGTGTGGGTTGTTACCAACATCTGGTGAAAATTTCATGTCCGTAACACCTTTAGAAATATATTTACTCAGAAAAATGATGATGATGTTTAAGACTCGACTGCACTGATACTCACACATCATGAGATTTACTTTTCATTTAAAAATGCGTGAATACTTCCTTCAAATCATCTCCCCTAAAACACATGAACACCTCTCTCTTTTGCTGTCCTTTTCCTGTCAAGTCTTAGCTCTTGTTTGTGTGCAGCCAAGCAGTGTTCATCCAGTCTCCTCCATGAACAGAAGGCCGTAAAACACATCACGCTCATACTAATCAGTGAAATGGACTTACTGTACACGTGCCAGATGCAGTGACATGTTACCACAGGATGATTAATTGTTCCCCCTGTGGTGGGCTTGTTTTCATCGACAACTTCCTGCTTTTAAGATCCAACTGCTTTTTATACTTCAGTATGACGTGGACACACACACACACACACAAACACACACACACACACACACACACACACACACACACACACACACACACACACACACACACACACACAAAAGGATACTGACTGCATGCAAAAGTCAGACCTCTGCTATGTGGCTTTCCTCTGGATGTTTTTATTGCAGCATTATTTTTCCAGATGAGGAAACTGATGTGAAACTCTGTGAACCGATCAGGCAGGCACAACTTTTAGACAAGCAGCCGCTAGAGATGAGAGACCAAATCAAAGTGGAAACAAATGAGGGGGGAAAAAAACACTGTCATACATTTTAATACAGGCATTCATAATTTCCAGACGACATGATCGGGTGACTCAAATGACTTTTTCATTTTTCCTCTTGCCAGAGGCATTTTCTCTGAATTCTGGGCCCTATCAAAGAGATCACACTAGGCCTACCACACCAGGCAAAGCCAAGACCACACCTACACTCATGACTCTTTGCTTAAAATTACTTAACTCTGTGTTATTGCACGGGGATGAGAGGACTGCTGTCCTTTTAGAGAGATAGCCTGGCTATCCTTCAGAGTTATTATACATTCGAGGCAAAAACAGAGACTCAGGTGCAGAGAAAAATCCAAGACACAGAGAGTATGATTGTAGGGAAAGTTCTTTACTCAAAAGTTTAGGCAGTCACACACAAAAAGTTCAGTCCAAAAAGGCAAAAGTTAAAGATGAATGTGCAGATGCATAAAATGTAATAGGGCCCAGTGTAGTTTTTTTTTTTTTTAAAATTAGGCCTGTTAATTGATTGTTTTTTTCATGATTAAAAAAAAACAAACAAAAAAAAAAGAAAAAAAAAAAGAAAAACAGAAAAACCCCTACTTGCCAAACCACATCCTGTCCTGTTCATCCCTTTATCACCAAAGAGGTTGTCCACTCCTCCAGCAAATCACACCCTGGGGGTGAAATAAAAGTGGAGAGAAATAAAACTGACTAAGATAACAATGTACAACATGGATTCCAAAATAAAACAGGAAATGAACATATAAAACATGATATTACAGGACTGCCATTTCATGCTTAAATTTTGGAATAAAAATCTGCTGACTCTAAAGATTCACTTAAGGCAGTATGGATTCAGTTTTACAGTCCAAGCAATGTCTGATGTATAATATAAATCTCCAGATTTTAATGAATTTATTGATTTAAATAGATTTGGATAGCTAGCTGAGAAAGGTGCAGAAATGTCATTACAAATTGGACTGACTTTACACCTGCAAACACCTCAGCTGTGTATTTTATTGAAAGCAAATTATGCTAAAGCAACAAGCTTTTGGTAGAAAGTTTGGTAATTTAGATAAATTAAGATTTATACAGAGTTTTTTGCTGGTTGTGACTTAGCTCTAAATGTAAAGACTGAAACTAACACTAATGTCTGTTTATGAGCTACAAAAGGGGACAGAACAACCGGTGACAAGATGAATTATCCTGGACTAATTATTCAGTCCTGAGACCAGCGCTTGGAATTGGTTTCAGACAAACGCATCAACAAAAATTCTTAATGAAGAATGCATTTGTGTGATGTTTGAGAGTAAACTTTTCATATTTAGATAACATGAAAATGACAAAACCAGCAAAAAATTAGAGGTACTACTTTGTCCCACGAGGGCGCCAAAATCTACGCAACTAAAAGGGTCTCCCAGGAGCTCTTTAATAGAAAATCGTGTGTTGCATTTACATTGTGTGCATGTTGAATGTTTGAATGTGACTTCATTTAACTTAAATGGAAACACCTTAAAAAACAAGAGGAGAGAAAGACAAAGACAAAAGAGAATCAAAAAAGGTAGGTACCTGCTGTTTGTCCAAGCATCAATGATCCCTCAGCGCAGGTCGCTACAGGTTTGTTTTTGCCATGCTTTGCACTTCACGACCACCATACACTGCTCTGCTGCTGGTGTGTAGTATCAATCTGCTGCTTTACAAAATTAGGCTGCTTTTTTGACTTTACATGACTACAAGTAAATCCAGTATTTGGACAGTTCTCCTTCTTCTTCTTCTTCTTCTTCTTCTTCTTCTTCTTCTTCTTCTTCTTCTTCTTCTTCTTCTTCTTCTTCTTCTGCTGGGAGAAAATTGTGAATGTTAGATGTTCTACATCTTTGTTTTTACAAAAACCATCTTCAGATGATTTTTACTTTGTATTCTCGTTCTGGATAATACTTCTGCTCCTTTTCAGTGCGTGTCCTTAGCTTCACACAGAACACAAACAAACAAACAAAAGAAAACACACACACACACACACACACACACACACACACAAATCAACAGTTCTACTATTAAAGGAGTTCAGTTGTTAAGTTGCAGCAGGCGAATGCTAACGAATGCACAATGAACTTGGAGGACGGCCTCTCTCTCCAAAAGGAGGCCCTGACAAAGAGAGGAGATACTTTGTTGGCGGCAGGAAGGCAGGCTAACAAACACTGGACTCAGTCAGTGTGAGGGCAGAAAGGGGACGAGGAAGAGTCAGAGATGGAGGGGAAACATCCAAAATACTTGCGTGGTATAAGCAGGAGCTGTGCTGTAAACAAATAGATCACAGCATCTATGGAGAACGGCAAGGGGAGGATGAGGAGTGATGGGGGAGGAGCTGGGGGACAGGGGGAGGAGAAGAGGAGAAAATAAGTGGAGATCAATGAGAGAAAATGAGCAAGAAGAAGCAATGGGATGAAGGGGGAACTGAAGGTCTTTTTTTAGGAGAGGTTTCCTCTGACCCTGGTGAAGAAGATTCAGCTCTCTGGACATGAAAAAGACAACTTTTTAAACAATGTTCACTGACTAATTATTCAAAACCAGTTTATGAAGCATGAGCTGTTTAAAGACTCACCTGGAGGCAGCCAGGAAAACACATTTGGGGGTGATGGTGATAAGTGAAATAACACAAAGAATGAAAATATCAGAGGTTTATGGAGGAGAATCGTTTTCAAGACAAGAACAGAGAAGATGTGTGCACATCTGTCTGTATGCACATTTAAATACTATAAATGCAGAAACTGTTTTGTTGCTTTGCCAGCTGTCATGTTGCAAATTTTACACTTTGGTATCAGCAGAATGCTTTTGATAAATGATCATTTCTTCTACTGATGCTGCTTTTTCTGAACTAATTGACTTACTGAGGCAGGTGAAAAGTGAATCACAATAGCCCAGGTGGGTTGATACAAAAGCATGAATGATCATTTCCAGTTCTGGATGTTTAATGATGTTTCGTAAATGGAAGAAATATGGCTGGGGCAACTGTTTAATGTGGCGATCGAAGGACATGGTCTGATCCAATATAACTCCAAGATTTCTGAGTTTAGACTAGACAGCAGAAGAGAGGGAACTAATACACAGAGTAACCTTTGAAGCTACAGTATCAGAGCCAATGATGAGGACCTCTGTCTTGTCAGGGTTAAGCTGCAGCAATTTGTGAGCCATTCAGTCCTTAATAGCTGTCAAACTATTAAGGACTGGACTGGACTGGACTTTTTTGTAGCTTGGACCCAAAAACTGATAATCAGTTAAAGTGAATTTATTGCATATGGAAGGAGGGTGGAGGGGAGAGATCCAGGGTCTGATGTGTGTCTGAGGTGAGGAGCATGCAAAAGGCGTGGGGCTTGAGGTGGAGGCTAGTGAGTGATCCAAGGAGGACAGCGCTGAAGCCCATTGACATCCCTTAGTTCAGACCGCCCACAAACTCATTGATTGGCTCTGCTGTTTCTTGTGTGATTGGCCATCCTTAGTTATTATCTCCCACCGCTGCCCAGTCTCTGTGGAGGAGAGGGGGAGACAGGGGAGACTCCACAATCGAAACATCTTCAGAATGTTAACTAAAAGTCCAAATGTAGCAATCCCCACAAGTAGTAAACAATAAATAAAAATGACTTATCTTTGATGTGCACCACAAATATTAAGCGGGCCATCAGGGCCTACAAGGCCTTCTCCACTGGCCTAAAAAAATACCAGAATAACAGATTATTTTCCATGATGATTCCATGATAATGATTATTTTATTTTCCATGTATACTTATTAAATAATTTCAGATGGTTGAAATTATTGATTGATGATTTTTAACTGATGAAACCAAGGCCATCTATTAGACGTACGGTAAAGTTGCTGTATTTACACTTTTTTGATTGGACAGTCAGAGACTGTTTGTTAGGGCAAGAAAACTGATCTGTTGTGAGTTGATTGTGGGTGTCAACTCACACCAGCTGTGTGTTCAGTCTGGCTTGTTCATAACTGGCAGTCAGCCGGAGTTATAGACCTATTTTCTTGATTCCAAGGACCTGTTTCTTTGATCCTCTCCTTGTTTATGTTGGACTGTAAAACCACAAAATTGTTGAAACCTGGTCTGGCTTCACTCATTATGTTGGTTTGGTTTTGTAGTCAAGCTAATAACTGTCTGGTTTTGACACACTTTGTGTTATTTTGAAATTCATTGGGTGTTTTTAGGTAGGTTCCGTGCATGACTTCATGACAGTGACTTTCAAAGTAAAACAGCATTTCAACACCAGATCGTATTTTGCTTGACTACAGCAAGAAATGGACATAATGAGCCGAGCTAGGAGTCAACAGGTTTGAGGTTTACAGCCAAACATGAATGAAGTAAGGTTCATTAATGGAGAGGGGAGCGAGGGAACTCCAGCTGTTTGTCAGTCATGTGGCTTGCAGGACTGAACACGCAGCCAGTGTGAGTTGACATCCTCAGTCAACATGCAACGAAGTAGAGCTGGACCAGAGACGCATAGCATATTTGAGCTGTCAGTCGTTATTAATGCTTTTTTGTGTTGCAGCTGTAGCTGCAGTGGCATCATGTTATTATTATTATTATTTATAAAGTTATTTATTATTTTATTTATTATTAAATCAATAATAAGTTCAGAAGACGTCAGTAATCCTTAGAAAACTGTTGAAGTTAACCTCTTAACTTGCGTTGTGTTGTGCTGTTCGCATTCGTGTTGTGGCCTTTGCCTCTGTGTTTTTTCTTGGTCTGATTGTGTTTTTTACTTTTGCCAAGCATTTAATTTGCAAATTGTCTGACACGCACCAACCACTGTACTTTTGGGGCCTTCTGAGCCAGCCTGAGGAAAAGGAAATGTCCACCTTGGGGAGCCTAATTCAACACCTGGCCAGAGACTGCAGCTGTAAATGTTAGCCTAAAATGTTGTAGCACATTTGTATTGGCTTCATGTCTTAAGACTGGAGGTTGATCCTTGGTTATTACTTACAGTGAACTGAACATTTCATCTGATGGTGAAGTCAACAGGGTGAACAAAAAGTCACAAATCTCCTGACAGTTCTCTGCCTCATCTCTGTCATTTAGTTGTATCCCACATCATGTGGTGCCAATTTTAACTTTGTATATTTCTCTGGTTCTCTCTGCTGTGTTTCATGCTTCCTGCTGTGCTCTTTCTTTCATTGCAACCTTCACTGAACTTGGACTTAATTGTGTGACTTGATATAATGACAGTTAGTTCTCCAGGGTCTGATCAGAACGGTGTCCCTTTCAGCAGTTTGCCATCAAGAAATAACGGATTGTTTCCATGAGGCTTTGTTGTGTACACTCAGATCAAATAGTTGACACAGCTTCGTTGTAAAGCAGGAGCAAAAGGTAGAAAGAGCAGTGGAAGAACACAAAAATGAAGCACTGAGGAAAAAAGGACCAGAGGGTAAGAGAGAGAAGAGGCCACGATCCTGACAGCACTCTGCAGCCAAGGACAAATGATTGCTCTCCTTCATTCCCTCTTTCATCCAGCCTTGATCTATTCTTACTGTAGAGCCTCTGGAGTGCCTGCTCAAACAGTTTGCCATACTGCCCACACCACACATCGTTTGTTAACGGGGGAAGCCAGAGTTCTTGCAGTAGGGGAACAGAGCTGCATAGCAACCCCACAGCACTTCCTGTTGGGCCGGGGGTTGAACGCCGGTGCCCGTTGTTCACCACAGTGCCCCCTCTGCCTTTAGAAAAGCAGCCGGGAAGCAGTTCACTTACAATTGGCTTTGTGACTCCATGTGAAGAAAAGACAAAATGAGCGGAAAGGCAAAGCACCCTCAGCTCACTACTTGTCAACAGGCAGGGACCTCCATAGGCTTTAACCAATGGCTGCCTAAAGGCTGATGCCATCAGTGCCCACTATA
Organism: Labroides dimidiatus; assembly: GCA_030710495.1. Taxonomy (NCBI): domain Eukaryota; kingdom Metazoa; phylum Chordata; class Actinopteri; order Labriformes; family Labridae; genus Labroides; species Labroides dimidiatus. The sequence continues at coordinate 26,139,949 of CM061144.1, read as the reverse complement.
ACTACAAAACATTACAAAAATCACTGATATTAATTCTTCCACCTTAAAAACATGGGACATTGCTAGCAGCAACTTTCTTCTGCCCAACACCACTGTAAATGGTTTACAGTTCTACATCGACCCTGCAGAGCCCTGACATAAAGTCAAGTGTGGTTAACATGTTTCTACTCTGTTATTTGCATCTTCTGTTTTGGACATTTCTTTTTCTAAAAAGTTCAGAAAGGATATTTTCACCATCATGATCAGGTTGTGTCCTGCCTTGAATGGTGTGTCCAAGGGGCAATTTTAGGAACAGGGGTTAAATGAAGGAGATAGTTCGTGGTTCATGGCAGGACATTAGAGTTTGACATATTGCCATGGACACACTTTTTAACTACCACACATGACTTGATCAGTGATACTTTATGAAAGTCTGAAAGACATAACTGATCAGAATAGAAAAAAAAATACTTAAGAAAGGGAGGAGTTTTTAATCACAGAGTAAAACATATGACTTCCTGTTGACAGTAGGAGGCTGCACTTTAAGGTAAAAAAAAAAAGCAAAAAAGCACTGACACTGTCTATATGTGTGCATTTGGTCCAGATCCTACAATGTACATACATTCAAGTAAGGTTTTCATTTTTCAGAAAAAATGGTCAACTTTGGCGAGCTCCCCTGGCCATGGCCATTGACCTACAAAAAATCCTTCACTAACTATTAATCGTCAATGTGTCTAGTATACACAATATATATTTGAGGTTGATCTGAAAAAAAAAAAATATCTGTGGTACTAGTTTCATCAAATATGTACCATAATTGTCAAAATTGGATGTTAAACTGCAATTTCTGAACTTCCTGTTGGGAATTCATTATGGTTGTAAGAGACTTTTTTGGAGTCACCACCACCTCCAACCTCCAACACCTTCCACTCCAACATCACCTCCTCCACTGCCTCCCACCTCCTCTTACCCTACCTCCACCAGCTCCTCCTACACTGTTTCCTCCTTCACAACCTCCAACACCTCCTTCTCCATCACCATCTCCTCCACCTCAACCTACTCCAACCTCCTCCTCCACCACCTCCAACATCTCTACCTCCTTCACCTTGACCCATGTCTCCAACTCCGTCTCCCCTGCTTCTTTTTCTTCACAATAATTTGCACTTTTTATTGAAAAGTCCTTAAGTCGCGTTGAAGATGATCTTTGAAGATGGTCTGATGTCCTGTTAAAGAAGAAAAATCGCTTTTGTATGTTCCTTGCTTGAAAAATCGTTGTGCGAGCCAAACAGTATTTTCACCGATCCAGTGAATTGATTGGATTCAAATAACAGAATTTCAGGATGATTTCCATGGAAAGTTCAGGGAGAAGCTCACCTTTTTAAACACTTTCAAATAACACAGAGAGTTATTCAAATATAAATAAAATATATATATATATTTTTTACGTTTTCAGATTCTAATGGTTTTGTGTACATAGTGTTTATAAATATTAATATTTGGTAATGGTTTTTTTTCTATTAACCATCAGTTAAGTAAATTGAATGTGTTTGCACTCAGGGCTATTTATAACAACTTCTGGGCCCTTACAGTCACATGACTCACAAACTCTCAAATTTGAAAGAAGGGACACTAATACCAACAGATGAATAAAACTAGGAATAGTCATTTTCAGAAGCTTGTTAATTGCTCTTTATTTTATCTGTCTGTTATAGTTGCACTGTCAGTGCTCTTCACTTTTATAAACTTACATTTGTGGATGGTTTCTCATAAACTTTTCAAGTCTAAAAAAGGTGATTCTCTGAGACAGGTGTCTGGTCATTTGATTATCATATAACCTTTGTGTCTTGGCACCCATCATGCTTTTTGCTGCAGAGCTCTCTTGCTTTGGTATTTCACAAACAGCCATTCAGTATTGATTTTAGTCTGATTAATTTGCAGCTAAAAGCCTCTCACAGGAGCTTTAATTTACGTTTTATGAAAACACATCAATCAGTCGAGACTGATGGCCTGCAGAAATATGCAGTCGCGTTACATAATAGCAATAGGTTTAAAGATGTGTGGAAAAGAAAAAAAACTTTTCAACAGTGACAACAGCAGACAAGCTGAGCCGGCCAATCAAACAAATGTAAAACTGACAGCTGCTCACATTAAAAAGTAAATATGTGGATTAATATAGTAGAGACCATACAAATCCCAAGGATGACAGCAGATTTTCTGGTCTTAAAGAAATACAGTGAACCATAACCCAAAGAAATTTAATTTTAACCTCTATCCCCACCTGGTGGTAAAAGTTGGTTAATATGAGAACAGTCACCTCACGCTTTCAAAGTAATTCAGATTCAGGGGCTGGAAAGAGCCTACATCGTGAGCTCATTATCAGAGAGCTTTAATTATAGATGATGATTTCCAGCAAAATGAGTGAAAAATATCTTGATTCAGATCCAAATTTTTCCACAGATACAGAGTCCCGCTGAGAATCTCTTAGTGATTATTTATCAAAATTCATATTGGCAGCATGCTGACTCTAATATTGCTATTTTTTTTCTTATTCTGCACGACAATTTTATTACTACCATGTAACACATGCACTGAGGTGAACACAATAAGTCAATTGTCTTAATTCATACACAACAATGATAGCATGTAATCCTCCCATTAGCATCTTTTCCTTCCACCATTTACTCTATATAAATAGAAACTTGTATATCAACAGGGTAGATTAGGTTGGATTTTAGTGATTATACTCTCACTTCAGAATCTATTCTCCTTCTCTGAGAAACAATGTGCCCACTTTCAATTCATGACGTAAACCTGCTCTCTCAGCTCTTTCTGACAAAAACAATGTCAGACTGAAACTAAGGGAGCCACTTGATCTGAACCTGGTCACAAACATAACTGGTCGGGCTGGTTTGTGCAGGGTTGTGACATCTTGCCAGCTCAGTGCCTTTGAAATGTGTGACACTTTAACAGAGTGATGAATGTATGTATGAATGGAAATCTTGTTTTTGTTTTATTCAAACATTTCATTCAATAGCTGTGCTGACTAACTAAGGGATATAATGAGCTATTTAAAAATCTGCTTACGTCTAACACTGATTCTCTTTAACACCTTCTGTTTCAAATATGTGCTTGTCCAGGCCAGAGAATTCAACCAAAGACAGAAAACCTGAGTAACATTTGAAAGGGTGACACATTCATGAGTCCAGTGGAAACAGTACCACTCATTTAAGCAGATTTGAAATAAAGCTGAGGATAAAAGTGTTTCTATTTAGAGCATTTTTTCACATGCATTAATTAAGCAGAGTAGGCCTGATCTAACCCCGTTTACAGCCACAGGAAACTCCCTCATCACCTCGTTTCAACTTCAGAGGCCAGTATTAATCCTCTCCTGGCAGCAATGACAACCTCTTTACAAACAAGAATTTTAACTGCTTTTTAACCAGCAAAACTTGCCAAGCACAAAGATACAAACACCAAGAATAAAAAAAGGAACATCAACTATATGTTTGGACAGAAAGGAAATCACAAAGAGATCAGTCATGTAATTTGATGAGTTAAGCCTATGGAAAAAAAATAAGTAGACCAATTGCCTTTGAAAGGAAAGTAATGAAATATGAGAACTTATGTTAACTTAACTTTAACTTAAAGTGCAGAAAACAAAATCAATGAGTCAACAATAAATCATTAGAAGAATGAATTCATGCCCCAAAAGGTAAAAAAAAAATAATCTTAAATTACCATTGTAGTTTACAGATTAGTTCAGTCACTTCATATTTCTAGTAAACCTTAAAAAAATTCATCTATCTTAAATGATTTTCCCTTTTCGGGGTCATGGGGGGGCTGGAGCCTATCACAGCTGTCTTTGGGCACAAGGTGGGATACTCTCTGAACGGGTCTGCTGTCAGTCACAGGGCTGATGAGTAAAGACAGCCATCCATTCAAACACTAACAGGCAACTGAGAGTAATCAACCTGATTTAGACTGTGGGAGGAGTCCTCACATATGCACAGAGAGAACATGCAAACTCTGAGCAGAAGGGCACCTGTTCAGCCAGGGAATTGAACCAGGAACTTTCTGTGAGGCAACGGTACCCACCACTGCAGCACCGTGCAGCCATCCCTGACTTGAATAAGTAATGCAACTTCATTAAAACACACTGTTTTGTCTACCTAGTATGTTAATTTATTTTAATGAGTTAAAAAGACAACTTAAAGTTAAAAAAGGAAGTCACAAAGTTAAGACTTAAACAAACAAAAAAAAAAGTATAAAAGCATATGGCCAAGACTAAAACTTTAAGTAATGCATGAAAAACATCATTTCATGCATACTTTCCCTCTAACCTTACAGTGTTGGTGAACTACTGCCGCCATTACCAGGAAAACCAATTTGGAGTAAAGTCAAAGAGCTGTTACATCTCAATCAGTGTTTGATCACCAATGAGCCGTCCACTTACAACTCTGTTCCCTTTTTCGTTTGTGAAAATATCATCTATGAGTGTTGCAGTCATATGTTGTGGTTGTTGTCTGGTTGGTCTTAAGATTGTAGGAAAAAGGCAAACACTATACATTGTATCAAGGAAATGTCTTCATTTTGTGCTCCTTTAACAAATTTACATTGAAATCACCGCAAACATAGATCACATTTTTATTATTTCTCTTGTCAAACAGTTTAAATGCATCCTGTTTCCACTGATCCTCCTTGAGATGTTCCTGCAGCTTCAGTGGAGTCCACCTGTGGCAAATTCAGCTGATTGGACCTGATTTGGAAAGGCAAACACCTGTCTATATAAGGTCCTAGAGGTGATGGTACACATCAGAGCACAAACCAAGCATGAAGTCAAAGAATTGTCTGTAGACCGCAGAGACAGGATTGTCTCCAGGCACAAAGCTGAGGAAGGGTCCAGAAACATTTCTGCTGCTTTGAAGGTCCCAATGCGCTCAGTGGACTCCATCATCTGTAAATGGAAGAAGTTCAGAACCACTCATCCTAGAGCTGGATGTTAATCTAAAGAGAGCTATCAGGGAAGAAGGGTCTTAGACAGCATGGGGACCAAGAACCTGATGGTCTGTCAGAACTCCAGAGGTCTCCAGTGGAGAGAGGAGAACCTTCCAGAAGGACAACCATCTCTGCGGCAATCCACCAATCAGGCCTGTATGGTAGAGGGTTCAGACTGAAGCAACTCATTAGTAAAAGGCTCATGGCAGCCTGCCTGGAGTTTGACAAAAAGCCCCTGAAGGACTCTCAGACCAGGAGAAAGAAAACTCTCTGCTCTGCTGAGACAAAAATTGAACTCTTTAGCATGAATTCCAGGCACCATGTTTGGAGGAAACCAGGCACAGCTCATCAACTGGACAATACCATCCCTGCAGTGAAGCATGGTGGTGGCAGCATCACGCTGTAGGGATGTTTTTCAGCAGCAGGAACTGGGAGACAAGTCAGGATTGAGGTAAAGATGAATTCAGCAATGTAAAGAAACATCCTGGATGAAAATCTATTCCAGAGCGCTTTAGACCTCAGACCGGGGTGATGATTCATCTTTCAGCAGAACAACGACCTGAAACACAGCCAATATATCAAAGGAGTGGCTTCGGGACAACTCTGAGTGTCCTTTTTTTAAGTTATTTTCTCTAGCTTTTTTATTCCTTTTTAGAGAGGATAGGACATTGGATTGAGAAGGAAACGGGATGAGAGTGGAAAATGACATGCAGGAAACGGGTCACAGGCTGAACTCAAACCCAGGCCACCTGCTTGAGGGTGAACCTCATGGGGTACGACCTAGACTGCTAGGCCATCTGCACCTCAACTCTGTGAATTTCCTCAAGTGACACAGCCAGAGCCCAGATTTGAATACAACCGGAGAGATCTGAAAATGACTGTGCACTGACGCTCCCCATCTGACCTGATGGGGCTTGAGAGGTACTGCAAAGAAGAATGGACCAAACTGCCCAAAGATTAGTGAGCCAAGCTTGTGACATCATATTCAAAAAGACCTGAGGCTGCAACTGCTGCCAAATGTGCATCAACAAAGTATTGAGCAAAGGCTGTGAATCCTTACATACATGTGGTGCCTTAGTTTTTTTTATCTTTATAAATTAGCAAAAATTTTAAAAAAACATTTTTTACATTGTCATTATGGAATGTTGTTTGTAGAATTTTGTGAAAATGACTTTATTACATTTAGAATTGAGGCTGTAACATAAAATGTAGAATAAGTGAAGTGCTGTGAATACTTCCCAGATGCACTGTAAGTGTAACAAAATAAATACAAATTTTCAATATGTGTTTATATTGTGTAAATTAGGGTATTATCTTGGTGCAAGCATGTTTATGTAATTTGGAACATTTACATGATATAATGAACCTAAATACTTGTGTATTCATTTAGCCTTTAAACAGAGTAACTTGACATCTGTCAGCACAGAGATGCAGGCAAAAATCAACTTTGAAGTACATATGAGTATTTTAATGATTTATCAGCAGACTTTAATTATAAGCTAATGCCTCAATTCTGTTATCTTTACACCTGAAAATTCATTTGAACAAACCCTGATAATATTTATAGCAACAATAATAACTGAATGTTGGAGCCAGTGCATGTTTTGATTTTATCCTCCTTGATCACTTTGTCTAATCTGTGGTTCAACCTCTACTGATTATTCTCATACCTTTTATTCTCATTCATCCGGGTCATGGTTAATCTGAAGACTCAAAAAATAAAGAGAGAAAGAAAGAAAAAGGAAACTGGACTGTGTAGAGTTTGAGAAGATGTTTCACCCTTCATCTAAAAAGTTTTCTGAAATGATGAAGCTTCTTGGATGAAAGGCAAAAATTCTCAACACAGTCCAGTTTCCTTTGTGTTTTGAGTTATTATTATTTATCATTATTATTATTATTCATGCTTGATTTAATGCAAGTGCAAAAGAGAAAATTAAGGGGGAAATTAAGGGTAAGAATATGTACATCAAGTTGAATGCAGAAAAAAAATAAAAATAAAGGAGCAACTGATGAGTACAGAAGAGTGTTGGAGGCAACCTTACTCTATATTTGTGTCCGGCTGAGGTCGAGCACGACCAGCCTGAAGTGGAATGGTACAGTAATAACAGGTAGTTTTGGCGAAATTTAAATCCCATTGTGCCTATAATACAGTAAGAAGTTCAACTTCAAACGGCTTTTATTTTGAAAATGTACATCAGATTGACGTCGTTGAAGCTTGTCTTTAATTTGAAATGAGCTTTGTTTTGCTGCTACCGTTACGTGCAGCGTAGGCACACACTAACAAATGTCGTGTGGGCTGGCTTGACCAGCTGTTTCAAGTTGTGGGCTGGCTTGACCGCAGTACTGAAATCATAGTGTACGTAAAAACAGGATGGGTGGTTGACATGAGCTGATGATGTATCCCATCAACTGTCCTAAACTGGTGAAGTGTGTCAAAATGACACAGAGTGAGCGCCTATCTGTCAGACATAAATCCAGTCAATATTTTATTGGAAGTTAACAGAACTTTCCAGGACTTTCCACTGACAGTCGTAGTGTGTTACGTGCAGTACTGAACCTCACCTGAATGAAACAGGTGCAGTCTGTTCCGTCCTTTCCGCTGCGGATGCGCTACCCTGTGTGTATGTGTGTGTGTGTGTGTGTGTGTGTGTGTAGACTGGGCGGAGTTTGAGACCCGTGCTGCTGGAAAACCTCCCTGAGAGAGCTGAGAGGCGTCAGAGAGCAGACGCACGAGAGAGGATACATACACACACCTGTTGGAAAGCAGCGCTGTGGTTTATACTCGTTTTTCCTCACATTTGTGTTTTTCCTCTGAGATAGTCAGCGCCTGAGGCTTCAGGATGACGGACACTCTTTTACCAAACGGCATTAAAGGCAGCGGAGGAGAGAGCACCTACTTCAAGAAGGTCAGTTTGGTTTTTTGTTTTTTCCCCCTGTAAAGATCAGCGACTACTGTGTGCCCGTGCAGTGGCTTAGCTACCAAAGTAACCAACGAGGGGGTTTCTTAACTACCGAACGTGAGAAATACACGAGCGATTTCTACACGTTAATGGCTCGTCTTTGGTAGCATTAAATGAGATTGCTATAAACTTTGAATCAAACGCGCCCTCCTCATTTTTGTCTCAAGAAAGAAAATGTCAAATGTCAAATGGCTGCGAAGTGTAAGCTGTAATTTACAGGGGCTATAGTTTGCAGCTACTGAAAACTTCGAATTATTGGTGTGTTCCCTCTTACTTGTGATAAAGTGTGAAACTCCCTCGTTTAAAAATCAGTTTTCCAGCCCTGATGTGTCACCAACAGCAGCACGAACCAGTCACCTCCAGCTGTCAGTATGTGTGTGTGTGTTCCTGAGTGTGTTACTCCCAGAATAGACCTATCTCCTGCAGATACTGATAGTAGTTCAGGCTGAATGGGCAGTGACCAAACATCCCATAATTAACATAATCAGCTCCCTGCTGTTGTTGGAGGGGTGAGGGTTACCCTGGTAAATTTAGGCCAGATTAGTCTCTCACACTTGGATAATTTTGGCAGCTCTGATCGGTTTTTAACCAGTTCTTCAGTGCTCGGTTTCCACCTTGTTCAGATATCATATCAGGAGGGGGGGTTTGGGGGTTAAAAAGGAAACAAGTGCTCTGACCTTTGACCCCTCCATTGTTGTTGTGTATCTTTGAGTTGCAGTGACTGGATGCTCTGAATAACAGCATCAGTTGAATGATTTAAATGTAAATGAAAGTGCAAGTTATGCAAATTGTTCTTTAGATGAGTAAAGCTTTCCCTGTCTGTGTTTTTGATAAAGTAGAAGACTTTTAATCATGTTGATAAGTCAAGACTGGCAGAAGAAGCAGTGCTTTTACTGAATATTTAAAGAAGCTGTGTTTCTTTCAAAGCCATGCTCTGAAGCTTCATACTGGACTGTGAGAAAAACAGTGAGTGATAATCTTATGGTTTATACTGAGTTCCCTGTCTGCCATGCTGTGGTCCATGTGTTAGTGTCCAAAACCGGACTGTTTTCACAGGCAAGCTTGTTTAGATGGGTTTCTGAACAGGGCCTTTGTGCCTCTCAATCCCTCCGAATCCCCCTCTGAACGCTGTCTGGATTTAGGTTTTGTGCTGCACTTCCTGTGTCTATTAAAAGGTCAGTGGGAGCTGGAGTCTGGCACAGTCACAGGGCATGAAGGGACACTGCACAGCCTGGTACCTAAGTCACAACACATATTCTTCAGTGTTATTACTGTTTCCATCCTTCCCGCTCTCTCTGTATCATCTTTGAGGTGTTCTTGCTCTCGTTGCAGAAAACCCTGCTCTGTATAAAGTAGCTTGCACGCTCACGGTAAACCACAAAGCAATGAGTTCAGTGTTCTCATTGGGTCATGTTAAAAACATTTGCGATCTGGAAACTTTAGGGTCAAATTTTAACCAAGAGGAGCCAAGATGATCTTTGCTTCCATGATTTGTGCCCCACTTTCCCCTGGGTGAAAATGGGTTTAATGATTTACAAGGCCTCAGTACAAGCCTGACTGGGCTCGGCAGGAGCTCTGGGGAGCTGCTGTGGTTCAGGGCTTCCTTCCCAGCTCTCCACTGTATCACCTCCAGCTGGCTGACGTCCCACTGGATGGTTGCAGGATGGAAAGATGGCAGGACAAAAAGCCAACTAGGCATGTTTCTTCTCCTCGTGCTCCTCAGCATTGACGTAGGATCTGGCCCGAGGCCGTACTGCAGCCAGACCACAGTCACAAATTGACAACATGTGTCCTGGTGCACAAGACCAGACAAGCTCCCTTAACTTGGAAGCACTCGTGGAGTCCATCAGCAGCTTGTTTTGAGAAAAGGACAAATGAAAGCTGCAGCTGCGATCAAAGATTTGTTACTTTGGATTGATTTGTCAGAGTGACTCCTCTCTTTAAAGCTTGGTATTCACTTAAGAAGCGTGAATATTAGTTGTGTATTTAATGGGTGTTTTGAGTGTAACATTTGGGTGTAACTGCCTAGTTGTTGTAGCCTCTACTTTGTTAGTCCAAATCACCAGTTGCATAAACCAACTACCCCATGAACCACCGCTCCACATATTCAGGGTTATGTAACAGCAGAATGAATTGTTGTCTGATGGATATGAAAATGGACAGGACGGTCTCTGTCTTGTGCTAATGAAGTTGTATTTTTTGTACTCTCGGGGAGAAAGGAGGTACTGTGTGACTGTGCCAGCTGGTACGAGGGGTTCAACTCCCCGAGTGGTTCAGTGGGCTATGCAGAGCAGGCGCGAGGCCAGACTCAGGGGTCAGAGCCGTGGGTCACTTGATGTGATGTTGACAAATTTTGAATCCAAACAGCCTGAAGGTGAAGTAGGGTAACTTCAGTTTTTCAGTCCTTAATCTAATCAAGAGATTTTTACAAGACTGCAACACAAAGTCATTTCTGAGAAACACAAATGAGCGACTGTCTAAATCTCAAGACTTATTATTTTATGATCTTATAGCTTATCTTCGATAAATAACACAACCACAACTGGCATCATTGTGACCTCACCTCTGAATCAGTGACAAACAGGATGAAATCACTAGCTCACGTGTAATGTACAGTTACACCTTTATAATTTTCCTCATGAAGTAGGATCTAAAGGGAGGTGTAGCAAACAAGCAACGTACCTGACTGATGGAAAACGTGACACACACGTAGATATGTGATCCTCAATCGTCATGTCTTAGGAAAGCTGCTCTCATATGTGCTCTGCTTTGGCTCACCTGTTTGTTTGACCTTTACAGCTCCAGACAGGTTACTGTGCACATGCAGAAAATTACGGATGTGTGTGTACTTGCTGATAGTAAACAGTTTTCCAACCTTCTTGATCACATTCCGATGTATAATCCAATGTTTACCTTGCTGGAGTAAAATATTTAAACAAAACAAACAAACAAAAAAAATACCTGGGATGAGATTAAAAAAGTGTCTCCATATCTTTGACATGGGGACGCATTTTTCTTGAAATGACTCAGTCACTTATTTTACCTTAAGGGACTTTCATGATGTATTGATGGTCATAATGTTCTGGGATGTCGACTGCATTTCCATATTTATTTTTTTTTTATATAAAAATAAAAAAATTGAAATCAAATTTATTATGTATTTAATAAGGAAATCCTCAGTGAGATAAAAAAATCACTTTTATAAGAATGTCCTGGCCAAGACAGCAGCAAGTCACGGAACACAACTACAGACAAACAAAACAATAACAAAAACAGATCATCATATCCAGTGTAGCATCAGATAAATCAGCCATTAAAGCATTTACAACCCGATACATGATCCTCCAAAACCTTCAGTCTACTTTTAAAAAGATTTAAAAAGACCTGCTCCCCCAGACCCAAACTCTCCTGCAACAGGTTCCATGCTGCAGGAGCTGCGTATTTAAAACTCCTTTTCCCCATTTCAAGACGTACTTAAGGAACAGACAACAAATAAAGGTCTTGTGAATGAGAGACCGAGTGAAGACTCTCAGTTACATTTCTCACATTTCTCATGAGCTCCATCACCCGCTGTCATAAAGATGTGGCTCTTGCCAAAACATTTCATGAAAGCAGGTCTGCACTTTGTAAACCCTGATTTATTACCCTCTGTTTGATCACCACAGGTGAGCAGACGTTACCCGTCACAGCCGCAGAATCCTTGTAAATATCTGAATGACGTCAATATGTGTGAAACATTTACACACTGATATAAACATTAAATCCTGTTCATGGACAGTTTGCTCTTTTAGCTAGCAAAATCCTGGTTGAAGAGTGTCTCTGTCTAAAACATAACATCAACAGAAAACATTGTTCTTTTTGCTGATTGAAGCCTGACCAAAGCTGATAAACTCATTTTACTTTTAGATCTTGGAGGCGTCAGCATGAGAGTGAGGCTAATCAGTAAAAATCAGTTCAGTACTTCAGATGAAGAAGCTGCAGACTGAAGTGTGAAAAGACATCCTGAAAGATAAAAGCAGCTTGGTATGAAAGCATCAGCAGTGCAGACTAAAAACATGATGTCATGCTCAATGGTCAGCTAATCAGAGTGGAGGTGCTCTTCACGATCAGGGTCATAACTCAGGAATGCAGCAGGAATTAAGGTTTTGTTTCAAACTGTGCATTACAAACAGACACATCACACTCTGCTATTCCTGCTATGACAACTACCACAAGCCACTCCCTTCTTTCTTTGTATACACACACACAAACACACACCTCAGACTTTGATGTAATGGTTGACGTAAGGGGAAACTCACGCCCTCTCTGATCCTTCACTCTTGTCCTCACCCTGTTTTTACGACTGCTGTTACGTCCAGCCAGGCCACGCCCTCTGATTGTCCAGATGGAGCTCTATTGTGAAATTAACAAGGCTTTCATTTCTATAAATAGTTAACCATTACACGCATAGATGACTCAGATGTTAAATAAGAGCATCCGAGTCACATCAGTGGAGCAATCAAGAGCAACATAACTAGAAAAACTCTTAAGATGACACTCATTGCTGGCTCCTGGGGGAAGACTTCATCTTATTCTGTTCACCTCTTTTACTGGAAGTTTCTCTGGATCAGAGAACCGGCAGCATGACTCAGCTAGAAATGAAACGGATGTAACACAGGGGAGACTGCAGAAGCCACTCAGAATGATGAGACATTACCTAAATAAATTGTATGTCACTCTAACTTTATTTATATTTCTGAGGAGTTTTGTGTTTTTGAGACGTTCAGGAGAGGAGAGTCAGACAGGAAATAAGGGGAGGCGGAGGGGGATGAAATGTAATAAAGCTGCTGAATTCCAGCACAGGATGTGGATAATAAGTGGTGTGTTTCTCCAGACATTTGTCCTGTTTCATTGTTTTCTCATGTTTCATCTGTGTTTGCTGATATATTTTTGTTGATTTTGACAAATTAAGAAATTATTATCAACAAGGCTTTTTTTCACATGTTGGTAAATAATTGAAGCCTTTGAAGTGCACAACCTGCAGTTGGCATTATAAAGAGAAGAAAAAACTAAAGGTTCAGTGCGTAAAAATATGTTTACTCAACAAAATGTTTTGATTTTAAGGAAAGAAAATGAACTGAGATGTTGTCTTCATTTGCACATGTACTGGGAGGGAGGGGCTGTGAAGTTTGTAGAGGTGAAGAGAGTCTTCCGTGAACAGGCTACGGATGACAGAGGGACAATAAAGACTAAAGCAACAAAACTCAGTATAATTAACTTCCGTTGGAGAATTTTACCTCCTCAATTTTATCCAAATCTTAAGATTTTCTTGAGTTTTGTGCATGTGTGAAAGGGACTAATCTGGTTTCTTATTGTGGGAACTCTGAGGGATTATCCCAAGCCTTCATGAAGTGTGGATGACAGGAGCCTCTTGTGTGTTTGCTCTTCGAGTAAAGCTCCTTGATGTGGGATAAAAAATGGGTTATGTGTGTGGAGGTAGCCAGCTGGCTGTCTGCATATCTTCACTCTGAACATTAAAGTCGGATGAGACTGAGGTGAGACATCAGCTGCTGAACAGGTGATGATGTGGACTGAGAGTAATTTTAAAAAATGGGCAAAACAATCCCAGAAACAAAGTCTGAATGTTTGTTCCTATTGATTCAGTTTCTTCTCAGTAGAGGAGCTGTGTTTTTAGGTTAGACATAACTCATATTTGTGCCCCAGTTTAGAAGCAGCTCACCCTTTTATGAGCCCTTTGATAATGTGGGTCAGGCTGTTTAATGTGTGCATAAGTCATTAATTCCAACTTTTTTTTAATTCTGTAATTTAATATTTTTCTGATTCAGTCTCACAATCCTCACCTGGATAAAGACTAATGCAATTCAGCTGCAGATCTCTTCCTCAGATAAATGACCTCTGAGTTAAAGTGTCCAAAGTTGAAGGCCATCAACAAACTGGTTTTACCGAGCGGACTGGTCTCTGTGTATCATGTGTTTTTGTTGCCATCTGAAGTCCAGCACAGACACACCTCTGCTGTGTGTGAGTCAGACCGTGTGAATGTCTCAGGACAGTTTATACTGTACTGCTGTGAGTGACAGCATGTTGACTTAGTCAGGCTGTGGTTGTGATAGGGACAAGGACACTCAGTGCAGCCACACACACACAAACACACACTCACAGGACATCAGCTGTAAACACAGAGGGGGAGTGTGTGCAATGCAGTAACACCCAACTTTCATTGACTTTTATTCTAATATCCAAATCTGGAGATAAAATTAACTGAAATAGAAATATTGGAAAATCGGAGCAACTTTTGGTATCATGTTTTAGTTACATATCTCTACAAGAAAGCCAAATTGTCCTGATGAGTCATGGCCCTACCGAGCTTCCCTGAGCAGGTGGCCTACTTTATTTCTAATACTGACTCCTTTGCCCTGGACTTATTTACCTGGTCAACAGCAAGAACAAGTAAAATGAGTTGATGAGAGAGTGCAGAAATCCGGTTGTGCTGCCTGTGTGTCTTTCCCTCAGGGTTAGTTTAGAGTCACTACTTTGCCTTGACTAATGTCCTGCCCACAGCAACATCTGATTGACAAAATGTCACAAAACTGTGTGACATAACTGTGCAGTGACTGTTAGCTCCTATATATGATGATGAACGTGTCAGTTTTAAATAAACATTTTAAAAAAATAAAAGACTCAATCATATTGAGTGACCTGTCAGTCACATCTTATCTTCTAATCCCCCCCTTACAGTGTGTGCTCCTGCTGATAGAGCTGATAGAGAAATCACTTATTCAGACTGTGGTCGTTTTTTGGACCAGGCATCTGCTGTGAAAATCAGCACTTTTTGGCTTGGTGTGTATATGTTTTCCAGTGCTTCCAAGTGCCAGCCCCAAGCGGGCACTCAACAAACTGCAGTTTTTAGCACTTCTGCATCGCAAGGGTTAATGAGTGTGTTTTTTGCTGATGTTTGTTTCTGTGTATTTCTCTCTCAGGGTTGTAACCCGTTCGCCCAGACTGGACGAAGCAAACTGCAGAATAAGCGAGCGAGTTTGAACCAGCAGATCATCAAACAGATGAGGATGAGGGCTGGGGCTGAGAACCTGCTGAAGTAAGAACAAAACCTGTCACTAATAACACATACTTACATAATAAACACACATGTCAGCTCAATTCAGGGAACAGTTACACAGTGTCATTTAAGGTGGAAAGATTTGATCATTCCTAAATGAACACAGTACATTTAAAGTGAAGCATTGACAGTGACTTACCTTCATAGTTATGAATTTGCATTTGTTACATAAGAGAGAGAAAGATATGCATCTGCTCCTCAGTTATTCATTTGACTGCACCACCAGTCAGTTATGTCATTGAGGTACATGTGACCTCTGGTAAACTGCAGTTATCTGTCATCAGTCTGTCATTAGCCATCATGAATTCTCAGTAAGACTGAAATCCACAAAGGGGGGGCCCTTATGATATTGGCAGATGGAAATCTCGGAGAGGAGCATTCTTTGAGCCCTGAAAACAAAGAGCCACTGTGACATTTGGCTTAGCGGAAACCTCACACAAATGTCAACATTGCAGAGTCTTTGTGTTTTGATTATAGCTTGCAGTCTGTGATATGTCCTGTAAGGGTTGGATGGATTGATGGTGCCGACTTCTGTCACCAACAGCTGTCACTAACCAAAACTAAATTCATATAATTTATCAGCCTGTGTCTGTGCCAAACGCCTGTTAGTTTTTAATTACTGTCAGTGCTTCACTTAACTTATAGAACAGCCTTCCTGTGTCTCTTTTTTAGTTACAAGTCATATATAAACATCTTTTGTCACGGGTGAAGCCAACCATCACATTTCCACTCACTCAGCTAAAGTGTGAATTCAGGCAAATCTCAAGCAGGTTGTTATGTAACATAACCACAGTCTGGTTCTGAAACGGTTTAGCCGACTTCACCGGCCGTCTTTAACGTAGCATGGTCTTTAAAATTTACAATCTGCTCTCTGTTCAAAAAGTCATCACAGCATGGACTACTGTGGGGTCTGGATACAGTTTCACCATCCCAGCAGCATTTCTAATGAAACATATGAGCTGCTTATCACTAATATATTTGATTATTGTTCATTTACCATAAAACAAACCTTAAGTCCCTCTGAGGATCTTAAAAAAGTATCACTTCTAGATAATTGGCTAATCTTAATTTGTGTTTCGAAATGAGATGATCAGCGCCAAAATAGGTTATTTCTAAATGCTGTTTCCAGTCTCCATGTTCAGGTTGTCCAAAATTGGACTGATTTAGAGCACATGGAAGTCCTCATCACCACACCATGCCAGCTAATAAAGTTTAGCAATGAGAAAAGAAAAGATCTACACTATAAACTGAGTTTACAAAGTTTGCTTGTCAAACAACAGCTCTATGTAACTACAAATGAATACATTACCTTGTTGTATTGCATCCTGGGAAAAGTTGTCTCGAACAAAGAAGAGAATGTGTGAAAAAGGTTGGTAAGAGTCAAGTCCTCACAACAGTAGCTGCTTGTGCTCATGGGAAGTGGAGTCTTTATCTTGGAAAAACACTAGATTTTTTTTGGGATAGCCCTCACTGCCCCTTTAAGTTCTTTTATTTTCAATTTTAATGTCTTCCAGAATGATATAAAACTATGTGAACTGCATATGTTGACTTCTTTATGTATACAGATGAACACTGATAAAGTTTAGGTAGATTGAGGTCAGGTTCAATGTTTGCTCCACCTGTCAGATGCTGATATTTGCATCGTTTATAACAGTGTCCACCGTCTGTTGAGGGGCTTTCCATCGCATTTAGCGATTATTTTATGATGGAAAAGGCCTTTGATTGGCTGAAGAACAAAGATGACTTTTGAGGGACACTGCATTCAGTCACAACTGACCTGCACTTGGTCTCTTTTGTTTCGTACAAATGATATGTAGTAATGCTGTGTGGTTTTGAATTAAATACGCAGTTACAACAATTTTAGATCAATAATGGGACCACAATCCATCCGCTTTTGGATTTTTCCAATGAAATGAGTTTCCTGAGTGGCAGGGCTTGGAGTAGAGCTACTTTACAGTGAAGGTGTTCCTGGTGAATCCAAATGGAAGAAGACACCAGGACGTGACCCAACGATTTGTTGAGGGGTAATATATCCCTTCTAGCTTGGGAACGACTTTGGATCCCCCAGGAGGAGTTAGGAAACACTGCTTTGAAGAGGAACATCTGAGTCAGGTTTCTCAGACAGCTTCCCCTGCGACCCAGTCTCAGATAAGCTTAGCTGATGAAAATGGATGAACTTTTTTATGAAGTTTGCTCTGTTTTAGTCCTTTGTAAAGACAGAGTAACAAAGCACATCTTCTATTTAACCTAGATTTTCTTTTTATTGTTCCTTTAAAACCCAGTCTGAGTCTGTGACAGGTGAGTTTGATGTGTTTCCATCAACATCACTTACACGAAGCACTCCCCACAAAACCTGCTACACCAGACAAAAACTAGTCCGTCGAGTAGCTGGTGAGACAAAAATAGTATGCAAAAGCCTTCAGCTCGCTTCAAAAGTAGGAAATCCCACTCACTATGTGGCTTTACTTCTGGTAAAAATATGGCTTCAGAAATTTCCAGAGCTGAAGCAGCAGCTGTCAGACGTCGTGTAAACACAAGGCTAAAAACAGTGTTTATGGCAGGCTCACTGTACCAGAGTGCATAAGGTTATACAAAGCTTCCTGTTTCTGTCTGTCTTCTGTTCTGCAGAAATTATATTTCTGGATGGTCTAAAGTTTACTGAGCTGTCAGAGGCTCACGATCTTAAAGGCTGAGTTTATAAACGGTGAAACTTTTTCTGTCAGTGAGTTTTTAACCCACTCTGCTTTTATTTGGGCAATAATTAGTGTTCTGACAGAGGATATTGCTTTCTGTGTGTGTGTGTGTGTGTGTGTGTGTGTGTGTGTGTGTGTGTGTGTGTGTGTGTGTGTGTGTGTGTGTGTGTGTGTGTGTGTGTGTGTGTGTGTGTGTGTGTGTGTGTTTCTGTGTGTGTGTGTGAGAGATTGTGTTCAAGTGTATGTGTCCATATAGTCCGGTGTAAGCCTACCATGAGCTGCAGGAGCCCCCACATTCCTGCAGTACTTCACATAGTCTGTCTGCCCTGCCAAGGCCAGGGGCAAATGGACTCTGTGTATGTGTATGTGTGTGGGTGTGGGTGTGTGGGTGTGTGTGTGTGTGCCAGCCCATCTGCAGCATGAAAAACAGCCTGAGTGCATTTTTGAGTTTCAGTTTTGCTCTCAGCTCTCAGCTTTATTTGAAGTCCCTCAAACACATGCAGTCTGACTGTAGATCTGCGCTCCTCCATCTGTGTTTATGATATGAACGTCATGGTTACACTTCTTGCTTAAATATTCAATTTGAGTTCACATGTCAACCATGAATAACTCATGTCTGCATGCACCAAAGTATGACCTGATTTCAAGAAGCTTGACCAGAATATCAATAACTCAGATCAGGTTGAGAGAGTTTGTTTTGAGTTTCGATGATCCATAAAACAACAAATGTGTCTTTGTTTTTCTGCTGTACACTGTGTGTTTGTGTGTGTGTGTGTGTGTATTTGGTCTTTATTCTTTTCTGCATGTGCTGCTATCAATTTCACAACCTCACCTCTGCTTCTCTCCTGTTCTGCATTCCTGTCTCTATCAGCAACAGGTGGAGTCCGTCTGGTCTGACCAGTTCTCTCCTCTCCTCTCCTCTCCTCTCCTCTCCTCTCCTCTCCTCTCCTCTCCTCTCCTCTCCTCTCCTCTCCTCTCCAACTCCTCTCCTCTCCAACTCCTCTTGCCTCAGTGTATACACAGACCAATGTCCAGAGAGTGAGTTTATTTCCTCCTTACTATTAATCTCAGTTGGTTTTAAAGTTTATTATATTAAGCTTTAGACACTCTCCAAGAGACGAAAACACACATTTTTTTACAACCCCCCGAAAATATGTAATAAAAAATGGGTTAAACCCCTTTAAAGTTTGTTGTCGGTCTTTTGATCTGTCTGTTATCAGCTCAGATCAGTGTCAGTACCTGTTCCCTTTCCTCAGGTCATTGGCTCTGAGGAAAGATGGACTGTCAGCATGCCAGAGAAATTAAACCAGCCTCTTCAGAAAAGAGGAGAGGGGAACTTCTGTGTAACCACACGAGCTGTTTTTACAGCCTGATTCTCACGCTCAGTGGGACACGATTAGGTATTAAATTGGATATTAATAACAGGCTTTGGGGCTCTTGAGCTGGCATCTGCCTTGTCCAAACCACAGCACCTCCTGTTCCTCCTCTCTAATGGTTTCCACAGATCAAACCTCCTCAGAAACCCTTCAGCAGGCCAGAGGGGGGTGATGCTGTGGTGTCGGTACTGAGTGGGGGGGGTGGACAAACCAATTTGTTGCATACAGAGAAAGAGCAGAGTTAAGAGTAAAACCACTCCATGGTTTGTTTGCATGACTAGTTTTTGTTGCTTCTAACTTAGCCCTAAATTATGCTGTATTATGCTGTTACTTCAGTAAAATGGGGCTGATAGTCCGTCAGTTCATAAATCCCCTTTTTCATATGTGTAGAAAAAGAAATCTTTGTTGAGGTTGTTACCTTTAGGATAATCTCAACCTGAAATGTTTAACTGTAAGGAAATTAATTTGAAATAATAATTAGTTGCTTAAAGCATCGCTACGTAAGGCTCAAAGCTCCAGTTGGTTTTGTGACCCCTGTGGACTGAGTGGAACATTAACCTCTGCTGATGTGCATTAAAGAAGTGTTGTGTTTTAAAGCACATTTCATCCTCATTTCCCTTTTCAAGGAAATACATCACTCAAAGAGAGTCTTTGTTGTGGAAATATGAAAATGGGTCCCTGCTGTGTCCTTTTAAAGAGTTTTTTTATGACATCTGTCCACCAGCAGCAGTTTCCGGCCTGAAAGATAACTACATAAAAAATAAAAGTAACTGTATATCATTAGCTGATCTCTTTATGCCTTTTATCATTTGTGGCTCATAAAAGAGACAACACTGTAAATTTCAGTCTGGTTTATCACCATTTAAAAAAAACAACTTCTCACAGGAGCTTTAAAGTTGCCAAGTGTTTCTCTCTCAGCCGTTTAACCCCCCGCTGAACTGTTTCTTTAACGTCTGCCTGCCAGCACTTCTTCACGTCTCACCTGTCTTGTTAAAATCACATCCTCTGTAATTACAGGGTAGAGAGGGATCAGGTGACAGGGTGTGCAGCCGACAGTGACAGCAGTGAAATCTATGGAGTCATCCTCAGAGTTTGAGGTGTGTGTGCGTGTGTGTAGGTTAGAGTTTGCTCAGATTAGTCACTCTTGAACCACATATCAAGATTCACGGTGAAACTGAGATAAAGACAAACCCGTGGAGATTTGTGGCTTTGTTCATCCTTTACCCCGGATCACAATGGATGGATGTGATGTGGAGTTTTTGTTTTCACTGACTGACAATACATCATAAATCCTGCTTTACAAAAGAGTTAGCTACACACATGCACACACACATACACATACACTCCTCAGAGGAATTACTATTTCCTTATCTCTTCTGTGCAGCAAGCTCTAACCGCTTTGTGCACACATGTACACAATGCAAAGCTTGAGTCCTAATAAGTGTACGTCACATATAAAGCAGTGTGTCACAGCCCAATGCACGAATAAATCAACACAAAATTAGAATTATGTGAGTTTTATTTTGGTCTTTGCTGAACCTTGGCTAAGCTGCCACGTGCTGGAGAGTAAATCAGGTGCACAGCAGGACACGGTGACGCAGGTCTGTGGTTCTGAATACCAGAGGAGAAATGCTTGTTTTAATAATCAGCTGCCAAAGTGTTTGGCTACCTCAGAGCGGATGATAACAAGGCTTTGTTCTTATCCTGACTCGTTATTTCAAACATGTCTGACTTCTTTCTTCTTCTCATTGTTTCATCCGTCTCTCTCTCTCTCTGCAGGGCTTCATCCAACAACAAGGTCAAAGAGATGGTTCTGCTGGAGTTGAGCTACGTTAACTCCAACCTGCAGCTGCTGATGGGACAGCTGGAGGGACTCAACAGCTCTGTGGAGGTGTACCAGAACACCCAGTGAGTACAGCCACCACTGTAACCAACACACTCGTTACCCCAGCAGCTGAAACATGGTGATCTCTGCGGAGAGACGAGGCTTATCACGAGATATTAAAACACAGGGGAATGTGGGAGTGCAGCGGCAGCAGCATAGTGTTGACATGGATGTTTAGCACATTTGTGAAATACTAAAACAAAGAAACAGCAGCTGATCTTTGTTTCTTTAGGTTTGATCTTTTCTGCTACAGTGGGGGAAATAAGTATTTGATCCCCTGCTGATACTAATATACTTTTTCACTTGATAAAATGCACAGCAATTTATAACTTTTATACTGTGTGTTTTTATGCATTTTCAACTGATATTCTGTTTATACTTATAACCAGTAAACAACCATAAAAATTAGAGTGTGTTAATTTCCCAGGGCAGTGGGCAAACTTACAAATTCAGCAGGGGATCAAATACTTATTTCCCCCACTGTATTACTTCACAGTTAACAGCACTAATGCAGAGCTGCTGTTTGGTTGTCGTAACATTGCATCTGAAGGAAATAGACTGTAACTACTTTACAATTTCAGCTTCCTGAAAGCTTATCTGTGATGATAGTGTCGCTGTCTTTGCTGAGAGGAGTGCATCCATATCTAACAGACTGAGGCCACGTTTGGTTCAATTATTAAAAATGTTCTTAAACAAATTCCTGTTCTACATCACAAGAAAACTCCAAGAAACTATTTTTAATTAATAAATCTGAAAATTAAACACAGAAATTGAGTGAGGATGTGCAGGAAACAAGAAGCCCAACTTTATAAAAAAAAAAAAATCTTATCCTACTTTAATTTTTATTTTTTGATTTTTGTTTACAAGCAAATACACACGATTGAAAAAAAGCAGTTGTATTTACAAAGAGTCAGAAAAACATTGTTCCAGCTCTGACACTGTGCTGAAATCATCACATGCTGTCTTGGATGAAAAACCCCTGATGACAGACAGCCAGGATTAGTGGAGTCTCTGTTAGAAGACGAACAGCATGAAGACTGAGAGTCAGAGTTAGCTGCTAAACTGGACCGGCTGGTTTCTGGGACACAATACAGCAAGCAACAAGGAAACAGTGCTGAGAAGTTTTATGCAAACTGAGATAAATACCCAGCACAAAGCTCCTCCCAGTCGGATGATCAGGTGTGTATGGGCGTGTGTATCTGATAGGTTCTGGTGTTTTCAGTCTTCAAAGATGAGCCAAGTTTATGAGGTGTGGACAGAGATGCAGTATGTGTGTCATGAAAGTGCACCTATTGTTTCTGTCACGTGTTAGAGTGGCATAAAATGCATCTCGAGATTTAGACGTGCAGCTGCAAACTTTGCTTTCAGACTGATTTAGGATTGAAATTAAACACTTTGGGCCTCAGTTTTCAAGTTCCAATGAGATGGCTTGCAGAGTGCTATTTGGTTAAGCAGATTTATTTATTTATTTATTTTTGGAATAAATAAAATATATAGCAGATGGTTGCTATAGATGAGGATCGATCCAAAAAATATCTGATTAAAAAACAAGAAAGCAAAAGGAAACACATCAACATTCTCATTTGATGAGGTGAGAGCTTTTCAACAAAGAATACTGACAAAAGGGGTTTGTGTTTTCCTGCATATTTTAGAAATTGAGATCCTTCAGTTGAAACACGTCTGCTCTTCATGTTAAAAACACTTGAGCCCTCATCAAACAGCCTGCCTGCTCACACACACACAAGCACAGAGACATGCATGATGCATCTGCTTCACAAACTAAATCTGCACTTTGCATTTGTATAGACGCACATAATTTAGAACAAAAAGTGCAGGTAAAGCACAAAAGTTTGTAGTTCACACTTATCAAATACAATTACACCAACAGCTGGGAGTTTAAAGTGGGCTTTGTCTTACAGCACAACACACAAACACCCTTCTTTCAGGTTTCCATGACGACAAATCACAACAAACCATTGAGGTGATGAGTGGGGAAGGGGGCTGGTGAGTGACAAAAACCTTTTTTTTATACATCCAGGCTGCTGCTGCTGCTGCTGAGATGTTTTTAAACATTATGGAAAAAATTTTGAGACATTTGTCATGAGAATCAGACCCTTGACATGAACTGGCTGATGATTATAAAACTAATAAAAGAAATTAGACCAACTTTCATGACACACCCAGTTTGGTTTGTTTATTAGAAAGATCCGAGTGCTCTGAGAACCAGGATTCCTTGACCTGGTTTTGTTAAGTCATATTTTTAGACAGGTTGTCACTCCCGCTGTGAACCAGTGAGGAATGGATAGATGTGAGTCCTCAGCAGTTCTAGCAGAAATCTTCAGATTGTGGTATTGAGTGAATGTAACAAACAACCTGATAATATCTCTATGAAAACATTATTCACCAGCCACAAGGAGAACAACAAAAACATCAGATGTCCTGATGTATCTGCACTATAGATGAAAGAGAAACATCCATCAGCACAGTAGCTTCCACAGAACAGTCATTTGAAGTCACAATAAACATGTGAGTGTGTCAAACCAGTCATAATTTGTTAACCTCCCCCAATACCAGTACATTTCTTTCTTTTTTTTCCTGTGACAGAAGATCCACCAATGTAAAAAGTATCAGACAGCAGCTCTTGTTAAAGAACACACTCACACTGGACCACCTAACCCTTGCAAAGCATGCTTTGCCTCCTCAGCTGTATTTGTTGGATTGGTGTTATTGGCCCAGACATGCTCTGCAAAAACTGAAATCTGAGCAAGTGTTTATGCCTCATTTTAAGTCAGCATTGGACTTCAAATCAGCCACATTGGCCTAAAAAATACAGAAAATGTCTTTTTTCAAAATATTTAGGACTGTAATGATGCCTGAGTCGCTTACAAATAGAAAAAAATCTGACGACGGGGTTGTTTAATGAAGCAAGAATAATGTTTTAATACAAGAAACTAAATAAGTATATTTTCTCAACTTATTGGCAGAATTTTTTTTTACTCTACGAGCAAATCAGGCATCAATTCTGGACCTGTCAGGCGATTGTGGCTTGTATGAAGTCTGATAAGAGTTTTTACTAAAAAAAACAAAAACAGTACTTAGACTTCAGTTTGTGCAGTGTGTTTGTTAGCAGGGGTCTTCAGCTTAATACAGTGCTCATGCACGTGCACAGATGTGCAACATTAACATGATGCATGATGGGTACTACTGTACCTCTTGAACGTTTTAAACACAAAAGGTTAATAATAGAAAGATCCAGGAGAGCTGGAGGGTCATAGAAGACTGAATGTAGGCCACATAATTAAGTTAGCACTCATGCTCTCTGTTCTCCATCTCTGGAGCAAGACTTCTATGTCCTATTATGACATAAAGGTCTAGATATAGCCCTGGTTAGACCTGGAGTTACACCTTAGGTTTAGTGTGATTACTTCCTAAATCTGCGGAAAAAAAACACAGGCGCTGCCAGGAAGGTGGGGTCTAGAGCAGGTTCAGAGTCCATCACTGGGCTAACAGGTGAAGGCAAACAAGTATTAGTGCACACACACACAAAACTGGGTGATTTATTGTCACTCAGTTAACCTGACAATGTCCCCAAGCCACTGATTCCAGCTTGATCTCAGAATTTACATAACAGACCCCTTTGTGAGTGTGACTGTTTGTTTTTAACACCCAGGAGTTGCAGACAGCCTAACTCTCTGATGCTTCCTCAGTAACATGCGTTAACGCTGAGCCACATGTGAAGCAGCCAACCTAAAAATGGACTCTCCAGGGTTGAGACTTCAACTTGGAACAGATTAACTTTACCAGCTATAAAATGCCTCTTTAAGGCCTGAGTGTCTTCTCACAGAACGGCTGTAGGAGCTTTGGGGCACTCAGAGAAACACCTGCTCACTGCTCCATCCTCTGACAAAGAGCATGCTGGGAAACTCCTGTCACCTTTGACAGGAGTTTTGGTACTTTTGTTTCTATAAAAAAAACCTGCACTTGTAAAAGGTCCAAAGTGTTCACGTCATCTGATCACTAAACAGCCGTTCATGAAGCCGAACTGGGAACATGTGCGAGGGAATATCGGATATGTTGGGAAAGTCTTCCTCTGTCGTTTCTGAGCAGGTGTCTCAGTGTGATGAGCCACAATGGAGAGTTTTCCTCCTCCTCCTCCTCTTCTTCCTCCCTGCCTGAAACACAACCTCAGAGTTCTCAAAGAAAACAAAACACCTCTCCTCATCTTTCTAGGCTTTTCCCACTGGTCCACTGTCGCCTGAATACCGTCTTTCTGTTGTTGTTTCTCACTCAGACCAGATTCAGCTGGTTTTAGTCTGAGGTAATGCATATCTGAAGGCACGTATATGTGAGTGGTACAGGACACGTGACGTGTGCTGCATGTAGGGAGTGACATCACCGAGCTGCACCATGAACAGACACTGTGCTTGATGGTCTCATTATCACCCTCACAGGACCAAACTGTTGCATGTACAGTGATCCTTAAAAGTTTGTTCTGTTCCTAAATGTGATGTTTTTGATCTGAACTCTCTGAAAGCCCCCCTGAACTCAGCTCATGAGATGACTAATAAAAACTTAAAGATAAAAACAGAAGCTACTTTGAGCCATATTTACAACATTTATAAACAACATAGAGAGGAAGGATCAACATGCACTGATCTACTGTTTAAGAAAGCCCAACAGAGTCTGTTTGTCCTGTTATTCATCACATAATGTTTGCTTTAAAAGGGGTATCTCTAAGAGAGTGATTTATTCGACCTCTGATTGGATTTTCAGTGTGTTTCTATGTTAAAACTACTGTGAAATGCAAACAAGGTGCTTAAATAGACTAAACTGAATGAAACACAAGGTTACTGACAACATACCTTCATAACAAAGCTGTCAGTTGCACAAAAAGCAGGGATGAAAATAACAGGAATTCAGTTGAAAGAGTAAAAAAAATCCTCTCACATCCTACGAGCTTTTTAAAAGTAGATTTTAAAGTAGTTACTGAACTATTTTTAATACATTTTCTTATACATATTATTATATCCAGTGTGAGATCGACTTATTGCTTAATGGAATAATCAGCTGTCACGTGACTGTTCTTATTGGACTTTATATGCGCAACAGTCACCTGACAAGTCTAGAAAAATGTCTTATTTAAGATATTGTAAGACAAAAATGTTGCCTGATTTGCTTAAAAATCTGCCAGTGAGGGTAAAACAAATGTGTGTTTACTTTCTTGGTTAAAGACATCATTCTTATTTCAAAAACCTTGAAAAGTAAATTTTTCATACCCCATCGTCAGTTTTTATTTAAAACAATTCAGGTGTCATGTTGTGTTTTACATCTTAAGATAAAACATTGCTGAGCATTTCCTATCATAGTTTAACTAATAATCTAATCTAGAGCCTGGCTTAACAGCACACTGAAACTTACTAAACTTTATGTTTCGAGATGTTTGAGTGTGAACCTGGGGGTTGACGTGTAAGGGGAGTCAGTGTGAGCATCCAAGGAGGCTTTTAACTTTCTTTGCAGGACAGATATTCTAACCCCCCCCCCCCCCCCCCCCCCCCCCACACACACACACACACACACAACACACACTCCCACCAGAGAGGAGCTCAGAGTGATCTCATCTCTGGGTACTAATGGATCACTCTGCAGCCTCTCTCTGGCTCTGCCGCTGCAGCCGATGAATGAGGGTTTGTGTGATTCACAGAGCCAGAGTGCCAGAGGAATGCTGCCTTATCATCAAGAGATGAATGAGTGTGAGGAGTTGTTTTTCCCTTTCAGTGGGTTTGGATGTCCGGTTCAGTGAAAAGACCGCTCGGCATCTCTGATCAGTCTGATGGAATGAATCCTGATTAAAACAGAAGATATCTTCATGGTAGCTTGTTGATGTTATTAACCGCTTGAGTTGAAGTTTTTGCTCTTGCCCTTGTTTCAATTGTTTGAATAACCTAGATGCCACACAAATCTAGAATCAAAACCAGCTTTGTTTATAGCAAAAATTGTTTATTTTTTAACACTTACTTCTCCTGCTGCAGAAAGGGGAGGGTTTTGTTTTTTATAGACTCTGTCTGATCAGCAGCAGGTATCTGTCATGATGTGTTTCCTCAGAGCTGATAACAAGCTGAACCTGTTTTCCATCTGTCAGCAGCGGGGTCCCCCAGGTTCATACAGGCAGGAAAACCATTAAAGCTTAACATGAGATCTGAGGAGGAGGTGAACCTGGTGTTTTACAGCAGCTCCTGCTTACTGTTTGGGGGTTCAGTTAGTGTTAGCATGAATGTATCTGGGCTGTACCTCCAGAGGGATTAATCATCAGAGAGTTTTGTAGCTTTACTATCGAAGGAGACACGGAGGGGGCTGCCTGTAAATCCTCACTCCTACAGGGTGTGCTCACAGCACCATCTGCCTTATCCAAAACGCCCCATTGCTCAAGTTGAGGTCAAGGTGAACTGATTAGTGTGAACTTTCTAAAGCAACAAGGCGATCACTGTTGAGATCAAACTGATTCTGGCCCCAGTCTTACTTCTCTAAAGTCGACTCTCAGTAGACTAAAGTGAAAACTTGGGGTTTTCTTTTTTTTGCCTGAGACATGAATCTACAGATACATATTGATTCCCCATGAGAAAAAATCTTCTATTTTTCTAAATTAGCTCTTACAGTGTTTGAAAGGAAACTAATCATGTTTTTTGTGTTTTGCTTTCAGGGAAACAGCCAACATCCCCCTCATTGCTCTGGGTCTGAAGGAGACAAAGGACGTTGATTTCTCCACTTTCTTTAAGGTACAGAAGATACATCTACAGTTAAATTAGTCATTTCTTTAAAAATTTACATTTACAGTTCCATGCAACTTGAATTTTTTGGTACCAATGATATAGTTTCAATTCTGATTGCTGATTGATACATTTACATTTAATATATCGTATAACTCTGACACTGCTATGGATTATTTAACCTCTGTCTCCTTGTAATCTGTTTTTTATTCATCAGATATATTTTAAGTACATGTTTATTTCACATTTTAAACTTTATTAAGTAGGTTTATTTAGTAGCTTTTATTTCTTTATTTAGGTCTGTTAATGATGCAGATAACCCTCAATCTTAGTTTTTATAATTTGGGTTTAATATTTTGTACATCTGTTTTGCAGAAGTTTGGGCTGTGCTCATAATTCTTCTAGTCGTGTTACGGTTCCTGACGGTTTGTGTATGCACTGCTCTATTGACCAGCTGCTGTTACTGGGTTACTTCTCTGTCATTAAATAGTTAAAGTTGAACTAATTATGAAGGAATTAGATAATAAGTTTGACTGAGTGATATCTTAAAGAGGTCAGAAGTTCTTGAACAGCTGCGAACACACCCACTTTGAAGTTTGATTTGTCAGTTTTAGGAGCAGCATATGACCTGCAACAAGTTTGACCCACATCGGCAGGCACTGTGTTTAATTAGGATTTAGTAGCAGTAGAACGACACTCTCCTTTCACTGAGTATTTGGGTCACATTTTCTGCACCCTGCACACCTGCCACTACATAACGTTTGCTATTGATTCATTGGAAAGAATCCATCGCCTGATAATACGATCTGTCTCATATTCTGGGTCAGAGCAGCGCCCGTGAGAATGATCACGTTGCTCTGTTTCATTGTAAGAATATCGTAAATATCCTGGTGGCATGTTTATTGTGTGCTGCGTCCTGTTCTGGTTTGTTGGCAGACGTTTAGAGGTGGATTTCCGAGCTGTGTTCATGCTGCTCTACTTATTGGCTGTTAGCACACCTTAGTTTTAACGAGCTGGTGCCTCCTGTCTCTGACTCTCACTGGAATAGTTGGCCTCACACAGTTCAAAATGATACATCAAGGTAGCCTTGTTCTGATACAGGCCGCGCTGTAACTAAGAAAGTCAGGTCTTCAATGTCCAGTATAAACTATTGTACGCTGAGCTGTATCTGTTCTCACAGGATTTCATCTTGGAGCACTACAGTGAAGACGGCAACAGTTATGAAGATGAGATTGCTGACCTGATGGACCTGCGACAGGTAAAGAACGCTCAGGACACAAAGCGTCTTTGCATACAAGCATCATTATTAATTTCCATCCAACAAATATTTATTTTTTTTATGTCAAGAACCCTCATTTTCTAAATAGGCCTAAACTTAGACTATCCAGTAGGACTGCCCATGTTAGTGCCCATAGGTGTGTTGGTCTTAAAGATGACAACAATTTGGATAAAGAAATAAAAACAAATTCAAGGGACTCATTCCAACACCTTACGCCCTGCACCTCCCATACTGTCCAGCATGTGTGTCACCCAAACAACTAAATCCAACTGGAAATGCTCTGATTCCCTTTTTGCCATGTGCTCTTGACTCAGCGTTTAGTTTAGTTTAACATGCTAGGTATCGTATCCTCTGACATGTACCCACTGACATCACATTCAGGCATTAAAGAGGAGGTATCATGCCTCTCTATATTTTGAACTGATCAAATCAGTCCATTCTTGAAGAAGTGGTCTTCATGAGATCTTCACAAGACTTGCTGAAATGATGAGGTCATCACATAAGGATCTCTTGACACATTGGAGGGACAGGGCCTCAAACACCAAGGTCTGCCCATAGCTCTATCCCCAAGAGGTCTTTAGGGGGCTGGCCAATCAGAGGGAAGGGGGTTTGTGGACAAAGAGCCTTAAAGAGACAGCAGCTAAAAGGCAGTGTTTTTATAGAGGTTGAAATAAAGATTTAGGAGAAATATATAGCCTAGAAAAGGACAATACCCCCTCTTTAAAAAATGCTATAAGTGTTAAGTAATGATTTGCCATTCTACCTCATAAAGAGATGTCAGTATTATTTCCACATTAAGCTGAGAACTCCTCATAGGAGCTTTAAAGGTTTCTGTTCTTGGGCTCTCTTACACCAATGTTGTCTTTATGTCTTAGTCTTAATAGCTAACAAAAATTTAACTTAAACACACACGGGGTGAGTCTAAAAATCAAACCATTGAGGTAAAGCTACAAGAGTGACACAAAATTATCTCTCTCGTTGTCAGATCACAAGGGTAGACAAAACTCCCCTCTTACATTCAGGGAGTTCATACTGTTTTCAGACCTTTTAGTGATCTGGCATTTTCTGGGGCTCAACAGCACGTGTGGCTGCATCTTCCTCTTAGACGTGTGGAGATTAATTGCTGCAGGGAGAAGGTTGCGTCACAACTTAAGTCATATTAAATCTGTCAAGTCTGGGCCTCACAGTAAAAAGAAATAAAAAGCTAAATTGAAGCAGTTTATAATGTGAACATCTCAGCAACACTGCAGGCTAACAGCAGAACTAGGGTCCACGATTTTAAGTGAAACAAACCTCCAGTGAGCTGATATTTTAAATGTTTTAAAACATTTTATGACAGTGCTCTTTACTTTCTGTCCTTCTGAGGATCTGTACTTTCAATGGAAACAACAAGAGTTTTTTTTACTGCTGCAGACTTAATCACATCTCTCTCCTGTCATATCTCAGGCCTGCAGAACACCGAGTCGAAACGAGGCTGGAGTGGAACTGCTGGCAAAATACTTCAGCCACCTTCCTCTAATGGAGAGTCGATTTTTCTCCCCTTCACGCCAGACGGGGATCTTCTTCACCTGGTACAGACAGACTACTAACTTTTATAACTCATTAACACCAAAGCAAATGTAAAGAAACATCCTTTCTTGAAATAATGTTGAAAGAGTGAGACTACAGCACCGACACATACAGGCATATTAGGTCTGTAGAGGCTGCTTAAAGGCACAAGACTTTGAAACCTACAATCAGTGGCAAATAGACTTGAAAGCTGTTTGATACACAGGGTGAGCTTGAAGTCTAGCACAGACAGAGAAGCAGAAGCTTCCAGTCAGTTTCTGGACTCAAAAGAAAGGCGGGATGTGTTTAAATAAAAACCTAGTTTTGGTTTCAGACTGAATCAAGTCACAAGTCTCATCTTGAACACAAACAGATAGTGACAGCTTTCATCTCTTTCCCTCAGGTATGACTCTTTCACAGGAGTGCCGGTATGTCAACAGAACCTGTCCCTGGAGAAAGCCAGCATCCTCTTCAACATGGCCGCCCTCTACTCTCAGATGGGCACCCGAAGTGATCGACAGACAGTCGCTGGCTTGGAGGAGGCTATCTCAGCCTTCCAGAAAGCTGCAGGTAGGACAACATAAGAGACATGTTGGAACAACACCAGCATAGAAATGACCTGACTGTCTCTTTCCAAATATTTAAAAATCCTTTCTTTGAATGTTACAGCCTTGTCCATAAACAGTCCCATACATCTGGTTTCTGTTATTCAGAAAGATGATGTACGAAGCTTAGTTTGAAGTAGAAACTACAGAGAGAAAAACAATGACATAAGTGATTTTGAACAATGAGGGCATCACCTCTCTCTAAAAGTGATGATACATAGAATGGTTGATGAGTAAATTAGCTTTCAATATTGACCCAGCAGGTGTGGTGTTGGCCTGTGAGACACTTAATAGTTAATCAGACCATTAAGAAGAGACTCACTGTTCAGAAAAACAGAAACCTATATTTTAAAGTATGTAGCAGCTCCACCCTCTAGCCTCTGACTCCTGCATGATGGAGGATGATGCAGTGCGTGTTTGTCTTTGCCTTCTTGTCATGTGGTGGAGCTCCAGAGAAGCAACCGTAGCATGAACTGGTTTCCCTCCTCTCTGAGGTTTCAGGAAGCTCAGACAGAACTTGATAGAATTACGACTTGGCAGTATGAGGAGTATGGCAGCATAATTACAGCTCTGAGCAGACCCTGGCTTTGGTTATGTTGCTTTATAGCTATAATTTAGACTTGTACAAAGTAAAATAATTACGCAGTCATGAGGAGTGTTGTCACGGTGTGAGGAGCCAGTAGTACACTCAGCTTGGAGGTGAAAGATGGCTGTGTTTGGGCTGCTGCAGTGCCCTTGAGCTTGAAAACACAAACGTTTCGAGGATTGGAGGAGACAGCCAACAATGGCAGAACCTTAGATGAAGCCCAGCGAGGCAGCACTCTGTTATTAAACTGTCTCCAGCTCTCTGCTGCCAGGTTTTTAATCTTTAAAATAAGAGGGAGGCGTTCCCAGCTGGAATGCAGATGTCTGGTATCAAACATGAAAATTTAATTTAAGCAGGTTTGTGTTTTGGCTTAGATTAAAAGAAGCACACAGAAGCCATTCTCACCACTTGATATGAGTTTTTCACTCTGAAGTGAAAGAAACAGGCCAGAGAAATGCAACAGAGGTCCCTGTGCCCCGACGGGGGGTCTGGACAACACACAGTCCTGCTCAGGACAGCATGGGATGAAGATGTGCACAATCCGGATACTTTTTTACACTCAGTAAAACTTTTATTTAATAACAGCTCATAAAACCGATTCTTCATATCTTCGCTGTCCCAGTCAGGTGATGTGGGCTTCAAATTGTAGAAACAAACACAGAAGACTCATCTCTCTTCAGAGCTTTAATTTCTGTGCTCTTATTCTCTTCACACAGGTACCCTGAACTACCTGAAGGAGACATTCACACACACCCCAAGCTACGACATGAGCCCAGCCATGCTCAGTATGTTGATCCGCATGATGCTCGCTCAGGCTCAGGAGTGTCTGTTTGAGAAGACTGTGCTGCCTGGGATCAAAAACCAGTTCTCCACCCTCATGAAGATGGCCCAGGAGGCAGCAAAGGTAAACAGACACACAAAACACACACACTCTCCAGCATGTGTAAGCACAGGCTTTTAATAGAATAGAATAGAATAGAATAGAATAGAATAGAATAGAATAGAATAGAATTTATTAATTCCAGAAGGGAAATTCAGGTGTCTGGCAGATAAAATTATAAGAAATCACATAAAACAAGAATTTCGGTTCATCTCCCATTGGCTTGAACATTATGGAGTCTAATGGCTGCAGGGATGAATGATTTTCTGTATCTCTCAGTTCTGCAGCGCAGAAAGATGAGCCGTCCACAGCCGCTGTTTCTCTGCTCCACAAAGATTTTGTGAAGTGGATGATCTGTATGATTAATAATAATAATAATAATAATAATAATGATGATTAATAATGTTTCCTCTGTAACTGTGCTCCTCTCTGTACAGGTCTCAGAAATCTACGATCACGTCCACCAGTCCATGATCCAAACGCCAATCAAAGACAATGTGCCATTTTTTTGGTCCACCATGTCACAAGTGAAAACCAACCACTACCGCTCCATGGCACACTACTTCGTGGCCTCAGCACTTCTAGACCACCAGTGTAAGGAAAACTATATTATACAATCTAGGAAAAGTATCAGAAAAACCTCTTTACCATTTGTTGATTCTACTGTGGATGTCTAAAATTCATGCATCTCTATTTCATGTCCATAGTTCTCATTTTAAATAAAGTCGTGGTTCTGGTTTTTAATGCAGCGATAGATTTAGATGGTTTACAACATCTGCTGGATATGAGCGTCCTTTAACGTTTTTTAGTGCACGTACCAGATGGAGATTTAAGAGCAGTCAAATCATTGTGCATATTCATTTATCGTGTGAGTCTTCAGGCTGGTTTGAATTCATGTATCCTGTTCTTTATGATCAATCTCGACCAATGACGTGCAATAATTCACCCACTTTGGAATATTTTTAAACTATTAGACAAATGCAATGTGTAAATGATGTCAGAGGAAGACCTAAAAGTTTGAGCTTGAAATAATCTGAGAAATAAATGACTGAAGTCCCCATTCAACCACTGCACCACTTAGAGCCCCTCTACGTTCTTTGTTATTAGTGTGTGTGGGAGAGTCAGGGGTCGGCAAATACTGATAAGCAGGTCATGAAATACCTTCCAAAATCAAAAACTGGTTACATTTTTCATCCATTATTGTCAAAATATATACAAAACAGGAGTTTTATTTTATACAAACCATGCAAAATGTTTGATCTGTTTTCCACATTTCTTTGTTAAAGACCCCTGAGGCGACTAAACCAGGAAAACAACAGTGTCACTGGTGGCAGATTAGTTGAGGAAACACAGCAACATGTGCAACATGTGCATGTACATCCCAAGTCTCCAGCTCAGCTATTTTGAGGGTCAGACGCTGAAAAGTTATAGGACATAGACACAAAACATAGACGTACTAATTTAGTGCTATGCAAAGCATGCAAATCATTGTTTCAGCTAAGGTGAAGCATCACTGCTAAAGCTGGTCTCTTTGGTTTGCATTGCACAGACGCTTTGCATGAAACTGCCCCATTTGCAACAGGTACAGTAGTTTTTTTTCAGATCAAAGAAAAGCAGATGTGATGCTCACAGACGCACTGTGAGAATAAAGATGGGACGACACCAAGTGACATCAGTTTATCTTTAGAGGAGGAGTTTACATCAGCAAAGTGTGATTACCTATTTTTCTGAACAACATCCTCTCATAATCATCTGCACACCCAGGCTGTGAGTTTTCACCACGGTCTTCTGATCCTCTGATCCTCTGACTGTTGGCCGTGGTCCAGGTGTGAAGCAGAGTTAGATGTATGTAAGAAAAGGTTTTAGTTTGCCTGAAAAACCTGATCTTGCTCTCAAAGTGCTCTCTGGTCCACGGTCCAATGAGTTAGTCACGTCAGATGTCTGGGCTGAGCTGCAGCCAACCACACAGCCATTGCATAACGGCTATTTACAGCGCGCACACACACACACACACACACACACACACACACACACACACACACACACACACACACACACACACACACACACACACACACACACACAATGGTAAACGCAGACAAAGAGCGAAAAAGAGGAAAATTTGCAGTGAGTGAAAATAAAATCTTCCTCTTGTGTTCCTGCTGTTTCAGTTCTTGGAGGTTTGTTATCTTTTGGACTTCACAACAAATCATTTACTTAAAAATCAAATCATTTGTTCATGTAAATTTTCCATAGTTTACCCAGCATTACGTAGGAAGAGGAGAGAGAGAGAGGAACGGCTGAGCAATGCTGCTTTGAGTTTGGCAGCTCATTAACAGATTCCTGGGTGAATGAGGAGAATAAAGCAATTACCCACAGAGCTGTGGAGAGAGGACTCAGCCTAGATACGGTGCAGAATGAAGAGCACTGTTGTAAACAGATTAACCACAAATACTACAAATAAATCTTTCGCGCTATCTGTGAGAAGCAGAGAGGTCGGGGGAAGCCTAGAAAGGGCTGACATCAAGTTTTCTATGAATTTGCAATCCATTGAGGTTCAAGTCCACTTTTTTCAAATAACAATGTTGGAGTAAACTCATTTGATTCTTTTTATAATATTGGCTTCGCTTTGTACCTTATAAGACTGACAGTGGCAGATGTGTTGGTTTTAATAATCAAGCCTTATTAAGCACTAAAGTCAGAACTAAAAACAGCCAACACTGATCTATTTGCTCTCTGTGTTTCTTCAGTGGGTCCCAGTGACGATGAGGACCAGCAGGAGAAGACTTTGTCACAGGTCTATGACCGGCTTCCTGAGGGACACTCTGCTCTGGACATCCTGAAGACAAAAGACGAACGTGAATGCATCGGTAGGAACGAGCACACCCACTGAAAGCAACAGAGGATTGACAACAAACTCGACTCTTAAATATTCATCTCTGTCCATCTCCTTTTCTCGTTATTTTCTCCTTCTCTTCTGCTCGCCCCCTGGATTCTTTTGCACCCATCTCTCAGGCAGAGCACACATCCGTCGTGCCATCCTGGGTCATGAGGAGGCCCTGAGGATCTACGGTTTGTGCCACCATCTGAACAAGCTGGACATCCTGCAGGACATTTTAAGAGCCAGTCACCAGCGTTCGCTCAACAAGTACAGTGAGAATGAAAACGAGGAAGAGTTCATGGACTACACCGAGGCCCCGGACATCATCTGTGAGTCTCATTTTTTCAAAGCAAAAACAATACCTCATCCAAATGCATCACTCCGTTCAAGTAAACAGCAGATGAAAAGAAAAGGATGTGAACAATAAAGTAAAGTTTGTTTGAGTATCACTGAGGTGACGGCTGTTCCTTTAACAGTTCACATGGAAACAAACGAGTCACATTAGTGTCACCACAACAAACACTTCAGTATCAACACTGAGGTTGAGCAGGGCCAACGTGCTGGTCTGAGAGGTTTGTCTCTCAGGATACAGTTTGCCAAAAGGCAGCTGAGCTGTGCACAGCACCTGCTGCAGTCACATGTGTTACCTGACATTTGTTCAGGTACAAATGATGTAATGTTTACTCTGCTAACTCCCCGCCCACCTGCCTCTCTGAACAGTTGAAATGTGGCTGTGACAGTAAACACTGAAGAATGACAGCTTTGCTTTTCCCCTCTCTGTCCTCAGCTAAAACAGAGCACAAAGCAGAGATGGACGTTCCTGCCACCATTAAGGTGAAAGTCACAGACTTCTTCCAGCGGCTGGTATGTGGGTTACTAATATTTTTCCACTCACACTGTTATTCATCTGTACATGATGGTTGGTTTATTCAGTAAGTGACTGAAGTGACTCTGGATTTGTGTCCAGACATGTTTGACACCAGAGTGTTTTCTGTTATTTCTGAAAGCAACCAACCAAGGATGAGTCTCCTGGAGGCTTTTGCACATTTGAGTAGCAGTTGATCCAGACTTCTGTTGTAATCCTCCAGAGCCTCCTGGAGTCTCATCCAAAGCAACAAATACTGAAACTAACATTAACCATGGACAGGGGTGCTCTGATCCTGGATTGGTTATAATCGTGGCAGTTGGAAGGGACAATGGAAACCTCTTATTTCTGTCTTTTATTTCAACCTTTATCAACCTGAAAGTCCCATGAAATCAAACACTTTCTGAAGGAAAACCTGGTCACAGAAACATTTAAGGAAACATGAAAAATGAAGAACAGGAACCGACGGAAACAAATGAATCCAGCTTTCTCTGATGCATCAACTTCTAACAAGACCCAATTATGTCAAGTTATGGAGAGGAAAAGTTATTTTTCCTATTTTCCTTCCTTTTGTTTAGTTCAACAGTTGTTGTCACCCACCCTAGTTGGCAGCAAAATAACAATAGTTTTTTATTATTGTAGACTTAAATTTCTGCCCAAATATGGTTTCTAAGAGAAGCTGCAATCCCTGGTTTTAAAATATGAAGTTAATGCCAAGAGTTAACCAAACATCCACTAGAGACTGGCTGCAGAAACAAAATGCAGCCAGAAAAAAACTCTTTACAAGGAAAAATAATAATAATAAAAAAAATTGTTACATTTTGGTTACAAAAAATGTTTTGGCCTGAGTGCTGGAGGTAATCTGTTTCTCAACTTTATTTTTGAAGTTATTATCTCATGTGTCTTGCCCATATAATGGCATGGCTGGCTTGGTTGACAGGTAAGCATCCTGTAGCTGTCTGCAAAGAGGCTAAAGGCCCACCTCCTCACCTCATCCTAACTAGAGTAAAGCCACGTTAAGTCACGCTCTTTCAATATGACTCCAGCCAATGATAACCTCCAACACTTAGTATCAGGAACAAATTAATGACGTCACAGAGACACCGTCCATGTTTTATACAGTCTAAGGTTGAATCTGTGACTCCACAGGGATTAGGTTGCTCTGGATCATTCCCGGTGTGTTCCTTGATAGTTACAGAAACATAATCTTTAAGGTAGTTTTGGAAATCACTTCAGGGACAGTATATTAGCCTAAAGCTGCGAGATGACTCCAGTGTGAGCTAAACACACTAGCATGGCCTTATACACCATTAGTAACTTTTAAAGTGCTAGAGAATATCACCTTCTTCTCTGACTTGAAGCAGCAGTCTTACTGACCCACACTGTCCCCTTTCAGGGTCCTCTGTCAGTCTTTTCAGCCAAGCAGAGGTGGACGGCCCCACGGACAATACGACTCGTCCCAGAGGACAGAGACCTGGGCTTTACCCTGAAAGGAGAAACACCTGTGCAGGTGGTCTCACTGGACCCTCTCTGCCCAGCTGCTGTGAGTACACACCCACACATAAAAAGGATGACTGAATCGTTAAGACAGAGGTAACATGACCATAACATTGTATATTTGAGGTCAGAGTTCAGTCAAATCTTTACCTGATCTGCAGTTTCATATACAGGAGAGAGAGCTACAGAGTTTCTATCATTGGGATGCTCTTTAAAATCTAAATGAAGAATGTTTTGTAGAAGTAGAACATATTTCATATTTGACATGCTCAGCTCTTTTCTCTGTCATGCTTTTCTCTGTAAGTTTCGTGCAGATCTGCTCAGTGGTAGGCTTTTATTACTGCCAGAAAATCACTATGCACAGAATACTAACAAGGGGGTCAACAGAGAACTGAGTTGTGATGCATACTCGCTTTCTGATTATAGAATTTCAGAGTGCAAATTAGAGTAATCCTCAGAAACTCTAAGCAGTACTCAGACTCAAAGAATGTCTGCAGCCTCCCCCTCCCCCCTGCATGACCACTCTGGCTACTAATTTAATTAAGAATCAGAGAGTATTTAGTCTCCGAATCCTTTTAAGTCTGACAGCTCATTAAGTGGTGCTGACAAAGAGCAGACTCTTATTCCACCCTGCAGGCTGTGCAGAGAAAGAGATTAGAAGAATTACACAAGTCAAACTAGGCCAAACTCTTTATAACTTTTAATTCTGCGTTCAGCAGGACTTATTGTGGATCCGACTGATTCTCCTTTGTTGTTGACCTCTGGTCAACTTAACGGACCGAAATAGCTGAGCTCATGTAGATCAGACTGACGTCCCACAGCTATGAAATACCCTTCACACACACACACACACATACATGCACACACACACAAACACAAACACATGTGCGTGCTGTAGAAAGGATTTGATTGGGCTCAACCTCA
This sequence comes from Labroides dimidiatus, assembly GCA_030710495.1. NCBI lineage: Eukaryota > Metazoa > Chordata > Actinopteri > Labriformes > Labridae > Labroides > Labroides dimidiatus. The sequence continues at coordinate 26,101,118 of CM061144.1, read as the reverse complement.
GTGTTTTCTCTGCTGATCCTGGCACCCTCCAGGATGTAGAAGGAAAGTAGGTGAACCTGCCTCAGCTGCTGTTCAAACAATCCCTCAGCTGTCAATATTTGCACAGTAGTGCCACAGTATGAGGACATCTCATCAGCCTCCTCTTACCTCTGCTTGTCCTTGGCCCGTTTCTCTTAGGCTGACGGTCTGAAAGAGGGCGACTACATCATCGCTGTGGGTGACACAGACTGTAAATGGATGGGTGTGGGTGAGGTGATGAGGCTGCTGAAGGATGTGGATGAGGAGGGGATGGACATCCAGGTTGTCAGCATAATGGACTGCAACCCCCCAATGGTATGCCACGCTCTTTTTACATCTCCTCAAGTGAAGCTTTGAGTGACAAATGATGACCGTGAAAGTGTTTGTTGTAACACATTTCTTGTTTCATGGGGTGTTTACTGCTCAAACAAATTATGGTTCAAAACATAAAAGCTGTTCTAAGAAGAATGAAATGAAAAATGGGATGGATACAATGACTATAACTCTAACTCTAACTGAATGACTCCAGATATGTGTCCAGAGCAGCTGTTTATTTGAACAAACGCTGACCACCTCTCTCTGTGAATCTTTTCTCCAGCCTACCAAGAGTGCCACCTTCTGTGGAAACCTGCCCAAGACCTACTCCATGATCTGCCTGGCCCATGATGACGATGAGAAGAAATCCCGCAAAGTAACCAAGAAGTCGTCCTTCATCAGCTGGGGCCTGAAGAACAAGCTGAAGAGCGCCAGCACCCTCAGCCTCCCCACAGCTGATCACTCAGGAGCTCTTCCCTGGAACAAACCCACCCCCACCTTCCCCAGCTCCAGCTCTTACAACAATGACAGCGCCCTCTACTGAACTGTCTGCAGGCAGTCCTGCAGTATGCATGTAACGCCCTTGGATGGCCGTGTACTGTGCTGTGTTGTAACCACACTGGACCTGCTCTGGTTATGGTACAGCTCCTCTGCCTGTTGGTGTGTCCAGATAAAAGCACTGAGCGGAAGTGAGTGTAGCTGTTACGTCACCTGTGCAATGGTAACACTGCAACCTGCAGTACATTGGAAAGTGGCAGTGCCAAATACTGTTTATAGGTGTCTTTGTTGGTACATTGGCACCTTCCAAACATGGTTCGGTTAACAGGTTTTCACACCAGCAACAAAGAAAATCCTTCTGTACCATGCCAGTCTGCCTACAGGTATAGACTGTAGTGTAAAAAAGTAGACATAGCCACTGTGACACACCTATTGGGCTGTTTGCCAACCATCATTGTTTTTAATCTTTTACCACATGAGGAATGGTGAGCATTATTTCACAGTCTGTTATTCTACGTGTCTTTAGACAAACCCTGCTGTCTTCTCAGCTTTGATTCAAAAGAAACCAAAATAAACTAAATCAACTCCATGTTTTGTTACAAAGATACTTAAAACTAGTTACAGAGACCATACACTCATTAGGAAGTATTTACTAAGTTTATGAATCAGCTGAGAGGTAGAGTTGATTTTTTTCTAGTTTAATGCACCCCCCTCACAGGTTTAAAACCTTGCAGTTCTGGCTCAGATCGGGGGCTATGTCAACTTCTTACATACAGTCTATGTGTGCAGCACAATACAGCTGCACTGGTGGACAAGCACACCAGTTAACATTCCAGTTTCTATATATTTATAAAAACACTGCACAGAGAAAAGTCAAAACCGTCATCTCAGAATGTTTTCCTGAAGAAACGCTCCAGATGATATGAAGGACAAAAACAAAGTTGTCAAACACACCCAGTGTTGGGTACTACTCAACAGCAAAGGGATAATTAACTACAGCTTAAACAGTCTCATGCTGTCTCAGTTGTGTACTGATGAAGCTGTGCATCGTGCAGTCTAGGTCTTATGTCTGTTTTATACACTTTATGTTGAGGATTCTGTCCTGATATGTGGATACTGATACATTTTGGGGTTGTTCTGTACATACATGTTCTGAACTGATATGTCGAAATGAACCTCTTTGCAGCATGTTACACTATGATTGAGGGATAACAAGATTGGCTGTATAGTTTTTTTGTGTATGTCTGGGAGAGATGACAAATGCAATGTTCAATAAGCTGCTAAAAATCATAAATATACCTGAGTTTTGTATTAATGTCACTTTATATTCATGTGACAGCCTTTGAGGATTATGGCTGTGCTGAGTGTTGTGACTGGGCGAGGTGTAAATTGAAAAAGCAGTTTCTTAGGTTTGTTTTTGGTACTAGTTATGCCTCAGACCAAAATGCCTCAATGTCCCAGTTATGCCTGAAAGTACCATTTACCATCCTGACTCAAATCACCCTGCTCTGTCCCTTTTTCACTCTCTGACTGTTTGATCATTTGTGAGAAGAGAAAGCACCGTGTCTCTCTGTTAATGTGAATCTTAGTGTAGTTAAAGGTTGTTTTGTCTCCAGAAGGGAAGAATGTGGGCAGACCAGTGATGGCCGGTCAGCCAACGGTGACTTTGATCAAAGTCCACAGTCAGGTTTCTTCTATTTGTCTGAATCATAGTCACATCCCACTTTTTTTCTGACACTTTGCAGTGTTGGACTATCTCTTTATCTACAAAGTAGATTCCTATATACACATTTGATAATCAAATTATTTATAGAATAAAAAAGAAATACAAAAATATGAAAATTTACTTGTAAAGCTGTAGGACTTTTTGTGAATGGTGAAGTTGTGAATATTTGCACGTTGGACGTCTTGGTCGGTTTCTTGGAGGAATGTATTTTGTTAGCCTTTCTTAATCCTTTGGTAAACTCATATACTGGTACACTTTGTCAAGATATTTTTAAAATGTAAATGTTTTCTGACATTAACACTGAGAAGATATAATGCTCTTTGTTGTCTTTGTTTACCTTACATAGTGTCTTATGTGCCATGTGTGCTAAATCATGAAGGAATAAATCACCAAGTGCATCACAGAAATGTGCGTAATGATTAACATTAATAAGTCTTGACTGAGTGAGCTAACTGTGTGTTTGAACGTACGCAGGTTGTGCTGTAACAGATCTATCCATGTATTTGACAGTGCATGGTAATCTTATATACCTTAGTGTACATGCAGAGGGTTATGGTACCTGTTCTTCTGAAGGTTTCATGTTTGCTTAATTCTGTGTACTTTGTGCTGCATAGCAACTGTGGTATAAATGCAACTTTGCATCATGTAAACAAATGCAAATCTCAATAAAAGATGGGGTCAGAAAATCTTTACTTGTTTTTATATTTTATTTTATTTTGTATTTTTTGTTATGTGTGTATTGGTGCTTTATCTGAGTCCATCCATCCTTTATCTCTTACTGCTTGTTCTGAAGCCTGTCTCAGCTGTCATTGGGTGCGAGGCAGAGTACACCCTGGACAGGTCACGTGCTTATCACAGGGCTAACATGTAGAGACGAGACAAATAAGCACTTATGCACACACTCTCACACCTGTGAACCATTTAGAGTGACTGATCTACCTGTTTTGAGCATGTTTTTAGACTGGGAGGAAGCTGAAGCACCCAACGTGGATCTGCTCATGCATAGGGAGAACACATAGGAATCGAACCAGGAACCCTCTCGCTGTGAAGCAACAGAAATTCAAACCAGTGGTCTAGGAGCGACTGTATTATAGTTAGATCTTAGCTTTCAGTACGTCGACACACACATGAACTGTTTGAGTCTGACCTGGGATCACATGACATCCTAATCTCTTATCATGAAACATAAGAAAGCATCATGTGATTAAGTTCACACATTAAACCAAGTATGTGTGAGATATCTAGGTTTGTATGTTTTATGTCATAATTTCTTGATAACTGTAGTTTAGAATATTACATTTATTGCCATGACTGTTGTTCTCTTTCTGTTTATTTATCTTTTTGTCCCAAAAGGTGGTCAAAATGATTAAGTGTTTTTTTTTTTTTTTTTTTTGGATGGGAATTCCCAGACTAGTTCTAAAAAAGTAGCACTTGAACCTTTCATTTGTATTCTAGCTTTTTGAACTGTTCAAGAAATATGGTGGAAGTGAAGTTATTACAGAGATCATACTTTGTATACTGTTTAGCATTTCAACTACTGTTTTTAAATAAATGATTTTGCTTTTCTCATTTAATCCTAAAAAAAAGTCGAGTGAGATATAAACACAGGTTTTTGCCTGTTTTTATATTACAGTCTGTTTTTTGTCCTCCAGCAGCTCTACAGAAACAAAGTACGTTGGTTACCATAGCCTGTACGGAACGACGTCGCCCTCTGGTGGACATTGGTGGTGAGAATATCGTTGCTGGGGGAACATGTACAAGCCGCCGATTGGCCAAAGTCAGACTAGAAGCCAATCAGCGCTACCTTTGTAGCGAGGTGCCGTTTAGTAGTGAAGCGTCCAGGTACAGGCAGTTTGCCTGTTGAATTAACTGTAGTTAGTCTTGATTTATGGCGTTTTGTTTCAGTTAGAGAGGGGACAGGTGTGAAATTCTTTAACCAGCGGAGTATTATGATGTTTTTGACGGTATGAAGGATCGGTTAACAAGTTAAGCTGCTAAACTTATGTTCGTGGAGCAGACCAAAAGCTTCTCACTATGTTAAAATTCAACTTCAGGAGGGAGAAAGACCATGACTTTGTAAGTTTGTCTTTTATTCTTAATGTAAATGAAAGTTATTCAAGCTAACGAGAGTCATTTAACTTTACGCTTGCTCTCCATTATCATAGTTGTCATTAAATCCACGATAAATAGCTACATGTTGAAAAATGGTAGGATTGTTAACATTACAGTTGGTTGGATGGGTTCAGGTTAATTGGGGCAGCTTTTGATAATTCCATCTCTTGATCATATTCTTTGCATGAACTACAAAACATAAACCATCATATTTTACATTTAATCAAAATGTCGACTTTGTTTATATGAAGAAATTCATTGTGTTTTATTATTTTTAAAGGGTGTGGCTAAAGTATTATTTCATGATGTTTGGTAGGACACATGTCAGTACTGTGGACCCTTGCCTTAAATCCTATATTATCGTAGAGTGTGAAGCTGAGTGTTTCTTGCCTTCTCTGTACTTATCAGTGGCTCATCTGCATTCAGCGTGTTGTAAGTTTTCCTCCCCTAGCACTAGCATAAACATTCATTTGTTATTGTTGCTTTGCCACCACTTGCGCTCTTAACACTGAAGCCCTGATTTGGCTAAAATGTATTGTTTGCATTGAATAACTGAATACATTTAAACAGCTGATGTTAAGTTAAATGGAAATAATACGAGTCTTAGTTTAAACAAATTGTAGGGTCTACACATGACAGAATTGGGTTACTTTTATCAAAGGCTGTATGAATACACTCATGTTTAGGGTCTTTATATTAGCATGTCAATAGTGTCCAAAATTACCTAAAAACAAGCTGACACAAAGAAAATACCCTAATTCACAGAATAAAAAAACATATTGAAAATATTTAAAAAATGTTATTCATCATTTTTATTCACAGTGTTTTATGTATTTGAAATTTTTGCCCTTATATTAAAATCATGATAAAGTGTGTGTCATTTCTCATATTTTTTTTAGATTTCCAGTTTGATGCTGGTCACACCCTGGTGTGATGTCACAGCAATTTTCTTCATGTGATTTTTTTCACCCACTAAAACACGTTCTCTGCATCAACTGCTTTGAACTTTACCCTTTAAAGCAGAAACACTGGGCTGTTTTTTTAAACTGTCCCACTTAACCTGAATCCACCCTATATAGAAATCAGTTTTAAATGTCACTTTGTCATTTTTTTCAGCATGATTATTATATTATTGACACAAATTCAAACTTTTTCATTGATGTCTTTTTGGTGAAATTGTCGGTGTTCTTCTAAATCATTGTTCTCTACCCCGTTTGTCCACCCACTGAGCAGAGACCCTTGCTTTCATCCTACGTTTAACCCTTTTTGTAACAAACGAACGAACTGTTCTTCTTCAATGTGATGATAACCCCTTCCTGAACTTCCCTTTGTGTGTGTGTGTGTGTGTGTGTGTGTGTTTGTGTGCAGAGACATATAGCTCCTGGTTTGATCCCTGCTGCCTCCCTTGCTCCCAAGCCAGCTGTCCCTCGTACCCCACCCCCACGCAGCCCAAACCCCTCACCTGAGAGACCCAGGTACCCATACCTCTCCATAACCTCCAACCTCCCAAAGCCTTTGATTTATCAAAGCATCAAATTATATTGTTTCCTCTTAAACTACTTTAAGTAAGATTTAAAGTGAATCAGTGAAGTAAACGGAGTTTTCAACACTTGGTCAGACACTCATCATATTTTCCAGTGAAGTTTTAAAAAATGAATTAGGGAATCAGAGCTTCTTTAATTCCTATTTTTCCTTTTAGAATACAGGGTTTATAATGTAAAATGCTTTTAGTTTACAGTAATGTCTGAAAATGACCTTGTTTTTTTTTTTAAAGACATCCATTCGCTCAAGTGGATGCACATTTTCACAAATATACTGTTTATTACCATCTAATGCTGCTCCCAGATGACAACCCTTTACTGAAGCATGTAAGACAACTGTAGTTGTCCTTTTATTTTTTCCATCACTGATCTTAATCAAACAGCTGATGTGTAAATATTGACCTGATAGCCTCATGTCATAGTCAGAACTTTTAGTTCTTTTAATTAGGTCTCTGTTTCTCCTTAAATGACTTCTGTGTTTCTGTCTCCAGGTCAGCCTTAGCAGCAGCCATCTTGTCTTCCTCACTCACTGGACAGACATGGGCCATCCCTCCTGCCAGGCCGAGGTCTTTCTCTGAGAGTGACCGCTCAGAGTCCTTGATATCAGAACCAAACCTCAGCACAACGCTGTTCACCAGGTGAAGTCTCCCTGTCAAAAAACACCAGTATAATTAATCACACACATTACCAGGAGGGCTGAAATATTCTAGAAGTCCAAATGTGTTGTTGTTTTTGTGGTTTCATGTAAACTAACTGAAGCTCTGAAAGCCTGCAGTGTGCAGCAGGGTTGTATTATCCCATTCTGAAAATATAGATAAACAAGTACGCTTCCTCCCAAGATCCCCGAAAGGGTAAAACAGTAAAGATAATGGATGGATGGATGGATGGATGGATGGAGGTGCTCTTTCTCCACTGATTACTTCTTTTTCAACATCCTCAGGGACAGATGGTCCGACGATCTGGCTGGACGGCCACGTCTGTCCACCCCTGAACACTCAGAGGGGGAGCTGGAGGACAGGGACGAGGAGGTTCAGGCTGAGGAGGACAGGGAAGAACATGTTTATCAAACTCTGGATAGACAAGAGAATAACTCAGGGACTGAACCTGTCTATGCTGTTTCACTTAAACTGAAGGTGAGATACAGAACCTCATCATAGTCTATTTCAAGCTTGTTTATGACTTAATATCCAACCGTTTTTCCTATGAAAAACTTCAGAACTGTTTCTAAGCGATGAAAAGAAGAGGGCTGTTTGTAAATGATGAACATCCTGTCTCAGTTTCTTCTCATACTTTGATTAGTTGAAGTAGTCGAAACTGCGTCACCACTCTGATCCACCAGGAGGCACAGTTGTACATAAAATAGAGGTACTGTGTACAGACAATGTCTTCAGGAGGGTTTGATACTAATGTCAGTGGCATTGATACAGCATTCAACAGTTTCTTTGCCTTTACAGTTTTTATTACATGATGAGTAGTAGATGTAGTAACTAAAATATTTAACACCACAACATCACAATTTTTGCAATTCTTTTCAATGATGCTAAAACTAAACGGTTTTTTACTCAAATTTCTCTTTTTTTACAACACCTTTTTATTTTGTTGTTAACAACAACTTCAAACTTACACATTTACACATGTCATCCTATCTGTGTGCACAATGTTTTACCAGACAAAAACAAAATCAATAAAATGTGAGACATAAAGAAATAAACACATCACATACAAGTTGACTCTAATAAATAGATAGATTAATGAAAATAGTTTAAAAGCAGGTAAATATGAATTTTATATATATATATATATATATATATATATGTGTGTGTGTGTGTGTGTGTGTGTGTGTGTGTGTGTGTGTGTGAGTGTGAGTGTGAGAGAGAGAGAGAGAGAGAGAGAGAGAGAGAGAGAGAGAGAGAGAGAGAGAGAGAGAGAGAGTAAATAGAGTAGAGATTAAAACACTTCAAAATAAAGCTCCTCAAAAACCCACACAGCTGAAATAAGACCCCTCAAAACTAAATACAATCATTGTGTAAAAGTATTCTATTTTCTTTGAGATTATATTTAATTTATTTATTGCTTAATAAATCATCAGCAGCGAGGTATACATGTTTGGTATGTAAAAAAAAACGGAAAAAAAAACAGAACTTGTAGTGAAAAACAGGTTGTACTCCTCAGTCTCCAACATTCATGAATTCAGTCTCTGCTTCTTTCATTCTCTCCACCTGTTTCACCTGTTTCTGTTCATCATGCTGCGCTCAATACTGTGACTTTTTCAAATTGATTTACTGACTCTCTGAAGATTCACATCTATAAACACACTTACAAGAACTTATTGGCACCATATTGACTCTGACTGAAAAGGCAGTGGTCTCTAAAAAGCCTTGCACAAAAAGAGGAACAGACAAGGCTTCAGTAATCTCTTTCAAACGACCTGCTCTTCATGTGTTTGACATCCTTTGGATTCTGTTTGTGTTCCAGACCAGCTCAACGCAGCCAGCTCAGATGTGTGAAGGACACTCACCTTCATCAGGTAATGACTTTACACTCATGGGAGAAGAGTCATTACTGTGAAGTGATCATTAGCTTCACATAAAGCCTCTTTTTTTATTGAAGTGTTTTATTACTCTTAAATCAAGTCAAACAAACGCGTCTATCAATAGTGACTGTAGTGACTAATTTAAACAAATAACATTTAGCTGAAAAGCCACTGAGGGGGGAAATAGAAACTGGTGTCAGGCACATATTTTAATTGAAGCAATAACTAATGTCCGTTGTGTTTTTTCAGCGTGGATATGATTCATTAAAATACTCTCACATCATGTCAGGGTTTTAATAACATGATATAACATGTCACATTTATTCCTCTTCACAACAAAACACATTAAAAGAATACATTTAAGTCTAAGCATCAAAAAGCAACGTTGCTATGAACGCTTGGCCGCCACAAGCCAGTTATCTCTGTGGTAGCTTTTCTGACACTTTCTGCTTAATAACCCAAAAAGTCAGACGGATCGTGAGGCCCCTGTTTCACAGTCTGCAAAAAATTAAGATCAAGCAAGCTTTAGCGTTTCTGCTCCACAGGGAGTTACTGTCCTCCCTGAGCTTGCCTTAGGAAAATTGTTTGAATATTCTAATAAAAGGCTGGTGTAAAAAGTTGAGTCTTTAACCTTTATTTAAAAGAGCTGAGAGTTTCAGCAGAACTGAAATTTTGTGGGAGTTTGATCCAGATATTTGGAGCTTCTCCTTGTTTGGTTCTGACTCTGGGGACAGAAAAGACTTCCTGAGAGACCTTGATGGTTCGCCCTGATTGAAAAGATCACTGATGTGGTTTTGCCCTAAACTGGCCAGAACTTATACTTGCATGTATGCCTAAGTATGACTATCCTTGACTGTGAGATTCTACTCTTACTGATTTTCTTGAGCATTAATGTGCGATAGCTGTGATGATTGAACCAAAAATAAAGAATGAAACTTCAGGACATGACACCTGTTCTATGAAAATATCCTCAAGACACACAGCAAAACAAATTTACTGTTCAACTTATACAACCTGATCAATGATATTTACATTTGACTTTTAAGTGTGAGTAATGTTAAGAGAGAAACAGACTCTAGTTTTTTTATTCTATTTATTGAGTGAACACTGATAAAACAATCAATATTATAGATTTGTCCTCCTTACTTCAAGATAGTCTCTCGTCTACAAGTCTCATCATAGCCCTTCAGCCTCCAGAGAGGGAGCAAGCTTCTGCTCTTATTTGCAGACTTTAAGTGGTGCTAAATTAAATGCTTCTACGTAGCAGAAAGGCTCTTACCCTTTTCACTGAAATGCTGCATGCTGGCTGACAGTGTGACATTAAATGAAAACTTAACAGGCATTATGCTCTATGATGGCTTTATTTTTCTTTTTTTCAGATTTGATTGAAGGAACTAGTGTCCGGTCAGCTGAAGCCAGCTGTGACTCTCCAAAGAAAGCTTCTGTCAGGAGGAGATCTGGAAGTCAGAGAGAAGATGTACCAGGCAGCTGTAAGTCCTCCAGAATCCAGCTGTGTGTTTATTTTTTTACTCATTTTATCTGTCAGGACACTTGATAAACATGGTTCCTTTCTGTGCAAAATGATCCACTCTGCTTGTCTGACTGTAAAGATTTGTGTCAGCGCTTTTTGATTCTACAATTCAACAATTCTACAATTTCATTTAGCAGACGCTTTTAAGTGACCTTATTAAGTGTGAAGAAATGCTTCAAGTTAGTTGGGTCACAGGTGCTCTGCCATCAAGTGCCCATAGACCCCCCCCCTTTTTTTTTCATGTGAAAAATGTAGACTTGACCTTCAGCCTTCACTTCAGGGACCTGAAACTACACACACCAAGTCAATTTAAAAAATATAAAACAATTTCAATGCAGAAATGAAATATGTTCACAGCCTGGTGTAAAAAATGTCTCTTGGCTGAAAAGATAATTTCTCTAACGGCACACAATGTATGGGTCGTGAATTTTTTTCTTACTTGGCAGTTTGGCGATCAGAGACATGGCTCAATTGTGATGTGATTGTGATTGAGGAGGCTCAAAGTCCGTCCCATTTCCAATAAGACCCCCGCCGACGATTTGTTTAAAGACTCTTGCTGTATCCCAAATTGCGTACTTCTGCACTTACAATCACTATTTTAAATGCATCAGTGCGTTCACTCTGACAGTATGGAAAACACAGTGCACTTTGATTTCTCAGCTGGGGCACTCAAAATGGTCATAAAGTTGAGTTTGGATCGGTGGGCACTTCTCAAACTCAGTGGTCGCCATATTGGCAATGTAGAGGAAGAGGCAGAAACAGATCAAACGATAGTTGATGGATGTAATCAATGAATAACAGAAGAGCGTTTGTGAGCGTTTGTGAAATGCAGTCATTGTTTCTGGTAGGTGCAAAGCCGCAGTGTTTGATTTTGGAACAACACTACCCTGAAAGATTCAGTGCACTGTTCCATTCAATAAACAGTGTGCACAGTGCACTTATGAAGTACATGACTTGGGACTCAGCATCTGTTTTGGAAACAGACAGGGGACATAATGCAGACTAAGATCATTTATTCTACAGTCATGGGTCAAACATACTTGTTCCATGATGACACACTTATGAAATCAAAGTTCACCTGTCCCTTAACTGTCTGTTGATACCAGATGATAATGGTCTTTTTTCTGTAGTGTTATGTGCTAACATCAGCAAATGTCAGGATTTTTTTTATGGCAGGATCAGGATCTGGATTTTATCCTAAATGTTTTTCATATTCTGACTATTTTGACCTTCTCGCATTTTCACATCGTGATGAACCCATTCATTTAAAGGCGTCAGCTGTTAGAGTTAAGTTTCTGCAGAATGTACAGAGCTGTAGCATTAGCCTAAGCACAGTCCAAATGTAGTTTAGTGAGACGTTAATTGGTATCCTATGGTTTTGTTTGACAGGAAATGTAAATTTACACATAATTTAGAACATGAATAATTTAGTTGTCATAATTAAATGCAGTGAAGGATAAAAGCTAAGTGCTGTATTTAACTGGATCTTGGCCCATGATTGTTCCCCGGGCCTGGCTTTGGACATGCCTGCTTTACTCACTGTGTTAGTCTGTACTGCATGTTAAACTGGCTACATAGCTGACTTATTCCCCTCAGTTTTGTGTTAAGAGTAAAATTTTCGGTAAAAGAATGGATTTCATCTTCATCTTTTTATATTTCAAATAACACAACCTTCTTTTGATATGTTACTCCCTTCTTCTTTTAGCTACACTAACCATCCCAACCAGTGACCATCCCAGCCAACACAGCAAAGCCAAAACCCCCAAAAACCTCACCCAGCAGTCCCCCAAGCCCAGGCAAGCGTACAGTGAAGCACAGATGGAGGTTCAAAGGGAGGCGGTGCTGTCGCTGCCAGAGAAGAACAGAAAAGATGAAAAGCTTCTGGAGGAGAGACTGCAACGCCTGGAACGGGAGATCAGTCACAGGCGGGCCTCCTCACACCTGAGATCCTCTGCAGGTAAAGTAGAGGAGTCTATGGAGATGTGGAGTGGTTCATAAAGACAGAGGGAGGAAAATCATCAGTAATTCTGGAGAAAGAGAGAAATGCAAGTGCTCAAGTGAAAGAGAAAGACTGAAGAGATGATGCAGCATCCCCTGATCACCTGACCATCCACTTTACTTCCTGCTCCTCCTTTGTGAAATGTCCATGGATAGAAAATGAAATAAATATTAGACTGAGTGTAAGTGGCCAGAATATTATGTTATGTGAAGTTCTTAAAGTGGCCCAAGGACAATAAGGTTTCTGTAGAAGAGCAGAGAGTGAGGTAGTTAGAAAAAAAATCATGAAAGGAGAAAAATAGTTGAAAGGAGGAGTGAGATTGGCAGAGTGAATGGGGGCAGATTTACTTTGTGGTTCGAGACCATGGCCTCCTAATGGATAGAGAGTAGCAGCATGGAAAAGTACAGGAGATCTACATCTCTTCACTGCAAGAGAAGTATTGATCATCCACTCTTTTATACACTAAAAGGTTGGAGTTTAGTTTCCTCTGAATGAAATTAAGGGTCATCCAGCAGACCGTAAGGAGAATCTAATTCATGTTGGAGGAAGAACACATCTTGCTTTCCTGTCATGAGTTACAGCCTCACTTTTTTTAGACTACTGAAGGCCTGACAAAGAATTATGAATTTAGTGTATTGAAACTTTGGGTTTTTAAATTGTGACGTGTCCAAACTTCTCCTGACCTGACACTGCATTATTTTTTGGAGCCTTAGAAATATATCTGTCAGGTGTGCAGCTGCCCAGATGAATGATTGCAGTGAAAAACAACACCCGATTGGCTCATGCTTATGGAAGGCAGAGGAAATACACTGGACAAATGCAGCCTCAGCATTTGTAGCCCAGTATAAACCTCTTATGAGGCTTTCTATGTGTTTGTCCATTTTGAAGCCTCCAGAGGACAAAGGAGTGTCTTTTATCACTGGGCTGAACATGCACATTTTCTTTTTATAAACAATCAAATCTATCACCTACTCTTAATCTTTGTGGTTGAAAAGGTAAACACTGTGAACTTTTTGCAGCATAGAATGTAGAAGAACTCAATCGTTGACTCCTTCCCATTTTCCTACTGAAATAACCTCATACCAATAGTCCTTTAGCAGTATTTATCAACTCGTTTTCTTTTGCTGCTTGAAAGATACATAAGAATTAAAACAGGTGCTTTGAATAGTGTCCTCAACATCATTAACTACGCAGCAGCACTCATTTCAGCAATCCCATTGCTTAGGTCAATGAACTGTTGTAAAAATAAATCACACATCTTGATGAATTAAATATTTTTTCGTATATTTGAGCCCTGCAGTGTGCAAGCTGTCTTTTATCCATCCATTCATCTCCTTTACTGCTTACCCTCTTCAGGGTCACAGGTGGCTTGAGCTTGTCCCAGCTGTTTTAGAGGCGGGGTACACCCTGGACTTGTCACCAGTCAATCACAGGGCTGACATACAGATATAACACTGACAGGCATTTAGAATCACCTATCAACATGATGAGCATGTTTTTGGACTGTGAGAGATACTTGGAGAGAACAATGCATACACAGGGAGAACATACACCCCACACAGAACTCCACATACCTTGCCCAAACCAGGATTTGAACCAGCAACCTTCTTAATGAGAGGTAGCAGCACTAACAGCTGCCACCATGCAATCCCTGTCTTTTATCTCTTACTGAAAATAAATAACACACACAGAGGTTCCTCTTTTAGAATTTAACTTAACCAAACATGTCATGACTTTCAATGAAGTTCAAACTTTTAGTACAACAAAGTAAACAGCAGCTTGCAGAAACAAACATGTTTCAGCCCCAGGCTTTTGTCAGTGCATGTCAGCATAGGGCTGAAATGTATTTGCTTCGCCAAGTTGCTGTTTATTTTGGACATTACAACTTTAAAATTATTTGCAAGTGCTGACATTTTTCTGCTTTAATTATATTCTTTGAGTCAACACTGAAAGATTTTGGGTATTTTTGGGTCCGAGCATGCCATCTCTTGTTTGTAAACCAGTCCACCCTCTTTGTTCTCCAAAACCTCGAATAACATGTCAGGCTTGTGTATGTTTTTTCTTCCAAAAGCCCTGATTTTCACTGTTTGTATGATCTTTAACTTATGCAAGAATTCATAAATGAAGTGTGCACTGTCTGATTCTCATTTTTTTCTTGATAACAGCACAACTCCTTGTCTCAAACTATATTCATAACCTGATGTTCTGTGCTGATTCTGTAGGAAGCCAAGCTGAACTTCAGAATCTGAGGCAAAATGCTCAAGAGCTTGTGGATGAAAATGATGCTCTCAAAATGACTGTTCACCGTCTAAATGTGGAGCTTAGTCACTACCAAAACTGCTTCAGACCTTTGACCAAACAGGAGGTAAGACTTGCTTCAAGACAACATCTCTGCTTTTGGAGTGAAACATCTCAGGGTTTTGGTTCAGAGTATTGGAAGGCATTGTTGTGGGTACACAAAAAAACCCCTCTAAAATTTATATAAAATAAAACCTGCTATGACCTGGTTGAAGGATCAATGTGAAAGTTATGGCTTCAAGCCATGCTCAGTGGAAATCTGTCATAACAAACAAACAAACAAAAAAGCAAAACAACAAAAAAACATCTATAGTAAAATAATGAGATGAGAAAGCATCAGTGCCAGTTGTGGGTTAAAAAATATCTGCAGCATCAAAGAGTTCTAACTTCTACAAAAAAAAAAAAAGAAAAAGATAAATAAAGAGGTGAAGTACAAACTTTGGGAGGTAAAATGATAATATACCCTTAGATCATATTCATCTATATTTCAAATCTAACTCACCTACAGCTTTGCAAAGTCATTAAATGGATCTCTATGTCCTTCACCTGAAGGGGGCGGGGAGATATTCAAATAATCAGGGAATAATTAGCAGTGAGTATCAGTTAACAGTTAATACAATTAATATGTTTGCTTGAAATGCCCATTCCAACTGTAAAAGAGTTTGTATAACTAGAAACCTACAGTCCAGTCTTCTTATCTAAAGAGAGAAAAAAAGTCGTTATCTCCCTCTGTGTAATAGAATCAGCCTGTAGATATTATCAATTCAAAGGCTTTTCTACAACTTAAGCATGAAAACATTTCTTTGGCACAAAGCCTTTCAGATAGAAGTCTACCTTTGATCCAGAACCCTGCTGAGTGGGATATGGTTTCATTTGGTCTCTTTTTCTTTCTGCTTTGTTGCAGTAATGAGTTTCTTGTTCCTGCCTGTTACGCTCTGGGTTTTGTGTCTAACACAGCAGAGGAAGACAGGCCCCTGGTTTTAATCACAGATACCTCATGCTGTGTCTTACATTGAGAGATCTTGTGTTACTGCTAGTTCTCATTACTCCTAAACCAAAAGAGAAGGAAAAAAAGTAAAAAATAAATGAGTAAGAAAATGCTGTGATATGAGCTTGGAAACATGAATTGGTTTGATCAAAAGAGCTTGAAAGTAGCTTTTTCTGCCTCCGTACAGGTCACATTAACATTAACTTCTACATTGTACTTTTCATGAGTTCATTTGTTTGAAACGTTAATATTCTTTGATATTAAAAGCATTCAGATGGCTTTATGAGATTTAAGAGGTCCTGTAGCCATCATGCTGAGATGTTATTTATGTTTAATGAGTGAAGGGATTTGAACATTTGAAGCTGCCTCATTAGTGAAGCTGTAATAAAATTATGATTTATTAACCTTTCTTTTTTTGTCTCAATCAGAGCTCCAGAATCAGTGGCTTACCAAAAAAAGGCTCGCCTCCTCCCTGGCTGGTCAGTATTCATACATTGCTGTACATTGTTGTGCTTTGATTGGAAACAGTAGTTCAACCAAATGACTCGTGATACAGTGATGATGGTTTAGTCTTCTGAGCACAAACGGCAAGTTACACAGACGGGTGATGTTTGAGTCTGATCATTAGATTAAATAGATATGATAGCTGATTTCCATTCTTTTCTCTTCCTCATAAAATCAAGTCAACATGTTCTGATCTACTGTGACAGGGTTGCCTGTCTGTAAACAGGTCAAAAAACAAATTGCAAAAGGAAGAGACTGTGGTTTAAACCAGAAATACAGAATCTTTATTTCAGATTGTTCATATACTGTTACTTGACATTAATGCTTAATGAAGTTAAGTCTGGAGTTCCTCAGAGTCCAAAGGGTCTTTCCTATGAACTGACCCATACACAACCCGGTAATAGAATTTGACTGCTTTGTCTATTAGAGAATTTTGTTAATGTAATATCAGGAAGAAAAAAGTCATGAGATGAGTGAACTGGGAAAAACTATTTTGGACAGTTTGTCTTGTCTCTGTTTGTAGCTCGACATGAAGTATTTATCTCCCCTCCTCCTGGCGTATGAAGGCAGGATGAATGAGAAAGATGCACTTCTTCAAGTCACTGAGGTAAAGTACGAATGAGGGGTTCTGGAGGTAGAAAAGGAGCATAAGCTTAGTTTTTTAAGTCTTTTGTGGCAAAATCTGGACCTGATGCAGGGCCAGATGTGTACTTGGTCCAGACTAATAAGGCTACAACACTTTCGTTTTTAGATGTATCTCACCACCCTTACATTCCTTATTTTTCTTTTCCATGTCAGACTTTAATGACATCTCATTGCCTCATATTTCCGAATGGTAAAATCCTGTTGGTGTCTGACTTTCCATTAGGGGGGCGCTGTTTAGTCTCATTTTGTGATTAATGGTGTCCAAGTGCTGGTATTCTCCATTATCAAGGCCCATTATGTCAGATAGATAAGAACACCTGTTTCCCGCCTAAAGCAGTTCAATCCACACACACACACACACCTACACCTGTTTACCAGTTAGTGAGGTCTCAAATGGACCTCTGCTCATTTTAACACAATCTTTAGGGAGTAATATATAATGCTTTCTAATACAACTATATGATGTAACAATGTTAGTTTAGCATTCTGTGAATTACATATTACATGTGGTGGTTTAGACACCACAAGTTCATAGGCTGTTAATGAGCTGTGTTTGATATTTTTATCGCTGGGGCTGAAATGGACAGTTTAGCTTGTTAGTGGAGGGAGGAACGCTTTTTCAATTCAAGACAACCCAGAGGAATCCCCAACACCCACTCCACTCCAAAACATTCACTCATGTTTTTCTTAACTTTACAAATTTGTTATCTATATTAAAGCTTCTGGATTTCAAACCAAAAGTGTAACACACTTTAATCCAGTAATAGAAATTTTATTGCTTGTTTTTTTAGTGAGAATCAATAGATTTGACTTTTTTAGAGGCTGTTTTCTATTAAATTATTGTCTTTTTGATTTCTAAATGGTTTTATAATGGTGTTTGATGTTTTTTTTTTGCTTGTAGCTGCTGTGACTGTAATTCCACACAAGTGATCAATAAAGTATCTCTCTTTATTAGTGTTTGGAATAAAAACCTGCTCTAAATTAGTCAACGTTAGAGGCAAACATGTAGCTACAATGTTACATGAAAAGCATTATACGAATGGTGCTATAACTCCAATGCCCACATTCAGTCTTCTTTACTGTGAGCTGTGCTAACTGCTACCTTGTGCACTGTGTACTCACACAGTGAATCTGCTGTAAAAAAATGTCTGGATAGTTTTGTTCTCAGATTAAAATGTCTTAAACTTGAGTGTGAATCCATGTGTCTTTGTTTGCCACAGGAGGAAGTGAAGAGGTTGCGAGCCCATGTGGAGGAAGTAATCAAAGAAAATGAGAGTCTCCATGATGAAATTGCAAAGACTGCAGGGGTCAGCCAGAAGGACTGGTAAGAAATAATAAACTCTATGTGTATTGATTCTGCCCTGTCAGCACACTCTGGGTTGTCACATTTCATCCCTCTGATGTGATGAAAATGAAATACTTCCTTTACTCTCTCCTGCCTGACTGCCCGCCTATCTTGATTCTGTTACCCCCATGCTTTATTTGGTGGAACAAATGTGGAGCCAAACATAGTATATGTACGTATAATGTACTGTATGTTAACACAGAAAGGTATTTTTACCAGTTTAGAAAATCTACTTTTGTGTAACCCGTCATATTAATGCAGCAATAAAAATTAAATGAAGCTGAAAAGCTTTCTGTAAAAAAAGGCAACAAACATCATGTCTGATAGTACACAGTGAAGAACATGTAAGACATTTTGAGACTGAACTCAGCTCAGAACTTTAGTCTGTCTCTGGATAGCATTAAATATTGCAGATATCACATTTCTGTTCTTGGTCTCATCCTCTGTTTCTCCACAGCCATCAGCTTCAGCAACAGGCCTTCCTGGTTTTGCAGGAGAACCAGGTTCTGATTGATCAGCTCGAGGCGCAGCACGAGAAGGCCAAAGCCGGCCACAGCAGACACCACGCTGAAGGTATCAGGTCGAAGTGCAAAAAGCAACACGTTTAGTACATGTGGACATATGTGATGTGGGGGGGTACCTCCAGTTGTACCTGCAGTTTTGGTTTATGTCTGTGCAAGAGCACCAAGTGAGGGCAGACTGGAGTAAGATTAATGATGGTGTCGTAATGACCCTAAGCCAGAAATAGTGCACTGAGGATACAGGGAAAAACATGAAAAATAGTTTCCTGGCAATGGTGATTACATCAGTTCGACACCTTTTTTTTCAGTAATGAAACTGTCCTTCATTCAACTTTTAAATATTCTTACATGGTATCTTCTAAGTGTTCTTTATTTACCCTCTGTGGCTTAACTTGCAGTGGAAGTCCTAAAATCTAAACTTCAAAGAAAGTGTTACTTTTAGTGTTAATTATTTTCATCTGTGGTGCTGTGTTCTTTTCTCTGTCTTTTATATGACTTTGAATGAATAAATTTTTACTACCCCACCCCTCTGCCTTCTCTGTAGTTTCAAAGGTGTCTAAACAACTGATGCTGTTGGAGGCTGAGAAGCAGCATCAGCAGCAGGAGCTGGAGGAGAGCAGGAGGGAGCTGCAGAAAAATGTAAAGGAAGTACAGGTTCTGCAGGCCCGCCTGAAGGATTCGGTCTCCTGGGAGGAACACTGCAACATTTCTGGGAGACTTCGACGGTATTGCTTCAGATGTTTTATTTCATATCTGTCCAGTAGGAATCAAAGCAAAGTAAGAATCAGCTTCTTTGCCAGGTATGTGTTGACGGAGGTGTAATTGACTGAGGTACTCTCAGTGTACTAATTCAGTTAATTCAACTAAAGATTGTTAAAACCTACTTTTCCTTTTCTCTCAACTGGTTTATTTCAGTTCAAATTTATTGCTCTGTTTTATCAGTTCATTACTTTCGTATTGATCTTTTCTGTAATGAAACGAGAACAAACAACATAAAACATTGATTTCGATTGTGCTGAGGGGGTCACCAGGATGTGGAGGTAAATTAAAAAGCAAGAGTGGGTTTATTACTGACATTACTCTTGGTATTTCACTAAGGTGGCAAAGAAGGCCGTAAGGATTCAATGGCAAACAAACACTTTCATAATCTGATTAAAATGTTCACTATTTTAAATGGTTTGGGCAAGGTGGGCCTTTCTGTGTGGAGTTTGCATGTTCTCCAAGTGCATGTGTGGGTTCTCTCCACTTTCCTCCCACAGTTCAAAAACATGCTCATCAGGTTAAATGGTGATTCTAAATTGCCTGTAGGTGTGAGTGTGAATGTGAAAGGTTGTCTGTCTCTGTGTGTCAGCCCTGTGGTTGACTGGAGACCAGTTCAGAGTGTACCCTGCCTCTGGACTGAAGACAGCTGGGATAGACTCCAGCCACCCACGACCCTGAACAGGATAGGTGGTAGAAAATGGATGGAAGTTGGCAGGTTTTACTAGGACAAATCTTTGTGGGAGGCTAATGCATCATTTAATGGCAGAACACAGTTTTTTGAAACATGTTCTCAACAGTTGTGTCATTTAGTGCTGTAAAATCTGCTTTCTGGCCCCCAGGCAGTTGGAGCAGCAGGAGAGGAGGAATAAGAGTGAGATGGAGGAGATGCTTCTTAGACTGTCCAGCCTGCAGGAGGAAAACCGGCGGCTGACTCTGGACAAAGCCCACCTGTCTGCTGATGTGAAAAAAATGAAGGCTGACCTGGAGCTCAACAGACAAGTCAACAGGTAGTAAAAAAAATACTATTTGGTCTAATGTTTGTTTGTCTGGGTAAAGATTTGTAATTTCCTCCTCTAGAGACAGCCCTTTAGGCTACAGTTGGCTCTTATATAATATAAATAGATGTAGTTCATACTGAATAATTATAAAAATGTGTGTGTTTATGCATATAAGATATATTACTGTGGTCAGTATAACAAGCACTTTCTAACCTTACTGATGATAAGATGTGTTTAACACTGATCCAGACAACATGCTGCATGCTTGGGTTTTCTCCGGGTACACCGGCTTCCTCCAACAGTCCAAAAACATGCTCACTAGGTTAATTGGTGATTCAAAATTGCCCGTAGGTGTTAGTGTGTGCGTGAAAGGTTGTCTGTCTCTGTGTATAAGCCCTGTGATTGACTGGCGACCAGTCCAGGGTGTACCCCACCTTTGGCCCTAAGGCAGCTGGGATAGGCTCCAGCCACCCACGACCCTGAACAGGATAAGCGGTAAAGAAAATGAATGATTGAATGAATGTCAGCAGACGCTATGGGCAACATTGTCAGTATGACCATGTTCAAGTAAAGTTAATGTTAAAAATGCAAACAGGTTTTTTTCCCCATCCTCAGTAACTCTCTGGTGTTTTATATGTATTTAGTTATGATGTGTAGAATAAGACATTTTGATTTTGCTTCTGACATAAAAACCAGTCATGGTTTGAAATCTATTAAATAACTAAATGTATGGGAATGAATTAAAATACATCGAGCATGTTGCTTGCCAAGGGATCATGATGTCCTCAGCGCCTGAGGATTATTTCACAAACGCAGACAAAGGCTGAAAAAAGAAGTCTTTTTTTCCCCCACAGCCTTATGCAGTGACTATAGTTCAGATCAGGTAAATCTCCTGCAGTGCATGATTTATTTCTGTCAGGGCTTGCAGTGGCTCTGAAATCAGTTCTGGTCTCTGGAACCTTCCTCAGCTCCCTTCAGACCTGAGCTAAGATTAATGCTGTGGTCTCTCATTCTGAAGTGTGAAAACCATCTAAAGGTGTTTGATTCACCAGCAGTGTTTTCATCCCTGTCGCATCAAGATGGCTGGGTACCAAGATATTTTCCAGTTTACTGCTTTCTCTGCTTCGTGCTTTCTTTACAGTCTACCCTCCTCGAACACCTCATTCATCTTTCCCTTCAGCATTTCTGTGCTTTGTTTTCTTCTTTCTTTTCATTCCTCCCCACACTTTTCCCCCCTCACCCTCTTAAATCTCTTTGACCGATCTGATTATCCTCCCCTCTCTCTTTCTCTCAACCTCTCTTTGTTTTCCAGGAAGGCCGAGAGGAGGATGAGTCTGTTAAAGCAGCAGAAGGACGAGTGTGTGATGAAAGAGGAAAACACTCGACATTACATGGGAGCTGTAATATCTGTGGCGGAGCACGTTTCCCAGGAGAGAGACAAACTGCTACAGATGGTACGACTGACGCTGCTGATACTGTTAGAGAGATGATGTGTTACACATGATTCATGTGGTACTGAATTAGGTAGATTTACGTGGTGTCCTTTTACTCTATACATTAAAATACTGACACTGTCATAAACACATCAACACACAGATTATTACTTCCGCCTAAAAGCCCACTTGTTTCCCTGAGATTTGCATTTCACAACAACCACAAAAATAATTTATAATCTAGCATTTATAAGTTAACATTTAAACATTCTTAAACACTGGAAACAACTCTGAAAATTAAATTTTGTGGTTATTTTTAGAAGTCAGTTTTTGTTTTTCCTTCAGGCTCATATTAAAGTGCCAGCTTGGGTATTTGAACTCACACAGGTACCAGAGCTCAACAGGTGAGTTTAACACCAGATAAAATCTGACTTCTGTCAGTTGTTAAGGTGTGAAGGGAGAAGGAATTAGACAAACACCCACAGGAAAACTGGCAGAACCCACAAACTCGAATTAAGATTTAGTAAAAATACTTTAATGACAAAGCAATCTCACAAAGCTGCCCTCTGCATACACTGAAGAAGTATTCAGTACGAGGCAGCAGCTGTGTGCAGCATATGGCTGATGACTGCTGATCCACTGAGGCAGAAAAACTCTAAGGACAGATTTTTAAAACCTTTAGTGCTTTGAGTCGTGTGTTGTTTATTAAATAGGTCCAATTTCTCTGTTACCTCAGGTGCTCTCCGTATGTTCACGTTGAGAGGCCAGGAAAAAAAATTGTGAGCAGAGTAACTGACTGATCCTAATAAGGAGCCTGCTAGTTATTGTGTTTCTTACTGCTGTGCCTTTTTTCTACACTGCTGCAGTTAGAAACTGAGGCATTGTGTGCATGCATTTGTCCTATTTGTGCTTCACCTACAATGACCTTCACAGTTAAAATGTTTATCACCACTCCACCTTATTTTTAGGATTGTCTCATTTGGAAGAGTCCCACCTCACGTCACAGGTTTATTCTCCTCTAGGGGGGTGACGAAATAGTCAAGTAAGGAT
Source organism: Labroides dimidiatus (assembly GCA_030710495.1). Lineage (NCBI taxonomy): Eukaryota > Metazoa > Chordata > Actinopteri > Labriformes > Labridae > Labroides > Labroides dimidiatus. The sequence goes on along the minus strand of CM061144.1, from coordinate 26,078,301 downwards.
ACAAAATGAAATATGATATAGGGCTCACAGTATGATACGACTTTTGTTCACAATACTGCAGAAAAGAATCACATTAGAAAAACACAGTCCCCCTCATGCTTGTCTTTTCTCTACTTCCTACTCATACATTTAATTTTTATGTCTGACTGGCATAACCAGCATTATTGTCTTTAGCACACAGGAGTTTACCTGTGAAATTAATGTCCTATTCTGATAAAATATGATGCACATCTGCAACATGTATTCCACAAACAGGGCAGACTGGGTGAATAACTCAAACACACCCTTCCCAACACTGTGTGTTTATGAAGCAGCTGACAGCTCTCAGTGGACCAGCCTGAAAACAAAGAGTGAGGTCATGTCTCCTGTTCATCCTCTTAGAATTAAACTGAACACCTTGAAACAAAAAATACTGTTGGGGCTTCAGAGTGTCAAGTGGCAGAGAATTTACATCAGCTCTCATGTCTCATGTCTTCAGTGTTGCTTCCATACATGGATGCAAAGGATAGCAGAGCTGCTTCATCACAAAATGTAGCATTTATTGGATTCAGTCCCTGGAAGCCCCTCATCACTTCACAGTTTTGTTTAGAAAAGACTGTTGCTGTCTGTTGATCTCAGTGAGGAAATGGTCAAGCACTGGGTAAATTAACCCTGCGTGAAAACTGTCCTTGTTTTGCTCAGTACACCAACCGTGCTGGCTCATCACAGTATGCCCTTCGAGCGTTTTGCTGAATATTTTTTGCCTTTTGGGTGCAGGATCAATATTGCACTCTTCAGCTATACGGATAACTCCTTTCCAATCCTTTGAACAAGAGCCTCAACTAAATTAACCGCTAAACCTAAATCCAGATTAGGAGACTGCAGGGCATTGGAAAGACACCTTGCCTTACCTTAGAGCGTAGTCACTGCAATAAAAAGCCCTACAGGAGGCCAATTTGGGCAAGCAGGCCTCTTGCATCAACTGACCTATCACCATTCCTTTCTCCCTCTATTTCTACCAGGACACTGACAATTCCAGGCAGTCTCTCAATAATGCTTTTATAAGTCTTATGTTGACAGATCCACTGTGTGTCACTTAATCTTTGCAACTCCCTTGGTGCCCCGTCATATTTTTCTTTCTGCTTATTGAGCGGTTTGGTGTGAACATAGGACCCAGACATGCATGTGTACTATCTCTACACAACAGAAAAGAAGCTCTCTACTTCAGGGACTGCTTTAATTGTGTCCAGAAAAACTAGATTAAGGCAGTGAGCATTACAATGTTCATAAAAAGCCTGCTTTGCCACTTTATTAGCACAAGACTGAACTCCTTAGTTCTTGCCGCTCATGACAGATGCTCCATCATAAGCTTGTCAAACCAAATTGTCCCTATATTCCACCCAATATTTTTCAAGGATGTGTATTATTTTCTCTGCTAATCCTGCAGCATTAAGAATCCATGGGAAACAAATTTTAAATTTTCCTTCAAGAATATGACAGACTGACCAGCACCATTAAACCAAATTAGCACTGAAATGCTGGGGCTTATTAAAACTAAATATTTATTTTCACCGTCAGTGAAACTGCTCGACTTTCATACTGTTTACATTTAACTTTAGTTGTATTTATCTCAGCTTTGCAGTGAGGCATCAGCCTTGACATATTATTATCAGCTTTCAACGGCTGCTATCTCAGACCTCACTTATTCCACTTGACCATCCAGAATAAATCAGTTGAAAAAAAAAAATTTAGTCAAAGACTTAAAATGACTTTTTGTTTCAGTGGATATTGCTGCCTCCAGCCCATTTCACACAGACTAAAAGTCCAAGTTTAAGTATTTGTATTTATTGTAATATTTATCTTATTGAATCCAGCCCTAACAGAATTGTAGAAAGGCAGGGTGTCTGAAAAGTACACATTTTTGACAACATTCAAAACATTTTACAATATGGCAACTGAGTAACTTTTATTTTACAAATATTTGTACTGAGAAATAGGACACGTAAACAGTTACAGTTTAAGATTGAAAATCACGGCCAAAACAAAGGCATGCAAAGTAAACAACAGTTAAAGTATTGTGCATCTCAAGTGGTCAGAAAGTGACAGGCCATTGTTTCCCTTTTCACTTCTTTTTTTCTCACATTATAAAAAACATGACATCTCCTTTAAAATAAATAAGTAAATAGAAATCAGCAAAAGGAGTGAATGATATTGAAATTAAAGAGAGGTGGTATGGGCTATTAATCAGGTCGCAAAACTTTAGTGTGTTTAAAAGGAATCCCAGTCCCAGTCTGCTTTGACTTTCAGGGCTAGTAAATTGCCCAAAAAGAGTGCTATAAACCTTTGAGATTAGTGACGTTTGAAGAGGATTGACTCTGTGAAGTTCATACAGGATGTTGGAAATGAAAGTAGGAAATGAGGAGAAAGCAGGAAACAAAGATTTAACACAGCATCATCATCAGTGATGAAATGCATAAAATAGTTTGACTAAACTATATATCAGTCCAGCGGAATAATATGACATCCTATCCAGTGACCCTTTCATGTGTACAGTTGTACCTATATGGCAGCACAACTTTGGCTAAATGCTTCAGACAAGGTAGCACCTTGGGTGAAACTGAGTTTTAAACATGAATAAAATCTGCTGTTCTGCTGAATATGGGAACCATAACTTTAGTGAGCTTTGCTTCACTCTTTGTCTCTTTCTTGTCATGAGCGATGCAGTGTGGAAAAAGATTACTCTGTTGTTAGTTGCTGTCTAGCGGGTGTTTTTGGGCCATTATGGTCTTGTACATCTTGCAGTGTGACACATTCTCCCTCTCAGCTGCTTGCCTCTGGTTAAGATGATGAATCGAGGTGGTTGTGCTGCTGCCTTTAGCTGCAATAGACTATGGTTTGTTTGAGCTCTGACACAGCAGAACTGAACCTGTACCAAACAACTCAGTACTGTTCCTTTTCTGGAAACAAGCTCTTTACCAACAAGTCAGCCATATTTTTTACGTGTATGTCTTTGTTAGAAGCAAACAGGAGGAGAGGATATGAATCATGGGAACCTAAGGAGAGGAGTGGAGGAAGCTCAAGAGAATCCTCACTTACCACAAATAGGAATTAAACAGTTGAATGTTTTTGCAGAAGACCAGTGGAAGAAACTTTAGGAAAAAAAGATTTTCAGAGGATAAGGATCAAATCCATCATGTTTACAAGGTCAGACTGACACCACTTCAGAGGGAGCCATTTCAAGGCTAACAAGACGTGATTTGTCTGGATGAGGTCGGGGTGACCTCAGAGGGTATTCGTTTGTAGTTGCGTTTGTGTGTTTGACCTCAGTACAAGTTTAATTGTGGTTATTTTCTCTGATGTTGTTCAGGCACACCAGGCTTTTCTCTTAGAGCAGATGTGAAACGCACACAAAACAAAACAAAACAAAACAAATGAAAAAACTGTGCCATTCCTCCACTGCATCTTCAAACTTTAAAGCTCTGCTGTTGTGTGGATTTTCTGTAGCCAATTCCCTCTTTTATTCATAGTGTGTTGTATTGCTCCTCTGCATTTCTCTCAGATCTGTAACCTCTGGTTGCTTCATCCTCAGGCTTCGATGTTTCAGAAGGAGAAGCAGAGATTCATCAGCAGGATTCTGAAAGGAACTGTCCGATTTGAGAAACTACAGGAAGATGTCAAAGTAAGTTTGTTCCAACATCTGTCTAACCCAAGAACCAACTCTTCTGATGGACCATACCTCTCTTAGAACAGTGTAGTAGATAGTGCTGTCAACAAAATATTTTTTTTGTTTTTGCTTCCAGAGAAGTAGAGACTGTTCATCCACTTACAATGACTTGCGTTTGTTTTTTTCTACCAGCTAAATCAGCTGGTTTGATCAATCTGAGCTGTTTTTTAGTTACTCTACCTGACTGGAGCACATCAGTTATCTGAAGTTCATTTTGCTCAATATAAGCTCCCAATTTGCTTCCTATTGACTTGCCTCCTCCACTACATTTGACAAATCATTTATCGTCAGTCAATCGTTTATCTCTCCAGCTGGGCTCATCTGTCTCTAGGATTTGATTTTCTTGTTAAATGTTCTATAAACAACTTGAAGATAATGATCATCAGTTAAAGGAGTAATGCTCTGTGTCTTTGTCACTCTGATTTATTCCGTTGATCTGAAAGTACCCATGTGCCCTTCTGCTTTATTTATCAGAAGCAGACACACAATGATACATCCACTGTTACACTATTTTCTGCAGGAATCTGCTGTTTCTGCAGCTAACTGATACCGCCAGTGTTATTATGTAAATGAACAATATTTTTTGCGAGGTGGAAATTAGAGACATTTAAGCTTAAACTACTGTTTTTAAACTGAGATAGAGAAAAGGTACAGGTGAAAGCACCAGTATCTTTTCTCTAAGATAAGAAAGATGAGCTCTCTCCCATTAAACCACTGTCTGTTTAGGTTCATTATCTTGGCTCCTCATGTCCCCTGCAGCAAGAGATATATGAAAAAATGGGCAGTGAGAGCCACTAAATTTTTGGGGTCATTAAGTTGGCACATCTTATTACTGATGTTTTGTTAAGATCGACACACAACACCCCAGGCTCATGCCAGCTCCCTACATCCAAACTGTCTACAAGCAGAACCACCACAGTGTAGCCTGAAGTATAGCTCAAACATATTCCTGCCAGGTTTGGCTATGTAGTGTAGGTTGTATGATGGATTAAGGATACAGACACAAGACTTCCAGTCAGTGTCCAGGGAGTTAAAAGTTGATGATGCTTGAAAGATATGGACTAAACGTCCCCTTTGCCCCCCTGGACTTTCTGAGTGATCTTGAAAAAGTCTCACTTCTAGATATATGCCTGATTGTAATCCACAATTTTAAATGAAATTGTACATAGCAGTATTGGTTATTTCTAAATGCTATTTCTCCACTTCCCCATTGGGTGGGAAAGGACCGGATTGATTTACTGCACATGAAAGTCCCCATGACAATGGGGCCATGCTGGCCAGCAAAGTGCAGCAGTAAGAATGTTTTTCTCTGCTGAAAACAGTTTCTTGGATTAATTTTGTATTAATGGCTGACACTGGAGCTGAACTGTCAGACAGAAAAAGGACAGAAGAGCAGGAGAAAGCTAAACAGGAGACTGATAGAGCAAAGGCTAAAGCCTAAAACATGAGCTAGGCTCTTTGTGATATTGTTCATTCTTACCCACATGCAGCAGGTATAGTGCAGTGATCCGATCAAACTTGAGTCTGTTAATAAAATGAAGAGTGAGGTTACGTTAGCTCTGCTTGGTAGATTAACACTGGTAGGACATAACGAGGATATGCTAACATTACAAATTACAGGCATGTCTCAGAGCACCGGGCTGTGAGTAGCGTTAAATGTAGCCGGCTACTAAACTACAGTACAAACTGAGTTTACAAAGTACAGATTGTCACATTTCAAACAACATCTCTATTTTACTATAAATAAATTCATTACCTCATCGTGTTGTATCCGGTAAAAGTTGTGTTGAACACAGAAAAGTTGTGTTAAAAAGACAATCTAACCTCCGTTCATTTGCTTAAAACAAACACGCCACAGAGTCATGACAGTGAGGAGCAAGTGCTCATGGGAAGCAGATTCTTTATTGCTCGCACTAATGCTAGCTTTTCAGAAAGTCCTCTCAGTCCCTTTAAATTCCTGCATTCTATTGAATGCATGTGCATGTAAATCAGACACTCTTGTGACCGAAAGTTCAGTGTACTTCTTTTAACGCCAGGTCAGGTGACTGGTTGGCACTTGACTGCCTGCACCTATGAGCAAAGACCCTGCTACAGTAACTACCAGAAGCTCAAAACAAGAGTCAGTAGCAACAGAAAAATAAGCTTTTTGGCATTGGCGGAGAAGATTTGACAGATTTTACATGGATGCAACCTTCATACTCAGCTCTGCTGCTTTCCTCACAAATGCATGTTTCTTAAGAACAAGGCTCTATTTACCAAACACAAATTGCCTTACTTTTTGTGCTAACTTTAGTCAAGTCTCTCTTTTTGGTCATAACATTTTATTGCTTTTAGATCATTAATGAACAATCAGTGACAATCTTATCTCACCTCTTCAAGACTCTTGTTCACATAATTCAACATAATCAATCATAACTAATCAAAACCCAGTTTATTAGTTGAAACCAAGTTTTGATAATCTTGATTTTTTGATATAACATTTGATTTATACAGCTGATAAAATATCCTGTTGCTGATAGCGGCGACACATCTACGGCAGTATTGTTCATCTCAGCTTAAAAAATAAATAAAAATAATAAGCTTAAATAAAAAAAAAATCAGTATCATCATGTAGTACTTTTTACCTCATTTCAGAAGTGTATTTAATGTATTTCTAATTATTTCTAGGCAGGAAGACGAGGCACCTTTACCCTCCTCATTCTTGTTTGACATAAACTACATCATTTATTTTCTTCTCTTTCCATGGAAACGAATTGAACTATTTCAGGAAATCACTATGGCAACCTTCCCTACCAAGCTGTCTTAGTTTAACAGGTATCACTGTAATCAACATATGTTGTACAACATCACCCTGTAGTGCCCTTCAGTGTTATTTTGTTTTTGTTTGTTTTTTTGTGACATCCTTGCTCCAGGGTGAGCACACTCTGTGTGATCCAGCTGCCAGCTGTTCCTGTCACTCAAACCATAGAGAGGAAAAACATCCCAGCAGCTCTGACAGTTTTATTAGAGTCGCTATAGCAACAGACCAGTGAGGAAGAAGTGTGTGCTGCTGCTGGTGTGTGTGTGTGTGTGTGTCTAATAGTGTGATCTATTGATGATGATGACATCAGTGAAAGAGGAAGGAATTAAATATTGGGTGCACAGAAGGACTCCATATTGATTTGATACTTAAATAGTTTGCTTCCTCATCTCCTGACAATAAAACTGGATTATTCACACATTTAGTCTTTGGTGCTTTATGGTAGGAACTGAGAGAGCTATAAAGTAAGAATGTCTTTGATCAGGCACTGATGTGTCTTCATATGTACTGTGTGTATTTTATTATTATTTTGGAGTGTGGACAACCATTAAGGATAATTTTCAGAGGAATTTCTCTTTGTTTTTGTTAAGCAGTGTGTAGAAAATGCTCATGAAATACTCAAACAAAACTGTACAACTTCGTATTACAGATTTTGTCTAAAAAGAATCCCACAGCTTCCTTTTGAGTCAGCTAACTCCACAAAGGAGTTCAGGAACTATGAAGCATTATACTGTAGTTATTAACTTTCTCAATTTACTCAGGCTTTTTCCTTCAGACTCTGTGCATGCTCACATGAAAGGGAAGCATTTAGCATATCATTTTAGACTTTTTAATACTATAAAGGGACAATGACTGGCTGTCTACTAAAGTTAGACTGATATAATGAGGAAAAAGATGATGAATATATGAAAGTAAACATAGTAAAATTGCTGCTTGAAGAAAAGAATTCTGCACCACACTTTGTGGTACTTGGTAAATATTTTTTTTTTACTTTCTCACACAGTACGCTTTGAGCTGTTTATTTCTAATTCAACAGCAATACACAGAAAAACTAACTAACTAACTGATGTAGAGGCACGATGAGGTCTTCATAAGTGATCTTGAAACTTTTACATATTTGCCTTTTTATAATCTACAAATTTAACATGATTTTATTAGTGCATGAATCCATTATTTTTGAGTTTTTTTTCTCAGTGTCAGTGGTCGTGTTGGATTTTCCCAGGAGAACACGAATCCATTTAAAACACATAGACCAAAGGTCCCTTTGATGATACTGTGCTTGCCGGCAAAGTTTTCATTTAGAGATTTCCATTCATTTGCTTCTAGAACAAACACACACCTTGGCAAGAAGTCTGTGGTGCTCATGAGAAACAGATTCTTTATGCAGGAAGAAAAAAACTATCTTTCTAACCAAAGGTGTCACTACGTTCAATGCCAAACAAGTCCTCACAGCCTCTTTAAAGGCAGAAACTGCAGTTATTCTTGAGTTCTCCTCCTGTGGGTTTATTGCATGTCTTCACTGGGTTATGAAAAATGTGATATTACGATTTCGAAATGTTTCATACTACATTTGAAGAGTTCTGTGTCACCCCAGGAGGTCATTATCAGGCTTTGATAAAAGTTATGATTGCATTCAGAAATCTGATCTCAAGTCTTAGCTCTGAAGAAAACCAGGTCACGTAAGAGTTAAGTTATCATATTGATGTAGACAGGTTAGCAGGAAGTTAGGAGATCCTGAGCCCCAACAGAATGTGACAGGATCCTGATGCAAAAACAGAGGTACGCACCTGGATGATCAGTAAAGAAGCCAGTTAATAGTAATAGTAAATAGATTTATTAATGCCCATTCTTACAAAACATAACATACCAAAATGGTAATTGGTGGAAAATTTTATTTCTGTCTCCACTGATTTTAAATTTGACTCTGTCATTTATGCAGTCATTATGTTTACACTGTATTCATTAATTCAGGTGAAGAATAAGCAATTATGTATTGTTTTAACCTGAGCGATGAAACAGCAGTTTAAAAAAAATCTAATTTTGAAAAGAGATATTTTGATAAAGCTATTCATGTAGTAACAGTGTTTTATTAAGTGCAAACTTCATGGAATAGCTTGTGACATTTTCGAATCAAAAGTATCCCTCTTTACAACAAGCAAGACTAAAGCACTGCAAAGATAAAGAGATACAGAAAGTCTTTATAATCTAATCATCTGCCACTGCGTATTAAAATTAATTGTGAGTTGCCAAAAGGTATCATTTTATCAGGCTGACTGCATGATACAGCTCAGTATCTCCAGCAGATCCCAGCCTTCTCTCACCATCTGCTCCTTGTCCCCCTCTGTGTAAATTTAAGAGAAGCTCTAATATTGAAGAACCCAGACCTCTGTAAAATCTGTAATCTCAGTATTACATTTCAAAAGTTTCATGTCTAACCTGTTGACCCTCTGTAGTCACACTTTCCCCTGCAACATGTATGCATGTTGCTGCCAAAGAATTGTATAGCCTGGGGATTCAATGTTAACCATGTGCTATAAAGAGGGGCTGGAGTGCCACTGCATTATTCAAGTGAGATTAAAATTTATGCCCCTCCATTTCCCAGAAACCCTTGAATATTTTCAATAATTCACTAAGTGCATGTATAAGTATAACAAGGTGACTTATTCACATGGTCTCACTCTGTGATCACTTTGTCACTCATTGAAATTCCTTGCCAGTGATGACTCATCATCATATATACAAATTAGCATCTTGTTACTGCCAACCCACTGACCAGCTTCTCCTCAGAGATTATACTGTATGTAAGATATAAGAATTGAAGGATTCATACTTACCTAGTTCATTTATTTCGGATTACAATGTCAGTCAGAATCCCAGACTGTATGAAACATGAACAGAACAAGAGCTATACCCAGTGAAGCCATGACTTTTAGAGCTCCCCCTGGTGGTTGGCTGCCATAAACTTAGCTTCCTTTAATGTACAGATGGCACACCAGTCAAACTAAAGATCTATAATATAGGGAAACAAACATGATTCCTGTCATTATAAATAGCTTTCTTTTATTAGAAGTATTGTTTTAAAAAGATGATGAATGACACTTCTGCAGCATTGGCCTAAGTGGTGTTAGTCTCACCGCTCCACCAACAATTGCTGCACATGCTTCTGCTTCAGCTCTGGCAGGGCACTGTATCAGCACTCATGAGTTTTGGCTTCACATCTCACAATTGTATGAATATGGTGGCATTTTGAAATTGAATATGCAGCCAGTGGTCAGATCTTTTTAAAGCTGCTCTCTGCTCACTGTATGAAAACTGAAAACAGGAAACAAGCTAAGACGCTTTATCATTTTTTAATCAACACAGCCTTTCTTTCACAAATTACACCAAACATTCAACATGTTCACTTTTAAAAAAGAAATCTTTTTCTTAGGTGAAATGAAGTCGCTGTAAAAATCTATGACAGTGGGGTCTCCTGAAATCTCATTTCCATTCCCATCATTGACTGTGAATAAGGATCGGTGACACATCACATGATGTGAATAGATTCTTGAGTCAGTTTAAAATGATAGGTAAGTTCAATGACTCCTGCTTTAGTGTTTTTTCTTGCCATCCCTTTATTTACTCTGCTAATCCAGTGCTTACAGAATTTGTTATTAGAGCCGTGGAAAATACTGCACTGCTCTGCGGTGTTTTGCTCAAGGATTCAGGGTTGTCTTTTATGTCCAACAATATGCTGATTCTGCAAAAGAGTGAAAGACTCGAGAGTTATTTCATTTCTAATATGACCTTTCTCTCAGCCCTGAAAGATAAAAGACAGGGTCATGTAGAAGTCAGACATAAAATCAATGAGCTCTGATAAGCTCTCTGTCAGCACAGCAAAGAGACAAAACAGGACAACTAAAATTTCTGTCCTGTATCTGTCCATTGTCTGTGCTGCTTCCGGACTGTTGTTATCTCTTTTTCTTGGTGTTTGTTTCTCTCTGGCTTGTTGTTTTTATAAACCATTCTTTTCTTTTATACTCGGAAAACTTCACAGCTAGAATGCAGAGAAAATAAGTGGCTGGAGATCAGAAATTCCTTTTCCTTGTTCTGTGAAAGTACAAGTGAGCTCTCCTTTTTGTTGTTTAACCAGTTTGAAGTCCAAAAACAGGCGTCTCTCATGTCTCTTCAGTGAGACAGATTACTAACATGTAATCGCTGCAGTGCTAATAGACTCCAAAAAGTTGACTCTATCCGCATGGAGCAGGCATAAAACAGAACACAAGCATTACATTGAAAATAATTCTCCATTTATTTCAGTATTACATTGTCTAATAGCTTCTTTAATCTGTACTGTGGTAACAAGCTGAGAGGTGCTGTCAAGAAATCATAAAAGCATGAATACAAAGAGGGTGGGGGGCAGACAAAGGTTAAGAATTTGATTTGATCAAAGTTGACCAAGAAATAATCAGAAAACCCCAAAACCTCAACTCAGAACATTAAGAATAATTTGAAAGGATGGGTCAGCATAAGGTGAATACTCATTTCATTGATGCCACGTTTCGTCTGAACAAAAATTTAAACCACATAGTACATTGGTCAGCTCAGGGTCCCCAATTATCAACACTGAACAGAAAGTGTTTAAACTTCCTCTTTGGAAGAGAACAGAAAGCTTGAGTATGTGAGTAAAATGCAACTGGAAATATAAAATGTTTCTGAGTGCAACAGGCGTCACCAAAGTAATGTGCACATACTCAAAAACACTTTTAATAATAGTTTCCAACCTTTACTTCAAGCGCTCCTGCAGATGTCACATGTTGGTAGTTACTGCTTCACCAAAAATTTGAGATGACACAGTAAAATTCATCTTTGGCTAAAAAAAGCTACTTTGAATGATGAACTACTTTTGAAACCCAATGACAGCTTGATGCTACTGGTGACTTGATCAAAATTCTTTTGAATGTATGTCATGAACTGAGGAAAAGTACAGTTAAAAAAAAAATCAAATGTAAAAAAGAGCATTATCATTCAGAGGTCCAGGGTTCAGGGATGCTACATGTAAAGAAGATTATCTCTTACATATTGGAAATAATTAAAATAAATAATGCAAATCTGCTTTGAAATGTGATTTAACAGCTTGTCTGCATCAAGCGCCTTAAAGTCAGATACGCTTTTGAGTTTTTATAACTCATCACAAAATAAATACAGCAGGCTTACTTAGTTCAAAACAGCAAACATATGTGTAAAATTATTGTTGTTGGATAGTTAGAGAGTATCAAAAAACCTGAGATGTGAGTCTAGTTTATGCTCCTTTGTTTATGCTCTGATGTACTAAATGCATTCAACACCACAACCTGAAGGGTTGGTGTCTGTTTTTGAGGCATAGCATGAAGGTGAGAGGCACATTCAGTAAGTGATAATAACAACCTCATCACATGGATGACCAAGACTACTGCTGTGGCCGTCGAATGGGTTAGGAAAGAAAGCCTTACAGCCAAATCACAGTTAATTTGGTCATTTGTGTTTAGCCTTAGTTGAATGTGTGCTCCATTAAAATACACATTTCTTCTTTACGCTGGCTACACACTAAACGACTTTACAATCTTAACCAAGTGGAAAACCACACACATAAGGACATGTCTGACCAATATTTAACATCACAACCCTTTAAATACACACACTGGACATTTCCACAAGACTGTAAGACCACACACTAAACATCTGTGGTGACAATTTCACGGACATCTCACAAGTTTGTGTCATTAAACCTGGCTTCAGAAAATAAAACATCAGCTGGTTTGTAGTTGAAGAAAAAAACAAAACCAAAGCAAGAAAGTAAGTATGGGTTATTCATTACCAAAGCTGGTCGTCTTTTTTTATATTCTACATGGCACAGGGTTCATGTGTTACATTTGCAGCCATGTTTTATGTAAAAGTACACGTAATTGGTTAGTGGCTCTTCCCAGTCTGCTTCTCTCATTGTTTATTGCAGGTATTTTATGGTAAGCAATCCAGCCTGATACCTCAGATTGGGGGCCGGAGGCTATGATGAGGTCAAGAGCAATAGTAAAATAGTTGTATTGACACCAATAATCTTGAGGATTATTTGAACAAATTAGTAACCCAACACCTACACTAATCACTGGGGATTACAAAAAAAAGACTTGGTCCCTAGTGCAATTCAAATTAAAAAAAACAATTTGCAATTGTTTTTTTGTGTGTAAAATATTGATATAAATATTATTTTAAAACACCATGCAAACAGAAAAGGTTTGAGCTGTTTTACGCATCTCTCTGTTTAAAACCCTGACTTGACTAAACCAGGATAACCATGTTATCAGTGGCGGCATATTGATTTAGGAAACACAGCTATATTGGAAAATTGATAGTCATATATTCTTCTGACCATAAATACCTTATTATTTATTTATTTATTTATTTATTTATTTATTTATTTATTTATTTATTTATTTATTCATGTGTTTGGTTGTTTTTCTTGTCTGTTGGCCTGTCAGTGTTTTCAGTTAGTGTAGTGAAGGGGGTTGCAGGTCTTCAGCACTGACTATTTTGGGGATCACAGTTTTGGGATCCCTGGTCTGGTGTGTGTGTCCATCCTTTCCACTCCTTAGAAATACTGAAATGGTAAAAAGTAAAGCTTATGAAACAGCCATTAAAAGCTGCTATTGTCACAGCATGTAACTGATGATATGCCAGTCCATTTCCTTTGGAAAAGCAGATCTTCTGGAAAACAAGTTTGTTTCAACAACAAGTTTTACTAACAGATGGCCTTTACCTTCTCTGTTAGAGACACTGAAAAATAAGGGTTGTTTAAAAATTATGCTCAAAGCTTGTTAAAACAATATGTTAGATGTTTTTTTATGTATGTAATTTGCATTTCTGTTGGTGTTGTAGTATTTTTTTTAACATTTCTACCATTTTTAACCAATTAAAGAACCATTCCTATTTAATTGTCAAATGTTGTATTCACAAAATCATGACAGAGAAATATTAACAGATATGTAAATATTTGGTGCTACTGTAAATGCTGGTGTTTGGTTGAAAGAACTCTTAAAAACATTTTAATGAAAAATACTGTCATCGGTTTATCTCAATCTTTTTCAAGGGAATCATCCAGACATGCCAAATGCAACTGTGATGTATGTCGGTTCTCTGAAAGGAAAAAAAAAAGAATACTACAGAAAGAAGTTTTTTTTTGTTGTTGTTTTTTTCCTTGATAGCTCACATCAATGTTGATACTTCTGCTATTTGGCAAATGGTATTAAATATAACTTCAAAAAATCCAAACCACATGAAAATTACTTAAAAAAATTAAATAAAGACATCCAAAAATATTTCATTTAGACCCAACTATAAGCATGAATTCAGCTTATACAGTGTTGATAAATGAGGGCCAAGGACTATCATTGCTGTTGTAAGCTAGGGCACAAATAAAATGATGTTTGACTTGATAAATAAACACAACAAAGAACAAACAGAGAGTCAACACAGTAGATGCTGATGCTGCACTGGTGCTTTTTCTATGCTTTCCTGTTGGCCATAGTGTTTTTCTGCAGTTCAACTTACACCAGCACAGTTTAGCACATAAGCCACTCCACCTGTCCAGTATTTCCAAAGAGATTGCAAGTCTGCAGAGCTTGTAAGATTGCAGGCAAGGGCATCATCTTCACCTTTGGGTTTCCTAACAGTCCACCAATAAGTCAGGTTTCCATCTACTGCAGCTATTCCTATCCCATCCCAGGACCATTGTTCCTGGTTGCGTCCTCTTAACTCCTAGACGTACAGTCACACATGCCCTGGCATAGACACTGGCAGAACCCATAGACAAGGCAAACCGTCAGGCTTGAGGGGACTAAACTTACACATACTATGCCTAGTGTCACTCTCTGGATCACCAACAAGTAGATTCCCAAAGGCAGGGAGCCAAAGTACAAGAAGCCCAGCAGCCAGACGAGGATACGTGGGACATGATTACAAAGCTTGGACAGAGCGTCCTGATCCGCCAATCCATTTGAACCCACTGATACTGAGTCCAGGCTCTGCTCAGCATAGATGTCTGAGCTGCCATTTCTGCTTGGGGAGTGCTGAGATTCCCTCTGGACTTCCATTATAGTGATAACCAGGCAGTTTGAGGAGTCATGAGACAAGCTGGAGGAGGAGAAGCTCTTTGGAGTCAGGACCACCTCTTTGTTGTGCTCAGAGCTCCAAGATTTGTCCCGCATTGCAAGGTGGCACATGATGTTGGCATCATCGGGCAGGGCTGACACCTCGTACTCGGTAATCTCCGTTTGGTGTCGGCAGAAGGGGCAGCTGATGAAGCCTGCTCCATCTGCAATGTCCAGGATCTTGACGAGGCAGCGGGCACAGACCCGGTGCAGGCAGTCCAGGATCTTGGGCTTACGGTTGTGGGCATTGAAGCGTTGGTAACAGATCTTACACTCTAATTCCTCTGGTGAGGGACGATCCTTTTCCTCTGACTCAGTCTGAGGACAACTCATCTTCAAGACATGTTCTGGTGAATGAAAACACAGAGGATACAACACATTAAAAAAGGCTCAGAGGGTTAATGATTTGTGTTAAGTCCAGCATTTCATGTCACTGTGGTTAAATGTCATGAATCTCACATCACTGGCTGATGCTTCTCAGTATTGTTCTCGGCTGTGTTGCTGCCCATCAGGAAAAGGTCAGAGCTGTGGCTGCTTCTATTTTCTGTACCTGCTGCTGATGAATGATTTATGGTGTAGGAGCTGGATCAGTGTGTCGTCCCAGAGCGCTTCACAGCAAAGCATGAGCCAGTGTTTCTATTAATATATTTATAAGAGGCGATAGGGACAGCTACTCCTTCAACATGCGTTAAACAACTCTTGAATTTTTAATTTAGTTTTGCTCATTGGATGGTATAAAGCTCTGTTAAGCTTTTTTGATGGCTCTGAAACTGTAAAGTAAAATCCTGTTTTGTTAAAGCCATCCACTTTAATTTTTTATAGACACGATACGTCAAAACAAAAGTTTTATTTTAGCTGTTACATTCTTAACAATTTTACCTTATCTGGGGGGGATGAAAAACTCCCGGACTTCATAACCACCACACATATAAACACAAACTGCATTGCTGGCTCAGTCTAGTTGTAACCAACATGACAGAACCAACATTTATTCCACAATGAAACAATATTTTTCCTCAAAATTTTACAAACAACACCTCATAATGATAACATGATTTTTTAAAAAAATTATAAAACATTACTGCACACACAAACACATACACACACAAGTATTAATCTTGCACTGAGAGGTGAGCTGCAATGTTGCACAGATAAACTACAGCTGCATATTATGTAAAAACAATCTTCCATAAATATAAATATGGTAGGAAACATAAACTAAACATATTCTCCAGCTTTATGCAGAACAGCATTCATATTTTATGCTCTGCTGAAACAGCCTGCATCAAAATGTAAAATATGAATCCAGGCAGAGAATTAAAAAGTGTTTCCTTCTCTCTAAATTGACTTATTTTCTAGCATTTTGAGTTTTTCAGTATGCCGGTGTATAACTGTGCCCTGAAGCACTAACACCATACACCATGTATACCAAAAAGCCCACACGGTGTTGGGGTGCTTCACTGTGGGTTTTACAAAGAAACGATCAACAGGGAAAAGTTAATGAACAGATATGAAGTCTGGGGCCAAGTCAGTAGTCAAAGTACCAGCAGTTGTGCCTGGACTTTACTGATAGTTTGTCCCCTGAGGTTGTTGTTTGTAACAGACAACAAGCTGCACGTGAGTAAGTTTATTCGTTTTGGAACCTTAGGAACATTCTTCGTCAGTCCTGGTCTCAACTGGTCAGCCATGCAAATTACCCATCATGTTGTGTTAGAACAACACAGCAGCTTTGTCCATCTGCAACAATTTGGGTAAAATTTGTTCGAGAGAAGAACCAGGTAGTATCTCCAGAATTAAACATCATCTTAGGTATCAACAGATTTAACTGAAAATGTTCTATTCAAAGTGCATACCGTAACTAAAAAATGATCCCCCACCCATGGATTAAGCACCAGATGAAGGGTTGGTCAGCCTCTGGTTCTTATGATAATGGTTCAAGAGTTTATACGAACCCTCCCATTGGGACAAAACCCCATGCTTCAGGTTAGAAAGAGGCAAGGTCATGAGTTTTGCCTTTGAGCTTTTGATTAGGTCCAGATTTATTAGACTGTACCTCAGATTTGATAAATGTTTAAAAAAAAGAGTTAATATAAATTTTAAGCAATACTTTCTAACATTCCTTTCACGAGCTTTAGTTGCAGGCTCTACATTTTGCTTTGCATGTACTCCTGATTACTTCTTACTTTCCCTCTACCTTTGGTCATCAACAAGTCCTCCACCCACCAGAGAGATGCTATATAAAGAAAAGCTAGTTGTTAATTTATTCATGAGCATGAAATATAGATTAAATAGGTAGATGTTGGGCTGGCACTCACTCAGCAGGCTTGCTGACTGTTAAATATTTCAGCTGCCCGTCTGTTGCGTTAAAAAGCCTCCTGGAACGTGTCAGAAAAATGTCAGAAAGAGGAAGCCCCCTCAGGGCAGAACTGACCATCTAACCCCTGAAGTTTTAGACGATAAATGATAGAACAACAATCATGTTGCTGGGGATGGAAATCAACTCATTATGTGTTGACAATACATATGTTCAAAAAAGATCCTGTGCAAGAGTTTAGAGGTCAAAGAGATGTGCAACTGTTGTTTACTTAGAAAGACATGAACACAAATCCATCTACCCTCAGACTTTTTTGAACACCCTAAAGTTGCTAACAATCCGTTGTCTTCTTTCTTTTTGTGTTTTTTTTTCTCTCATTACTGGCTGTAATGCCTCAGTTCCTTTCCTGTCCATTTGCCTTTTATTAAATTTAAAGCTGCAATAGATAAACATTCACAACAAACTTCTGTTTCTACAGTTCTTCATACTAATATTTACAAACCAATTTATCAGGTGTACTTCTTATGATCAGTCACCCTTATTTTACAACAGATTACAGCTGTTCCTGTTTTTCTGGTCATCTGACTTTTTTCAGGCTGAGTCTGAGATTCAACACATTAGGGAACTATGAAGCTGTACAGATGCTCTAGGAGGGCTTTATATTTTCATTGCAGAAAAAGCACAAAGCTGCCATAAGTTTAGTAATTAACTCACAGAAGTGTAGCTGCATGTGCCGTGCTGCTGATCGCCACAGCATATTCCATCCTTGTTAATCTATTGGTGGACCAACTGGACAGATAGCCCATACTTTCATCCAGGACAGCACAGCCAGATATATATTTGTTGCCAGATTCTCCAGTCGTTTAACTGTCCAGCTTCTCAATTAGCATTGAAAGTTGAAATCTGGGAGTCAAAGCAAAACCAGCAGCCAAAAGAATAGAGTGACTGACAGTCATGCCAACCACTTCCTCCTTGTCAGAAAAACATCCTTTTGCCCAAGTTGAGGTGAAAATGAAGAACATTGCACAGACAGTACCTTTAGATGTCTTATTTTTATTTTCAATTTTTTTTTAATCTTCAGAGATCCATCACAATAACAGTTATTCTGCAGTGATCTGATCAAACTTGAGAGTCTGTCAATAAAATGAAGAGTGAGGTTACGTTAGCTCTGCTTGGTAGGTGAGCGCTGGCAGGACATAACATGACATGTTAGCTTACGGATGCGTCTCAGAGCATCAGGCTGCCAGTAGCGCTAAGTATAGCCAGCATCAAACTACAGTACAAACTGATAAAGTTTGCTTGTTGTCACATTTCAAACAACAGTGCAACGTAACTATTGTTAAGTTCATTTCCTTGTAAAAAGTTGTCTTGAACAAAGAAAAGTAGTGTTAAAAAGACGATCTGATCTCCATTCATTTTTTTCAAAACAAACATAACTTGTTAAGTCATGTTATCACAATCATGTGCCCGTGAGTCTGGCCAAAGATGTTGTTGCATCCAATTCAAACAGTCTACACAGCCCCGTAAACATCCAGTGCTACAGATTACCTTAATTTTTCAGTGCTCCTTAGGTGATGTGTATTTCAAAACTGCAATGCCAGCATTTGCTACAGTATTGATTCTTTAACATGTGCATCAGTGCACATATTTGCAAGAAGTACATGACAATTGATTGCTTTATTGATTTTCTGAGTGCAGTCTCATTCATCACTATACCATAGATAAAAAATGGACTTGATATAGGGAGGCAGGTAGCTCTTCAGAGGGCTCAATTAAAGTCATGCCTGAATAGTTGACGCAGATTTATATGTGAGGTGTGATAGAAAACTCGGAACAAAGAGGATGGAGGGTGTTATTATTAATTAAATCAGCCACTCTTTGTTTATAGTCACAACAGTGCTCTAAATCCCACATGAGAACTAAGGACAGGAGTTAAAACTGAATTTTTTGAATACTAGTGTATGTTTTTGAGCATGTTTCTAAGAGGGAGATTGATTCCTGTCTACCTATATTGAGCCAATTGTAATCCCTAACATTCAGACTAGTTGGTCGACAAAGTTATTGACGAGTTGACTGACTCATTTTGATTGGTCTTGTGGAAAACAGTTTGAGTGAAAAGGGTTAGAATCAGTTTGTCAAGTCATGTACCCACATGAAGGTGAACGAACAACTCCAAAGAGGAGAAAGAACCTAAACTGACATTTGAAAAGGTCATCTTTTTAAAGGGAAAAAAAACACAGGTTATACAAACATATGGCCAGAACAAGTTTCTTCACTGTGTAAATGGCATGTTTAACCTTTGTGAAATACTGCAAAGTAAGAGCAAAAATCAGAGGGACATTTAAAACAACAAGACGGAAGTTATCAGTGTTTTATTCTTATAAGCGTGACCTTGAACAAGGCCATGAAAAATACTGGAAACTACCTGTAGACTGACCTAATAACGCCAATAATGTTATCTTATAGACTGAAGAATATATATGACTATATGATTTATTAGTCAATGCTTATGGTACAGTGATAAGTATAAAACAATAAAGCAATGCCATGCACTAGCATTTTTAGCATTGGCTTGCATACTACCTGCAAACATTATAGTCTCAATTTAAAGGCCCTGTGAGTAGTTTATCAGTGATCTTTAAATCATCTTACTTTTATACATCTTCCTTTTCTAAATCCATGGTTTAAAATGGGATCATCCGTGACAAAATTGTTTTTTCCTCAATGCTGTTTCTCAGTATCTGTGGATGAGTCTGACTTTCCAGGGGAGAAAATGAATCCATTGGCAAGTAATCCAAGAATCCCTCTGATGACACTTAACCAGCCAGCAAAGTTTAGTAATGAGAAGGGAGATCTGTGTGTTGATTTAAAATTCTAAAATTCTACAACTTCATTTAGCAGAGGCTTTTGTCCAAAGTGATGTACAACACAAACAAGAATATAAAACAGGAAGAAAAAACCTTAGTAAGTGTGAAGAAATGCTTCAAGTTTTTGTTTGTTAGGCCGCAAGTACTCTGCTATCAAGTGCCCCAAGAAGCCCCCCCCCCCTTTTTTTTTTTTTTAATTTTTAGTATTCTGTCTAAATAACAACTTAAATTCTATATCAGCAATATTGTTCAACAACGTTCAATACTCAGTACTTTCATTCACTAAGAACTGGGTCTGAGACCTTCTGATCCATTCAAACCCCGAGGACAAAAACGAGAAGGGTCAGGTTAAGTGCCTAAGTGCAGGTGAATCTTCAGACATCTTTTAAAAGTAGAAAGGGAATCTGCAGATCGTATGGAGTTGGGTAATTCTGGGATTAATTTTGTAGTAATGGTGGAAACGGGAGTTGAACTTACAAAATTAAAAGAACAGAAGAGCAGAAGAAAGCTATATGGGAAAGTGATAGAGCACAGACTAAAGAAGGGCTAAAGGCTAAAACATGAGCTCTGAAGGCTTAAACACAGATCAAGCTGTTCATGATAATGTTCATTCCAACCTACATGCAGCAGTTATACTGCAGTGATCTGTTCAAACTCTGAGAGTCAATCAATAAAATGAAGAGTGAGGTTACTTAAGCTCTGCTTGTTGAGGTTGGAGTTCGTAGATGAGCTCTGGTAGGACATAACCAGGATTCACTGGTTCATTCATTATGGACACGTCTCAGAGCACTGGGTTGTGAGGAACACTAAACAGTCTGCTCACCTTCTAGACGCTGAGTTTACAAAGTTTGATTGTTGTTACGTTTCAAACAATAGTGCTATGTAACTATTAAAAATTAATTAGTTACCTTGACGTTTTGTATCTAGTAAAAAAAAAAAAAATCTTGAACAAAGAAAAATGGTGTTAAAAAGAAGACTTGCACTCAGGGTGCAGATGGCCTTGCAGTTTTGGTCGCATGTCCTGTTTCCTGTATGTCATTCCCCATTTTTGCCCCATTTCCTACTCTATGCCACTATACTCTCTCAAATATCTGATTAAAGGCCCAAAAGCCAAAAAAACAAAAACAAAAAAACAATCTGCTCTCCATTCATTAAATTCACACTTTGGCAAGAGTCACATCCTCACAAGAGTAGGTGCAATTGCTCATTGGAAACCAAGTTTATCCAAGAAAAACACTATCGATTTTGGCCGAAAGTGCCATTGTTTCAATGCCAAACTGACAGTCCTGAAAGAAACTTTAAATCAAAGACCATTCTTCAGTGAATTCGCATAAAGGTGGATCTGAGGCCAATTCCAGCTGTCATTGACCCACAGGCAGGAAACATCCTGTAAAAGTGTCCAGCCTGTCCCAGGGATAAAATATAGACAAAAAACAAGACACACACACACTTAATGACACACATCTATAGACTCTTTAAAGTGACTGATTATCCTTACAAGGATGATGGGATAAGGTCAGTGTACCCAGAGGGAAGTCACACATACACATGGAGAACATACAAACTTCATTCAAAAAGGCCTTAGCAGGGTTTTGAACCAGGAACCTTCTTACTGTGATGCCGTGCAAGCCACTGCACCTCAGACCAGTCAGGTATGAGTTAATGTTTTTAAACTATCAACTGACTAAACAGCTCTATTGAACTAACAAAGGTGCATAGAGCACCTTAACTAATTCAATCGTCATTTACCTCATAGTCAGCCACATCTTGATGATTCACATCATCACATTCATATCCAATATAGTCTGAGTCAGTCTGCCTCTCAGGAGCAATTTCAGAGAAACAGACCTCTCAAGTGCTATGACAACATCATCTACATGTGTCATCATGTTCCCAACATAAGACAATTTACAGGTTCAAATGACAGATCCTTTTAGCGGTCGATTTGAAGAGGATTTTAGAAGAACAGGTCGAGATGGATGCATTTGTCAACAACACCTCAGGCTTTCATTTGGGAGATAGATTCATATTTCTATTAGATGGAGCTCAACCAAAGTATTGTTGCATCATGGGAGAGCCTGATAATTTGTTTCCCAGTAGATATGCCTGTCAGATGAGAAAACCGCTTCTCCAGATAATATTTATTAACATCGTCACTGCTCAATTTTAAAGATATCTCATTGTGAAACACACATACCACCATACACTATTTTCATTTATGCAGAGTGTTAGCTCTCACTGGAGGCTGACATGGGGAGAATTTCCAATAGGAAAAAATCTATGAAGTGTCTCTTAAAGTTATTCTGCAAACCCCTACCAGTCACATTAATGTTTTTAAGAGCAAAGAAAGCTTTGATCAGGTTTTTCTGTCTAATGGGAAACACTTTGATCATCCAGATAAAAGCAACATCTTAGCCGTGTTGCCACTTGCAAAGTCACTTTGAGCTGCAGACTGTTGGATCTACAACTTGAACAGTTAGAATTACATGACAGTCAATACTGTGTACAGATCTTGCAGAGAAAACTGAAATCTACCTGCATTTGTTGCTGGAAAAAAAAGGGGGAAAATTTTGTGCTCACCCCCTTATAGGTTTTAGCTGACAAGTATATCTTGTTTAATTTTCACAAGTATTACTTGTATTATTCAATCACAGACATGCTATATTCATTTTGAAAAATATTTTATTTGTTTGTATAATTGACAGATTTTAATCTGTTAAATTTGATCTCAATTTTAAATCATCAGTTACATGATCTCTTAAGTAAAAATAATGACAGCCTCAATCCTTTTCTCTTATGTTCAAGAACAACACACACTTTAAAAAAGCCTAAAATACACCCCACCATGCCTGACCTGAAAACACATTTCTGTTGACAGTAAATACATATCTAATATGAAGGTTATTTTGAATACTTCATTCTGATTGGTCAGTACTTTATAGCATCAGGCTAAATGTAGTTGTTAAGTTGTTTAGAGGGGTTGTTGAAGCAGAGGGACCCCTTCAGATGAGACAATCATCCTTTTTTCATGATGGTGTCATGAACATCCTGTCAGGATTCCAGTGACAACTCCCTCAGAATAAATGATTCTCTGCACAGCTCAGAGGACTGGACACTTATCCTTTCTATTCTTGAGTGTTGAGGGGACCTTGCTGTCAGAATACCTGCTTGGTGAGCAATCTCTTAACTATGCCATTGATCTACAGGATTCTTGTCCTGCTGCTGTTTGCAGATCTTTAATCCTAGTTTACAGGATTAAGTTAGAAACAGAGCAGTGGTCTGTTAAAATGCCTGCAGCACAGTTTTTCAACAAATCGGCTTTGTGAGTACCACTTTTATGTATTTGTTAAAAAGAAGCCCATGGACAATGCCTTTCACCAGTGGTATTTTAGAAGTTTCATTTCTTTCCTCATACTTATATGTAGAGTCAACTACATTTAAACATTTAACCTCAATTTTTGGGGTTAAAAATAACATTTATTTTAATTTCTACATTTATAAAATTTAGAACAACAAAATGCACGGAATGAGCCTTTTAGAAACATATTGCTAATGTCATTTCATATTACTCAATGGTTAGAGCTGGTTTTAGGGATTTAATTTACATTTTAAATCCTTAAGATTTATTGATTTTTTGCCTCAAAGCACTAAAGTTTAGACGCAATATATGACCAACATTTTAGGCTTATAGTAATAAAAATATTAACCATTTGTTTTACATACGAATATGGGTGGCAACACTTGTTTTCCAAAACAATGCAAATTATTTCATGTAATGTCTGAAATTGCTGAACATCAAAGGGGGCTATTGAATGTAAAATTTAGTAATAGTCTAGTTTCTTACTAATAAAGAGTACAGTGTGTTTTTAATCTGGAAACAGATGTGGTATCTTTATCACATAAAGACATTACAACCTGCTGTTCTATCATCACATTCCTGAAATAATTATGTTTAGCCACTATGTTATACTCAGGTTCACTGTATGATATTTTATTTGTACATTCTCGACAGTGAACCATTTGGTTCCAATCCTTACAAAGCACATGTCCTGCAGACTCCATTAGGAGGCCCTGTAGCTCCCAAGGTGACATTTTGATGTAGAGCCCCTCTGCACTTTCTGTTTGGTGACAGAACCCAGAGACACTTCATGATTAACAAAAGCACAAATCCATTTGTAGATATCTGTAGGGAGTTTTACAGCCTGTACAGTCAACCATTAGCTGATCCAGCCACTTTATCCAGCTTTTACTTTAATTTATTTTCACTGACTGTAGAAATCAATCAGTATCACGCTGAATGCGCTTGTGTTTGCCAAAGGCTCATTTTCAACGCTTGTGCTTTTGGCCTGATGTTCAATAAACAATGAAAAACAAATTAGCTAGAACTAGAAACACACACTCACACTCTCACACATTTATACAAAAGAGAAAACCCAGACCATACAAAAGGCTTAAAGGAGTAATAAGGCAACATCATATAAAGAACAGCATGTGAAGTTCAGGCGAGTAAACCATGGGTAGTTAACAGCCAGCACAGGTCAGGAGGCAGACTACAAAACAAGATTTACACAATTAGTGTGCCACTGAGCAAAAATGGTTCAAGACTGGTTTTAGAGACACAACAAGTATGAGGTGTTGACTTGGCCCTCTAATTCCCTGCATCTCAATCCACTCAAGCATCTGTGGGGCATGCTGGACAAACAAGTCTGATCCATGGAGGTACCACCTCACAACCTACAGGACTTACACCTGTGGATACATGTCCCATAAGAGCTTCACTCAGAGATGTGCTCAGAGTAAGAAGTCAGAAATGAAGTGAGAAAACAAGACGTATTTGAAATTAAGTTTGGCACACCTCTGGCTTAAGGGTAAGGGGAGAAAAAGAGTAATTTTCCACCTTTTCTGAGCCAAGAACAGATCGCTGCCTGCCTGCCAGGCATGACATTTTATGGATTCACACCTTGTAGCTGCTCAGAGACTCACAGGATTCATCTTTGACTGTTGGGAGAAGCAGACCAGCATAATTATCCTTGTGTTATTGGACAATGGTTAGCCACAGAAAGCTAACAAGCAGGATCACAGCGGCTAAGTGGTGTTCAATAGCTATGCACTTAGAGCTCGACACATACATTTTTTATTTCAGTCACAAATTAACTTCCTTTTGCTCCTCTGCAGACCTGTATCGGAGAACTCAGTTTCAGTGTACCGTTTTCGATACTCATCATTTTCAACCTTTCAGTTACACCCCATGGCTCTTATTAGATGCTGTAAGGTCAGGTGTATACTCAGGTATTATATGGTTGAATCCTGTATACTCTTCCTGCGTTTTTTTCTAGCAATAAACCAGGACAATTTCAAATTTCATCTGCAAAAGGTATACTGTTTATTAATGCAATGATGAATGCTTTATGACTGAGAGGAGACCTATTGCAGCACAAAATGTTAACATGATTTGAATTACACATAATGAATTGGATTAAAGAGGAAGATGTTGAAAGTATTCTTGTGTTATTTGAATAACAGCAGGATGCCAGATAAAGTAGAGGAGGATGTATAAACAGAAGCCTTTAACATAAGGACAGCATTAGCTGGCTGCAGCACTAACTGTGTATCAGTATGAGGTGGGACATATGGTCGTGCTTATACCTAAAAGGCCTCTGAACTATACCTTTTGACAATGAAGATAATAAATCAGGGACATGTTTCTCATGGATTTATCTGTAGTTTTTCACAGAACACTATGAGATGGGGGTTTTCAGTAAATTACAGAATGTCTGAAAATGTGATTAATTTTCATTTTGTATTCATGCTGTTTGTGTTGGGCCTGAAACTGTCGGTGGTAAACCTTGACATATACCAGTGATTATTCAAGCTCTGCATGCACTTTGAAGAATGAGAAAAGCCTCAACTCTCTTTCCAGTGCAAACCTGCTGGGCTCTCTGCTGGTTATAGTGTAAAGGAAGGTCATTACATAGCGATAAAAGTGGAGTTACAGAAGAATGACCCTTATGTCGAGTCAAGTAAAAGAAAATTCTTTCTGTGGACACCCTGACTCAGTTTTTAATCTCTTGCTGGAAGTGCTATGAGCACAATACGAGGACTGTGGTACTCTACAGAGAGTTTATACTGCACTCTGTACTGTTTTTCCATCTTTAATGATGAAGAGTTGATCCAAACAAACCCTCTTACTAAATGTGTCTATCAGATCACCTAACTAGGAAAAATTGAGCTGAAGACAGAGCTATGAACGGTAACGGCAGCAAAAGAACCTCAAGCGTTGGATATAAAACAGACATCCAATAGCTGGTTTTGGTTTTGTCACTGACACACACTGGGGGTTAAAATCACAGATGAACTTGAGAAAGATGCATGGAGGAGGTGAGAACTTGTACGTAGAGCATCTGCTGTAGATAAGTGACCGAGCTAACACTAAGCCCTTCAGTTAACTAAATGAGCCTGTTACAGGAATGTATTCTCATATTTTAAAAGATTGGACGAACATTAGGAGAAATATCATGACATTTGAATGTCTCTACAAATCTTTTAATCTTGTCTTCATCTTGAAGAAATGGGTCGTTGATCAACTGATCTTCTTGAACATATTCAACACTCTTTCTATCCCAGCATCATCTGAAGGCTCCAGGCCATCACAGGCAAAATATCTCTTTGTATAGTCTTAGCCTGAAGGATATTAGCATATTCTCCGTTCACATGAGATTCTCATCCATCCAGGTCAAGGTTATTCTGAAGACTCAAAAACAATGGATGAGAGATGAAACGTTGTCTCGAACTCCACACAGTCCAGTCACCTCGTTTTCAAGTCTTCAGATTAAGCATGAGAGGGAAGACTAAAATTAGCTGCCAATAACTTTCAAAGTTTGTACAAAGATAGAAATTGGATGATAAATTTGTTGTAACTGTAGAGCTGAAATATATACTGTACACCACTGCTTTAAAATCATTGAGCTTGGTAGTTCCGTTTATATCTTAATCCATATATAAACAGCTCTTAGCACCAGCAAATCAAAAACATGTGGATTACAGTCAGGACTGCTTTGAAAACCAAGTAGTTCTTAGGGGTGTGTTTTGTAATTAAATTGTGAATTGAAGTGAAGCCTGCATTCAGAAATAAAATATAAAAACCATCTAAGTCCCACTTCAGTACCCAGGGGCCCAGCAGGATTGTAAGAAAAGGAACTCCTAGTCGTCTTTGAATTTGTATTTGTATTGTTGTTATTGTTACTGTGTAAAGAGAAGGTCAGCCAGCCTCTGGGCTACAGAAACAGGGATATATTGGTTTGGCTTGGCTCAGCTCAGCATGTTGTGGGGACTAAATGTCAGCGCTGCAGCTGAGCTGGTGCTGGAGCCCTGCTGCCTCCCTGGGGGGTTGATGGAGAATCAGGCCAAGCTTGGAAGAATTTATGCATCCCAGATTATACCTCTTCAAATCAAAACGCCAATCCATTACTTAAAATAACTAGGACACAAAAACACAGGGAATAGCCAATATAGGAATGTTTCAATAAGTGTAACTGGGAACTTAAAATACTGCTATGAGACTACTTTTATAGACTTCATTTCCTTATGCAACAAATACAAAATATAGATATGAAAAGTGTAGGAATATGAAGAGCATTTTACTGGGTTTTACTACTTCTGCTGTTGTGATGTGAAACATAATCAAATTACTGTCTGTAGTCTACTGTCACATCACTGTCTAGTTCAGTCATCCTTAGACCTACTTTTTAAATCTTTTTTTTATTACATAGTAAGCTAGCTACTTACACTTTTCACTTTCATATTTCTATTATACTTTTCCACCCTAATCAAGCATAGAAGGTTGAAAACAGAAATTCTTGTTCCCAGGCCATCAGAACCTTTCATGCCCTCAGTCTTTGTCCCTTACGCAGAGTAAAAGAAATAGCATGCCATCAATGCTGATCTCAAACATCAAATTATTGCAGATAAAATAGCTGACACCTAATCATAACCCAGATGTTCCCCTGCAGAGATCTGTCACTGATAGGAGAGAGGGACGCTCCTGCAGGATTGAGTGGGCTGACCTAAAAGTGTCCATGATGTGAGGCCTGTGTATACCTTATGAAAAGACTTGCTGCATGCATGTTATACTAATACTATAGTTTTTTTCTTTTTTAAACTACACAAGGATTATAATCTATCAGATTTGCCATGAGCTGTATAAAATATCCTGTCTCATTGTTAGTCCTCTCCCTGTCTCACCCACACTAACAGTGGATCAATAAAGGCCAGGTCAGATACTTAATCAGTCAATGCGCTTATTGTGACACTATGATTGAATGCTTGGCTCACAGTTTGTCTATCCTGTGCTGTTAAAGTACTACTTTCTAATTCATGTTTTGTTTAATGTAAAACTTGATGTGTGCCAAACGTCTTTGTAAGAAACCACATAGGCCATGCAGGGAGACACAAAGATCACAGAGCCGTTGGCCTTATTACGGACTACATTTAGAGAGCAGCACAAGAAAGAAAATGTTCTTCATGTCTGAAGACCTTTTTATGAATTGAGACATCTTGTACATTCAGAGGACAATGAGGTCAGATCTCTGGTCAAACTTCCTCACAGCAGACGATTAATGGTTGATATATTTAAGTAATGTCAGAGCTAGGGGTTAATTTCTTGGATTCAAATCGCTTCATATGCCTGAAAAGAACACTGATGAGCTCCTGTACTAATGACAATGGCCCTTTTTAATAGTTGCTCTTTTCAATTTGCTCACACAGCTGAACTAGCTGTTCCATTAAATGTCCGTCCATTCATGATAAAGTGGCCATAACTGCCATTTTACTGTGCCATGGTTTTTGTGTGTTCAGTGGTCTATGATTATCTCTGACATAGAAAAATACATAGAACAAAAATAATGTAATGTCCAAGTGGTGCAGTACAGGGCTGCATAATACTTATGCTAATTAATGTCACTGAGGACCTGAACCACGTCAGCAGTGTTGTAAGTCATTATTGATCCATAATGACAAAGGGCACCAGATCATGACCAAGATGATTCAACACGTTTCAAAGTTTGATTTGATTTTTTTCTCAGAATGATCTATACTTTGCTGTATTTTTGGGCTGTTATCAGTGTACAAATTTAATGAAAGGAGTCTTTGTAATAACTCTCAAAATACAGTTGAGTAAGATTTGGCTTTAGTCCCACATGGTCATATTGTGGAGGCTGACGTACCCTCTCTGGTTCTAACCACAAGCAGCTGATCCAGATCTGTGTCTGTTTATGTTAATTAAACACAGACAAGGACCACAAATAGAAACTGACATATCAACAGATTTATACAAATTTAAAGTCTGCATACGGTAAATAGCATGTCAGCACATATATCTCATCTATTACACTGCTGTTGAATGATTACCAGTGATTACTTCTTAATTGGCTAAGCTCTTTGTTGACTTATGAAGTCTTTTCTTATCATAAAGCAAGGATTGTTTTAAGTCTGTCAACTAAGTCATGCAAGGGCTGTGGACTCTATATTCTCTGAACTCTACAACATAGACCTACAGTCCACAGGCAACATGCTCAATCGACAATATGACTAATAAAACCTGATCAACATTTTAAAATGAGTTGAAAAATTGCAATTGCTCGTATCTTTGTCAGGAACAGGCTTTGTGAGATGAGCAGCAGAGCTTGCTCTGCCTTGACTCTTTGGTTTGGTTTTTGTCCAGTGGGTTGGATAACTGAACTCTGAAGAAATAAGTCATATCTCCCAAACTCAGATTTCCGTACTTTCATGCTAAGTTAGATTACAAGTGTAGTATTCAGTATGTACACTGTAATGCTTTTAAATGTAGTCTGACTGTTCTTTTGGATATGTTTGGAAGTATGTTTTGCTGGTTTTTAGTTTCAGAAAGCAGAAGTAAAGCTTATTGCATACAGCTTCCCTAGCATCAACTTATGGTGTGAAAAAGTAGATATTTGGTTTATATTGATTCTTATATTTTTAATAGAAATGAACTGTTATCTGTGAGATGAGTATTGAGTACTACCCATAGACTGTATAATACATGTATGCCGTCCCAGCGACGTCACTTGTCTGTTACTGATGCAGAGTAATGAAGCCCATTGTCAGCAGGGGCCATATTGAAAATGCTGACTCAAGTGGGCTTTGAGCCTCCTTACCAAGAGCTTCAGGGTGCTAGACCTGTCAGCCACATGAGCTGCACCTCTAACTGGACAAACTTATGATCTTAATATTTTCTAAAATGCTTAGTTAGAAAAAAAATTCACCCCATACAGTGTGTACAGATAGTGAAATTTATGATGATGAATTTATTATAAAAAAAGAAAAAGCTATTCAGGCCCAAGCTGTTTTTTGATCCAGGCTGTAAATATGTTTTTTAATGCAGTGAGGTTCTTCTTTTTAGCTTAGTGTGCATGTGGTTTCCAGTCTTTTTTGCTGCCAGCCTCAAGAGGACAATCTGTGAATTGTAACTTTTAGCATTTCCGCAAAGGCTTCAATTTTAAAACCAGATTTTGTCCCTTGGTACTACCTCTGGAACGACTGGAGGGGACAAGAACATCCAGCCTGTCTTTGGTATCATTACACTCTATATGTAACAGATCATTAAACTTTAGCATTGCGCTATGGTAGTTGTAATGCTAACTCATCCCACTGAGTGTTGCCTGCCAAAAACAGTAAAAGAAGACGAACAGCATTAGTGCTGTGCATTGTGGGAAACAGTGTGTTTAGACTGACAATTTGCTTTCTGATAACTGAACTGAAGGACATTTGGGTATTTGTGGCTTACTGCAGATTTTGCTCTTTCACATACTACACACTACATTTTGTCCAAATCTGTACATACTGCTGGTAAAGTAGGTGGTTTAAAAAACAGCCTAGCTCAGTACAAAACAGTAAACATCTCACCTTCATTCTAACCTACTACCATGACTAGTTCATTGAGACTGAGGTTTCAGATATCTCAAGAAATACAGCTGTCTTCGCTTTACTGCTCCTGTAAATGTCTCCTCATCCTTTCCTGCCAAACCAGCTAACAATAACACTTTATTATTTATAGTGAACGCAAAACAACTTGTTTGCATACCCCTTAACTTGGGGGCAGGGTAATAAACTTCAACAAACCTAAACAGTTAGCAGCACAATGCCTGTCCTCATATAGACCCTGCTTTCATCACCAATTTTTTTTTAACTGCAGAGCACAGAGCAGAAACTGCTCTCCTCTCTGTTCCCTTTTCTGCAACTACTGGCACTTTTTTTTATATCATTGATTCTGTACTGACATACATGAACTGAAAAGTCAACAGAATAAAATATGTAGTTATATTCCACTTGTATGAGTGTGTGTGTGTGTGTGTGTGTGTGTGTGTGTGTGTGTGTGTGTGTGTGTGTGTGTGTGTGTGTGTGTGTGTGTGTGCGTGTGTTTGTGTGTGTGTGTGTGTGTGTGTGGGCGCTGCACAACCTGCAGTAGTTCACAACTGTCTGCAGCTCCACAGCTGATCTACTGTTACAACAACTTAAAAATAAATCCTAACACAACTATCATTCATGAACACTAGCACACAACCTCTAAACAAATAAACAGACATGCTAACAGCACCCTCCTCCACAAAGTAACTGCAGGAGTGTGTGTGTGTGTTTCCTCACCTTGTCCAAATTTGTGCGAGTCCCCCTCCTCCACTCCAGTTGTTTCTGCTGCGCTGTCCTTCATGTAAATCCTCTTCATTCATAGCAAGACTCCACATCTCATTCCTGTATGCGTGTGTGTGTGTGTGTGTGTGTATGTGTGTGTGTGTGTGTGTGTGTGTGTGTGTGTGTGAGCAGGTGTACCGGAGGAAGGTGTCAACTAGACTGGCAGTGTTGGAGGAGACAGCAGAGGGGAGGACAGCGTCTTACCAGAGGGAGATTCTTCACCTGCAGAGGCTGCTTGGAGAAAGACAGGAGGCAGAGGAGAGACTGCTGCAGTCCAAACGGTAGGAGGGGAGCGATGAGGAGAGAGAGGGAGAGAGAGAGAGGGAGAGAGAGAGAGAGAGAGAGAGAGGGAGAGAGAGAGCGAGCGAAGGGGTGAGGGAATGGGAGGAGAGAGTGGGGATGATACAAAAGGAGGCAGACTGAATAACTGAAGGAGGATAAGAGGAGAGTGTGTGAATGAAAGGAGAAAAAGAGGAAATGGTGTGTGAAGCATTGGAACAGGAGGGAGGTCAGAGACAGAGTTAAAGTGTGCATTGAGGCAGAGCCGGTCACATAAACAAAACAATTACTGAAAGGAAGCACGGAGAAATGTCTAGACAGTCTGTTTCATCCATTTTTTTCCCTCAAAGAAAGCTTCAGGTTTATACTGATTGAGAGACACTGAAAATTACACATTAAGATCACTGATAGTTTTCTCTGTTATATTTGCAAGTTGAACTGTTCTTAGTTTATGTGAAAAACTTGTTCATTGTGACAAATGCCCATGACTCAGCAGTTCCTCTTATTGGTTTTATGATGCTGCAACCCTTGACTCTCATTAGCTCTGTTTGCAGCTGCAGCAAGGAGCTGTAGTCAGCAACAAGCTCTGATAAACCCACTTAATGATGCCTGCAACGAGCATATGACAAAAAATGTTGGGCTGTTAGCTGATAAATGTGGCGCTCTGTTGAAAAGCCAGAAAGTCATCCTCACTTAGCTGTTGTTGGGGAGAAATAATGAGTCTTATAGAGTGTGTTGGATGAATAATCTTAGATGACTGAAAATCCTGGTGCGTTAAGGATGCACGGGCTGTCAATAAACAATTTCACATCTTCATCCTTACTAGTCCACAGCAAAATTACCTGTCTGGTAATTCTTGGGCTAGAGTGACAAATAATGTCTGAATGAACTTGTTACTCAACCTTTCAGTAAATCAGTTTGCAGGCTAGATAGTTGCAGCTTCAAGAGGTGTAAAGTTCATTTTGCAAAACATCTTTTGCTTTGACAGCATTTTCTATGAAAGGACTAAAGTCCTTGAGTTTTTTGCCTGATCACTCAAAATTTATTTCAAACTTCACAAACAAGAGAGCGACCCAATCCTGGTCAACTGAGCAACAAACCTGCTGTCACTTCTAATCTTCTGTACTCTATGTCATTGTTAAATATGTGCTGAATGTGCTTTTCCTATAATAACTTTTCTTTGCTTACAACCGATTAACCTACCCTTTTGTTTTCACGAAAGTTCTTCTAGAGATAGATGTTGCAAATTAGCATCTGCTGCTAACATTACAATACTTGCATAGAGTGTTTTCACGTGACATCATCAATTCAGAGGTCGGCCATGTTGGATGAACAGAATGGAATTGAGCTTGCAGGTGTACAGGATTATTGAGAATTGGGGTGAGGTGTGCAAACAATCGTCCAAAGAACCAAGGAGATTGTGGCTAGCCAAGCTCCACCAGGATTTCCAAGGCAATGATCTCGACAATGTTCAAGTCTGTTCCCAGCATTTCTTGTCCCAGGCACTCATGCAACTGATGCTTAATGTTTCAGCTTTCCGTCTGATGGATTCAAAGTATCAACAGCTTCTGCTTCTAGGGTGTTCATTGATGTCATCAGTTTATTTGAATGAAACCATTTGAAATGTGGCCAGAAAAAGAGGAGTTGAAGAAAACCATGCCATTGTTCATATTTTCACATGTTGCAGGCGTGAAATGCCGCTTTTATATTAGTTTTTAACTTTAGAGAAGCCACCTGCTTCACAGCAGGACTGTCAGTCACAAATCCATGTCGGTTAAAAATGTATGAATATTTTTTTATTTACTGTAGGCCCTTTAGATGGTTGTGTCTAAAGCACAAACACCTGCCACTTGCGGGGGCTGTGGCTCCTGTTATGCTCTAGCCTCCTCTGCTCCCTTACTTTAATGAGGGGAGACAGAAGAAAACAGAGAACACACTAAGACAGATGTTTAAAAAAAGGACAGGGGAGGAAGAGCAAGGGCTGTCAGTAATTGGATCTTGAAAATAAAGATTATGAAGGCTGTTTCTGGTTAAACCAGCATATTATCATGTGACTGGAGCAATGCAGAGCCAGCACAGGTACTGTATGAGCACATTTACTTGCAAGAATTGATGGCTGATGGTGGTAGGTCTTAGCCACGCTCAGCAAACCAACATCATTTACCTGCTGACTTCATGACTCCCTGTTTAGCTGTCTTAAATATTTTGTGCTCCATTTCATTGTTTTCAAAGTGTTTTCATACCTTAAGACTTCATTAGTGGAGTAAGGGATTTCTCTTTAAATTGCCAAAAACTAGTCAATCATGACATTTCTGCTGCCTGTCCATGAATAAAAGGCTCAGTGCTAACAATGTCAGCACAAGGTGATAATATTGTATGTTCAAGCAAAGCTTGAACTCCTGGAACATTTTGTATCTGTATGTTTCCATGTTCATGACGCACATGCTGACATATCTGAATCCTATGCACACGGCAGATAACACAGCTTGACTAAATTTCCATCTCCATGGAGTCGACCCCCACTGATCCTCCAACTCCCTCTTTTTATGCTGATTCACGGACTCTGGATTTCTGGAGGTGAAGCATCCTTACATTCTTTCAAATGCTGTCACATAAACAGCCTGAAGCTTTTTTATTTTAGGATTACAAAGAGATACCTGCTGCTGTGACATACTACAACTCCAGTTCCAATGAAGTTGGGACGTTGTGTCAAATTTGCAAAACCTTTTTAACCCTATATTCAATTCAATACACTACAAAAACAAGATGTTTTTTGTTCAAACTGATAAACTTTGGGTTTTTTTTTTTTTTTTTTTTTTTTTTGCAAATATTCTCTCATTTTGAATTTTGAAGGTGCTTCTTACTTCCTCTTTTCTGCAAGCGCTTGGCTGTAAAACAGTGAAGTACTCAGAATGCCAGAACAAGTCCCTCACTTACTGGAAAAAATTGAGAGACCAGTTCAGTTGTGACAGAATGTCAGGGAGGGATTTTTCTTTACTGTTACAGGGCCACAACCTTTGTTGAAGACCAAACTGTCCATTTTTCTTCTGGAAAAATGTACCACTTCCCCTTCTTTCTCCCGTTAGTCTGTTTTTAGCTCGGCCTCTGGGCGTGCTGCCCGCCTCTATCACGTGAAAGCTAGCTAATCAGATTGTTAGAAGATCCTGTCCTGATGGACCCTGAGGGCATATTAATGACAAATAACACACACTACCACCCTCGTCACTCATGCCGTTAACCTAAAGACTTCATTGCTCTACAAACTGCTTCATTGCTTTGTTCAGATCAGCTTGAATGCACTCTGCTCCTTGCGTTGTGTGTTTACTGTCCCCACGATGATGGCAGTGTATGTCAACTTTATCAGCCTCACCAAAAGCCATGATAAGTTTGTGTGTGGTTCCTGTTTGATTTTGAGATAGCAGTTGTCTTTTTTCTCTTCTGCTGCAGTACAAGTTAAGCTGCGTAGCCATCCACACTGCTGAAATTAAACTTTTAACCTCCACACAGGAAAAATCTTATCCTGCCTGCTTCTTTTCTCTCTCTGATCCTCTGCTCTGTATTCTGCCCGTGTTTCAGAAGCAGATACGCTGATAGCTTGTGATAGCTTCTGCCTGCTGAGATCTATGCAGCCTTCAGAGAAACAGCACTGCTCGATACTTCCAGAAGCTCAGAGGGAAACTCTGCCTACAGTTTGCTGATTCTTTACCCCCTAAAGGCAGAACTGTTCTCTCTGTGTCCTGCAACAAACACATTTGCACGCACTACTTCCAAAGATCTGTATTCAAGTAGTCAAAGTTTTTGAGAGATTTGCGTCCTAATACTCCATCTTTCATTTCTGAAGTCTGCTCACTAAGGAACCTGGTTAGATCCAATGTATTACTTCTTAAACAGTAGGCGTATTGTTATGGTCATACAAGTTTAGGGGTACAGTTTTAGGCTTTTACTGCAGTGTGAGTCTGTGTGAGTTTAAAATATATTTCAGCCTGATGCAGCACTATAAATTCACTCCTTCTCCTTATCAGCCTGTTTGAACCTGTGGTTGCTGCAGTGTTAATCGCTGCTGTTTTATACACACTGTATAAATCGCTGATGTTACTTTATGTTAACGGTGTGCACACTTGGGGCCTCATACATATTTAATCTGGAAGTCCATGAATGCGGATAAACATATTTTAGCAGTGCTTACTGTTCCCTCGGTTCAGAAGTGGATCTGAGGCTGCTGCAGAGAGGAACTGAGAATAAGATGACTGAGACGCTCCGACTGTTGTGTCCCCTGTTTGGCGTGAGCTGTAGTCAGAAGCTGAGGGAAAGGTTTATACTGTGAGGATCAAGTTGGCAGTGATGGTGACCTGTTTAAGTGGAGCTTCTGTTCTCACTGCCTGTTGCTCTCAGGCCTTTCTCATTTGTTTTGTAGTGTGAAGACAGTACAGTTTCAAGTCTGGTATCTACACTCTGTAAGAGTATTTTAGCAGCAACACTGTGTTTACAGTGATAATCCACACTCTGTTTGTAGCGCTGTAAACAGAAGCAACACTACAGACAGACTACCACTTTTCCAGCCATTTCCAGCCATTCAGTAATTTTTTTCAACACAGAAACCAAATGTGATAGTATAATGTGCTGAAACATAAGGTGGAGAGCAAAGAAATAAACACTAGATGTTAGTTTTTGCAGTGCGCAAGTGGGTCCATGAAGGAACTTTGTAGAACTCCAAAAACCAGGGATGCATTTGATGAGGTATTATTGTGTACCATCCCACAGACAGAAGAACCACTCTGAAGCTGGGACAGAAATAACCACGCCATCTAATGGTGGTCGACCGTATTGTACGCAGCACTAAGGTCCGGAAAAAAACAGAACCAAGCATTCTTCTGTTTGGGTTCAAAATAATGAGCTGGTTCTTTTCATATGTGCTTTTCCTCAAGGACAATTACAACAGACAGCGTCAAAGTAAACATCAGTGCACACATCTTTACTCTGATATAAACTGACTATATTCAAATGGCGGTCCTTTTCCTCTGAAGTCATATGGATCGGGAAGCTTGAATGCATCCATTCAAGTGTCATCCTGTCACTATTCCCGATTGATCAACAACAGAAGACAACGGATCACATAAATCCAAGGGTCAGTGGGCAATATTTAAAATTTAAACAGAATATAGAGTATCAGATCTTGAATCAACAGAAGGTAATTTACCTCCAGCTCAAAACATTCATCCTACACAAACATGTAGGCTGTACACAAAGACGTCACATAAGCTGTTGGTTTTACACTTGTCATTGTGAATGCTCACTGTTATGTTATACAGCTATAAGTCCAAACACAGAACAACTAATTGTTTCAGTGGCTGAAATGTAAAAAGCACTGATAACAGTGCTTTAATGCACCACCCATCATAACAGGTACCAGCACAGAAGGTAATTACATGACGTGCTGTCAGCTTGCTGTCATTATTTTCCCTTCACCTTTCCCTCTCTGTAAAATAACAGGTTGGCAACGTAGCTGAAAATGAATTGCTTTTGTAAGACCAAAAGACAAAAAATAAAACAAGTAGTGAGAGGTAGCACATCAAAACATCCTATATAATTCTTCACATGGTTCTTTCTCCCAGGTGTATCTGTAAGTGAATGAGTCAGAGTGTGTGCATATTTCAGCCATGAACTGGATGTGTGTTGGGAGGAGGAAATGAGTGGAGGATTTAATACAGTTTGCAATGGAGATAACAGACAGTACATTTTCATGCAGCTTCAGAAATTGGACTATGAGTTTAGTCAGCGCGAGATTGGACTATTAATGCATGCAAACAGCTTAGCCTGACTGAATACGGACTTCACATAACTCGATTAACACACCTGGATAATGCAGTTGCTATTGGGGGCTGCGGTGGGATTCGGCAGGTCTCGGTACACATTGGCATTCAGTTGGAAAAGGAGGTAGATGACTATGATAAATAAGGTCGCAGTGACAGAATGGTTTCAGTGCAACTCTCCCTGTCTTATGATTACAAAATACCGTAAACTAGATAAGTACTTCATTTAATGACGAAAGCAAATGACTGAACAGTAGGGGTGGGAACAGTTCACAAAATCAGTTGTCCAGATCATATCGCATTTTTGTGGTCATGGTTTTCAGTTTGGTTCAGTGTACATTGTTGTTGTTTTTAACACCCCAGAAAACAGTATTTCCCAATAATTCACAATTAACTGTTTCTTTTTTAAATCAAATATATCATGTTAAGTCATGTAAAACCTGAAAGAATGAGTTCACCATTTGATACATCATTAAAGCTGGGTGAGACATTTGGTGAGACAGGAAGCTGGGTAAAAACACTTTTAGTATGTTTAGAACTACAAATCCACTTTCTTTTGTGAAATTTAGTCCCAGAATCAACAAATAAGTGACAAATACCCCAACTATTCAATAGTAGCTCACTCCGCCATGGCAATGGATTTGTATCGACAGCCTCTAACAAAGTTACATAACTCTGAGTCTTTGGACTCATTGTCGAGTTCAAACATTATCCTGCCTATTTGTTATAATTTAAATGAAACAGTGCGTTCCCAACAAATGAGGCTTTCAACAAGGTGAACAAGATTTCTACAGGAATATTTAAGTCTCACATTTGTCTTCAATCATTTCTCCTCCTTCTCTAAGCTTTGACGTCAACTCACCTTTAAACAGAGACAATTTTTAAATGTCCCAACTTTTAACACCATTGCAATTATTACTACCTACTCTGGTTGGATGGTTGATTTGGTATGCTGTCTTTGGGATCAATTTGTGCCTGGCGTTGGTCTTTTGGTATTGACCCATCAGAATCATTCTGATGACACATCCTGGTAAATAATAATCTGTTAACCTGGCTCATACAGAGAAAATCTGCTCAGTTCAGTGTCTGAAACTGGGTTTGAATGTTCAAATTCTTCCAAGTAGAATACTGACTCTCAGTCAATCAGTTATTTAAAATGATGTGAATGCAGTCAGACACCTCGGCAAAGCACTGTGATTGCTCCTTCTTTTACATCCACTTTTCCCTGCAGTGCACTCGCTGATTGCAGTTAATGAAAAATATGGAACTTCTGAAGTGTATTAAAATATGGTGAGAGGTATTTTTTAATATTGTGGGCTTTTTGGGTAGTGACGGTTTCCAAAAAGTCTTATTCAAACCACCCACACTCTCTGCAGTCTAGTATTTTGATATGGAGGAATTAGTGCCATCACTACTTTTTGAGTTTTGTACATTATAGATAAGGTCTTAAATGGAACTGTGTTTGTTGTAGCAGCAAGTTTGTCCCTAGGATTGAGAACTTAATAAAACAAGACAGCCCAGATTTATCTCCTGACACTTTGAAGCAGATTATATAGAGTCCTCAGGATTTTCACTTTATAAGAGCATGGAAGACTTCAGGAGGGTTTTTCCTGTGGTTGCAGATCGGGGTGATCAGTAAAGCAGCCATATTGATGTATGAATAGGCCTGAATGTTTTACATATGCACTAACAAGGCACAAAGTGTGAAGATTTAGGCCCTGGTCAGATTTTTGAGTCTTTCAACCAATTTTGTTGACCATAGATTGTTTGCTGTGCAGAGTTCAGCAAGGCGCAAGGGCTAATAACTTCAAAGGGCTGTCCAGGAAGTGCTGCATTTCTGAGGAAGGTTAACATGACTTGATATTTTTTTTAAACCAGAGCAGCCCCTGGTGCTTGGACTTTTAAACTATATCTGATTATAGACAGCCCCGTCAGCTGCCACTGACTGGATGGATACATTTCAGATGTAAAAAATGCCGGTCACTTTGCATCCTCTTGCGCTGTGAAAGCAGATTGAGAGCACACCTGCATTATGATCACCATTGCAATCGTTTCCCTATAAACTTGTGTTTATCTCTGTCCTTCTTCCTTGTCAGGTGACGAGGTTTCCCTCCAAACTCAATAAAGGATTTAACATTTTTAATGTTTTGTACAGCTTAGTTCTGACTTTTTAAAAGCCTCTGAATTATGTTTTTTGGTGGTTTATGATCAACTTTCATCGATGAGGATTGAATGGCTATGTAAGTAACCATAGTTCATGTATAAAACACTCTTTTTTTAATCACGTACTAAAACCATTAGTTCTGACTTTAACAGCCATTATAATGTTTCTTTTAAAACTATGATTGTAAAAACTATGTTGATGAGTGCTTTACAAAGCATGACTTTTCCATTTACAAAGAACTTTAAACCTTGGATGCAACTTTAATGATTTGAATGGTTACTTTAAACTCATCTGATTCACCTGCAGGGTGAAACGGAGAGAGAGAAAAGGCACACACAGAACAAGGAAACAAACAGCCATAACTGTGATGGGGCTACATTAATGCATGTTCCAGGAGATTAGTTCTTAACCCTTCATTGGTAAACATATCATATATTATACATGAGTTTAAAGATTTCTGTCTCATTAACATGATAAATATTTTAATTAAAAACCTGTTAAAAAATATTTTTAAAAATGTATTCTACCCCTTTGAGGATTATCGTTCCACTACAGGCAGCTAGAGTTGTATTTTGGCCCTTTTCTAAATAGCTCCTCTCAGGAAATTATCCACATGCTTTTTTCAGGAAAATCACTGATCATTTTCAAGAAGTTGTAAGAATAACATCTGAACTGTTGCTCAATTGCATTTCAAATGATGAATTTACGTTTGTCTAACATCTCTCAACAATTATACCATAAGCATCACATAAAAAAATGGTCTTTACAGTCTCTGCTGGGGCATCAAATTTATTTAATGATCTCAAGAGCAGTCACATGAATTTGGGAGACAACCTTACCTGTGGCCGGATATTCACCTCTGAGTGAATTTTACATCTCTGATTGGATCAAATTACCTAAATTTCCTATCTGGAAACTCATTCACTATCCCCATGTGAGGCTATGTAGTTAAACTTTACACGTGACCAGGGGATGCGATCAGACCTTCAATAATTTAATCACTCAGTTAAAAGGCTTCCTGCTCACCTTTTTCCTTAGAGGTCTCTGGAATTGTCTGAGGAAATCAGTCCTTCTCTCCACTCTCCCATTGCACAGACTCTGAGAGAATGTCGTCCTCGGGGTCCAGCACCAATTGAAATAAACTACCCAATTCTTTGGTCGAACACCTCCCAAGAATCACATGAAAAGGAACTATTTCTAAGCTCAGCATTTTACTCTGGTCACATGAGGAGTTTACAGCACTGGTCTTAAAGTAAGACTTGGAGAGACTTAAAGTGAACTAACTCAGGTGTGTCTTTACCACATACAGACTCATGCTGTTTGTTCACCCTTTCTGTTTTTTTATTCTCTCTCATTTCTGAATCAATTACTTGTGCTCTGATAAGTTTAACTGTTTTTATGTGAGGGTCTTTTTTCAGACCTTTGCTAAGTTTTTTCTTACTCTCTGTCACAATATGAGGTCAAACTTGTCTGACACACTTTCCTGCTCTCTCTTCTCTCTGCCTCTCCAGGGAGATGGAGAAAGAGCTGGAGGTTGTGTGGCAGGCAGCTACAAGAGAGAACCAGAAGATGAGAAAAACACTTGACTCCACACTCACTACAAACCTCTACAGTCCAGATGAGGCCACTACATCCAACCAGCAGCAGGCACACAGCTCAGAACCTCTCCTCTTGGACTTTCATCAAAGCCCTGTGCTTCAGAAAAGGGTCATGTTCACTTCTGACTTAGATTACCAAAACAGTTCCTCTGAAGAGAAGCAAAAGCATGGGCTGGATTTCTACTGCTGACACCTTAGGAGCCATAACCTGCACTACAGGTGTGTTCACTAATACTGGGGAGACACAGGGTGTTAGTTAAGTCTTGAACACTAAAAAATACACAAGTAAAAGCAAACGCTGGATTAGCTGTCTTTCAAAATATCACCTTTAAATTGCACTATTCTTTGAGATAATTTTCCACAAGTGAGGAGGCCCTAATATCCTTGGGGAGCTCACCAAACTTTTCTTTGGCCTCAAAGGAAAACTTTGTGAAGACATCAGAGTTGCAGGGTACAAGGTAATTTTTAAACACATTTTACTTTCTCTTATTTCTTGAGATCATGAGCTAATTCTGGGGTTCTTAAAATCTGATCAAAAGGTTGATTGCTTTTGATAGCTAGAAGACGGCATGTCAAGCTCCTCAAGGTAAGTGAAGCCTATTTCTGTGATACAAAGCACAAATAAATTCACTCACCATCTCAAGAAAATTAAATGTGTTTAGTCATGACCTTCAAAGGCTTCCATGGCAGACAGAAAAATATTTTATCACTCAGCTGACTTTACAGCTAATTTTTTTAAGTGTTGCCAAGTTTAATTCTATAAACAAACTGTATAGAAGCCATCATTTTACTGTTATTATTTAAGTGTCTTTTGTGTCTTTGGTGAAGTCTCAGGGTTTTATAGACCATGCCAAGAACAGGAGATAACAGGTTCATCCAGCAGTGAAGACAGTTTCATTAAGTTGAGTCGACAGAACACAGCCAGTGTTGCCATCTGCTGGACACATGTGGTAATGTTGTCACAGTTTCATCATCAGACTTCACAAGGTGTTGAGTTAAAGTACATGTTGCACTGATGCACTTATATTTATGTATTTAGATTTGGCTCTGTTTATTGAAACTACACCTGTAAATAATTAAAGTGTTTTAGACAAATTCATGCAATGACCAGTTTTAATTTTATGAAAATGAAACTTCTCTTGTCATTATATTATATTTCCCTTTTTTTCAATTAAAAAAAAAGATATATGAAGGAAAAAATGACTGGTTTCCACCTTTTCTGTGACTTTAATGCAAGGAAACTTTGTATTATACCTTCATCATACAACTGGATGTGATGGAAATTTTCTACTGTCTTTACTGGCATCAGGGAAATCCTTACAAGGTCAGGAATAGATACACATAACAACCTCAGGAATGATGAATACTGAACATCCAAAGTGGTTTGTTAGAATTGACTTTGCATGGCACTACTCATTCAAGTATGTGTTTTTTTTTTGTTTGTTTGTTTTTTTTGGCACTTCGCCTCGGCCGAACTATATAAACTGTTTTCAACTCAAACCATCTGATTCTCCAGAATTTAATTTTCATGTATTCTCTCCTGCTGGCTTTTAGTTGATGTTAAAGAAAGTTAACTCATCCAAAACACATAAATCTACATTTGGGTACAAATAAAATAACCTTTAACTGTGAACAAACACACATATTTGACACTCAAGTGAATTGAAAC
The DNA here is from genome assembly GCA_030710495.1 of Labroides dimidiatus. Taxonomy (NCBI): domain Eukaryota; kingdom Metazoa; phylum Chordata; class Actinopteri; order Labriformes; family Labridae; genus Labroides; species Labroides dimidiatus. The sequence goes on along the minus strand of CM061144.1, from coordinate 26,035,232 downwards.
AAGAGTTGTACCAACTCCAAGGTTCCCTTCTCAAAAAGTAGAGCAAATGTCCAAAAGTAATCCTGCTTACGTAAAAGGGCCATTTTTTCCTGAAATTTTACTGTGAGAAAAATAACCCTTTCCCCCACATTTTGAACGAAAATCAAGTTTGAGAAAACCCAGTGGGGGCACTCCAAGGGACCTCACGGTGACACCCTGTGAGTGTTTCGTCCTCCAGAAGAGGGGTACCCCTTCTGGAGTTTACCCAATTGGAAAAAAGGAGAAAAGGCACTGTTCTTTTCCTGAAATTTTGCTGTGGGGGAAAAGCACTTTTCCCCAAAATTTTTACTGAAAGTCAGCTTTTGAGAAAACTCACTTAGACACTCCTAGAAACCTCACAGTGACACCCCTGCACGTATTTAAGAAATTAAGTGGTGCACTTTGTCCATCCCAGCCTCAGATGATTATCCCTGACCGCCAGTGAACTCTGTGTCCTACAGGTGGCAGAGTTGGACCATCCCGATGTGCTGAAGCATAGGCAGCACAGCAACACAAACCATGAGGAACTTCTTGATTTAGTAGCAGTGAGCAATGGTTTTAGTTTCAATAATCTGGTTCATTCCAGTAGGGTTGCAAGGCTCATAGACTGCATAATAAGTGGACACAGTCTCCATGACATCACCCATGTGGTTTTTAAACAGTTTTGAAGTAAAGCGCCTGGTACTACCATTTTGGAAATGAGGCGGGCTTTGAGCCTTTTCCACTAACAGCTATAGGCAGCTGTCAGTCACGTGAGCTGAACCTCTGATTGGGCAAACTGGTGTTCTAAATATCTTGTAAATTGGATAATTATAAGAAAAAAATCTCCCCCTGTACAGTGTGTGCTTTCAGAGAAATTAAAGGGTTACCCAGCAAATTCAGGATGGAATATTTTATTACATGGTATATTACATAATAAATTTAGATAGAAACAACAAAATTCCAACTCTGGCAGCAACTTTCCAGACGCTTCTTCATTTGCTGTTCAACATTAATCTCTTGATCCTTCAGGTTTTCAGTCCTGAGATTTTGATTTTCCCTCCTGAGCCCTTCTTGCAATCCAGACTCTAGATGTTTCCAAACTTCTCTCTGTTGAAGTCAGTGAAGTTCCACAGAGTCCTGACATTGATTTGAGAGAGGTCATGCTCCTGTCTTCCATCCAGAGGAAACTTGTGGAGATTACCAGTTGAAATGTAGATCTCCTTTTCAAGTTTAACTTACACATGACACTTCAGATACTTTTTACATCATAAACAAACACTTCTATGTGGAATGAAATGTTCCCATATGAAATGTACACAGGTCTATTTATATCTAAGTGAAGAAAATTTACATTTACCCATGAAATATTTCATCCTAAATTTTGCTGGGTCACCGTTTTAGCTTTTCAGGCGGGCTGTAAACATGTTTAATTCTGCTATAAAAATGCTTGTTTTCTTCTTCTTTTTCTTCCTTTTTCTTTCCTTATGTGTATGGTTTCAGCTACTTCCAGAGTCAGCCTCAAGCACACTGCAGATTTTAGCACTTTTGCATCACCTCATATTGTTAAACCAGAGTTTGCCGCTTGGTAGGCCTATATACGATCTAGTTTTTCATACAGTCTGTTTTATTTTGAAAGTCTCGGGCTCTTTTTAGGTAGTTTCCGTGCACTACTTCCTCTCCCGCTCGATCTTCTCTGCTCTCAATTTACGCGTCACAGGTCCGGCATCCGGCAAAATAGGATGGCTGCGGATTAGATGCGACCTGTGAGAACAGCCACAACAGAATGGATCCGGTGTAAGTTGACTCATTGACAGTGAAACCTATCTGATCCGGTGCCGTGACGGAGCGGAGCTGCAACGCAGACGCATGTATTTCAGCCGTAATGCCCTAACAAGTTTGAGGACATTAATAAATAATCATCCGTTAAATGCCAAAATCAGAGGAGAGTTGAAACGTGGAGATGCAGAACTAACAGATGAGGATCAGTAAACAGCGCCTGTGGGAGAGCGGAAACGTTGCTGCCTTCCCATGATTACTACAGTAGTTAGACTGAAAATGATGAAACACATCATAATGAATAATGAACGTGCCCCTCTCACACGGTCGATAAATCCTATTTCATAGCTTCGGGCAGTTTTAGGTGGGGCGTTATCTTTTATGTTCCTCAGTGCCTGATTTGACTTTGATAATCAATCAAACCACTCAAATGTCAAAATAATATCTGACCATTGTGTTTGTTTTTATTGTCTTTCTTTCATGACATGAACTTCAGTGAAAAGCAGCTCTTGATGTGCACGAAAGAGTCTTTAGGAATTTAAACCAGATTACGCACACTGCAAACATTCAGTTTTCTTATTTTGTGAGGGAAAAAAAGGTGGAGATTCCTGGCATGTCTTTTTGGAATGATCATAAACTTGAGAGGCACTGAAAAAGAAATCTACTTTAATGTTAGTCTGAGTTATGATACCTGAACTTAAAAGCAAATATACAGATTTAAATGATGCTGATGTAAAAAAAAAAAAAAAAAAAAAAAAAAAAAAAAAAGCACCAGGTGCATCAGATTTGGAGAAACGTAATCTGACAACATTTCTCTGGAGCTTTAGTGTTAATGGAGATAAACTGGAAAGGCACTTGCCAAAAATGTTACAGCTTATTAAATAAGGATACATTAAGTTATGTTTGGCTTTGGTCTGTCTAATCAGAAAGATTTTTTTGTCTAACCTGTGTTTATTGTTTGTATTGATTTTAACAACTTTAAAGTGTCTTTGATTTCTTGAAAAGCGTTATATAAATAAAATGTATTTTTATTGTTATTCTTATTATAACAAAACTTCTCTGACCAGGCTGGAAATGGGCCACACTTTGTTTTGTCGAAGACTGTTAAAAGACAAATGGCTCCAAATAAATTACCTTCTTTCTGAAAACCAAAGCTGGGATGTGATAAAGAAAATCCAAAGAAATCACAGAACCACGTTTAACCAGAGTGAAACCAGAATCACAAAAATAAATAAATGAATAAATTAATGAATAAATTAATGAATAAATGAATAAATAAATTAATTAATTAATTAAAAAATATATATATAAAAACCCATCATGTTATGGCCAATGTTCAACTTTGAAAGAGTGAGAAAGTCTCCTTCTCAGCATGACGCATCACTTTAAATCATGTTCCGTTATTTAGACTTCTGCATATTAAGCTCACTGCTACCTCATACATTTATCATTGTTCAAATGATTCAGATTATTTTGGTTAAATCACTGTATCATCCTCTAAGGAAGGAGGAGGTTTGGCCTCTGAACAGGCCAACCTTTGATCTCTATAAAAGCAGCCTGTGCAACACAGAGAGTAAAACATTGCACCAGTGTCAGCACTATGGTCAGTACCGACAGGGCGCTGTGACCCTCACTTGTCCTCCACACAGAGGTACTGTTTCATTTGGATACTTTCCAGCAGAGCTTTACCAGGTTTGATCTACTTTGAATGTTTATAGTTTATTCCTGTGATTTTTTTTCATTGGTTTTAATGTGGTTTGGTCTCTTTCTGTTCTGGATATGTAACTTTAAATTTGATTTATTATCTGATGCACTAAAAAAAATGCAGCATTGGCTTTGAAAAAATGTATTATGCTAATCAGTTTCAAATAAATGTATTAGTTCAGTTGAAAACAATCATTTCAAGTTCAACTCAGTTTGCCCTAAAATAATTTTCAGCTAATATAATACATTGACAAGGAACCTGTTGACATATTAAATTAGTTCAAGTCAGTGTTTCAATTTTTTCAGTGTGAAGCTCAACTCAACTTGATTCAGCACTTTAAAAAAAAAAAAATTATCCCTTAAACTTGAATTGAGTTTTTTACAGGTGGAAGTGAAGTGTGTGCAATCATCCTGATTGTTTAACTTTATTACATCTGACCTGAATGTACTGAACAGAATAACAGGAATAACTTCACTTCAGCATTATGGATTTATTTAAATATGGTCCACATGCCCAAATTTAAAGCAGAAGTTGCACCAGAGCAGAGCTGTTTTTGGATAAAGAAATCATTTTATACAGAAGTGGTCTGAAGTGATAGAGAAGTAGACTTAAAAGTCAGTAAAAAAAAAACTTACAGAATAAATATAGGGAAAACCTCAGTCCAAAGACAAAAAGAGCAGTGTCAGTGTGAGCTTGCAGACTGCTGTTAATCGTGTTTTTGTTGGTTTTAGTTAGTGAGCTGTGGTGTCAGTGTAAAAAGGTCCTTTCTCCATCTGAGAGTAGAAGTATTATTTCTCCTCATAAACACACTTCAGCTTTTGATCTTGCTTTTCATAATTTATCAGCCTGTCAGTAACAGTTTCATCTGAAATTTGAAGCTCTTTTTTTATATATAACTTTAAATATATTTTTTTCTGTGAAACATAAATCTTGGCCGGCTGTGATTCAGTGGTAGAGCCGTCGCCTCTCAATCAGAAGTGTCCTTGAGCGAGACACTGAACCCCAAATTGCTTTCACTGTTGATTAGGGATGTGTGGGTGGATATGAATATGTGAGCTAAATTTGATGGCTCCCTTCAATAGAAGTCTCTGCCTTCAGTGTGTAAATGTGGTGTGGATGGCTGATGGGTAAAAGTCCTTTGAGTGGTCAGAAAGACTAGAAAAGTGTTATATCAGTATAACTTGTCCTTCTACCATAAACCAAAGTGTAGTTACTGTATAACATTTCATTATACCCCACAAATGCTCACAGCAGTCAGTGTCACTGTTAATTTATGTTTTGTCGCAGTAGATGTGAGAGAATTTACATGGAAATGTTACATGATAACCACTTCAGCTAGACAAAGTTAAAAGTCAATATCAGTCAATATCAGGCCAGTAGGCTACTTAAAGGAACAGAATCATGTTCATATAAACAGTGTGTGTACAGTTCAATAAATATTCATACACCTATTTAAGGCAGACAGCAGATAGATTTGAGACATTTCTTTTTTTTTATTCAACACATTGGTTTTAAAATTTTGTTTTTAGATTATTATGGCTTGCCATATAAGAAGGCTTAATTGAAGTGCACTGTGTACACTCTGCATTTACTAAACGGTGATGGATTTTAGACTTACAGGGAAGCTTCTTTAAGTGTCAACATTGGATGCACTTTCTATGCTTCTTGATAACTGTCCAATTTATGGTGAATGTTAACCCTTCCTGCAATGAACTATGGGAATTCCCTTTTACTAAGTCTGCAGACATATTCATTTTCAGAAACAGTACATTGAGGGTTTTTGAAGTCTGCAGAAGTCCCTTGTGCACTTTATGTATTTGACAATGGGACTGCTCTTAATCCTCATGCACTAAGCAGAACTGGGCTTTTCAGTGTCCAAAGAATTGTCTTGATCGCAGATTAAATGTTAATTACTTTCACTTACAATCAGTGTATTGGTTTATTTCAGCAGGACACGATGAAATCGGACTATTCTTTGGACAAGAATGGGAGCACTCAAGGAGTCTCTTTTGTGAGTATTATAAAAACAGCAGGTTCACCCAGAAGTCTCATGACCTCTCCACATGCTGCTCTCACTGCCTGACTTTGCTTCCTCTCTATTGTTCCTCTGACATCCCGTGTTTTCATTCTGGAGCTGTTTGATCCCCTTCTTCCACATTTTTTTTAAACTCTGCTCCTGCTTCTTCTCTGAATGTTTGTTTTCATAACTCAGAAGTCAGAAGATGGTTTCCGTATGAAATCTGGATCTGTGATCTCCAATCTTAAAGATGTTAACACAGACGACATCGACAGAAGAGCTCAGCCATCCTTATGGAGGAAATACCACCAGAGCATTCAGACCCTCAAACCTTTTCGTTGGTCCTCACCAAAGTTAGTGTGAAGGAGGAGTTGTTTTCTCTGGATCTAGACACAGATCTTAGGAACACATCAGCACACTTACATTAATCATTTGGTGACTTGTGACTATGGCTACAATCTGTTTCACCCGTCTGCACAGTTGACTTTTTTTTTTTTTTGTTTCCATGTCCAGTTCCCATCCTCTAGACAATGCAGGTTTTTTCTCCTTCTCAACTTTTGTCTGGATGACGCCCATGATGTGGGCTATATTCAAGAACAGATTGGACATCAGTTCACTCAAACTGTCTCCTTTCGACTCATCGGACACCAGCGGGGAAAGGTCTGTCTTAATGTTGGCTTCACGTTTCTCTTAAGTTGTATGGATGCATATAAACATCATCACTTTAAAGGAAAAAATAAAACTCATCATGTTCTCTCTCTCCTGTACTTCTATTTTTTTCCACTGAGACACGGACCAACAAAGCTACCAGTGTTAACATGCAGTTTCTTTTGTTCTTCAGGCTGCACAGACTCTGGGAGGAAGAAGTGGCAAAGGTGGGCGCAGAGAAGGCCTCTTTGGTTCGAGCGGTTTTTCGCTTTCAGAGGACCAGGCTGATTTTTTCCGTCTTCGTTGGTGTCTTTGCCATGTTGTCAGCATTTGTGGGCCCGGTAATTTTATCCCAGTATTGATATCAACTTTACCACTGCTTCTGTCCTTGAAAAACAGGAAGACTTTTGATGATTATTGAAATTGTTTTAATGCTTTTGTGTCTTTAACCAAAACAATCCTCTCTGTCCTCTCAGGCCATCCTGGTCTATGAGATCCTTAACTATGCAGATGCCCCTGAGTCAAACACAGTGTACCACGGTGTTGGTCTGGCTGTGGGTTTGTTCCTCTCAGAGTTCTTTAAAGCATACTTTATATCCTTACTGTGGGCGCTGAACCTGCGCACAGCCGTCAGATTGAAGGGGGCCTTCTCTTCAATGGCCTACCAAAAAGTCATCTCTCTGCGGGTGCACAGCAGCGTCTCAATGGGAGAGGTAAACACTTCATTTTAGCTGCTGTCTTTAAGGCTCCCCGCTTGACAAACCCTCTCCCTCTGATTTGCCAGCCCCCTGAAGGCCTGTCAGGGCGGAGCTATTGGCAGACCTTAGTGTTTGAGGTCTGAACTAGTAAGGAGGTCCTCATTTGATGACCTCATCAGTTCAGCAAGTCTCATGACGATCTTGTGAAGATCTCATGCTATTTTTGGAATGGTGTGTTTTTATCAGATTACAGACAGGTTCAGGAATTTTTACATCATTTGAATATATAGAGGTTTGAAAATCTGCACACGTTTAGTCTGAACATCCAGTAATGGTACTTCATATCCATGTTTAAAATATGGGAAAGCAGAATGCCCTCTTTTTATATGCCCTATCTATTTATAACCAGTAATGTAAAGTCAAAGAGTTCATCCAACTGCATTTGTTTTCAGAATTTTTATTACTGGTGTATTTCACCTTTGATAACTTGTTGATGCCTCACTTTTTCACATCCTCTCGACTAAGAGTTGTCCCAGGAATGCAGGCTCAGTAAATGCGGGTTTCTATCTCTCCCCCTCTCTTTCTCGGATTCAGATGATTAACGTTTTGACCAATGATGGACACAAGCTGTTTGAGGCAGTGTTGTTCGGGAGCTTCCTGCTTTGCTCCCCTGTGCTCTTAATTGTGTGTATCGTCTATGCCTGCATCATCCTGGGCTGGACCGCGCTGACTGGAGTCTGCACCTACCTCATCTTCATCCCTTTTCAGGTTTGTACAGGAGAAACTACACAGGTCATAAAATCACGTATGCTCAAAAACAATCACACTAAAGAATATATAAAAATAAAACCAGAGAAGAAATAACAGGTCAATAATGTAACAAGTTGGTACATTTTGGACAAAAAAGTAATTACATTTTGGGCTCAGCATCTTGTTACAGTTTGGGTGGTTGTTATTGAGCTCCAACAAGTCCCCTATACTGGATTTTTTTTTCTGCTTCAAGTGCACTTTGAGGTTTTAAGCATTTTTACATCAAGACTGCAATAAATAAAAATGCATGGAGACGTGAAGATTTGTTTTAAAGCTGTACTCTCACTCTGCTTTGTTTTTGTTTTTTTTAGTATGGTGTCTCAGTGTGAGATTTTACTTTGCGTTACTTTTTGCAAAATTACAACCATAGACTGTAAAAAAAAATGGATGTCATCCTATTCAGGCTCAAACTGAGGTTGCCACAAAAACTGCTAAGAAGAGATTAGACTGTCGACAAAAATATAAAAATGATAAATTATTTTTTTCACCCACGTCTACTTGGATTTCCTCATAGTCTCTACTGCGCAGACTCTGGCTACACAATGGCGGCTCCCGTGACAGAGATTTTTTTGGCTTCAAAACCGTATAATGGTAAAAGGCAGAGCCATGCTGTCCATTATACAGTCTATGAGTACAACAGACTAAACAAACAACATTACCCCCCCCCCCCCCCATGCTTTTTTGTTGTGGACAATTCTTCTAATGTAAAGGACCTCTTTTCTCTGACTAATTTTAGAATAATGACACAAATGTAGATGGTTCTAACAATGATGAATATCAAATGTTGTGGTTAGTGGTCTTTGTGTCTTTTTTCTGCTTTCAGTTTTTCCTGGCCAGGCTCATCACCAGGTTTAAATGGAAAGCCATACACATAACAGACAGCCGAGTGCGAACCATGAACGAGATTCTCAACAGCATAAAACTTATCAAGATGTACGCCTGGGAGGATTCCTTTGAGGAGAAGGTTGCAGGTACAAAGTTAGATGACTGAATGTTGGCTGTTTATCTTTGTCAGATACATTTTCAAACCTTGTGCTGTTTACATACAATTAACAACATGTTCATCTTGGTTAAGCTGACAAATCCCCCTATTTATATATATCTATATTATATCTATCTATCTATCTATCTATCTATCTATCTATCTGTATATATATATATATATATATATATATATATATATATATATATATATTTATTTATTTATATTTATTTATTTATATATATGTGTGTGTGTGTGTGTGTGTGTGTGTATGTGTGTGTGACTGTGTCTAGAACAATTAAACCATTGATCTTTTTAAGAATGTGTATGTGAATATAATTCTGAGTATGTGTTATGGAAATTATGATTCATCTCAGGTATTGCTAGTTTACTCTAGACTAGCTTTGTTAATATTTAAACTATGGATGACACATTTCTATTTGAACAACCAGTGTTAACTGCTGGGAGTTTAACTCTTTAATAATACATCACTTGCCATCACTAGCCACCAGGGCTTATGTTGCACATCTATGGTAACTGCTTGCTGCTATTTTGATTGGAAAATAGTTTGTATTTTGCTAATCTTTGACAAATTAATCCAGTGTTTCAGCTCCAGCTTTCTCCTCTTACTCTAACTCAGAAAACAACAACAAAACTGTCCATGCTGCAGTAGGCTGACTCTCACATGTCTCATTGTTGTGTACAGGGCCAGTGATATTTCATTCAAAGTGAGATCTGTTGTATTTAATCCAGGGTTTCTCATAGTTTTACAGTTTTGTTTTCAGACTCTGAAGTTTGATTTTGCACTTTTCAAAGCAGCTTCAGAGGACCAACATGTTTATACTAGAGGGAACACAAGCAAACATGTCAAAGGGAGCTGTACTGACAGTGACAAAGCTTCCTTGAACTTGGTTTCTACTGCTCCATGAATTGGCACAGCCTATAAACATTAGCATGGCATGAATTATTTTAAGGTGAAAAGATTCCCTTTCTCTATATTTACTCCAGTTGGAAGATTTAATATTTGATGGTCATTTTTCAGATGTTTGGCACTTTATACATCTATCAGGGTTCAATAATTATATGCAGGCTTACTGGCTTTATTCATGGAGATCCAGTTTGAAGATATTTTGTGATATATTGAGCATTTCTGAACCAATGGCTAAACTCCATCAAGCCTCACTTATCAAATTAAACGCTTTCAGCCTTCTGAACAGTTTTTTTTTACATGTTTTAATGCTTTGTAGAGATATTATATTGCACAACACAGGCTGAAATGTAAAAGTCAGTGCTCTCTTAATGTGATCATGTCGTTCACAGCCCTGAGGAAAAAAGAAAAGACTGAACTGAAGAAGGTCTGTTACATCCAGAATATAAATACCAGTGTTACTGGCACCATCCCAACTGTTGCTACTGTTCTCACCTTCGTCGTTCACACCTTGTTGGGCTTGCCTCTCAACACATCTGATGTGAGTATAAAATAAAGCAGCACATGAAGTACAGTGATCCAGTGACCAACAAGTCTTCTGTGATACTCAGATAGTTGAATTTACAGTAGATCATTGGATGGAATAAAGAGCTTCATGATAATATTTCAGTTTCTCTGCTGACTTGTTTCCCTGGTGTGATTGGGTTTAAAGCAGAGCGAGTTCTTTGTACAGTTTTTAGACTTTAGATCTGGGTATCCCAGTATGAATGAATAAACTACCCTGTGAGTATTATAAGATTTGATGTTGAGTTTGATGGTTATTTTGACTTATTTTCAGGCCTTTACCACCATCGCTATCTTCAACTCCTTGAGATTCTGTCTGGGTCTGTTGCCGATGTCAGCGAAGGCTATGGCTGAAGCTCTGGTAGCATTAGCCCGACTGAAGGTAAACTTTTTTTTTGTATTGTCATCAGACAGGTTTTCTAATTGTGCTTATTCTGATTTGCTGACTTTTTTCTGACGCATAACATGAACAAACTATGCTAACTCTGAGGCTCGATTATCTCAACACCAGGTAAATAGACTGGATAAATAATTGATGCAGCTTTATTGGTGTCACATGTATAACCACTTCCATTCAAAGGCTCTCGCTTCATCATGTTGGCCTTTGTCATGTTAGTTTTCTGGACCCAGCACTGACCGTGCAGTATTTACACTAGAGAGAAGTGAGGTCACTAAGGGTAGCTATCCTGTACTTGCAGGTTACTCATTAAATCAGCATTTTACAAATCTTACCAAGTCACAGAGGGAAAAAATCTTTCTTTCTCTACTTTGATGATGGCTGAGCAAAATGATCTCTGGATTCTGCAGACATTTACAGTTCAGTGTGTGAATTAGATGAGGTGACTCTGAGTAGACATCAAGCAGCCAGTGCTGAAAAGGGTTTAAAACTCGTGAAGAGACATTAATGAAATTTGGCCCCTACTTTACTACCAATCAATTCCTACCATATCTATAAAAGGCAAACTATACCTTCATGCAGGCAAATGCAACATCTAGCGTTTGATGCGATACTGGTGTCAAACAGGGAGACTTTCAATAGAGCATACTTACATCTCCATCAGATCTTAGTTTTACAGTTTTTAGAATATACTGACATGTGTTATCAAAACACCAAGTACCCCACTTTAACTTATACTGATTAAAGTAACAAAAAAAAGCTGCTTTTGTTACACTAATATTTGTACAGACTTTGAGCTTTAATTCTATTCGGCTGAAAAAAAATTATATTGAATATGCTGCGAGTCGTTTTAACATGTACTTTGAAAATCCACTCAAAACAATTGAAAAAGCAACAACAACAAAAGAAAAAAAAAAAGGGAAAAAAAACAGAAAAAACAGGTCAAAGCAATAACTTTGTTTTAGACTTTATAAACATTTAGAAAAGACACATACAAAATGTTTTTCATTTAAAGACTTTATTTAAGTCACAAATTTATTGTTTTTTCATTTAACTTGCCCCATTTTTTTAGATTTTCAATGGTCAACAATTTCAAAGTTTTTGATTGATTGATTTATTCATCTCAAAGATAAAGGACGTAAAAGACAATAGCAATATAGCAAATCATTGCTCCATAGAAACCGTATAAAACAAAGAAAGAATAGAAAAGAAAAGAGCTCCTACAGGGTTTGAGAAGGGACAGGTGGAAGCACGAAAGCTTTGTTCTCAAAATATAAATAACTGGGCAGTCTAAATAAAGAAGACCAAAGAGATATCTTTATTTTGAATTCGAACAGCTTTATAAGTACTTTTAACTGACTAACACTGTATCACGAAACATAAATGATTTTAACCTGTGTAACAGCTTCGTTACACCTCTGTATAGATAGCAGCTTCAGCCTGATAAATAACATCTGCACAGACTCTGCGCTCTCGCTGCTTGGACCAGTTCGTGTTGGCTTGTTCACATTTGATACTGTGTGTCCCTAATAGAGATACAGGGGCTGTCTGAATGGTAAACTATGTCACTGATATAACTCTAAATGCTACAAAATCATAAAAAGGCAAAAAAACAAAACAAAAACAAAGTTAAGTGTAACGAAATCAATTTTCAAGTTATTGTATTTACAATAACATTAAGACCCTGTGTCAGTCACAGACCCTCAGAATCATCCTGACTTTTTCCCCATCATACAGTGCTCCTTCAAGCAGCAAACACCATGATTGTGCCAGAAGTTTAGCCATTGTTCGATTTATAAGTTTAAGTGAGTTCAAGCACATCTGAGTCACAGAAGTTTGATGGAGCAACGCTCTCCTCTGCATGTCTGTGTTTGGTGTTTTTGACTACAAGCTCAGCTATCTTTACTGTTTGTAAACTCACTCTTTGGTTCTTTCAGAAAATCCTGCTGATCCAGAATCCAGAGCCCTACATGGTGCAGATGACAGACAGTGAGTCGGCCATAGAGGTGAAAAAGGCGACTCTGTCCTGGATTAAACTGGATAGGCAGACCGACCAGTCACCCAGCTCAGCCAATGGAGTGAACGGACACAAAGAGGACGTGGTGCTCGAGAATGTGAAGACTGAAGTAAACCAGCCGACCCTGAGGAACATCTCGTTCACACTGCCCAAGGTGAGCTGAACCACTGTCACTGTTTAACTAGATTGTTGAAGGTTTGGTAAAGATAATAAAACTCTCTGTGGGTTTTTCTGAAGGGTAACCTGCTCGGGGTCTGTGGTAATGTGGGGAGTGGAAAGACGTCGTTGATTTCCAGCATTTTGGAACAGGTAGACCTCTCCTTCTGTGTCCTCTAAGACTCTGACTCATACTTCTCTTTACTGTTGTCTCTAACGGCTGTCTTTCCTTTTTGGTGCCCTTTTTATCATATCACAGATGCACCTCCTTAGCGGCTCCCTCTCAGCTGATGGGACTTTTGCCTACGTTTCCCAGCAGGCCTGGATATTTCATGGTACTGTTCGAGAAAACATCCTGATGGGGGAACCTTTCAACAAGGCCAAGTAATTTCATAACACCTCATGAATAACCATCACTCTGTGTGAGCAGCTGCAGATGAGTGTGTGACCTCTGAATGTAGAAACAATCTAAGAAGCTGTTAACATCAGTGAGATGTTATGTAATGTCAATCACTTGAGTCACCACAATTCTTCATGCAGTGACAAAGACTATAAAACATGAATGTTCTCACGTGAAAATGTTTAACTGGGATAAAGTTCCTCTTATCTCTAAGTATGCATCTGGTGAGGAGGTCAAAGGTCAGTCCTCTTATCGGAGTGGATCATTCATCAGAAAGCAGCTCTGTACTGTCTGGCAGAAAGAAAAACTGCTGCTCTCTGACTTGTTTATTTTGATGAGTCATGTCATCTACCTGATATCCATGCCTGCTGTTAGGTGTGAGTGGAAGTAAGCAGCGACTTTGTGCTGACATTATTGCTCATTAACTGTCAGGAACACTCTGTGCCAGCAAAACTGCTATCACAGTGCCTTTAACAACAAGAGGGAGAGAGCAAATATAAAGTTTAAGTGGACTGAAATGTCTTATTACTATGGACCACAGCTAGTTAAAGTTAATGTTTGATTTATATCAAGGCACAAAAGACACTGTGTCATGATTTCTGAAGACAGAATTACATTTTTAAATGATGTGATTTGGTCTGAAAAAACCCCAACAAAACTTATTTAATCATACACACATTTTAATTTATCTCAACTAAGAATCATACAACCCCAGTTACAATGAATTTGGGACGTTGCATAAAATATAAATGAAACAGAATACAATGATTTATGGAATTTATGGATTCCATCATCTACAGTCCATAATTTCATTGAAAGAGTCAGAGACTCTGGAGAAATCTCTATACATAAGCAGCAAGGCCAAAAACCAACATTGAATGATCGTGACCTTTGACCCCTCAGGCAGCACTGCATTAAAAACCAACCTTGTGTAAAGGATATTACCACGTGGGCTCAGGAACACTTCAGAAAACCATTGTCAGTTAACACAGTTCATCACTACATCTACAAGTGCAAGTTCAAACTCTACCATGCAAAGCCAAAGACATATATCAACAACACCCAGAAACACCGCCGGCTTCTGTGGACCTGTGCTCATCTGAGATGAACCGACGCAAAGTGGAAAAGTGTGCTGTGGTCTGACAAGTCCACATTTCAAATTGTTTTTGGAAATCATGGATGTTGTGTCCTCCAGGCCAAGGAGGAAAAAGACAATCCGGATTGTTATCAGGTCAAAGTTGAAAAGCCAGCATCTGTGATGGTATGTCGGTGTGTTAGTGCCCATGGCATGGCTAACTTGACCATCTGTGAAGGCTCCCTTAATGCTGAAAGGTACATACAGGTTGTGGACCAACATATGCTGCCATCCAAGCCTTATTAGGGATGTCCCTGCTTATGTCAGCAAGACAACCCAAGACACATTCTGCATGTGTTACAACAGCGTGGCTTCGTAGTAAAAGAGTGCTGATACTAGACTGGCCTGCCTGCAGTCCAGACCTGTCTCCCATTGAAAATGTGTGGAGCATTATGAAGCACAAAATATGACAACAGAGACTCCAGAGTGTTGATCAAATGAAGTTAAACATCAAGCAAGAATGGTAAAGAATTCCACCTCCAAAGCTTCAACGAGCAGTGTCCTCAGTTCACAAACACTCATTGAGTGTCTGTGGAATGTTCCAAACAGGTGTTTTTTGAGTATTCCTCAACTTTCCCAGTCTTTTGTTGCTCCTGTCCCAGCTTTTTGGGAATGTATTACAGGCATCAAATTCAAAATGAGTGGGGAAAAAAAGAAAAACAAAGTTTAACAGTTTGAAGAATAAATATCTTGTCTTTGTAGTGTATTCAAGTGAATATAGGTTATAAAGTTTTTGCAAATCATTGTTTCCAACTTCATTGGAATTGAGGGTAGTATATGAATCATCCAAATTAAAAGCATCCCTAATAGTTAAACTCAAGTTGGCCTTTTGTTGACAGGCATGTTTCTCTCACTTCACAGGTACGACCGGATTGTAGATGTCTGCAGTCTAAGCGCTGACCTCAAAATCCTCCCACATGGTGATCAAACTGAGGTTAGTGTTTTCTGATTTATTATTCAGCTCTTTGAAGAATGAGTTTTTGAGGGATTTGTTTTAATGTATGTCAGGAAGATAAGACCCAGGCTTGGAGTCTGGTCAAGAGGGCAAAAAAAACCTCTGTGCTGAATTAGATCTGTCATCACAGCTCTTTCTCCATTTAAAGTTTCTTCTCGCAGTTGCTCCCTATTCTTCTTTTATTGCAAAATGAATGTTACCGTTCTTTACTTTGCACTAGTAGGTGGATTTTTAGCTGCTATCTTTCTGCCTTTTTGTCTGCAGATTGGTGAGCGTGGGTTGAATCTCTCTGGTGGGCAGAAGCAGAGGATCAGCCTGGCCAGAGCTGTCTACTCCAATAAAGACATCTTCCTCCTGGACGATCCGCTGTCTGCTGTGGATGCACATGTGGGGAAACACATTTTTGAAGAATGCATCAAAAAGGAGCTTAAAGGGAAATCCATCATACTTGCCACTCACCAGCTTCAGGTAAGAAAAGCATAAAATCCACAGTGCTAACTTTAAAATACAATTCACAAATCTAACTGAAAACCACTGACAGTAAATCAAATGCAAGTTCCTCGATTTCCATTTCCATTTTCATGGTTGTAACATAGTTTGTGTTCAACAATCATGAGATACCATTATTATTCTAACGCTTAATTGAAGTCATCATTAAATAGATTTTCCCCCATCCCGTTGTTATAAAAGTACTTCACAGGTCAGGAAGCTGTGTTAAAATGCTGCCACTCAAACTATCTTGATGTGAGCACTGTTGTCTGTCCCTGAAGGTCCTTGTTCCATTGTTCCAGCAGTGCATCACATTATGACTGCTGCTGCAGTCCACACAGACAGCCTGGCAGCTGCAGCTCTAATGTGAAGCTGCTTATTTCATACAGCCTTATTGCTGTACTTTAACTAAAATTCTTTATTCAGTTTTGTGTCGATGCAAATTTTATTTGTTATTAGTTGATGGAGATCTGAAGTGTATGGTAGAAATCATGAGTTGAAATTTCATGTCTGCCACATGCAGATACAGAGCAGGATTGTCAGGGAGTAAAATGCTGTGAGCATGTAAATATGACTGTCTACAGTAATGCTTTCACTCTCTATCCTGAGCAAGAAATGCACCCCTGCTCACAAGGGTGGTGTGTCTCTGCTAACCTGGTCTTATCACAGGCCACAAAATGAAAAACAAGCAAGTTTCCCAACACACATGCTGCTCAGGCTGTGTTCCCTGTGTGGAAGTTGGTGGACTCATGAGAATTTGCTCCCAATAAATCATCCATTACAAACGTCTGTATCACTGCAAACAACATGCTTCCCCCCACATTATGTCAGAGTCATCCATGTAAAGAAAAACAGTGACACACTGTTTGCTTTAACTGAACCAAGGGGCAGCCTGGAGGGGAGAACCAGTGCCATCCTAAACCACGATTAGCTACTTAATGTGAAATTCGCTTTTTGGGTTGTGTTTCAAAAGGTGGCAAGAAACTTCTATGCATTTCAGGGTGGAACATAGCTTTTGTTGGAACTTTGAATGATGACTGATGACTGATCCTTTATTAGGCAACTATATTTGGTAACTTCTGCACAATAAAAAATTAAAAATTTTGAAAATGTCACAAAAGCAGAAAAAAACATTATTTCCTTCAATAACACTCAGGGGTTGGATTTTCAATTATTCAATTAATTCAATTTTAACTATTTCATTAAGTTCCCTATAAAGGGCTGCACAGGGAAACACTGGTGAACTCAACTATTTTGTAGAATGGCAACATTGTGGGATGTATACAGAATGCTTAAAAGTACCTCACAGTATAAAGCATTTCAGAAAAAGGCTGAAATGAAGGTTTACAGAGATTCCTACCTGAGATAAATTAAATATGTGTATATAGTATTTCTTTTTAAACTCTAAATTGAATAAAGCTTTCAGAATGAAAAGCTCAGAAGTGAGTGCAGTACCACATTTAAAAAAACGAAGTTCAGCAGGTGAAAAAGTTGCCCCTCTGCTAATTTACCTTTCAAAACAAACATCATAAATTAGAGATAACATTGTTTTGAGTTTGTTATATCTTGGAGATAAAGCTTCTTGTTTACTGGTAATCCTTAATGTTTAACTTGTTGGTCTTCCAAAAGTTTGTATCCGAGTTTGGCCACAAAACAGTCTGGCTCTACCACTGAGTGTTGAACAAATAAGGATTGGTCACTGGCAGTGGACACACACAGTTACACAGGCTGCGTAGACCAGGCATTAAACTGTTCTAAAGACCTCTGCTCATAGTTTTCATTGACATTATCGCCCTCTTTTTTATCAGTATCTGGAGTTTTGTGATGACATCTTGGTTCTGGAGGATGGTGAGGTGCTGGAGTCTGGAGACCACCAGGACCTGATGAAAGTCAACGGACGCTATGCTCAGCTCATCAGCAACTATCAGTTAGAGCTGTCAGAGGTAAGAAAAAAACAGCAGAATGCATAAACATAATCCTCCTCTTCTCAAGTTTTTTGTTTTATCATCTGAAAATAAAAGAGAATGTCGTTCTAAGAAAGGGACAATGCTCCTACTGTTGTTGTAAACTCAAATATTGAGAAGTGCCAAAGATTTATGGGAGGCAGAGACATACTGTGTACTGTTAGGACTTATGTTAATGGTTTACTATCTACTGTGAATGTAAAGTGAGTTATTTCCATCTTGTCATGACTCAGCAGTAATCTTTTATTTGTGCTCATCATTTACAGACTGAGGCAAAGGAAAATGAAGTCTCACCTCAAGATGTCATCCAGCTGAAGGAAAGTGATCTCAGAGATCGTGCAGACAGTGGGATAGTGAACATGGGTGAGGAAACCAAGAGATGTATTAATCCAACATGGATTACATGCAGCATATTTGTGTAACTCAGCATCAGAGACTTTAAAACAGAAGATGAACAAACTCCAGTAAGGCACAGACTTTTGCACAAACACACGTCTGTAAATGAGTGTTAGTGTTGAAGTTATGAACATCAAAGCAGTGTGGCATACAGCAGCTATTAGAAGAAAGAGATGTTTGGCAATAAGTTACAACATGTTGATTTAGCCTGATACAACCTCACTGTGAAGCAAGGAGTCAAAAAGCCTTCATTCACTCATTCATCTTCTATACCACTAATCCTGTTCAGGGTCACGGGTGTCAGGAGCCTGTCCCAGCTGTCTTAGAGCGAACGGCAGGGTACACCCTGGACTGATCACCAGCCAACCAAAGGGCTGACACATAGAGACAGACAACCTTTCCAGTGCACACTCACATTTACAGCATTTAGAACTATATGCATGTTTTTGGATTGTGGGAGGAAGCTTGCAGAGGGAAAGCATGCAAACTCTACACAGAAAAGCCAACTAGCAAACCAGGATTTGATCTTGTGACCTTCTTGCTGTGAGGCTGCAGTGCTAACCATGTGCAGCCAGTCTCAAAAAGCAGGGTAAAAAAATCATTTCTACCGCAAAACTACAGCAAAATGATAATTTCTTACACAGATAGCAAAGATGAAGAGAGATCTGCACAGTGAGAACAGGATTTTTTTCCTGTTTCAAAATTTTCTATGGGCTTTTTTCACCATTATTCAGATTCAGGTTCAGTTGTCTTTTAATAGCAGAGATTGCTAAATCTTGCCCTCTCTCAAACCTTCATCAAGGTGGAGCTTTAGCACCACCTTCTGTCTTTTTCCAACAGTTTATCAAGTATTTTCTCAATAGTCTTAGTGACTCTACTGCTGATAAGATCAATGAGGAAAAAATCAACACACATCCTTTGGGGGCTGACTGATGTTCACTTGTAGCCACTTTGCAGCCAGGCAACTGATTGGTCCGGGCTTTACACATTAAAATAGGTTAATTAATTGCCGTAAAGGCATATCAAATATTTATTTACCTTTTGGCACATAACAAGTGAACTGTGTACTCAACACGTGCAATTGACAAATGCATAGGGTGGCATTTTGTTTTTCTTAAGTTATTTTTTGGGGCTTTTTTATGCCTTTAATGAGAGAGGGCAGGACAGCAGACAGAGTAGGAAACAAGGTGAGAGTGGGGAATGACATACAGGAAAGTCATCACATGCAAGACCTGAACCCGGGCTGCCCGCTTAAGGGCCTTCGCCATATGGAGCGCGACCCAAACCACAAGGCCATCTGCGCTCCATAGGGTGGCATTTTATTGTATAACAGTATTTTACCCAGAAGGTGACTCTTGAAGACCCAATCAGATGCTTCACTGTGCAAAGCATGCTGATGCTGAATTCATAGTGTGGCAGATAAGCCTGGTGAATGGTCCAGTCCTCTAACAGCCTTTCTTCCTCATCGAGTCGTTGTCAGGAGGCAGAGATGTGTGATGAAGTACATACTGCTTGCAAAGACTTCTCAATTTAAGAAACAAAGAGATTTGTGATGATGAGTCCCTTTTTTTGCTTCAGCAAGATTCATCTGAAGACAGATTACAAGAATTTCTTCACTCATATAAAATCTTTTGTCTAAAAATCTGTGCTTCTTTGCAGCCTTCGACATATCAGATGAACAGGACTTTGGAGCTACAGCCACAGCTGACAGAAGTTGTAGGTCTACTAAACTTATTACATTTAAATTCGATTTATTGCTTTTATTGATTGCATAATCTGTAATGAGACAGAAACTGAATGTGCTGACAGGCAGAAAGTAAAGAAACTCAAGTTTATTATGTGGAAAATAATCTTTATCTTCTCCTCAAGCTGCTACTGGTGATCAGCTGGTGAGTGAAGAGTCTCTCACAGAAGGTGGTGTTTCCTGGAGAGTCTACCAGGAGTACTGCAAGGCAGCTGGAGGTCAAATATAACACACACACACACACACACATACACACATACATCAAACAAAAACAGCTAACGTTGGTTGGTGTAATTGTAACTCTGTGCTGCCGCAGGCTACATTGCTACCTTCTTCACTGTGCTGATCATCGTGATGTTACTGGGAACTACGGCCTTCAGTAACTGGTGGCTCAGCTTCTGGTTGGGGAATGGTAACGGGGTGAGAACACCTGTTTTTCTTTTTTTTTTTCTTTATTTACAACTTAGTCACAGTAGCTGTGTTTTGGGTCAGGGTGCAGCAGGAGGGAGGGGCAATATTTTAATGCCTTCTGTCTTCGCCTGTTGACAACATCAGTAAAAACAGTAATGCCCAAAATGACAGTAATGCCTCGAAATGACAGTTCCTGCTCTCAAAATGTTTGTGATATCCATCAAGAAACTTCAGAAATATCGCTTTTATCTTGCAAAAAAGTGAAATAGAAACGCAGCTGTTGTTTTAATTCGTTACTGAAAAAAAACAAGGTTCCTGCATGCTCCATTGAATATATATATATATATATATATATATATATATATATATATATATATATATATATATATATATATATATATATATATATATATGTGTGTGTATGTTGGATGCAAGCCTTTTTACTTGCCAATTAAATCTTTGACAAGTGTTTATCCATTTTTTGCAGGTGGGCAGCAATGTTACACAGATAGATGGTGAAGAATGAAAAGTCAATCCCAACACCAAACTTTCTGTAGTATCTAAGTTACCTCCTCCAATATAACTGGAATTTGGAGCAGTCCAAAAATAAGTGAAAGTGGATTGCTAGTTGCTCTCAGCATTTCCTCCAACAATAAAATAATAAATATCTCATTTAATAATTATTAATCATCTAATCATAAGCATTTCTTCAACACAAATCCCTCCAGATGCCTGAGCTGATTGAGGTGGACTGTACAGAGCATAGATTCAGCCAATGTTCTTCAGAAATAAACAAGTCCAGATTCTATCTCCCACTTTAATCTGACCCTGTTTGTTGAATGAGTTTTTGTGGATTGAATCTTTGGATATCAGACTGAGACTAATTTCCTAGTGTCTTTGCCTCCTTGATGTGTGCTCTTACCAAAGTGTTGACTTATACATTGTGTTTTCTTTTTTTTTTTTTAAAGACTTCGACTGAGGGTGAAGTCTCAGAAAATCCGGACCTGCACTTCTACCAAATTACTTATGGTTTGACGGTTGTCATCATGGTGTTACTTGCCTTGACAAAGTGCTTCTTTTACACTCGGGCCACTATGGGTGCTGCATGCAAACTCCATGACACTTTGTTCAATAAGGTACAGTGAATAGGATGATCTCCAGTAGTCTACAAAGCATCAAGCACTAACACTGAGTTCTACACACCAGCCATAAGTGATTGAAATCATGGAGCATCTCAGATACCACCCCTAACAGGGATTTTTTTTCTCCCCTCAGATTATTGCCAGTCCCATGAGTTTCTTTGACACAACACCAACTGGCCGCATTATCAACCGCTTCTCCAAAGATCAGGAGGAAGTGGACACAGTTCTTCCTCTTAACATGGACCCTTTCATACAGTTTACTCTATTAGTCACTTACACCATCATTATCATCGCAACTGTCTTCCCTGCCATGCTGGTGGCTGTGGTTATATTGGGAGCTTTGTTCGCCATCATCCTCTTGTAAGTGAATACAAGATCTGTATATTTTCTCGAAGACTACCAGTCACAGAAAACAAAGCAGCTACAAACTGACTTCTGATTCAAAGAACAAAATAATTGTTGGGCTTTCATGACAGTTAAAGAGGGAGGTTTTTGGATTTTAAAGTGGGGTTGTACGTTGAACTTCTCAAAAGAAAATGTATTTTAAAATCAGACAGTTTTCATGGTGATGGGTGTAGAGTTTAATTTGTTGCAATCTGGCTCTTCAGCAGCTAACACAGCTTATTTAGATAAGGTAAACAATTGTGTCAAAACAATAAGCTACTGATGTTCTTTTGTAACATTTCCCAATTACATATGCAATTACATGCTGCTAGTATCTGATTCATAAAGGTTCTTAAGTACTCTTGTTATCAAATCCTACTCCCGACAGCAGGAGCTCTGTGTTAAGGTGCTCACACTTTACACACCTGCACCACCAGCTAACTTGGGATCTGTCTGCTCTCCAGTTAGCACAGAATTTTCTTCCATCTCTCCTTCAGTCTGTTGAGTCTCTTTCGTCTTCTGGAAACCCTGGGGTACTGTATGTTCCAAAACATACTGTTATGGAATGGCCCATTTGGCCATAGAGTTAGCTACTGCACAACTGCCTAAAAATGGCCAACTAACAAATTGCACCATGAAAGCAAGGCAGGTGCAGAATGTCTTGTGTCCAGGAAACTTCCAGGAGAACCCCTAGTCAACAAATACGAAGTGTGCATGCGTACTCTGCATAAACAGGGGTAAAAATGAAAAACTTTATTTCCCTAATCTAAATTTGCTGTATAAGTTGACATCGTCATACTTTTCAAATGAATTCTTTAAATCTCTAAATGTTAGTTCTCTTTGCATAAGTCATTTTAAATGGCAGCGCCTGCCATCAGCGCCTGTAATAGTGTGGTCTGCTGTCATTAAATTTAGTGCTCTGTTGGGACGTTAACCTGGCTCTTTAATACTGCTAATCCTTTTTTTTTTTAATTCCTTCACCATCAGTACAAAAGGTCCTGGTGGACAAATATGAGGCTTTGTTTTGGATGTTTAAGTGCTATTTTGCAGCACAGTTCTCTCTGTGTTCTCTTGGTGGGTAAACGTGTCAACGTGTTGATTCGTCCTCAGTGTGTTCCAGAGGAGTATTCGTCAGATGAAAAAGATGGAGAACATCAGTCGTTCTCCCTGCATCTCTCTCACTACCTCCACCCTGCAGGGCCTGAGCACCATCCACGCCTACAACATAAGAGACAGCCACGTAAAACTGTGAGATACCAGTTTCTTTACATTAGTTTGGCTGACCTGTCATGCTTTGATTGATGTTTTGTCAGAATGATCTCTAATGCTGGTATTATTGAGCTGCTCTCACAGAGCCTGGCCTTCCCTCCATCATGCTGCAGGTTTAAGACACTGAACGACTTGAACTCCAATCACTTCTTATTATTTCACTCTGGGACACGTTGGCTTTCCTTCTGGCTGGACTTCATGGCTACTACCATGACTTTTCTAGTGGCTCTGTTTGTTGTGCTCAGTGGGGATGACCTCATCAGTGCGTCTTCCAAAGGCCTGGCCTTGTCCTACACCATACAGGTAAACTTGCTCAGACAAGAATTTGTTTTGTTTGTTTGTTCTTTTGTATGTTTGTTTTAAAATGCATTATTCAAATCTATGTTTACAGACAGTTTTTTTTGTGATGTCCAGTTGACAGGCATGCTTCAGTTTGTAGTGAGACTAGCGACTGAGGTAGAGGCAAGATTCAACTCAGTGGAGCGCCTGCAGGAGTACATCACGGTCAGACTCTAGACTTTTCTGCTTCAGAAAATGACGATTTTTATCCTTGATTTCTTGATATTACACTAGAAAATAATCTTTAAGAGGATCGCAAGGAGGCCAGAGATATCTTACCTCTTAGTTATGATCTCAATCTCTTCTCTAAAACAAGATTTATTCCCCACAGGGTTGTACTTCTGAGGCCCCCAGACGCATCAAGGAGGCTCAGATCCCAGAGGGCTGGCCAAAGAGTGGAGCCATCACCTTCCAGGGCTATAAGATGAGGTACAGAGAGAATACACCCATCGTCTTGAATGACCTCAATTTCCCCATCAAAGCTGGAGAGAAGCTTGGTATTGTGGGAAGGACGGGATCTGGTAAGACCTGACTGCATTTGTTTTTCAGTCACATCTTGTTTGATATTGTTGTAAGCACAGATGGAGTAAAGCTTTAATTATAATGTTTTAATTTAGACTTGACTTGTTTGTGCAGGAAAGTCCTCTTTGGGTGTGGCTCTGTTCAGGCTGGTGGAGCCGGCAGGAGGAACCATCCTGATCGATGGAGTGGACATCATGAGCATTGGTCTGCAGGATCTGCGCAGCAAACTGTCCATCATCCCCCAGGATCCTGTGCTGTTCATTGGCACAGTCAGGTAACCAGAGCTAAGAACTGTGAGTGACTCCACAGAGCTTAATGCTGACAAAAACTGAGAAAATATACGTTTGTCTGCAGGTACAACTTGGACCCCTTCAATAACTACACAGATGAGGAGATCTGGGCAGTGCTAGAGAAGACCTACATGAAGGATACGGTATGTAAAACAGAGGCGTGTTTGTGCCGCATATCCTGTTGGAGTTCAGGTGTTTGCACTCTTATTGGATTGTTGAGTCACTTGCTCCATCCTTTGGTCAAAGAGCTGTCTTAAGTGGTTAATCAAAGCTCCTGATAATGTTTTCCATTCTCTTCAGTCACCTTTTCCTCAGTCTTCTGGACACTTCAGCCCAGTGATTTTTTTTAAATATTATTTTTACAAACATTTTGCTTCAGGTCATATCCACAGGGAAAATTTCCTTTAAAAAAAAAATACTACAGCATGTGAACCTATCTAGATAGATTTCTACTCAGCCACACAAACATGAGTATCCTGTTTTTCTTCTTTTCCCTGCTGGGAGCAGTAAAACCTTACCTTACATAGTATGGTGGCACAGCTGAGCAGTTTGGTTTCACGAACAGGCCCCAAGTAAGGATGAATGCAGCTTGATTTCATACTTTCTGAGGGGGCTCCCAGAGCGTGGCAGGTAAACCTCTGATCCCTTGATGGGAATGAGATCCATTCAGAGTCTTTCGGGATCCATTTGGGTTGCTTGTTTGAAAATGTTTCTTATTGAAGCAAGGATTTTATACCCATGACACCCCACGGGGGCTGCACGCTGCCACAAAGGTTAGCACTGTTGCCTCACAGCAAGAAGGTCACCAGTTCGAATCCCAGTTCGGGTAAAGTGTGCTTTTCTATGTGGAGTTTACATATGTTGGTTCTCTCCAAGTACTCCAGCTCCCTCCCACAGTCCAAAAACATTCTCACGACATGCTCATGATTCTAGATTGCCCATAGGTGTGAGTGTGCACTTGAAAGGTTGTCTGTCTCTGTGTGTCAGCCCTGTTATTGACTGGCGATCAGTCCAGGGTGTACCCAGCCTCTCGCTCTAAGGCAGCTGGGATAAGCTCCAGCTTCCCACAACCCTGAACAGGATAAGGGGTAGAAAACGAAGACACTATGATCAAATATACACCAGCCAGTCTGTCAGCGCTACATCCATATCATCAGCTTTTGCGAATTGTTAACCTCTGTGTATTTAATCAAATTATTGTTATTGCTATTATCTTTTACTTACCTGATTGCTGTTAAATCATTTTATCTTTTGGGGCCGCAACTTTTTCCTAATGGGCTGTCTTATAAATCAAATTAAACAACAGTCTTAATATATACTTGATAAGATAGTCTCCTCCGTGACCCTGAACAGGAGAAGCGGTATAGAAAATGGATGGATGGATGGAAGATAGTCTCCTTTATTCCTATAGTTTTCAAAGTTAAGTCACTTTCTCTCTAAAGGCTATGAATTCATTCATGATCAAATTATCTATGTTTTGATAGATGAATTTTAATTTAAAGGTGGGGTTGACCATGCTAACCTGTGAGTCTAAAAGAAGTATCCATGGTTGAGTAAACATATATGAAATACTGAGCATATATTTTTCTTTAGATCTCACGACTGGAGGAGAAGCTAGAGGCACCAGTTCTGGAGAATGGAGACAACTTCTCTGTGGGAGAAAGACAGCTCATGTGTATGGCCAGAGCGCTACTCCGCAACTCTAAGGTTTGTTTATGTCTTTCCTGATGCTTTTTCATATTCCTCTTCCTCTACCTGTTGTCTTTGGCTAACTACTTACTGTATTTTATTTTTTCCTCTTAATCATATCAGTTAACGTGTTGTTTTCTGTCCTATTTATTAGTTCTGTAGTTTCTGTTAGTTTCCTTTAAGTCAGCTGGCCTGTCCCCTTCTCTAACCACGACTCCTCTCTTTGTCCCTTCTGTTGTCCTCCAGATCATTCTCCTGGATGAAGCAACTGCCTCCATCGATGCAGAGACAGATACTTTGATACAGACCACCATCAAAGAAGCCTTCCAGGACTGCACCATGCTCACTATAGCTCATCGCATCAATACTGTGATAGATGCAGATCGTATCCTGGTCATGGACGATGGAGAGGTAATAACAAAGGAGCACAAACACATGCAATTGAAGCTTAGATGATCATAAACCCTGACTAACAGTGAATCCTGTGTCCTGCAGGTGGCAGAGTTAGACTCCCCTGATGTGCTGAAGCAAAGACCGGACTCTCTTTTCTCCTCACTCCTAAATGCTGCAAACACTGTGAACACATGAGACAACACAGCAACACGAACCAAGAGGGACTGCAGCTTGAAGAGAGGGTTTTTTTTTATTTCTATAACCATTTGTTAGCTACAGTGGTGTTCAGGTATGAGGTATACCTGAGCTGCAGAGGGACAGATGAGCTGTAAGCTTAAAGATGAGGGGGGAAAAACCCACTGGTTTCTTTGTAAATTGTGAAATGTCTCTCTCATTTCTACTGATATAAATACAAACACTGGAAATGTCCTTTCAGAGGTTTTCCAAAAGAGGAAATATGAAAATGTATTTTTAAAAATTATATTTATTGATCTTTTGTGTATATTTTGTCACTTGTCAAACTCCTATGAATACAATCCTGTAAGAAGCAACTGATGCACCTTGTGATTTCTCAGATTTGACATTTGACAAACTGAAGTGAGAAATAAGAATAAATGTGAATTTTTAAGTTGTGGCTAGCTGTGGTTTTTGCTGCATACTTTTCTTTTTTTACTTGCATTTGAACTGTAGTATGTTACTACAGCAGCTAATTTAGCGTTGAATGTTTTTCTTATCTGAGTAAACTCCTGAACACAGAAAATGTAAATAAGATGGCTGACAGATATGTCATTTACTGTAATCGGGGACAGTTTCAATGCAGTCCCCGATTCTTTTTAACTTAAATTTCACACACACATACATTCCACACATACAAACAGTAATAGTGTTAAACCGTGATGTTCCTTTGTGCTGTGTTCATTGTGTTTAGCCATTGAGATCTCACTCCAACCTGCCCTCTCAGTCCCTCCTTTATATCTCTCCACTCACCTCATGCTCGTGGTTAAATACAATGGGACAGAAAACGCAAACTAGGATAATCTCATCTTGACTCTTTAAAATATAAAGGCAAGCCTTACTTTTAAAAAGCATGTTAGGAGCTTATTTCATTTCAGCAGTTTACTTTTAAGCCTGTTTGTCATTGTATAGAAGTCTATCTTGAAAAGAAGGTGATATATAAAATCTCTAATTTTCAAGTTTTTTAAGGGGAAAAAAATAATCTAGAAATTTTAAATTAAACGAGATAAAAAGAAGACAGGTTTGGGGCCTTTTGTTTAATTACATTTAAACTTCACGGCAGTAGCAGCAGAACGTTGTTTGGAGTCTGGTGGCTTTCAGCTGTCATCTCACTCACGAACACTTGATGGCATCAAAGGGTTTATGTTTGTCCTTCTGACAGTCTTATCATGAACTTAAATCAGTCTTCTCTTCTCCGTTTTTTAAGGCTTTGCGATTAATACACAACGATGCTTTTCTTAATTTTTCTTGAAACTTTCTTAACTTTTCTTGAATTTATTATTAATTTACAACTAAAGATAAAAAATGAAATTATAAATCTACACAAAACATTAAAACTGCTGGTAAAATAAGGAAGTGAAAACCCCAAAATGCAGGCTCATTTATAACACTCCACGACTAAAGAGAAGCAAAACATCACATTCGGGATTTAGGAAACTTAGATTGGGAAATGTTTCGGGGGGGGGGGAAAGAAGTCTTGGTGATTAGTAGAGTAGGATTATGTTTGTAATGAAAAAGGCATGAATATTACATTTGTATTTGAAAAAAACCCCTCTAAATTCTCTAAACACCTGCCATTACGATTTTTTGGATGATTACGAGGAAAAGACAATGGTTTAAAGATGCAGCACCGTGTGAAATGATAATAACGGAGGCATCATCCGTTT
The DNA here is from genome assembly GCA_030710495.1 of Labroides dimidiatus. Taxonomy (NCBI): domain Eukaryota; kingdom Metazoa; phylum Chordata; class Actinopteri; order Labriformes; family Labridae; genus Labroides; species Labroides dimidiatus. The sequence goes on along the minus strand of CM061144.1, from coordinate 26,007,111 downwards.
CAATAGGGTGTTGAACAATAATGAATCACTTGTGCCCTAATGCACAGGAAACTGCAGCATAAAATTTCCACAGTCCAGCTAACTTCAGGCGGAGAAATCTTACAGCTCCATCCCTCATCCATATCATCTTCTTCATCCAGGCCAAAAGCTATAAACTCAGTGCATTAGCTAACATGCAGTGCAGTTTTTATCAACTCAGAGATAATGATAAATAAAAGCTCAAAAAAATGCAAAACTTCTAAAGTAATAAAAGGAAAATTAAAAATGAGGCAATAAAAGATTAAAACAAATAAAGATAAATAAAGAACATTAAAGTTTATAAAATCTTATAATTACAAAACCCTACCCTAAAGATTCTGAGTTTTTTTTTTTCTAAAATTTATACAGCATGTATTTCAGATTTTCTGTCAGAATTTATCATTTTACACAAGACCAAAGCATAGGACCGAAGACTCTTCTCGTGCACACAGGATGAAGCGACCACGCGCGCGCAGACGTAGCAGCAAACACTGGTGTAGGGAGGGACTAAAGCTCGCGCGGCTCTGAGTTTGTCAGTTTCCTAAATGTAGCGGATCTTTGTGTGTGCCTCCAGGAGACACTTTGAAGGGAAACTGGTCTTATTTACTGAAGCAGAAGGGGTAAGTAGAGTAAACTCGTCTGTATCTGTCTTCACAAAGACTGTTTTCCGTTTGTCTTCCTGCGCTTTATCGACTAAGGGAGAGGGAGGGGAGTCTCTATGATTCGATATTTTTGTTAACACATTGTAGCCTGGTCCGTGTGTATACTTCAAAAACTGCCTGAAATAATACAAGCTAATGCTTTTTACACTGTCACCTTCCACTGATAGCAGTCTAAAGAGGGTAATTTGCATGTTATGGTGACTGAAGATGCACTGTGTGCAGTGGGCTACAGGACGTGAGACTACGTATAGTGAGGAGGCGACGTACTTTGATGGAGAGCTTAATACAACTTTGATAAACACCACGAAGCTATTAACCGCTCTGCTTTCTCTGTTTTCTCTAACTTTGATGCTCCAGATCTCTCCTTCATAGTATAACCGGCTGTTTTAAAAAAAATGAAATGTAGTATTCCCACGATAAATGTTGATACCAAAATCTGTGTAGAGCTACTTGCACTGAAAAAGTAATTTACAATTCAGCTCCCCTTCCTCAGGAATAACAACATTTCAACTCTGTTAGCAAGACAATGGCTGTAACATCACAGCAGTTAAAATATTAAAGCTCCCGGGATGAGTTTTAGCTGTTTATGAAAGAGACATAAATTAATAAGGATGCAAAACAAACCAGATCACCAATATAAACACTGAATATTTCTGTGGTGTTATTCAAAATAATAATCGACCTACAATTGAGGCCACAGGGTAGTTGTCCGTGGAGATGATTCACAAAATTTTGAACCTTTTTAAAGGCAAAAATTTACAATTCATGACACATTTAAAACCTAAAAGGATTGCATTTTTAATTAAAGAACACCACTGTAATACTTGGAGTAAGATCTGCTGATATGCTCTTCAACATGTAGAAGCTCCAGCTTTAACATCAAACTATGTTCAAATCACTATAGTTTACTGTGCACAGATATTTAATGTTTCATATGGCTGACCAGCAGAGTACTATCACAGATCAGCAAAAACACACCGACGTAAAGGTATGTAATAGTCATGAAAGAGTTGGCCAACACTGCGTAGCTTGTGTGTTCAGTCAGTGTAGAAGTATTAACCCACCTTTACACATAGAGCACAAATTAGCAGAGATGACAGATAAGGCTTTGTCCACAGGGGGTGAAAAAAACCAATGCCACCAACGATTCCTGTGCAAACTAAAATGCAGCCTTCACAGCTTAAAGACCACCAGATGCGGGCTGAGGTTTGTGCCTCAAGAAACTGAATTTGAATCATTATATTAAATTTAAAAAGCATAAATTGAATCCTTGAAATAAGTGAGAAACAACATACTTTTTTGCTCAAATATCAGCAGAGACTCTATTTACCTTCCTGTGTTTTTGTTCATAGTATTTTGCCAAAGAAGAGATCATTTTTGAACAAAATTCATGTTAATTTTAATATACATTTTTTAGACACAATTGTAAGGTCAAATTCTGATATGGAACCAACCCTACATGGAAATGAGTTCCTTGCAGCATTCTTCACCAGGCTATAATTGGTCTTTGAGTTCATGAATTATTTATGAACCAGGTGATGTGTCATGTTATATCACATTATATTTGACTATAAGTGAACTATGGACTTAAAAGGTATCGGTGGAATTGAAGAGTCAGGAGAGAGTCTTTGAATTGTATCACTTATATAAAAATTCAACAACATTTAGTGGACATATATGAGAAACAACTTAAAAAAATGCTGTATTGAAGGTTTCTGGAAACTTTCTGTCCCTGGAAAATACTGGTTTCAGTCCAACCTGCAGATCCTCTTCTCATACTGACCAGCCTAAGCAGATGGACAGAACAAATCCTGCTCCGGAGTTCAGGCCTCTTGGTGCCCTGCTGCCCTTTCCCTGCTTGTTGTTTTCATATTTCATTAGCAGGGCTAGCAGCATGTAGCATCAGCTCCAATTATCCTCCCTGTCAGCGGACTGGCAGTGGCTGTCTGCTGGCTTTAGTGATTACAGCCTTCAGGGGACAGGTAATCAGGTCATGGTTACACCGCCACCCTGTCAGACTGCTGAGACCACAGGGAGCAGACAGGATGGAAGAACTCCCTCATCTCCACTTAGTTATCTCTGAACAGGCTAAGATACCCTCCATACGGTCTAGCCTGGAGTGGATACACTTGACTTTGTTATAGTCGGTGTCTCTAGCTGTTTTACTCCATTTTCCATTCTTCTTTAGGGGTTAAGTTAGGTTATTATTGTGTTGTAGCCCATACACATCTCCCTTTTAGAACTCTGAGATTGAAAGATTCTGAACATTGATGAGAAAGCTATTTCTTAAAGGTACATCACATGGTAGATCCTTATCAATTACATTCTCAAGTATTGAATAATGGGTATATATTATGTGAAAACGCACAGAATGCTTTTATTGCTTCTGTAATGTGATTGAGATGTACTGTATATTCTCCTGTTTGGGGACAGAACTTTTAGATACCCTTGATGGCGAGTTCAGCCTGCTCACAGAGCAATGTGACACAAATAGACCCTAACCCTAATTTATCTCTGCATCAGTTCAAATTTACATTGACACATTTAGAAAAATATTTATCAGACTTTGAGGAATATTATTTTTGACTCGCGTCAGTTGAAAATTTAATTTGATCCTCCATAATTGGTGCTAACCATTTGACTTACCCTTTCATGGTTTGTTGGATGTCCAGCATTATTTCATGAAGGACAATCAAAACCTATCAAACCTGTCTGGAAAAATTTCTGGGATCACGGCCCATTTCATCACGAACACATCATGTTCGGCAATGTGAAAGTCAGTTTTTGTTGGGTTTTATGAGTTTTTCTGATGTTTTAAGTTAAAAAATGGTCATATGGTGTACATGCAACTCCAACACAAGGTATCCTCAAAGGCTGGGTGACGGGGTGTATTTTTTACCCTTTTCTTAAGCCACATCTCAACCCAGAAAAGTGTCCTATTGTTGGGCTGTAAACCACAACAGCAATCTAATCTGAATAAAATTAAAAAGGATGTTTTTGTCTGTTCTAAGGTGAGTCAACATCATATTTTAGGCAACATGTTGTCACTTTGCCCGAAAGTTATCTTTAACACGAGAACCGCCACAGCAGTCTGATGGACAGTTTGGGATTTTGTATAACATTAGCTAATGTTAGCCTAATGTTAGCTCTTGGCTGTGTTGTTTGTCATGTCTTGTAATGATTATACAATGCTGCTATTGTTGTCTTAAATGTATGTTGTCTGTGTTTTAAATGTTGATGTGTACTACATGGTGATCGTCCATCACTGTTCGCTGTTGTCCAAAGGGCTCTAGTTAAACTAACGTTAGCTTCTGGAGCTTAGCTTCATTAGCTTATCTGTAATAGCGGAGATCTCAAAGGTTGGCGATTCATTGTAAATACTGTAGCAGCAAACTAACGGAGAGACACTCCTGAAGATGATGAAAAGGCTATTTAAGTTTTTGTAATGACTGATGCTGATCCTCTATCTTGTTGTCCAATAGTGATGGCAACGAGATGCTGTTAATCACGTTTGCACTGGAACCTGTAAGTTTTGGTTTGTAACTGAGGCTTTTTATCGACCTTCTCAACAGTAAATTGATTGATATGTCTCTCCAATGCTTAGTTTTGACCCCTTTGGTGCCTTTTAGATGATGTGATCTTTCTGTCTTTGAAAATGATCAATGACATCCTGTGAAATGTCTCCTTCTGTAACACCTGCCATAGCACCTTCAACGGAATGCTCATCATTTGTCTGAGTGCAGGAGGTCGGGGCTTAGCTATAGGTCAGTTCAGTCCCTCACCTGCTTCTTGTATGTGAACTTTTGTTACCATCATTAGGCTACATCACTAACACAGCCGTACCAAATCTGAAGACAAGCTTTAAGTTGAGGAAAGTCTGAGCGCAGCTGGAGGGTTTTGTTTTATTTTAAATATGATGCCATCATGGGCAGTGGATGTTTATGTGGCTATAACATCTTATTACATGATGGATGACCTGCAGCTGTTTCTCCAGACTAGAGGAAGTCACACAGGACCAAACAATTTCTGTATCAGTACTGCTGTCTATCTGTTTTAAACTAATTTGAAAATATCACGTTGTTGCTCAAGATGTGTTGTGTCAGTGGGCCCATGAGTACTATTGTGGGAATCAAACTTGTTGACATACAGTCCCCCTGTCAGTGAGGCTTTTCTGTGTGGCTGCGTGGACTACATTTGTCCCTCATGGTATTTCCTTCCCCTCCTAGTTTTGCTAATGATAGAATATTTGGGGCCTTGTGGTAAACAGAAATAGCAACACTTCTGAGGGACAGGCTGCTCTTTTTGCACCGCATGCTGAAGAAATAGAGGCTACACTGTGTGTGCCTGTGTGTGTGTTTTATTGAGAGGCTATTTTGAGTCCTCAGCGACTGACTGACTGACTTAGTTTTTTTTTTTTAATTAGCCTGCTTTAGTGAGCACAAGCTAATGCAGGCTGCTCCTGAGTGGACTTAATGCATTTCCGATCCACTTTGATGAGCTGAGGCGATGCCTGGCTAAAGCAGTGACATGTATCACACTCAGCATGCGACGATGAGAGGTTTAGCTGACTCCTCTGACTATGGAGTGTGTTGTTGGCTTGTTACTTGTCCTTGATAACACTCACATGCAGAGTGATAGGATTTTAGAGGAGCACACACTCATTTCAGCATACAGAAGTCCCAGCAGTTAAGAGTTTCATTATAGACATCATATCTGAATATTTTTTTTCTTATTGAATTTCACTCATTGTTTTAAAGTATCCAGATAACAGCTTTATTCATTAAAGATAGTCTTCACACAGACGCTTGAGGAGAAAAGCAGTCTGCACTCAGAAATAAATGACCACTCTCATTTAATCTCCAAGGAGTTGAAGTTTTGAATTTCAGCAGTGGCTTTTCCAATTTCCTTTCAACCTGAGTAAGAAATAAAGAAAGTCCTTTGAGCTTCTCTTTATACCTCTTTATGTTGCCAGTATGTCTCTTTCTTAAAATTTTTTCAGCACATCCTAAAAAATCCAACAAAGTCTTCTTCTCCCACTTTGGCAAAGTCTTATCTTGTTAACCGTTGCAGGTGCAGTGTGTGTATGCTTATATGGCTTGCATCCTCAACAACACTGCACCTGGTTGGCACTGTTGGGTGAAACAAACCACTTGCCACAATGCTGTAGAGCTGCTGTGTGCCCTTCTGCATGATAAATATACTAAAATAAATCACACTTTTAAGTAGTATTTACCCAAATAAATTGCAGAAACGAGTAGAACACAGTGGCTGTGCGCCATAATAGCCAAAATACACCAGATGCGTCTCTGGTCCGGCTCTGCTCCACCACAGCACCAGATCAGATTTCAGGTTTCTATTCAAATCAATATGTCAACTTTCACAAGATCCACCCAGTTGTGGTATGGCTGCATCTCTGCTCCGGCAGGTCACAGCAGATATGCCCCCTAAATTTACCGGATGCTGGAGCTGTGTTACATCAATTTACAAAAAGCAGATTGAGCTAGACAGGAAGTTGTACAAGGAAACTACCTAAAAACATCCACTGACTTTCACAGAAAAAAAAAGTCAAAACCAGATCACATTTAGCTTGACTAGAACAGCAAACTGACATAAAGAGCACAGCCAGGCTAGGAGTTTGAGGTTTTATAGCCCAACATAAATGAAGAGAGGATCATTAATGGGGTGGGAAGTGCGGAAACTCCTCCGTCTTGCAACTCCAGCTTTCTGGTTTTCCTGTAAGGTGCCAGACTGCACCTGGTGTGACATAACATGCGCAGTCAACACACAATGGAGCAGAGCTGGACCAGAGGCGCATCTGGTGTGGTCCCGATGTGAGGTGCTGGGACGAATTTGGTCCCTTGTGGGATTCAAAATCCCAACGTGTGTGTCTGTAGCAAGCGACAACTTCCAGTCTGAAAATATGAGACAATGCGGAAGTGCTAAAATCTGCAGTTCGTCCAGTGTCCGCTTGAGGCTAGCTCCGGAAGTACTGAAAGTCACGTACACACCAAGCCAAAAAATACAATTTCACAACTGAAATAAACATATTTATAGCCTGGTACAAAAAATGTCTCCCGCTTCAGCACACACTGTATGAGGGGTGAAATTTTTTCTACCTAGGCAGTTCAGACAACGTTAAAATAGCCAGTTCGTCCAATCAGAGGCACAGGTCAGCTCACGTGACTACCGGGCGCCCAATGGCTGTTACTGTGGAGACTCAAAGCCCGACCCAATTACAACATGGCCGCGCCGGCCGTTTTACTTCAAAGGTCCATTTCAGAAACAGACGGATGACATTGCTGAGGCAACGTCCATTAATTATACAGGCTATGGTCTGTAGTCAACACTTTAAGAGTAGAACCCGACTGATTTGGGATTTTTGGGGCCTGTGCTGATACTGATATATTTCAACTTACAGGACTTATATAATATTAGTATAATAGTCCTATATTTGATAATGGTGGACATGGGAATTCACAGTTGCATAAATCTTTGTTTATCTCATAAAGATAATTTACACAACTTATAAATTCTCTGGATCCCCGACCCGGGGATAAAAATACAAACAAACAAACAAACAAAAAAACTTATTTTTAAATGGTAGTGCAGCAAAAAAAATAGTTTACACGTCGGCTTCATATGACTGGTCCTTATAAGATTACTTACTAAAAAGTTCAGAGCAACACATTTCAGCTCTGGTTTACCTGATTCAGGTTACATACAGGTCAGGAGGTGTGGTATCTTATTGCTCCTCTCCTCTCTTGAGATCTCCACGCAAGATTATTAAGGTAATCAGGCCTGCTGCTGCTTCTACCAAACTTCTGGCCACACACACTCCCACGTTTTATGCTAAAAATGCCACTGAGGGGCTCAGAAATTACGCTCAATAAACACGGCAATCAAATAAAACAATTTCCAAATATTAGCCTTGCAATCGGCTTTCCTTCTGACTTATAAAACTGCCTTTGTTTCTCACAGTAAATAGGTTTCCCTCGGCCCTGCCAACTCAAACGGTAATGTAAGGTCAATGGTGGTGTGGTTTGGCTTAATTAAACTCAGTGTTGATTCACAGAGACAGGATCCAGACCGGAGTGTGGTTTGGGTCTACTCTGAGTTCTGACTTTGTTGATAATGGTGCCAACACTTCATTAGTGCTGGCTGCACATTTAGACTCTCACACTGGAGTCAAGGTTGTACCAGAAACTTCCACACATCCACACACTCTTTTAACTCCATTCCATGTTGTTTAACCAAAGTGCTACAGACAAGAAACCGTAGACAATAAAATTTTTAAAAAAGAAAACAGAAGGTAGAAGTATCCCTCTAAAGTATTTTTTTAAAAGCCAGAGTTGGAATCAAACCACATTTCAATAGCTGCTCTCAGAAAATGTTTTTTTTTTTTTTTTTTCATGAAAATCATGCTTGTTTTAAAAAAATTGTTCATATTTTGAAATAAGCTTTTTCTGCAATGAATGAATACATATTTACTAAAAAGTTGCTAGAACTGCCCAATTTATCAAATATGATACACAAAAAAATCGTCATAAGCAAAATGATATATCAATATTTTTGGTGTGGATTTTGTTTAAGGGGTCAATAAACATCTAATTTCAAGGAAATTAGAATTTTCAGACTATTTTTGATGGGTCAGGCTTTTAAGGGTTAAATGGCTTTAAAGAAGCCCCAAGCATACAATTTAAAAGCTCTCTTAATATGTATGCAATTGAGATTATTGCAGATATTCAACTCTGTAACACACCCCTTCAACATCTTTAATACGTAATGCTTTGATGCCACTCTCACTGAAAGTGCCATTTGCACCAAGCAGGGTGTTAAGCGTTCCCCGCTGATGAGTGATTCAGTCAGGATGAATGTTGTAGAAAGACTACATTTTATACCAACTCAGAGGACAACACTATTTACCCAGTAATCTTTGAGATGCATATGGTTGTGTTGGAGTGTGTGTATGTGTGTGGGTAATCAGGGTTAGGGTTGGGGGGATGAAGGACCCTCAGGATAGAGACCTCAGATCTACTTACCATCTCCTCACAACATAAAAAGGAAGATGTAACTTTGCTGAAAGCACAGAATTTCAATGAGAGCTGGTACAAACACAAATGTTAAAGAATTCATTATAATATCATTTAGTAGATCAAAGGACTGAGCTGAAGCTACAGATACTTACTGAGGAAGTTTTTTGGCCTGCATGAAGCACAGAGCAGTATGAATAGTTCATAATGCTGCATGTGGTGTTCAATAATAGTAATAAAACTCAATCTGTAATTTTATAACACCATATCACAACAAATCTTATCTCAAGATGCTTGACAAAAAGAGCAGGTCACTTTTTCCTAGTTGTGCTTTATGGGGTGGCTTCTCTGGCCTTATCTTTACTCAACTGTGCAAATGTTATCTGTGTGTCATACAGTAAAATTTTAAACATTGTTAAAATGTTTATCTTCTGCATTTTTAACACAAGTAATAAATCATTCTATAGTTTGAACTACGTGACAAAAGATATAGTCAACATATAAACAGTTATTTCTTTGGTGGTCGGGGTTTTAGTCATGTCATACATGGCCTTGTGGTGCTTTCTTAAATGCTGAAACAAGTTTGTAGTGTTGCCCCTTGTTTTAGCTACGGCAGTCAGTCATGCTTTGCACAATACCTTACACTGTGCCACATCTTCTTTCCTAAATCCAAAATAGGTCCAGACAACCACCGTGCTATTTCTCTTTGACACCAAAGTAGCCTCTTCTGTGCTCTCTCTCAGTTCTTCTGCTGAGGCCGTTTTTAAAGTTGCCAACAACAACACAACAGATCAAAACTTTGTTGGGCTGAAGTTGTTTTTTCATTCCCCGCTTGCACGTTCTTTTGGCAGTTTGCAAACCAGCTGAAAGGTGCATTACTGCCACCTACTGCATGCATGTTGGGTAAGGTTGCATCTGTGTACATGAAACTTTTTTTTAAATTCGATTAATTGTTCAGCCCTATTAAAAACTTATCGCTCTGGATTATTATAATCAATCTAAATCAGAGCTAGCCTTCAAATTGTTATCATTATTTAAAAATATTTATTCAAAGATGGAAAATATTGAGTAACGCAACCCCTTCTCCAACCATCAGCAGCACTGATAACATCATTTTACACATACATCTAAAAGGGTGTTGTCTGATGCACAGGACTCTTTTTTTGATTTAGACAGACTTCACTGATTTGTTAAGAGGTGAGCTACGTCTGTCAGAGAATAGTCACTGTTTTCCTGTTTGCACAAACTATAACTACAGTCCAACAGACACGGCATCAATGCAGTTAATAAATCCAGCTCTGAACCTCTTGTTTGTTCTAAATGTTTGTAATATTTCAACTAAAATTTTCATCATTACGTTTTCTGTTTAAACCAGATCATGTTTTGATTGCCACACAAATTTGGCCTTCCCATGATAAAGAATTGTTAATGACAGTGATTAATGACATAAAACATGGGCTCTGATTGTGGAAAACTCTGCGGTGGTCTCTTGAGAATGTTTATAAGAAAAATTACCATGTTTAGATAACATTGGGATACATATTTTCTAACCAATGAACAGATTGCGCTCCTTTTTCCCTCTAAAACTGAGCCAACATTAGAAAAGACCCATTTACCAAGCACAAAGTGCTCTATTGAGTAAAAGCCTCTGCATCTGTTATTTGCATTAATTCAAATTAGCTATTACATGTTCATGTTGAGCACAACAGGCTTTTCTTCATGCAAACGAGACTTATTGCTTTAATGACATTTATTTAACTAACACCGCTAGCAGCACCAGGTAATTAGCAGTAGGCCTGGGGTGATAATCAATCAAGTCAAACGATTATCAAAACAATATAGATTTCTCCGTGTGTGAAGTTTAACAGTGCTTCCTAAGTAAAACTTTAAGCGGAAAATCCTGAATCATAGTTTTCTTGGGAAAACTGTTATCTATCTGCCAAGCTTAGTCACGGACCGCAGGCTGAGTGTGTGATGACATCACAGACAAGCAGACTCAATCGAGGAATGTTTAACATATTTTTCATTAAAAGTGCAAAAAAAATGCACATACATATAAAGTCTGCGGTGCTTAAATCCCATGTTACTTCCTAGTAATGATACAATCAATATATTACCTTTTAAAACAATTTGACAGATTGATTCATGTCGACCGGAAAGCCAATGTGCCGAGCACAGATTGATCTAGTTGGAATATAAATCGATATATTGATGTGATGGATGAATCATTACACCCCTATTTGTTTCCCATCTTGCCTTTCTAGAGCTGTACAGCACAGTCCATGACAATGTGAGGTGATTCAAACATGATGTGATTAATTTGACAACATGCGTTTTTCCTGTTTCTGCAAAACCGGGGCAAACTTCACAGCGTTTTTGTGCTTGAATATCAGTTGTGTATTAGCTCACAGTATGGATAATATGTACTCCTCAGCCACCCCTTGTCATCAGGGCTAAAAGTGAGAAAGTGGAACAGTGGAGGAGGAAAACTTTACGGGCTGCTGTAGGCCAAAAATTCCAGAGCATTTTTTTTTTTTTTACCAGCCCTGTTGAAAATCAGTTTCTAGATATTTAGCCCTGTGTTGCCAACTCCTCAGTAAGAAAAGAAGCTATTGGCTGTCCATAGAAAAAATTGAGTGAAAAACATTGTAAATGTGTTTAGAACTACAAATGAACTTTTGTCTGTTGATTATTTCATAAATGATAACCCTGACCTTAATATTTATTTAAAAAAAATTGATATTTTTTTTTCCCTAACCAGACAGCCAAAGTGTGAACAGTAAAATCTGAACTTACTGACAACATCCCAAAAAACATGCTCCTTTGTCTTGCATTTAAAACTGACCAACATGTAATCAGTGACATTTTGAATCTTCTGGAGTAGGAAATTTGACATTCATTCAGGTTGTTTCATACATGTATTATGGAAATAAAATGATCCCCCATTTGAAAGATGGTTTCATGACAAAGTGGTGGATTGGAAAACACCTGATTACAAATAATGTGTTCAGTGCTCAAGATTTTGTCCAGAGGATCCTGAACACAAAATTAATGAATGCATATTAATATGGACAACTGTGGGTCTCATTTGAGGATAGCATGAAGGTAAAAGCTGAATGGGCTTTAAGTGGTGCTCGTGCTAATGTAAGGCCTCCATGTGTTGGTCTGTTTTTGTGTCTTTAACTTGGGATTATTTGGAAACACTTGAGGTTGAATTTCTGTATTTTATTGGCCCAGCAGAGTTCCAGCCTGTTTTGCTTGTTATAAATATAACACTGTTCATGCTTGTTGTTACACTTTGGAAACAAAGTATTAACAAAGGCGATGCATTTTAGCCTCAGCATAGGAGGGTTTGACCCCGGTTCAAAGGGAAGCATGGACGTGCATGAGGAAAAATGATGGTATTGTGTTTGTATTGAAAGTTCATCTGAAGGCCAATTAGTGTTTTTATGGCAGGAATAGAGAGTACGGGAGCAGGGCAGTATTTTACAGGGCAGCTTGAGTTTCAATCTGTTACAGGCATGACATCAGCGTCTGTGTTGAGACAGGAAAATCTGATCCCACTGCCACTGTCATAAAAGCAACACAATAATGAAATGACATCACAGCGGACCAGTAATTAAATAAGCAGACTGCTGTCTTGGAGTTTTTACTAGGCTGGAGGATCGTAACAGTGCAGCATGTCGAAGGACAGTGTGTCATGAAGGCAACAATGAGTCCGTTGGGAGGCCAAATTAAGAAATCTGTCATAGTTTGTAAGAATGTATTTTATATTTCATGTTGCAGAGGACATAACTCACACTCTTCCCTTGTGTCTTTGATCACTTTTGAACACAGCTAACCCAGTAACACTGCATCTTTGTTTGTTGAATGAGTGGGAACTGGGGGACAATTGATACTGACAGTTTAAGCTAACGCAGTTTATGCTGCAAAATTAATCAAAAATGATGTGATCATGATTTTAGCCTTAACACAATTAAATAAATATGACTGACGTCAAGATAGAAAATTAAAATGCATGATCTCTGGCCTTAAATATCCACTGCATACCAAGTTAAGATATTCATGCACCACTCCTTGGAGGTAAGTTGAGAAGTGTTGGCTTGTTGTGTGCAGCAGCAGAGTGAAGAGTGAACAGCAGAGACTAGAAGAAAAAAAATAAAACACTTAGAACAGAAGGCAATGAACTTAATCAACTGAAATGAATATTCTTGGCCGAAACCGAGAACCAGAAATGAAGAAACCGAGGCCGGAAACAGGAACACAGAAAGAAATTGTTGATCCAATCATTAGTACCAAAGCATAAATTAATATTTATACTTCAAAGAATAATACTTTCTTCACAGAGATGTCCAGGGAATGCTTTAAAAAGTCAGAATTTATTTACTTATTTAGTGATTGATTTATTTATTTTGCATCTCTTATGATGGCTGTGACATTTTTTTAAACTCTGTCGAACCATAGTGTGCTTGTCACACTCATGGGAAGTGCTCATGGGAAACTGAGTTTTTATCCTGGAAAACCTTTATCTTTTCTAGATAGTCCTCACAGCACTTTTTAAACAAAGAAAAACAACATGAAAATCATGCCTGAAACAACAGTGTTGTGAAATAGCGTCACTGACTTGTACAATGGCCTGCGAAAACACAGCAAAATGCAGCATGATGAGTGAATGTAGGCTAGAGGAGTAGTCTCACAGTTTTCTATTCAAGGACTTTTCAGACATCCATAAAAGCAGCACTCTTTAAAGCAACATCCTCTCAAAGGCAGAGGGAAACTATGATATCTTAAATGTGGGAGTGCTTTTCAGTAATATACCCATAAAGTTAATAAATATTGTCATCAGAACCTCTGATCTCGCTGTTGATCAAAGAATTCATGATGATTATTTTGGCTATAATTTTGTAGCTCCAGGTTCAGCCGTTTACAGCCTGATATTAAACAGCTCTGCTGCGTTGAATGGAGAGAAGTTTAATTACAACATTTTGGCTGAAAACTCATTAGCTCAGTGACCTGCAGGGCTGCAGAGGCCAGCGTCGATACTCAGGCTGCATGATACCAGAGGCTGTGGGTGATAGATTAATCACAGTCTGTACTCCTGCCACGCCTGACAGCCAGCTACAGCAGCACTTAGTTAGTTTGCTGCTGTCTTCCTGGGAAAGAGGAGATAGAGAAATACATCAATTCAGCCTCACAGGGTTTTGTGAATAAGCACTGTGTGAATAGTGGATGCCTGGGATTGATCTTTTTAGCCCTTCTAATGTAGTTGTCTGTGAACATTTGCATTTCCTGGTGTTAGATAGTCGACTGTAACACAAGTTATATTTACCAAATGAATGCAGAATGTATGGCTAGTTTCTAACAGTGTTGCTCAGTCTGTTTGATCAGATGTTATTTATATCTGTGTATTTTTCATAAATCAAAAGAATCAGACCTTAGTGCTGTCCAGATATTTCAGCAGATATTCATCTGTTTTTGTTGTTTTTACACTGACAGCAGTCGTTGCTGACTAGTTTACCCACTCTGTCTCACTGAGGTAACAGACTGGTGAGAAAGTGACATCAATAGAGATTTAATGTAAAGGTACCTCAACAGTTCTATTTACATTTTTCAATGACCAAGGCATTTTTTCTGTGAGATTTCTTTACTGAGTCTTGTTTTTGGCAAGGGGCAACATCTGGTTTAGAAAAATGAAGCAGATATGGAAGTGCTAAAAGTTGCTGTTTGAGAATATTCCAGAGGCTGGTTGCAGAAAGACCAAAAGTCACATACACATCGTGCCAAACAAAAAAACAAAAAAAACCCAGACTTTTACAGCATTAAATAATATATTTACAGCCTGGTTCAAAATATGTCTTGGGTCTGAAACACTAATTTTACCATCAGCACGCACTGTATGGGGGGGCGGGGGGGTTCAACTCAGCGGCTTTGAAGCTATTCAGATCACAACTTTGTCCAATCAGAGGCACAGCTCAACTCACGTGACTGACAGGCGCCCTATAGCATTAAAAAGTTCAAAAGGAAGCTCCAAACCCCAGCCAACAATCGGCTTTGTTACTCTGCGTCAGGAACAGACGGATGACACAGAAGAGACTACGTCCATATTTTATAGTCTGTTTTTTTGTCACTGGAAAAGAAGACTGGTGTCAGCAGCTGGTTCTGATGCATGTCTTAACTTCTGCTCTCACAAAGACTTGTCATTGTACCAGATCATCATTTGCATGAAGAAATGCTAATTTCATCGTTAGTTCTTTTAAGATGCTGCATCTCTGTTCTGTTTTTACATAAATTGTCATTCGTGTGTTCTACATCAAAGAAAAACTCATAACCACAGCAGGGTGAGCGGGGAGGGATGGCACGATGAGAGACTCTCTAAACAGAGAAGTGTTAAACACTTCAGCCAGTAAACAAGCCAGAGCTCAAACCATCTCCCCCAGGAAGCAGGTCCACCACATAGCCTCACTGTTTACCATGTTTAAGTTCCCCAAAGAACTCTTACAACACTCCATTTATGAAAACTTCAAAGGAGGTCTGGGCTTGCCAAGGGGGAGGAAGAATCCTCTTTCAGTCGGCCTGATTGTGCCTTAAGCGAAGGAGCCCCTCTCTCTCCTCCTGCTGATGGAGAGGATGCAAATAAGCTGCTCGAGGTAGAAGGACGAGACCGAGCAGAAGAAGTGAAGTAGAGCAAGGAGATGATGAGCTAAGCTGCGGGGAAGGTAAAGACATGAATAAGGAATGTGATCTGTGTCATCGATAAATAGTACATTAGCAAACAGTAATAACACAGAAACTCTTTCATCTTCTTTGAAGTGGCCATAAATCTGACTGTGGCTGTTTCATCACTGATGACCATCCCCAGTTTTTAACTCTCTATACAAAAACGATTGTAGGTCAACGCGTTAGACTGAAGGTTACCTCGAGGTGCATACTGGGTATCAGCTTGAAGCCTCATTGATCCACAGTCATAGCGACTGAAGCCAGGTCATGGTGAGGTCAACACAATTAGAGATGAAGCCATGCTCTTTAATGAGAAGGAGGGATGAAAGGGCTGCCAATTAATCTGCTCTTCTTTGTACTGAAAACAACCTGGTGCTGTTCAGACCCAGCATGATTAACCTTCTGCAGCTCCGACTTTGTTGATTCTGTGTATGAGAAGATGAGGAAGAGGAGAGGGAGAGTGTTAATTGGTGCTCACTATGATGCAGTTTTCTACATCTCTTTGACCCTGAGCATCAGACTCATTAGGGTCAGGGGCCAGCGTTAGAGGGACTGAACTAACTGGATGTTGAAACATGGAATAGCAGGGTTGTTATGGTTTTTGTGCTACACTAAAAAATCAGTACAAATTAATAGGGCTGGGTATCACCACAGACTGTCTGGATCGATTTAATTCTGATTTACAAGATTCTGATTCTATTCCCGATCCACTTCAATATCCATTCATGTAGTAGGCCAGTGTGGTATATGGTTTAATACCAAAAAATGGTCTTTATTTTCGTTCTGATATGAATTTTTGAATATTTTAGATCGATGTATTGTTACACCCCTAATGATTAATATATCTATTTATTTGCCACAAATAATACACATTGTTCAGTGTCAAAATAATAAATAGTTGGTCTTCTAAAAGTCCATGAGGTTCAAGTTTTGAAACTCCTGGTTGATCAACAGCTGTGCAGGGGGTAGCTGAATGAAAAAACATGATACAGTCCTTTTGACAGTCAAATGGGCTATTTAAAGCCAATCAGCTGCAGTATTTCTTTTCTTAGTAGTAGAAAATGTGCGTAAGAACACTTGTGCATAAAAAGAAGAAAAACACGGTGTAACTGACATGCTTTTTTTTAAAAAGTAATAATAATGAAAACTTGATGTGAAAATTTTGTCATACTGCCCAGCCCTATCATAGACAAACATGAAACAAACAACCACCTATTCAAAACATGAGCACTTGTCACTGTATGGCTAAAATATAGTGCAAAGCGCTTTAGCTTTAGCTCAGCATCAGCTGATACAGAGACATCATGTTAAAGCAGGGCAAACACGCTGAAACAGGTGAATAGATGCTGCCTTGTTGTAGTTTTGTTTAAATGTAACTAATGTTACATAAAGTTTGTCACATTGATGTTTGTCACATTAACGCTAACGTACAGTAGCCTGGGAGAGCAGGGGAGAGTGTGTGAGTAGAAGCACTGATCCAGACTCTAAAGCTCCAAAGCTTGAGAGGTTACAACTTTAAAAAACATCTTACCATGAGCACAACATCTAGATGTGTGTTATGAGTTGAGTGTGTCTCACGATTTCTGACAAAATGTTTTGAACTGAGGAATTAAGACTTAGGGTTTACTTATGTAAGATAATTTGATCCATTATTTGAAAGATGACTGAAGAGTGATTGTATTAGAAATATCTCAGAAAGTGCCAAGGGTATTATATAAACATTTGTGTTTCAGTTCTGCTGACCATGATTAGTAGGCGCACTACTGCAGGCAAATGACTAACTGTCTTAATAATGCTGTGATCAATTTGTGGGAGTTTCAGAGTATTTGGTTCTCTGTTGGACAATAAGAAGAAAAGCAGATGAACCCTCCTGTTTTTGACAGTAAAGCTTCACTGACCTGTCCCAAACCTGGGCTCTCTCCATGCCACTCCACCAGAAAATAATCAGCAAAATCACATCACAATGATCTGACTGTATGCATTATTTTTTTCTTATTGCATATTTAAATTGTGAATCATTAAAACCAAAGGCCATAAATCACATAAAGAGCCTAAGATTAGGCTCTAAAATTCAGTATAGAGAAATAACCAGTTGTGTGGCTGATGATCTCATTTTAATATGTAGGTCATAAAGGGGCACTGGGACGAGAGTCTAATTCAGAATCAGTTAGGAACTCCTCACAGTGCTTTGAATAGATGAGTGCAAACATAGTGAAGTGACTGACAACTTTGTTTCATTCCTATAGAAACAGAAGGTCAGTTTGTTTAATTCACTGAATGTATAAATAAGCTTTCAATAAAAAAAACAATTAGTTACATCCAGTTATCTTAGAGGCATAACAGATATAAAAATCCTGAGCAAAGCAACCTTGAAAAATGTGTTTCACACCCTCACAAAGCATGGTCACGCTGCTAAAGATCCACAGGAATTGGATTTCATGGGTGAGATAAAGAGACGGGCGTTGTGCTGTGAGGATCGCTCTGAGGGCTTAGCACTAACTGTTCAAGAAACATCTGAGGGGGTGAATTTTCAAGTTAAAGAGAGGGGCTGAGAAGGTCAGGGATAACTGCAGACCTGTTTTACTGTGATATGACGGTATTCCAGGCCTTTGAAAAAAAAAAGCATAGAAATTAGTTTGACCTGAAATAGAAGACAGACATAACTTGGTGTTAGTGTTCTTGTGTTATAAGCTGAGGGCCTGAGAGAAATGAAGGAGCGATTTACTGCACAGCCTTGTTGATGTTGGTGTGAGGGCTGTTTGCTGCAGCCTGTTGGCTCAGCCTGTGGGTCTTATTGATTTCTTCTGCAGCCGGATGGAGTTTCTGCCATAGTAACGTATTACATCTGCATTGATCAGGACTACTTGTCTGGGAAGCACATGCAAGAGATGTAGGGCAGACTCCACTGTTGCTCCACAGACTCTGCAGTAAGAGACATACCGTAGTTTTGTTATTACGAAGTAGAAAAGCCTTTGTCACTTAAGGGATACTTTATCTGTAATATGTTAGGAATCTTCTCAAGTGATGGATTTTCTTATTTGAACAGAAACTTAAATGCAGGGTTGGTAATCAGATATACATACACTTTTTATACTGGTTAAAATGATCTTTATGTCCTGATGGCAATCAATGCATGATGTGTTCTTAAAATAGAGTGAAAAATATCCACTGTCTACAGCAGGAGTAAACCTGGGAAAACACCAGCCAATCCTAGCGTTTAGAATCCAGTTTGTTAAACCAATCAAATCCTGTCCTGCTGTTCTGCCTGCCTCCTGCGTGTAGATTTCTCCTGCATGCACTTGCCCTGATTCAAGGCGCATAACCAAGAGGGATCCAAGTACGCTGGAGAATGGCAGAAAAACTACCTATACCCTGATTACTGGTACGAAGTGCAAACAAAACTATGTGCTGAGGACCGGTTTGAGTCTGTAGTTATAAATCTGTCACAATCATATGATCCCGAATCAGTGGTGCTTGTGCATGTGAGTGAGAGTGTCGTTTTGGACGAGCTCTTAGTGTGGGAGGGCGGGGACTAAACAGAGTCCATAGAAGATGCTACATTAAAATTTTATTCTGACGACCCAAAGAAGGCAACAGGACTGCGTAGAGTTGGGAAGAAGAAGCTTCTTGGATGAGAGGTGAAACGTCTTCCCAACTCTATGCGGTCCAGTTGTTCGAGTCATCAGAATAACCATGACCTGGATAAATGAGACTCTACATGGGTACATTAAAATTCATGCTAGATTTCCGTGACTACCAACCGTGCCTTTAAATTCCTACAAGCCAACTAATCTAAAGGTCAGAAATAACTCAGAAAACAGACTGATATTGATCTATTTAACATCCTGCAGAGTATATGGCTAACATTAGCAGCACTAGCACCACGCACCTTCAGCTCCTATAAACCAACAATCTTACATGGCAGTTGAACTGGACCATCTCCTCTGGAGAGATAAAGTCTTATTATAACTGTATGGTGAAACGGGTGAATGTGATGTAATCACTCATCACAAAAGAGATAAATCCTTGAGATTTTCATCCATGATATATTCCTCTAAATGTGTCACAGTGTACCCTGTGTGGAGTCAGTCAGGGTCTGGGATGGTGATGGTGGTGAGTGGAAGGTTTGGAGGGTTGCGTGCAGTATTTGCAAACCGGTAAGTGTAGTGAAGAAGTTAGCTCTTAAGTGATCAACAAAACAACTGAGCAGTCATTGAAATTTAAGGCTTTGAGTGTCTTTGCAATTGGATGCTCTTAAACAATCAGTCACTGGAGGAAATAAAGTAATGAGAAAAGACTTAAGATAAATGAAACAAGGTTTTAGATGCTTTTTAATTCAACATAGGATTTTGTAGCTCATCACTTTGTTGTGCATTTATCTGCTGTGTGGTACATTTAAGTGGCACTCCATGATATTGTCTCTCAATAGATAAAAGAGGTCATCTAAATCTTTAAATAATCACCAATAAATTTCCACTGATGCATGACAAATGTATTTGCCCCATCTCTCATTTGGGTGATCTGCAGTGGGGGTTTGGTGCCTCAGCTCTGGGATCCACTTGCTGCAGTAATCCAGAGAGGGTTAGGATAAAGCCGGGCATCGCCTCACTCTCTGCCTCCTCCCAGATCAGATGAGATTAGGGGAGAGCTAAGGAGCTCTTGGAGAAGGCAGGGCTCAGAAACACCAGGGCTGAGCCGAGGAGGAACACAACCAGGCAGGTGGAACTCCTGCAGAAGGAGAGTGCAGGACGGCAGAGGTGGATACAGGGCTGAATAATCAATTTGGTGTTTCTGTGGGAGGGAGTTCAGAGCAAGCTGGACAAGGTGTGTGATGAAGTAGATCTAGTTGTCTTGATCTTTCTGAGTCAGTGTGCTTTTGTGCTTCTCTGTACACTTTCCTTGGACTCGGAAGAAAGCTGCTTCACCCTCTGGTAGATGTGTGTTTGGAGTGTAAGTTTCAACAAACGCTTGGAAAAGTTCAAGGATGAATA
This sequence comes from Labroides dimidiatus, assembly GCA_030710495.1. Lineage (NCBI taxonomy): Eukaryota > Metazoa > Chordata > Actinopteri > Labriformes > Labridae > Labroides > Labroides dimidiatus. Next base: position 25,986,693 of record CM061144.1, on the reverse strand, counting down.
AGCTGTAATAGATAATGTTGTTGTCTTTAGAAGTGTGAGTCCTGTCTGATGATCTGTGAACTTTGGAGTATTTAATGCCTGACTGGTGAGGTCCTTGTGATTGGATAAATGGAGGCAGTGAAGTGGGCCCAGCAGTGGCAGAGACAGCGGTGAAGCAGAGCTGTTGTGCTAAATTGAGGAGAAAATTGCCGGATGTAAGTATGAACAGAGAGCCTGAGGTCTCATTGCTGGAAAGATTCGTCTGGTTGTTCTAAACTGACGCTGAAAACACTGTTATAGAGTTCTGCATGTTAGTCTGTGTACAGAACCATCAGTAACTAAAAAAAAGAGTTTATATCCTGCAAACTGCTCACAGAAAACTGATCAAACTCATCCACAGGTCAAGGAAAATATTCTGTTCCATCCTGCCCAGTTGCTGACTTTAGATCTTTCTATCACCATGGTGACAGTGGGGTTGATGTGAGTCTGTCTCTGTCTGTTTTTCAGAAAACCATGCTGCTCTAATGCTGGACTGACAGAACTGAGAGCTGAGCTATGTTTTAAGGATCATCTGCAGTGAACTCTTGAGTACGTGGAGCCCTCTGATATTCCTCTTCTTTGGCTTTGAGAGGAAATTTTTACAATGGGGAGGAAGAAGATCCAGATCACCAGGATTGTAGATGAGAGGAACCGACAGGTTAGTGTCTCCTTCTCTTCTAACTAACATGAGGACAACATCACCTTCAGAAGGACTATGAATTGGTAGTTTTCTTGTTAAATTATTTCTGAATACTGAAGCCAAATGTACTGTATTGGCTGTTTCTGTAAGGAAATTTTCACCATCTTCATCTTCACACCCTTCCGTGGCTTTCTTTTAAGAACAATGAAAAATTCTGCAGCAGTAAGAATCACCTACATGGAGCAAAAGTTTAACTTCTTTTAATGCTAATGATTATTTTTTTCTGTAAGTATCCATTATTGGCCCATGGAGCCACAAATATTTCATACTTACAGGTGGTGACCCCTGCAGAATATATTGTTCTGTATATGCTAATAGTAGAAGTTATTTCATTATTATTAATTATTTAGGTAACAATCTTTATCAGGTTGAAACAATGTATTGTGACAGGTATGCAAGCTCCCACTGCATGCAGAGAAGAACAAGCGTGGCTGTAACAAGCTGATGATAGAGTTAAACTAATGTCACCCGTGTGAATGTTTGGCACGGTTTCAGAGGATAACACGGTTGCAGTTGCAAAGTGTGCTTCAAGAATTCAGAAGGGAGAGAAAAGTCCCTGTTTTAATGTGATATTCTCAAAGGTCACATAGGAAGTCATTATTGCAACAAAAGACATTTAAATATTGTCTTCAGAGCTGAAGCAAGTAAGAACAAAATAGAAGATTGATAGATGAAATAAACTTTATTGCCCAATGGGGGAAGTTCGTTGTGTACTCAGTGTTGACACGTACTGCCTTCATAAATAGTAATAAATAAATAAATAAATACATATGGAGAACATTAACAAATCCATATACACTGATCTATACATACATAAATTCCATACATTGCACAATGCCAGTCACTAAATTTACATAACCTGATGGCGTTATTCTGAATTAGTAGACTTGATACTGTACTCTGAGTCGCTGCCGCTTTGCCCAGAGTGATGCGATTGCTTTATACATTCACAATCAGATCCACAAAAAACTCAGTCACATAAGTTTTACCTTGGGTATGTCGACTTCTGGTGTTAGTCTATTAAATGTGTTAAGTTTGATGCTTCTATTGCTGGATGAGAAAGACATTGTATGTGCAGATGTTATTGAAAAATCTTACATAATTAAAGAGTCATAGCTCTTTGTTTTTGTGGTAAAAACTGCAGTTCCAACTAAACTTGATAGTAAAGAATGTAATGTGTTTTTTCTTGTTCTGAAAGACTCATTTTAAAATACAAAAATGTGGAAAATAATTATTCACTGTTATCAATATTGGTTTTCAGGAACATATGAGAAATATTTGGATATGTGAATCCTGGAAGGTTTATTCACCACTTTAAAAAGGGATCCCTCAAGGAACCTTCCTCAGTCCCCTATGATTTTAATCTGTTTCTTTTGAGAGTGCAGTGGTCACAGCTGGTGGTGAGGGCAGTAATTTGGGGTTAGCTTGGTCCGGACAGCACCCTGTCATTAGCAGGGTGGGTCAGTGTTTGGGACACACAGTGGCCCTTCTCCTCGCTGTCTCCTAGTGCAGCCACACCGCTGCCCACTGGAATCCCTCTCTGTCTGTCTCCTCTATATATATCACCCCCAACAGCACAACAAATACCAGCCTGTCTGGAAGGAGGGCAAACACTCTGGAAATAGGAATGTGGCTGGAAAGTAAATATCTGATGTTGTTTATATTTGATATTTGGCTGTCTTGGTAGAAGCTTTTTTAGATAGACGCTGCTTTTGCTGTCGGGCTTGCATCACTGAAGCCAGTTGTATATTTAGGCTCTTGTGCTCTATTTTTGGAAACTGACTTGTATTCTCCTTGTATCTGTCAAACTATATTAGTTTTCCCTTTGTAAGTGTTGCTTTATTACACAATGTGCAGAATATAACGTGACAGCATAAGGGGCAGATATATTAACAAAAGAGTTTCTTTGCTGCCTTTGCACAGAAATTGATTTGTCTGACATGATTAAGAAATAATTACAGATTCCAAACCCTCCTTGAATTGGTCCTTTAAAAAAGCTTAACAATGACTGTCATGAGAACAACTGAGATGTCCTTCACATCACTGTTATAAAATCTGGATCTATGTAAAAGCACAACTGCTGCTCCAAATGATTCCTGCAGTGGTACAAATATTTATTCTGGTTAAACATTTGATGATCATCAAACATGTGAGACTGAAGAAGTACAAGTTTTAAAGAAATAATTCTGCTCTTCACATGTTTTTAAACAAAAACAAAATTATGGGAGACAAACAATGACGTTACTCACCTGATCAACCAAATAAGGCAGATGTTCAAATGGCTGTGCTCCTTCTCTGCCAGGCTTTCTGTGCTGGGAAATCTAAAAGAAAAACAAAGTGCTATCATGCATATGATGGTAGATTCAGCAATTTCATTAGTAAAAGCATCAAACGAGGTCTTGAAGGAAGCAGCAGTACAACTCCAGGTTCAATGTATTTCACTCCAGATCCAGGTTTGGGTTTAGAGGCTGCTCTTTTCCACTCTGCATATGTTTGTTATCTCTATTTCTCTATCTCTATATTATCTCTATATTACATTTAAATCTCTATTTGCAGACTCTACATAAAGATTTAGTATCTGCACACAGTATCAGCCTGGAAAGTTTGTTTGTATACTGAGTAACTTTGATCAATCATGTTTCAGCAGCTTTTGGTGTCTGCAGGAAATAAATACATTGGCGGGTATGGGATTCGGATAGTATGTTGACTTGAAGGGAGATTGTCCTGTTTTTGCGATATCACAGCTCTTCAGTGTGTAATTTTGAAATAGAATAGAATAGAATGTATTTTATTAATCCCTGAAGGAAAATGTCTGGGACTCTTGGTAAAAACAAACAAGCAAACATTTTTTTTTAAATTTCATTAAACTCTTATCTATCTTACCAACAAGCATATCTGGAACATCAGTGAACATTAGTGAGTGTTTGCCAAGTTTAAAGGATAAAATAATACACTGTTACTATCGCAAAGGATCATCTCAAATAAAACTGTTTTTATGATAGGATACTAAATGTAATATAATTCAGTGCTGATGCACAAAGAACTTCTCCCAACGTTTCTCTCTCATGATGATCTGTTGGCTTGAGCAGCAACACCAGTTGAAGCTAGCTTCCAGAGCCACCAGTGATGCCCTCACATGACACTCTGAGTGCTCTGAACAGATGCTAGCTGCAGTGGTTTGTTGCTGTGTGCTCACACTGCTTTTTAAGCACTCTTGCTTAGGAGCAGTTCTACAAAGCGGCGTTATATAGCGAGCAAGCTAACAATGCATATGACCTCATGGTCAGATGTATAGCAAAAATCAGGCAACATGTACATCATCATGACATCCAGACTTCCATCAGCTTCTATCTGACAATGATTTATTTATCACAATGAACAGATGTATTAGTACAAGTGCAGCTACAATGTATTCAAGATGAAAAATGTATATATTACTAGAAATAATGACGCTTATATTACAGATGTAAATGCCTCATAGAGATGGAAGTCATTGAACACCCCCCTGGCTACTCCCTTTTATATTTCAAGGTCATTGTCTTTAAACCTTTGTAAAGGCTTCATTGTGGGTATCATGGAGGCCTAATGATGGGATAGTTTCAGAATTAAGGAAGGATTCCGGAAAAAATAAACATGAAAATGCCATGGTGTTTTGGCATTTTTTTCTTTTTACTGCTTAGATAAATGTCTATAAAATGGACACGTTAACACTGGTGATGAGTTTCCTGCTCTTAAAAGTCCTGTTCATGGTGGATCATGCATTCAGCTGCTGTGCTCTTTTTACACCCAAAAAAACTGAAGAACTAACCTTGATAGTTCATATTAATGAGTTTTACTTCCCTTTCTCCCATCTAAATTTGTCAGAACTTGGATTTTCAGAGTGTGTAAATTCATGTAGGGAATATTTCATAACCATAACACTTTTATTACCTTTTTGAGTATCTGAACAGGCCGGTGAAAGCTCTCAGCAGCCAACAGTAGGAGGTCGTCTTTTAGCTGCAGGGCTGTCAGTGTGTGGAGGCAGACATGGAGGAAAACACCAGATACTTACACAACATTGCTGGAAGTCTTGGAAGTTTGAGAAGGTGTGAGAGTCCAAGTCAGCTTCCAGATATGTGTTGACATGAGTCAGGATCCCAGAAGCTCTGATGGAAAGAAGTCACACTGAGATAAACACAGATGACTCACTGCAGGGAGTAAGCACCACACCAAAACAAGGATGAGAAAGTATGGTGGATGTGTGGCCTGTGGGATGTGTGTGGGCTCGGTGTGAACTCCACAGTGTTTATCCTCAAGTTTCTCATTTTGGTGTTATGATCCAGCTGGAGGGTAACACGGGTGTTGGAGAAAAGACATTCTTCTAGACATAAAAATGAAATACAGGCCTTTCTGCTTGCATTTGTAGAATAAAGAGTCTTACTGGCAATAAATAAGGTTAAATGTGACATTATTCCAGTCAAGGCTGATTTCTTTGACATTTCTTAGCTTCTTTCTCCATGTACATTCATCAGCTGCTCTATCTGTGACAGGAAGTCAAAGCCAGTTTCTTGATTTCACAGTCCGATCTTGCATGGGAACCTCCCTCTTCGTCTTCCTCTCCCTCGCTGTGTCACACAGAAACAGTCTGAGTCACTTTTCTAGAGGTTTCATAAAATTCAATGTCAGTAGCTCATGCTACAGCTGTTCTTCTTTGATACGCTCAGTTGTGCTGAGTAAAATCACTTTCCAAAGCCTCAAACGCAACAAAATGTCTGTTCGTGTGGCACAAAATGTCCCTCAGGAAGCTGTAGTGTTACATCCCTGTGGTATCCTCTCCTTCTGTCAATGGATGACTGTTTGGTTTCTGGATACTGGGGTTAAATAAAATTGTTTTTTTTTCTACTCAGAGTAGAACCACTTTGCACTCTTTGAGGTGCAAAGAGTTTTTTTGTTGTTGTAAGAAAAATGTGTAAATGCCCTCCACCACCAAAAGCATCCATTTCTCTCCTGGTTTCTGTTTCCAGGTAACTTTCATGAAGAGGAAGTTTGGTTTGATGAAGAAGGCCTACGAGCTTAGCGTGCTCTGTGACTGTGAAATCGCCCTCATCATCTTCAACAGCTCCAACAAGCTGTTCCAGTACGCCAGCACAGACATGGACAAAGTCCTGCTGAAGTACACCGAGTACAACGAACCTCATGAGAGCAGGACCAACTCTGACATTGTAGAGGTGAGTATGGATGTGTTGAATATTAGGGATGTGCATTTACTTTTTGATAGTCACTGGCATGTATTTGGTGATTGGTCAACCCTACCTTGATCTCACATCAATGCACACTTATTTCCAGCGTCTGTTTTTAATATTTTCTTCTTTTGCCATTTGAAGCAATCCTCATTCTTCTTCTCCTGTTATGTAATGCGGTTAGCAAACAGCTGTAGAATGTGCTGAAGACAAAGTCTGGCAGGAATGTTGTATTACAACCGGCTATTGTCAAAAAATGATGGGTTCAGAATATAACCAACCAGAGACCCAATAAACTCAGGCTTTGTTCTTTCGTTGTAGTGAATGATTAAACCTAGTGTGTACAACTGCAGTTCCAATAAAGTTGAGACGTTGTGTAAAATGTAAATAAAAACAGAATACAATGAACTGCAAATCGTATATTCAGTCAAATACACTACAAAGACAAGATATTTATTGTTCAAACTGATAAACTTCATTGGGTTTTTTTTTTTTCAAATATTCACTAATTTTGAATTTGTTGCCTGCAACACGTTCCTAAAAGGCTGGGACAGGCTCATGTTTCCCACTGTGTTCCATCATCTTTCCTTTTAACAACACTCAATAAGCTTTTGTGAACTGAGGACATTAATTGTTGAAGCTTTGGAGGTGGAATTATTTCCCATTCGTGGTTGATGGACAACTTCAGTTGCTCAACAGTCCGGGGTCTCTGTTGTCATATTTTGCACTTCATAATGTGCCACACATTATCAATGGGAGACAGGTCTGGACTGCAGTCAGGCCATTCAAGTACCTGCACTCTTTTACTACAAAGCCACACTGTTGTACCACGTGCAGAATGTGTCTTGACATTGTCTTGCTGAAATAAGCAAGGACGTCCCTGAAAAAGACTTGGATGGCAGCATATGTTGCTCTGAAACCTGTACGTATATTTCAGCATTAATGGAGCCTTCACAGATGGTCAAGTTACCCATGCCATGGGCACTAACACACCCCCATACCATCACTGATGATGGCGTTTCAACTTTGACCTGATAACAGTCCAGATTGTCCTTTTACTCTTTGGCCTGGAGGACATGATGTCCATGATTTCCAAAAACAATTTGAAATGTGGACTCATCAGATCACAGCACACTTTTCCACTTTGACGAGTTAAAGCTCAGTGGGCTTGGGCTGGGTCCAAGCTCATCTGAGATGGACTGATGGAGAGATGAACTGATGCAGTTACACCTCAATGGTACAAAATGGTCAATAAGATATATATATTTTTTTTTTGTGATTTTTCAGCTCAGAAGTCAGTGGTCATCCTTGATGCATAAATCCATCTTTACTTTTCCATGGATAGTTAAGATATCGTCAAGTATTAACACACACAGAGAGTCATGTCCATCCCACCAAAGACCCAGATAGAGATCAGATCCTGCCGTTAGTCATTATTTTGTGGGGTCCTGCAGCATCATCAGGGTGTTGACGCTGGTACTGTTGCATCATGGTCCCTGAGCAGCACTGTCCTGTCTCTTACAGCACGCACTCACTGCTGCCTCCATTAAAAATGAATGTTCAGCGTGACTCATGTTCTGCCTGTTTATGTAAGCCTTTAATGTGTGTTTGCCTAGCTGAGAGCCTGAATTTGTTGCTCTTACACACACACACACACACACACACACACACACACACACACACACACACACACACACACACACACACACAGTCATCAGGGCTGTGCAGAAAGCAAACTGTCAGCTAAAAACGAAGCAAAAACTTCCCAAACTAAATGTGTATATTTTCAAAGTCCTCCTCCCTCCTTCCTGGAGCTCTTAAGGAGAGTCCCAGTATGTCACAGACTCTTCACCCTCCCAGTCAAATCTAAAAGTGTCCCACAAGGGAGATCATACCAGAGGACTGAGAAGGCAGATTACAAAATTTACACAGATCAGGGGCCAACCAGCTGTGGATTTGGCCACTGTTACAGCTTGTATAATTTGTGATTAATTAAATCATTTAAAACAAAATTACCTTACTACATTTAAGCTTTTATGTGTAACAAAACTCTCTGAAAGTACCAACATGCTGAAATCTTTAAGTCTTTATTTTATAAACAATTTTGTTTTAATGTGGAGGAGTTAGAATTAAAAAACTTAAACTCTGCTTTTTCACTTTTATGCTAGATGTCACAGTTAATGTTGAAAGGATTGATGTCAAACCGTCTCTTCTGTCTCTTCAAGTGCTCACAGATTAATGAAACACTCCAATGATAGTTGGAAGTTCTGGTTTAACAGATGTTGCTAGTAGCTCTTTTCTTGTGGTCTTTGACCTTAATGAACATTATAAACATTCTGCAGTATCAAATAAGATTTAAAACTAAGGATTGGGACCATGAATGATTTTTCCTAGTTACTAAATAACCAGGACTGATGTTCTAAACATTGCAACTTTTATGGCATTTTCACGATAGCTTCACTTTGAAACTAAAGACTAAGTCTACTCTGTTGTCTGTTGATCTGAAACATACATATGAAACATTGTGACCACAACACTTCAGGGTTGAATTCACCCTCTTAGTTTCAGTGACAGTAAAAGCTGTTAACATGCATCATTGATGTTTCCATAATGATATCAAGTATCTTTGTTGTTTATTCTGCTGCTGGGAACCATGAGCAGACACCTGTGTTAGCTCTGTGAGCGGTTAGCTGGCCTTGATTTGCCTACTTTGAGTCCTTATTTGTGTTCAACCACAAGTGTCATGCAGACAGACACAGGTGATTAAAAGAGCCTGGAAAGTGAGAAGGTGATCTTTTACATAATGGTCAGACCATTTGCAACTTTTAGGCAGGATATTTGTTTATGTGTAAAGTCAAATCCCCGCAGGCTGCAACAGACCCTGCATTGTGTGAACAACAGAAAGTTTTGTGGTTTCTTTGTGTTTTTTTTTATTTTTGCTGATGATTATCTCTCAGACACAAACACACAATCAGCTCTCATGCTCCTGTGTCACACAAAGAAACACTGCCAAACATATTCATCTCATGACTGTTTGTACAGCTACATATATAAACAAACAAGATGAAATAGATTTTAGATATTAGTTTTTTTTATTAACATTGGAGGGAACATTCACATCAACTTTCTCTTTTAAAGGGTCAACAAAGAGTTATGTGTTCACGACTTTATAATAGTATTTATATCTTTTTATTTTCTTGCTTAGGGATTGATGAAAAATGTTCCAAATGTCCAAAAAAGGACTTATACAGTAATAATAAAGAAATTTACAGTCTTTATCTGAGTACCTCATTCCTCTATCAGCACACAACAAACAGTGGGTTATGAAACTCAGCGGTTTAGAAGATATTAAGATCACAAGTTTAACCAATCAGAGGCACAGCTCAGCTGACTGACAGGTGGTCACCCTATATCTGTTAGTGTGGAGGCTCAAAGGCTGCCTCATTAATAACATTGCTCCACCATCAATTGGGTTCAAAACTATCAGAGCAGATGAATGACAGCACTTAAAATTAGCTAAATTAAGAGGCAGACCCTGCAGAACAATTTCTAGTGACATGCAACTCACACATTCCCATTTTAAAAAAAATCTTCAGGCCTTAAAGTTAGAATTAAAATACCTGATTTGAATGCACAACACAAACTTGCTTGCTACACGTCTCCCCATTTTCCATTGCACCACTGACTGGATTTATCCTGATGCCTCAGCAATACCGAACATTAACAGCAACAACATGAAATAGGCCTTTCACATCTAACTCCATGTGGTAAATACAGAAAGGGTAACGTCAGCCTCTAAAATAAAAGTGAAAGCCAGAAAGATTTGTTTTCTGTGAAAACAGTCAGCCGGTTTGAACAACTACAAAGACCTGACTGTTCAGTTAACCTAACAGGCGTATTTCCTTTGACATAATAATGAGGCAGGTTTGTGTGTAGAGGAGTTGAGTTTCTGCTGTGATTTCAACCCGCAGACTCCAAGATTATTAAGAAACAAAAAAACAGCAGACCAGAGCATGTATGCATGACCGTGTATTTCAAATCAAGTGTCATAGCATGGTTCTTAAAAAGCACTTTGTGCAATTCCAAGGACCGGTCTTTGTGAGTGTGAGCTCATCTGCCAGAGATGTGTTGAATCACATCTCAAACACTCCCGTGCCCGCTCTATTCTTAGCCCACAGGGCAGTCACCCAACTGGAAAAGACTCACCCGAGGGAGAGAGAGGGTCTTATTTTATCTTTGATGCTGCCCCAACAGAAACAAGACATCAGCCCCTCAACATGTTAAGATGCTTAGTGGAGCAGCTCAAGCCTCATAGTGGCAATGATCCACATGCCTTTGGAGGTCCACTTAAGTCCCCTTTGACATTTGAGAAGATAAGGAGACACACACACTCTCAGATCCTCTAACAGACACTTAAAGATAGTCATCAGAGCCCAGACATGATGTGGTGGTTTAAACAAGCATCTGTGGAGACACATATAGCACAGCAGGTCGAGGACTAAATCCCACCAGAATCAAAGAGTCTACTCAGTGTCCCTCTGTGCCCTCACACTGTCCACTGCTCCACAGAAAGCAGATGAAACACTTTTATATTTTAAAGATCAATATTAAAGTTTCCCTCTTCGTTCAATCAAACCTTTATTCGAACCTTTAAAAACAAGTTTCTTCTTTTTTGTAAATAAAAAGGTGCAGAGACAGTCACAATTATGAGTAATGAAAGTTGAAAATACTTGAATTATCAAGGAGAAACTCAAGTGTTGGTTGTAAGAAAGTGTGAAGAGTAAATATCTACAGCTTGAGTCTGATAATCCATTTCAAAGATATCAGAGTGAATTGTGTGCACAGTGAAAAGTACCTGAAGTGAGATCATGATTTATGGTATACTTCCTCCCTTAGGGTTGTAGGGTTAACTCGAGTTAAAACCTGAATCAGTTGATGAACAAACTGCTGACGGTGAGGAAATAGAAACATCATCACTCCATCTGTTGTAATGTGTCTAGTTTCCCCTCAATTCATTAATAATAATGGATGAGTCGTGAATATCCTTCCCTCAAGAGTCCTTTCGACTTCCTGTAACATCCACAGGACCTGGAGGGCTTACACCTTTACATGCTGGGGTTTCACATGCTACTGTTGTAGACAGCCAGCTTGTGATCAGATCCTTTGTTATTGTGCTGCTCTCTGTGTCGCACACGGCAGAGTTCCACCCCGATTTCTGGCCACTGAGAGAAAAATTTGATCACACGTGGCGTTTTTTTACAAATGTGGACCTCAAGAGACTTTTACCATGTGAACACAAACAAACCAAGTGACAACTGCAACAATTGTATCATTTTCTCCCTCATATTGGAACAAAGCAAACGAGGCACAGGTGTGAATACACCCTTAGTGCCTGTGTTTCCGTTGGATTTTCTGGGACATTATTTGGCTCTCATTCAAAAGCAGCTCCATTCAAGGCCCCTAGAGATCATCCCCATGAGTCAGCAATTCATATTTGAAGGAGTAGATGTGTGGTGTGAGAAAAAATAAAGGTTTGATTGATCAAAATCACACTACAGTATTTCAAGTTTAACTTAAATTTTTTTTAAAATAAATTTCTGAACGGGCTTGTGATAAGCTTTTGGGGATAAAACTAATATTTGAAACCAATCTTTTAAATGCTGCAGCTAGACGCACGGTTTCTACTTCAGAGTAATGAAAGCTGAGGACTCTGAGATAAATTTAGTAAATTTAAGCTCTGGTCCCTGTTTGTATTCTGCTGTTACGTTTTCATTTGATTCTGTAAAGATGTGCGGTAGGTTTGTCTCCACAGACGTATTGCTGAATTTAGAGCTGAAGCCTTATAGCAGTTCTGCCTTCATGTAATGTACAAGTGTTTTCAAGTTGTCTGTGTGAGTTTTATATCTCTGCAGTGCAGAGCGGGAGCTGTGACCACATTATTTATTTTTTTTTTCTGTTTTTTTTTTATTTCAAAAATAATAAATTGTATGCAAATAGTAGTTTACTTAAAGTATAATAAGACACCCGGCCCTCCTCTTAAAGCGACAGTCAGTATTGTCTAGTCTGGAGTTGAACCAGCTAAAAACTGCTCCTGTCCTCTGGGATTTTCGACTTACGATCTCGTGTTTTCTTCACTCTGGAAATAACCAGCCATTGACTCCAGCAGGAGTGGAGCGTGTGACTTCTTTACTGGTCACCAGTTGTTAAAAAGATGTATCAGGCTTGTGGTGAAAATAGACTTGTGAGTATGTGTTTAAAGCTGCTAATAAGCAGCCGTGTCTGGGAATGCAGAGGACATGTGGTGGACAGAGAGCCGCCTTGCTGTCAGTCTGTCCTTTTCACGCAACAACGTCTAAAGTAATGAGGAGCAGAGAGAAGACAATGGATGCCAGAGGTGTGATGTCATAATTCAGGGCTGTATTATTTGAATTTTCACAATAACTCCTCCAGGAGAGTCCAGGTGCTGTAAATTAACATCCTTCAATTCATCTGTCCAACTTTAAACAACTCATCTTAACGTCCTCTTTCTGAAGCAGCTGATCGATGCCAACTCCTCGCTTGGCTCCGGTTTTTATTTCCAATGGAAACAACATGTGGTTTTAATGTGAGCCGTTCAACATTTTCAATTTCAGTTTATGAAATATGTCATCACAAAAGGCTTTTTCGATATGTACCATACTTTCATTATGGAAGGTAAAGTGAAGACTAATGTCATGAGTATGTTTCCCCAGAGAATCATCAGATAACTATCTGCCAGCTTTATTTCTCTCCTCAGCTTGTGTGCATCAAAGTTTTTTAACCCATAATTCAGGCTGTATGTAGCTTCACAGCTTTGGTCCACTCCAATCAGCTGGCTCTCCTGCCTCGTTTCTAGCATAAAGATCTTTTCAATCTCCAACGCCCATGCCTTCCTGTACTGAGAGACGGACTTTTTCAGAAACTGGCTAGTGGAACATTTAGCAGCTGAAGAGACAGATGTTTCCCTCATGGATTTGTTGCATGTGAATAATGACATTAATCGTGATATAAATACTTGCATCAGATCATGCGGATGATTACATACTACAGTTAACTCAAAGTTTGGATGTTTGACACATTGAAACACCAGTGGAGTTTGAAAATCGACTTTCATTGCCCTTACTGTGATGATTCTGCAATCAACAACTCATCATTGCACCTTATGTAAAAAAGTCAGGTGGCACCAGCCTGAGAGGCGTACTCGTCATTTGTTGTGTTAATCTCCTCCTTACAGATGTGCGAGTAAGCTTTTTGCCCATGCCCTCTAACCGGTCTAACTTAACGCCTTCTTTCTGTTTGGGTTTCCTCCACAGGCTCTGAACAAGAAGGAGCACCGAGGCTGCGACAGCCCAGATGTTGACTCCTCGTATGTTCTCACCCCAAGTACTGAGGAGAAATACAAGAAGATCAACGAGGAGTTTGACAACATGATGAAGAGCCATAAAATTGTAAGCTGTTTTGCCTTTCATCTGTTTAGTTATTCTTTATATTGATACAGTTACACACACACACACACACCAACTAAGTGGCCAAACTAAATAGGAAAGATGTGTTGTGCTATCAGTGGTACAAACAGACTGAACATCTGGAGACGTCTTTTTACTGACCATCACAGGGATCACAGTATGACGGAAAAACTGTAATCCAGACTGTTCTATGTAAAATTTCAGCAGCTGATTTATGTCAGAAAGGTCAGAATTCAGTTAACATCATATCTTAAGTTATGCTTCACTGACTCTTTATTATTTACAGTGCATCCTGAAAGTCTTTACAGCGCTTCACATTTTCCACATTTTGTCATGTTACAGCCTCATTCCAAAATGGAATCCGTTCATTTCTTTCTGTAAAATTCTACAAACAACACCCCATAACAACAATGTGAAAAAAAAACATTTTTTTGGGGGGGGGGGATTTTGCAAATTTATTAAAAATAAAAAATAGAGAAATCACATGTACATTAGTATGCACAGCCTTTGCTCAATACTTTGTTGATGCACCTTTGGCTGCAGTTGGAGCCTAAATCACCTGATTCTGAGCCACGTTTTCTGCAAACCAATTCAAAGTTTAGACAGTCTTAAGGCTGGATTATATTCTCTGCATGAACATAACGCAGAGAAATGAGATGGCGCGGAATCAGCACAAAGAACATGTGTGGCTTATATACTTTATACCACTCCATGCAGCGTCCGTTCCCATTTGCGGTGTATCCCAAATACACGTCTATCCCAGTACTAAACTAGAATAGAGGTTGTTTACACCGTTTACAGCATTATTTTCGCCAATTCCTCTTATCTGCTGCCAGGAATGTTCATCAGATGGTTATCACGGTGTGTGGTGAATCATATAGCCAGAATTTTTTGTACTTGGGACACGAGGAGCTCCTATTCATCCACGTGGAAGTTTGAAATTTTCAGATGTGCGTGTGGAAGTTTTCCTCTTGAAAAGGACCGCACAAGGAGAGAGGAAAATGACGTTATTCGTCCGCACAAAGCCATGTGGACGCATTAAGCAAAACCAAGCTTAAGTTTACTTAAACATGCAAACTTTATTTATAATTTTGTATTCTACTTTGTAAACTCAGAGTTAGCCAAATAGCTTGAAAACTTTCTACAAAATAAATAAAACCTGTCTTTGTCATTTTCACTTTACCCCAAAACAGTCTTGCCTGGAAGTTCAGTACTAACATCTCCAGGTGTGAATTTGCCCGACTTTGAAATTGGTTTCAAAGTTCTCTGGAAGCTTGATTTAGGATCACATTATTGTCCAGAGATGACTGTTCCACCCTTTGGTAGGGCCTAATGAAAACCTCCTCTGCTTTTGAGCCAGCCTCAGGAGCAGCATTGAGTCAAAGTGTTGCTTATGACAGCCATAAGCATATAGGATACCTCATCAAATAAACACTGGGACACAAAGCACAGGGCAACATTTTGAACACAAAGAATAGGATACACCCAGGCTGGACATTTCTGTATTTTAATACTGATCAAGCTCATGCTCATATTTCTTTACCTCTCACCTCCTCCAGTCCACAGGCCTCCCTCAGCAGAACTTCATGCATGCACCAGGCAGTGTTTCATACGGCTCAGGGGGAGGAGGAGCAACCTCACAGGCTCTTGCTGCAGCCACAGCCGCTCTTTCTGAGAGCGGGGTCCTCACCTCGCCTCACACTCAACTCCACAGACACGTGAACTCTCCACAGAGACCGCCCAGCACGGGAAACACAGGTGAGAGAATGTGTGTGTGCTAGAAATGAAGAGGAAGAAACATGGTGAGACATTTGCTCCCCTCAAAATACACAGTAGAGTGAAACCGGTTGGACTACTACAATTCAAGATGAAATAACACACATAAAGGGCTCATTTGTTTTAGCTGCTTCAAATATGGCACATTGACCCTGTATCTGTTCAAAAGGGTTACCAAAGTACAGCTAAAAACAATCTATTATTTGAATATATTGGATTTGAAAACATCATCAGGATCAATCTTTTTGCAGGAAGGATAAAAAGTCTTCAGTTTGCTGTAAATTATAATCAAAAGTTTACATATTTATCACTCTACACCTCTCAGGCTGTTTGTCATACCTGTACAAGACGGGTGTCAGGGTAAGGCTTTTAGAAAACATTCAAATTTACAATAAGTGAATCCTTCCTTTACATCCAGATATATTTACAACTGTGTTCACCAAGAGAGAGAGAGAAAACATGACATAAGAAAGAGGGAGATGATGAGACCTGAAGTCATGTTACGTAACCTGATGGTTAAAAAGTGATAAGTGAATCATGTTTCATGAATTAAGACTCCATTTTATGTTCTTTTTTATATAGGGAATGTTCTCAGTTCTGGTCTTTTTAGAATAAGATCTTTTTTTGCGTTAAAATCAGTTGCTTAATTTCAGCAGGAGGACAGAATGGAAGCAGAGAGCTGGAGGCATAGAGGGAGATCACACAACAAGAATTGTTTCCTGTAATCATATGTACACAGCTAACCTGATGCCTTTTCAGTCCATGACAATGTTAATTTTTTCAAATATTGAAACTGTACAAGTGACTCCTTTAACCAAAGAACTGTCTGGATCAAAAATGTAAAATGAAATCATGAAAAAACAAAGATCCCTCAGGAAAAAAAAAATCAAAAGCAGATTTGGATTTAATTTTCAGAACCATGCCTAGAGTCTTAAATGAATCAAGGCCAATAAAGCCCATAACTCAGCAAAGAACATCATCCATGTCAGATACATGTCAGTGATCACTGAACACCAGCTGAAAGAAATCCAATAAAAAGCAGTGTGTGTTTGGTGTGTGTGTGTGTGTGTGTGTGTGTGTGTGTGTGTGTGTGTGTGTGTGTGTGTGTGTGTGTGTGTGTGTGTGTGTGTGTGTGTGTGTGTGTGTGTTTTATGTTTTTAAGGGGGTCTGCACAGCAGTTCTGATCTGGCTCTCCAAAATGGATCTGGACCAGTTGGTATGTTTTTCTTAATCACTTTGAAATCTAAATTAATCCGAGCCTTTCTGTTCCAAACGTTATCCAGGGTTAAAGAAAAAAAGAGGTCATATGATTCAGCTTTTCATGTTTGACTCAAGCAGCATCTGCTGTTGAATAATGAAGCCAATGAAGTGCAAAAAAGACAGTTCCTCCAGTGTCCACTTGAGACCGTCTCCAAAAGCTAAGAAGACCCCATTGATTTGATTGATTATTTATTGATTGATTATTTATTGATTTATTGTTTTTTTATTTCAAAGGAAAAAAGTTGGTGATAAATTTGACTATCAAATGAAGGGAGGATAAGATTTACTCTTATTAAAGATATTTTCAAACAAAGGAGAATATCAGCAAAGAGATAAGAGGCACCACTTTGTCCATAAGGGGCATCATAATCAACACGTCATGAGAGTTCCTCACTGGAGCTTGAACCAGAAGGACTGGTGCGCTTCTTTGTGGCTGGTCAAAGAAAATGGTAAAAGGTTAAAGTCACTTTTTCAGATCAGGATGTGATTTTTTATTTCAGTCAGATGTCCTCAGAGTCCTCAGCCCTCACCCCATCATTTTCGTGCGCGCTCTCCCAGAACAGCGTGTCTCATATGAACACTGGCATTATGTAATGACAGGAGCAAGAAAAGATCAATTATTCATTGTCATCTCCTGTATAATGTATATCTGTACTCTCTGCATTCTGTGCTGGTGGAAAGGTTGATCTAACACATGGGACTGTAACCTCTCCTCCTGTTAAAACTACTTTTTTCATCTCCAAATATTTTATAATCCAGGTGCATTGTGGGATCAGATAAAGAAGAGTCTAAGAGGCTCTGGAAATATCTCTGGCACTGTGTGTGTTTGAACAGATTGCACATACAGGCCTCCTGCTTCATGCAGAGATGCTCATATTCTCTATGAACCCATCAGTCAGTCAATCTGTCAGTCAGCTCTGATGGAAAACTTCAGATTTTGCTTCCATCACTTCTAAGATCTTGATCTTGTTTTCTACATTTCTGTGTTCAGTCAACGGTTTTGTGGGCTCATCTGGTGGCAGCTTGGGGAAGATCCTACCATCCAAATCTCCTCCTCTTCCTCCACCTGGAAACAGTCTGGTCCCTGCCAGCCGCAAGACTGACCTCCGAGTAGTCATCCCTCAGTCCAAAGGAATGATGCAAACACTGGTGAGTGAGTGTGTGTGCGTACGTGCGTGTGTGTGTCTGTATGGTGACAAGCATAGGGACAGGCAGACACAAACACACACAGCTACCAGCTCATGAAATGCCCTTTCAAAGTGCTGCACCTCTGTGTAAAAACACAGGCATGAGTGGTGTGAGGTTTATCAGGAAGCGACCGTCTGTGGTGTTATTGAAGCCTGTAGGCTTCTGGATGCAGTTAAGAACGGAGTAAATAAATGATGCACTTTAACAAAGAGTCCGTCAGCAATTTTCCAGAACAACCAGTTTGACACCATCTGGTCCAGATGGTTGGTGAGTTTACAAATGGAATCATTGGCTCTGGATGTCTCTGATCTGGACTGAAAAAAACTTAGATTAATACTGGTGAAGACTTGTTTGCCTAATAAAACATAAACGTCTTAAAGTCATGGGACATCTGTGACCACTAATCCTCTTCACTGTGGACTAACACTTTGTTAACGTTTAGGCTTTCTGGTCCAAACACAATGAGTACATTCCTCAGGTCTTACACACAGACTGGATTTCAACCCTCATGAAACATTTTACTATTTTGGCTGCTCTGTTTACGGTCTTCTTTTCTTCTTTTATTGACATGTTGCTACTCTTCGTAGCACTTTACTGCCACTCACTGAAAATATGCGTCACACTTCTGTGCATGTGGGTTTCTTTAGATGAGCTAAATAATGTAAGCTCATGTCCATTCGGTGGGTAATTCCCCATTTAGAAACCGAACTTGAACTGAAAATCTTTGATCTCACAATCAGTGTTGTCATGAAGTAAACAATATGGCTTTAAATCAGTCATTATGTCTAATCATTAAGTTTCTTTTTTGTTTTTAATCAGTTTTCTTTCTGTCTGTGGCTTGTTGTGATCAGAAGGTTGTTGCACAGGCTCAGTCCCAGCCTGTCAGAAACAGGGGCAGGCTGAAAAAAATCTTAGTTCAGGATTCCAAGCAGCGGGTGGCCTAGAAGTTGAAGAAAAAAAAAAAACATTATTTCAACAGTTTAAAGACAAAACTGAAGCTTGAATTGCTTGTAGAGAGTAAAAAAAATCTACCAATGGGGTAAGAAAGACATTTCTTATTTCAAGAAACTTCACAATTGACAGATTTCTTTTTTTTTTACTCAAGCAGTTCTGGCATCATTTTACGCTTTTAAAATCTTATAGGAAGAAGTTTTGTCGGACTTGTCAGGTGAATGTGACTCATTTAGTCTTGTAAGAGAATTTTTTTTCTAAAATTAAGACAAACATTTGTTTGGATAAAAGTTTTTGCAGTGTCCACTAAATCTGTTAACAACAGGATTCTTGTCCTCATTGATGTTAAACTCTTTATGTCTGATATACTTTCTTATGCCATAATTTGTGATGGATGTTATTGAGTAGCAGGAATTATCAATACATCATCCACATCACATGAGTTATTTACTGCGTAGTATCTCACCCTCTATCAAAATATCATCTAACTTTTTTTCTTGGCAGCCTTAAAACTTTGCATTTTAATTTGACACTGATTTTATATGATAAAAAGAATAGAATTTAACAGACTGATTAAACAGTGGAAATAAAATAATTAAAATACAGTCTAGAGTATATCTATTCCCTAGTGATGATAATGATAATCCAAAAAATATTAAAAACTTAATTACTAATGAGAAAATTTTATCATGTCTTTTTCACTGAAGAGGGTCCATCAGAGGTATTGTTCTTATGTGTTGCACATTTTAACGTTTTATCTACTACAAGGGCATCCAAGAAGGTGTTTTCTCTTTTTTCCCCGAGTATGTATTACCCCCCCCCCCCGATTATACCTCTGAATGTGCCTTTTAACATGCCCATGAATGGACCCCACAACCCATCTGCAGCCCATCTGTCTCCACAGTTTGCCTCCATTAGCACTCAGGGGCAATGTAATCAGGTAATTAGTAAAACTTGAGCTTAGGTAGATCAAAGCTGCGAGAACAACTGAAAAAATATCAGCACTACTGTCAACAATTCAGATGCTTTGGTGCTAAGCCTCCTTTATCCCTATAGACGTACTCTACCTGTTGTTCAAGCCTCATCCTTAGTGGTTAATACCATAAACTTTAGATACTTTGGATTTTACATTATAATCATATGACACACTTATTTTGTACGGTGGAGAAACATACCTGAAATCAGTTCAGAAAAGCTTCAGGCTCCACAAACAAAGAGACTGACAGTGTGACTTTTAAGCTGCCAACTCATCCACTTTGTTGGAAAGGAAACACTGATCCTCTGTGGAGGATCAAGTCATATTCATACAACAGGAACAAATAAACCTAAGGACAGAAATTAGGAACTCCTACAAATTCAGCACAAATAATCCCCTTAAAAGTGAAAGTAGTCCTCAGAGCTCCTTCCGCCTCTTTGTTTCTTCACATAGGTTTTTTTCTCAGCAGCTGTGCTCGGACACTGAGGTTATGATACTACTCCCACACTGCGCTCAAACATGATGTAACGATTAGCAAACAAGGGAAAAGAATCTTTCATTTTTCTTCCTTTCCTTTTGTGACAGTGCAGCTCCGTTTCTCTGCTGGCTGCTGGGTTCAGGGGATTTTCACTGTGTGAACAGTGATTCGTCAGAAAAAGGACAAAGTTAACTCCTCTTTTGAAGCCTTCTGTTTGGGATACATCTTCTGTAAAGTTTGCATTACTCAATGATTTTTTTACTTTGAAGTATTTTTAATGTAGCAGTGTCAGGAGTGGCTGCTGTTTTATTTTTCTTCAGGATGTATCACAGTGGGTATCATGGCAGAATATTTAACCAGAAGACCTTTAGGGGTTTTTTTTGTTTGTAGTGAGAGATGAAAGTGTAAAATAACAGTAAAGATGATCATATTATCAGTCAGCCACTCATATTAGATGACCAGAATTACATCAGATCAGATTATTAAATATTATGGTCACACTCCAGCAGAATGTGTGACATAAAAAGGAGGCATGACCACCCAGTTAAAGTGCTGATTGAAGGGAACCAAACTTTTATTAAAGAGCTGAGGTGTCATGAGTAACTGCATAACTGCTGGATATAATATACAGATAATTTCAACAGCTCTTGTGTGATTTTACTGAGAGTACCGTAGAACTATGTGGTTGTTCTTCACAAATTGTGTCATGGGTCGAATCCCAGTGCTGCCACCTATTGGGTATTGGTGTGTGGTGTGTTAGGGGAACATCCGTCCTTTTCCCCCCAATGAGATCCTGTCTATAGAAGTCAATTTCTGCCAGGTGAAAAAAAGATAAAATAAAAAAGAGTGGACTCTCTTTTATAAAAAGAGAGAGAGAAAAGAAAAAAAAAAGTTGAAATAAAGAGATAAAAAGTTTTGACTTGTCATGTCCCTCTTTTGACTTTTTATCTCATGATTTCAACTTTTTATCTCATTTTTTTTGCTGAATTTCTCATAATTTTGACTGTTTATCTCATGATTTTGACTTAATTTTTCATAATTTACAAGTTTTTCCTCACAATTTTTGTCACATAATTTTGTCTTAGTTCTCATCATACTATTTCAAAATCTCATAATTTCGACTGAGTGTCTCATAAGTCTTTGACTTATTGTCTTATAATTTTGACAGTGTCTTATTAGTTTACAATAATTTCCACTTTTTACCAAACAATTTCCAATTTGTATATCATGTTGTTGTCTTAGCTTCTTTTGACTAAGACAGCAACATTTTGACTTATTACGTGATTTTAAATTTATATCTCATGATTTTGACTAAATATCTCAATTTTTTTCTCATTAATTTCAGATTTTTATTTCATTATTTCACTAATCATTGACTTTAGTCTTTTAGAACATTTCAAGCAACATTTTGATTACAAATTATACATTTTATACACTAACTTTGTCATATTTACCATGTGCTCATAGGAGATTATCAGTGCAAAGCATTTTTTAAAGATCTTATTCTAAAAGGGTCTGTGGATGTAATCTACAGGGAGTGGTGGGGTGGAGACCTCCAGCGCCCTCTGTTGATGGCCGATTAGGAGTCAATTAAAGAATGACTATTTCTGACCTCTGGAGCCTTTGATTAGGACTCATTTGTGGATGACTGGTTGTGTTGATAAAATCTTGTCTGACTAACACTGAACTGAATAAACAGCCCTTCATCCGTCACGTAGATGTCAACACCTCCTCTACACAGCTCAGTAATTCATCAGCATCTCTCATGGTTTTGTTTTCTGTTCAAAACTAGATGATGAGTCTCTGATTGATACATACATGACTGAGCAGTGAGGATTCAGCACCTTCTTCTTTGATGGTTTGAGAAGCTTTTAAAGGTTGACACCTTGTGAAGAGGAAACAGTTATGGTAACACACAGTTATGGTTATGGACCTGTGAGGAAGACATTAAGTTATAAAGGAAGAGACGACATGAATGAACACAAAGAAAGAGCAGAGAGAGAGAAACAGGAGCTGGGTGTATTTGATCCCTCAGTGGTCTCAATCTTAAACTACATAAATAAGAGCTCTAACTGATAGCCTCTGGACTCTGATGGGTGAACAATTTGTGTCAGCTCAAACTTCTTGTTTTAAGCAGCGTGTGTAACCCAAATCAACAGGGATGCCACAGATCACACAGGGAAGGAAAGAGGAAGGAAACTCTGGGCGGAGCTGCAAACATCACACTTCTTCGCCCTGATGGTATCAGTTAGCTGAACCAGCACACCATACGTGTGAGTGTGTGTGATCAGAGTGAATGATCTCACCCTGAATGATGTCAGTGCTTACATCATCAGGCGGGAATGCAAATACTCAGAGCGAAACAACGCTCATGACAACTTGTGATTATAGTTTGAAAATCAAAGGTTTACTGATGGCTTTTTTGTAGAGTTATTATGTCTAAAACAACTCGAGCTCAGTTTGAGACAGAGGCTAATCAGGATGAGCTGTCTGCTGCTCTTTAGTGTCTTTTTGAGGAGTTGTTAAAACACTATAAAGTAAATCAGCTAAGAGGGAGTAGCTGTAAAACTTTCTCCTTCATGAGGATTCATCTTTAAAATTAACTCTAAACTGAGCAAAATAATCAAGAGGATGAGATTGTTGTTGTAGCTGGATGAGACGTTGTTTTATCATCTGGACCTGTTGTGTGATGAAGCTTTGAGTGAATACTCTCAGGTGTTTGTCTGAAAATCGATAAAGATTCAGATTCACAAAATAAGCAGGTTAGTTCATTTCACAGTTTTGATCACTGAAAGACTAAAGACTCACCCTGTCAAGGAAGCACGTCTAGAAGTTAAAGCATTCTGGGAAATGTAGGAAGTAAGAGTCAAATCTAAATAATCTGTCAGGTTAATAAAAGGGCATTCTACATCAACCTCATGTGACTTTATACAGAATGTTTCAGCTCTGAAAAACTGTAAGTTAGTGAGTTGAGTTTTTTTTTTACTGACATCATGAGGTTGACTCTGGCATCCCAAGCGGCATGTAATCTACTGAACATCCCAGCAGTAACCTGAGCTCTTAAAACCACAGACAGACTGAATAAAGATGTTAACACCTGTTTCATTCACTGAATTAACTCACTGACTGTGTTTCTGTTTGTATTTGTGTTTCAGAGTAACCAGAGGCTGAGCAGCACTCAGTCCAACCAGCCTCTGTCCACCCCGGTGGTCTCAATGACAACACCCAGTCTGCCCCACCAGAGCCTGGTTTACTCTGGCATCAACTCGTCCTACAACAATGGTATCCCACCTGTATGAGTGTTTGTATTATAATACTGTCAATAATATCATTGCTAAAGACCTAATGAGTAACATTTTAACTCAAGAAAATGTAATAGTTTAATTTTTTGGTGCTGTTTCGTGAAAAGAGGAAAAAAAGATTGAATTAAACCTTAAAGGAGGGAGCAGGACCCTGAAAAAAAAGGGCTGAATGTTTGCATCCAGTGTTGATTATGAAATTACCATAACATAATATTTAAGGCTGTAGTTATCTTCAAACGTTTATATTCTGTAGCTGTCACAATAACATATAATGTTGAACAATGAGCTGCTGAAAAATAATTTGTTAAAGATCAGCTGACATCACCAAGTCACTTGATTATTACACAACATTTATATCAGAATTGAATGATTATACTCCAAGTATGGTTTTAGAAATGGTCTATTTTAGAGTTAAAGTTAGAGCTTGATAAAAGAGTATTTCTGCAGTAAAATAATTGTCCATTAGCCTCCAGCATTTATCCTCTACTCTCATCCCTTTTATTCTTCTGTTGTCATCAAACTGTCACACTTATTGCACCTTTCTCTGCACATGATGTGATCACAGTTGGTCTGCCTGAAAATCAATCTGTAAATATTAACTATTGACTAACCAGAATCAGGAGCTTACCCCAGCTGTGTCATAATAAATCATAAATATATTGTACAAAGATCCCTCCAGGACTGCAAGTTCAGATGATTCATTCTTCACATAAAAATAGATTTTGTTGAGAACTCTTTCGTGTTTGAATCCTGATTTTTAGATAAAACAAATATGAATTCATAACAACAATCACCTCCTGACATGATGATACATTTAGTTGATAACAGTACATTGAACATTAATGCATTCCAGGTAGATTTAACAGTTAGTTGTTAGATTTTATTGGAGTTTATTGAGTCTTAAAGATTAACTCCTTTTCACAAACTCTGTTGGCAAATGACACGATTTTAGCCTTCCATTTGGTGTCACTTGAGTTTTATCAACTTTAACTGTTCAGAAAATAAAGTTAGTGAAAAGTAAAAGAGGCGCAGCACTTTACAATCTCATCCACTGTAACCTGACAGGGATTTAGCTTTAATCTGAAAAACAAACATCTTGGAAGTGAAGCTAACACTCAGCTCGTAGTTGGTGCTTCTCAACTCCAACTCTGTTCCTGCTTTTTAAGACCATAGTCTAACTACACAGAGCAATTACACAAATGACGTGCTGCTTCAGTCTGATTCCGTTTGTGTAACGTCGTCGTCTCTCTCTCTCTCTCTGTCTTTGTCAGATTACTCCCTGAACAGTGCTGATCTGCCCGGCTTCAGCTCTCCTGCAGCTGCCTCTCTGGGCTCCATGGCGGCATGGCAGCAGCATCAGCTGAGCTCACTGGGGTAAAAACTCTCCACACACACGGCCTTTCTCTCTGGTAACAGATTCACTGTGGTAGTTAGAAAACAGTGTGTAACAGAGCTTTGATATTCCATTTATATATTCAGTTATTCATAAAGACTCATCTGACTGATAAAGTCTATAAAATTGATGGAGTTTTAGGGTAATAGTAATGGTGAAATTGTTGTTTTGCTGATCTCTATTTCACTGAATCATCAAAACTGACCACCATGGTCTTCTGGTCACACCACAACAGATAAGTCTGCAGCTGCAGAACGCTGAAAGCAAGGTTATACTTTAATTCTAACTTTGCTATCTACCATTTATTATAGTAAGACTATGTTATAGAGGACCTTGAGCTATAAAATACATCTTCAGATCATTTTCACCTATGCATTTAAGTGTAAGTGATGTATTCATGTGTCAGGTCAAGTGAGTGCATTTATAGAGCACATTTTAAAACAGCAAATATTGAATAAAGTGCTCCCTTGAAAACAAAACAGAAATGGCATGAGAATGGTAAAAAATAACAACAAACACTAAGAGGATTCAAAATCAATTGAGATTAAAGTCACAACACAATCAGCATGATATAAACATCAAATGAAATACAAGTTAAAATGAGCTGAGGATGAAGAACAGGCTGCAGATATGTGCCTGAGGAGGAGTTTTAAAGCATCCATGGTACAGGAGAAAACTGCTTGAATGTTTCCACAGGACGGACAAATGAAGACACTTAATCACCTTGTGATTGAAGTGCAAGAAATTAATTTGAAGATAAGAGGCTTTAAAGATAGAGGCCAGACAGTGCTTTAATTCACACGTAAAGAGGAGCAAGTGGTTGAGTTCCATTATCATGTTATTCATGCAGCAACAGCCCAGATAGGCTTACATTCAAAATACAACAGATGTGTGTGTGGTCCAGCTTCACTCTGTTACAGGACTGAACCAGATAGGTTTCTATTAAAGTCAGTGTGTAAACTCACACAGAATCTGCTGCGTCTCTGCTCCGGCAGGTCGCAGCAGATAAGCGATGGTCCTGTTTTTTCTGGATGCCAGGGATGTGATGCGTCAATTCATAGTAGGTCGACTCAAACGTGACATGAAGTAGTGCAAAAAAAACACCTAACAAGAGCCTGTATTTAGCCAGACCATAACAACAAACTGACAAAATGAGCGAAGCCAGACCAGGAGTCACCAGGTTTGAGGTTTTACAGCCCAACATAAACCAGGAGTGGATCATCAATGGAGTGAGAATCGATGGAACTATACAGTCTCCAGCTCCAGCTGTCTGGAGGTTCTGCAACCTGCCAGACTGAACACTCAGCCGGTGAGAGCTGATGGATGAGAGAGCTTACAGTCATCACACAGCGGAGCGAGGCCAGACTGGGAACACATCTGCTGTATTCCTCGCGTTAAAACCACAGTTCTGACAACAAGACTACAGACACAAGTCGAAACATAAATTATGATGCTGACTGGCTGTAATATAAAATCAAGTCCTTCAGTGTTCTCCATTGATCAGTGCAGGAGAGATAACGTCTCTCCTCTTGGTATCTGTTGCAAGTCTTGCCAAAGCAGCTGAAGGTGAGATTAATCTGACAGACTGCATCCGAGGTACTGTAGTATTTCAAGAGAAAGAAACAGAAACTGTTATCACTGCAAAAACAGAAATCAAGTGAAGTTTTTATGTCTTATCAGACTCAGTATGAGCCACATTGACCTGAAAAGTCCACAAAAATATCTTAACTCTAGTTATCAAAAGATAAAAATCACATCTGAATTGCTTTTTAAGAGTAAAAAAAAAGAAAATCTGCCAATGGATAAGAAATTTGTACTTTTTAATTTCCTTTACATTAGTGATGGGAAGATTTGCTCTTATAAGAGAGCCGGTTCTTTTGTTACAGCTCCCAAAGAAGAGTCGGCTCTTTTGGCTCCCAAACAGCTCCGAATTTATTATTATTTATAGCTTCATATTTTAGCCTAACCTGGTAAATATCAGTGATTTGTGTTATGATAAACACATTTGCATTCAGTGTTTTCACAAGAAGCCTCATAATTGCCTCATTTTGTGTATTTTTTGTTGCTTAAGCAGGCATGCTTACTTTTGTTTAATATTTTAATTAAAGCTCTCAGAACAGAAACAGAACTAAACTTTGTATTCAAGCAGTATAATTTCTTTAATCTGCAGATAGATACTGCTTTATTTGTGAGTGTCACTCATGTTTGTTTTTTCGCGATGCATCGCACTCTGCTCCTCACTGCTGTCTGCTGGGACAACTGGGGAGGTAGTGTGTAGAGCTGAACTGGACAGTTCTAAACTTTTACCCAAACACACTGTCAAAACCTGCCTTTATGTCTATTTTCAGGACAACTTAACCTTTGTTGTTGTTTGTGTTTAACTAATATGTTGTCATCAAGGTAAAGAGCACAAGATCTGCAGCAACAGCTCTGATTTATTTTATGATCTTGGAAAGAGGAAACAGGTAGTAACAACTGTGTTAGATAATGTTTTGTGTCATATAGACATCAGTTGTAAATGTGGTTTGCTCTTCTTCATGTTTTATCGTTCATTATCATCTCAATATTAAACAATTTAAGGACTCATCTTGAGGTTTTTGCTGGAATTTTAGTTTTACCATCACCAAATGGAAAGTTGCTGTCTAATATGAACAAAGTTTTATTCCGTTAAAAAAAAACATTTCTGTATTTTATCACAGGAAATGTTTCAGTTTTTGGCCAACCAAAGAGAAAAAAAATCTGTCCTAGGTTTACAAACCTGTTACTTTTACCACTAGGTGGCAACAGTACCCCACATTCATAACTTTAAACAAGCTCCTCCTCCTCCTCCTCTTGTTATCTGTCTGCAGTTCTGGAAGCTCTAATCTCTCCATCAACACCAACCACGACGTCAACATCAAAGCTGAGCCCATCTCTCCACCCCGTGATCACCTCAGCCAATCAGGCTACCTGACCCAGGCTCACGCCCCTCATCATCCTCACACCTCCTCATCCAGCCGAGCAGAGGTGGGCAGGTCTCCTGCAGACAGTGTCAGCTCCTCTTGCAGCTCCCACGAGGGTGGCAGCGAGCGGGACGAGCAGCAGCAAAGGCCAGACTTTCACCCAGGGAGGCAGAGTCCCACCGTGAAACGCATGAGAATGGACAGCTGGGTGACATAAATGCACGGGTCACATGACCACACAACACCAGGGAAACACAGGAAGGACACTGTTATGCAAATAAGATGTGTATTTTATTGATGTGTTCAGTTATTTTTCATTAAGCTATTTTTATCTTAAAAATACGTTCAGATTTGGTCACTGTCTCATCAGCTTTTAGAAAATCTTCACAGGTTATTAAACAGTTTTCCAGCATAAATCATTTAAGTACTTCAGGTGATTATAAGGGTCCAATTGCAGTACAATCAGATACTATTTTCATCAGGTGGATAAATGCAGTCCAAAGGTAATAAAAAGAAGAGAGATTAAGTTTGTCTTCAATCTTGCTGCTTCTT
Source organism: Labroides dimidiatus (assembly GCA_030710495.1). Classification (NCBI taxonomy): domain Eukaryota; kingdom Metazoa; phylum Chordata; class Actinopteri; order Labriformes; family Labridae; genus Labroides; species Labroides dimidiatus. Next base: position 25,958,454 of record CM061144.1, on the reverse strand, counting down.
TGTTTGGATAGTTGAGCATTGAAGTGTTTCTGAATGTCTCTCATTAGCAGAGGTGGACAAACTACATCCATTTTTTTCAAGTACAAGAACAGAAACATGTGCAAGAAAAAAAATACTCAGTTAAAAATTCACATTCAACTTTTTTCCCACCAGAGGATGTTTCCATGGGCTGTTTCTGTGCTAAGCTAGTTAAAGACCACACCACATTTTTCTGAATATTGAAATCAAATCATTCTTAATATTGAAAAAAAGTCATGAACCTGTCTTCTGTATTTTCCCTCGTCGTTTGAGATCAGGTTTTCCCCTCTGTTATTTTCATTCCTGATTTATAAAGTTTTTGACCCTGCTCCATCCTTATTATTTTCACTCTTTTGCATCTGTTGTATGCTATAGGTGTTTGTGGATACACTAAATGCAAAGGAATCTTCTTTTTTACTCTTTCTGTCCCGTTAAGGCTAAAATCATTTTTGAGAGCCATCAAGTTAAAAAGAAAAAACTCATCAGACATTAAAACTGAGCTTAAACAGGTGGTTCTGAATATTTAAGGCATTCATGACACAGATATGTGTAGTGCAGTAACTTAGTATTTGCACTTTGTCTCTAAAGCATTTGTACTTTTTTTATTTTCCCACCTCTGCTCATTGGGTTTCATCAGTAAACTTCTGGGCCCGTTTGCACGTCCAGTCATTACACAAATGAAACCATTTGGCATAACGTACTGCTATGAAATGGACCATTTGGCTGTAGTGTTAGCCGCATGTACAATTGCCAAAAAAATGGCCAATTAACTCATTGCACCATAAAAGAGAGGCAGGTGCAGAATGTCAGATGTTTGGGAACTTTCTGGAAAACCTTTATCCAACAAATTTGAATTGCGCATAAACAGCGATAAACATGGAGAACAATAATGGTGTCACTGAGAAAAGAAATGGACAATTTTATTAGAAGAATATAGACTGAACAAACAGCTGTTGTCGGCTAGTCATGCGTCAAAGATTAGAAAGGATGATAAAGGGAAAGTCTGGATAACATCTGTAATTAGGTTTAAGGTTGGGGTCAGTTCATTTTCTTTTTCCAACCATTAATACAAATGGTCCATTTTCATCACTAATGGCTGGACGTGCGTATGGGCCCTGATCTCCTCAGGGTTTGAAACGTTGAGTTTGACATGAAAGCAATACTCCCTCCGCATTGTCCTTGTACCTCCTCTTTTAAAAACACTTATTTATATCAGCCAAAGCAGTATGCTGTTCTCTGTCGTTTGTATGTGTTTTTATATATTGTGCACAGACTTAGAAAATATTTCCCTCAGATGTAAAACTGAAAGCCATGGACACTTGTTCTTTATGTTCTATCCAAATATGTTGTATTTGTTTTGTATATACTATCTTTAATATATATCACTTTTAGTGTACCAAACTATTGTTGGTCTGTATTTTCTGTATTGTCTCCCTGGCTTGAAAGTGACTCCACCAACACGTTTATAAGATACCATCCATTTTCTTTAACACCCTGTGTAAATGTGAAGTGTGCCACAGCTTATCGTCTTAAAACCAGGGCTCCTAAATTTATTTTTTTAGGCTCATATGAGTAACTGTTTGTGCTGAGTTTGGAATCCCCCCTTGGATAAAAAAGTAAAGTATGATATCGTTAACTAACAGCATAATTGACTAAGTCATATTTTAAAGTTTTCAGAAAAGAAGAAAGGACACTTTTTTTTTCTTTTTATTTTGGTATATGTTGTTTTTTTAATACTATTTAAAATAATGTTTATGTTATCTCTATTATCAATTTTAACTTATTTTATTCCAATTTCTTTGACTGAGAAATTTGTGCTATGAGGCTCACAAAATAATTTAAATGTGTTTAATATATGACTTAGGCAATTATGCTACAAGGCAATGGTTCCCAACACAAACATATAGAAATATCCAGTTCTGTCCCGGATGGCCTTTTTCATTTTTATATATCTTATAAAAATGTAACTTCACATCATTTGAAAACCAGTTTAAATATAACATGATCAGACCATCAGATTTTTTTTCCTCCTCTCATCATCATCATTTCTAATGATACCTTTTTCAGTGTCATTTGTCTTATCTGGTGCTTTAAAGTCCCTGTAGTCATTGGCCTGGGTGCGTGGAATGAACTGACCTAAGAAAATAAACACCCAAACAAGATAAGTTTGAATTATGAGACAGTTTATTGAGATGACGTTCATGATATAAATCCTGACTGTCCACTACTCTTCACAGCTGACTGTGATGATGATGATAATGGTAAGGACAGTCTGATCCCTTCTATACCCACCAACTCCATTCACCCATGACCCTGAACCTGATAACTCTCCCACCTAACAGCCTTATATCGCCGCACTGTGTTTGAATCAGCGTGTGTGTGCAGCAACTGTTTGAGTACATCAGAGAAAATATTTAAAAAGAAATTTACGTCACACAAAGATAGAAGACGATAAAAATACAGGTCTTTTTTAATGCACTGCTTTTTGATTAAAGAAAACACCAGTGAATGGATATCTTCATAGGATACAGCTGCTTTTTCAGACTGGCTGCATTGAATGTACGGGAAGGTCCAGGGGGAGGTTTGTTAATGTGCAACATTGAGATCAGTGGAGGTTACAACTACATGCTGTCATATAATAGCAGGGGGTCCAAAACTTTTCAGAATGCAGCTCTCAAAATAGTGGTGCTGGAGACTGGCAACCCCCTTTCTATCCAAAACAGACAAAAATGAACAGCAACAACAAAAAGTCCAAAGTACTCAATTTAGGTGAGAAGTAGAAAATCAGATTACTCATGTTCACTTATCACTGTTCATAAATTAATCTTCTGCCATTGATGTTGTAGTCCCAGCTTAGTCGCCTCAGGAATCTCGTGGCAAATAATGGCAGAAAAAAGATTGACATTTTTTCTTTACATGGTTTTATATGTGGGAGGTTATCTGTAGTTGTGGCCTGAAAATTAAACTCTTAAGAAATAGGAGGCCTGTGTGAGAAGGTATGAAATGGTTATGAAGCAGATTAAAATTAACAGTGATGGCTTTTATGATCTAGTTATCGTACAGTCTATATCAAAGACTTAGATCCCAGTAATCAAAAACTGAACTGATGTTCTTTAGTAAAAGAGAAACGACCGACTGCAGGCCAAGGCCTCGGTCCCTCACACACGTCACTGTTGGGTAAAGAGAGGTGGAGGCTGGAGGGATTAAAGCACCAAGGTGAATGGGAATGACGAGAGCAAACAGCTGCCTGATAAAAGGATTAGATTGATGTGAGCCACAAAGGACTGCTCAGTGAAAACTCGCAGGATAATCTAGATTTTTATGGACTCATTTCAAAGAGCTACATGATTCAGTTTTATTTAGCCTTATATGGAAATTTACATTTTATTTGTTTTTATATTTACATTAATTATTAATTTTTAAAAAAGATTTATCATCTTAAAATCGGGGTGACTGCTTTGTCAACTGTACTGATAAAGCACTGCAAAATCTTCAGAATTATCCTCATATCATTATTTTGGTACTGGAACCCCCTCAACCTTTAAGAATATAAATGTACACATTCGTCAGGGTTTGATTTGCATTAATCCTCTGGCCTGATAAAGTTAGCAGAGGTAAATTCTGAAATAATGCAGAAATAAAGGCATAACAATTAACTTTCTAGTGTACTTTGCCTCTTTGCAATTTAAAATTCATTACCATCACGAACTACACTCACAAAAACGAGCAATAAGTTGCATCAGCCACTTTCAGTCTTGTTTCAACTCAGATGACCTGCACTAAGGGATTAGTGCAGATTATTTTGCATAATTCTTAAAATATATATATAAATATATGAAGAAAGAATGAGTCTAAAAACATACAGTATTCTACAATGCCAAAGTTATGTAAGTGGGATTTTTTTTTAGTAGTATTATAAAAGAAATCATATTCTTTGGGAAACAAGAGGATTGCTATTGAGTCATCACAAATGTTATTTAGGTTCTCTCTCATGTTATATAAATATTATTAAACTACCATCCTTTAAAAACCTTAATGCAATTATAAGTTATACAACAGTGCTTGGCTGACAATTCCATCAAAAAAATGTATAAAACTATAGTCTGTATCCCTTTTTTGTCCCCTTCCTTTGAGTAGGTGCATAAGGGATAAAAACAAACAATGAAGTAAAGAATTAATTGTTTTCCTCATAGATGTGCTATGTGTTGATTAAGACATGGTACTCTGAAAGCTCTTTCTTTGACATTTAACTCTGCAAAAATAATTAACAACATGCATGTTAAGATATCCTTATTTATTACTTACTCCACCTTTTTGAGCTTTTGCCATAGTCCGCTGAAAACTGCTTGAATCCTGAAGTTGCAACAGCTCAAAACCAACACTTTTTCATTGTTTCATTAGTGAGGACATTAGTGAGGACATTAGTGGGAGCAGGCATGTTTTGGTTTGGCCCTTCATGTTTTGTTCCTCACATTACCTGAAAAATTCCGCAAGATGAAGAAACACAGCCTTGTTATCTTTATGTGACAGGCCTACACTGGTCTGCTAATATTGTCCATATAACACTGTATACCAAGCTGCTGTCAGGGAATTTTTAGACTAATATCTCCCAGGACATGTCATGTGAGGACAATTTAACATCTTTGAATTTTTTTCCCATACAGAATATGACATGAACATTGTTTTTTCTTATTGTGGGTGGTTTCTTAATAATTTGTCTTGAATAAATATGTTTCCCCTCTTTATAAGACAAAGAAAATAACTGACAGGAGAGTTCATGATGGATGTCAAGTGAGTGCAGCCCACGTGTGGTTCAGGCCATGACGCAGCGCGTGCGTCTGTCACGGATGTAAACACTGCTCCGTCCACGTGGAGGGAAAACACATATTTGCACCGGAGCTCGAGCGTCTTGTAGGTCATACTTGAGAAAAGGAAACGGAGTGGGGTAAGTCGGCCTAGTTTGGTATCCTGTAAGCTTAAGCTGGGTGGGTTTTGTGGTTATAAAAAAAAGAAAAGAAAAGAAAAAGAAAGAAAGAAAAAAAGCAAATTTGACTTCTCCCATAAGCACTATGAGAACACGCATTATATGCCATTGAAGGAAACGGTTATTTAACCAATAAATTAGGTTCACACTCTTAAGATAGAAGCTGTGCAAAATGCCTTAAAAGTACGTTTTTAACTGTGATGTGTTTCTGAAACTGGGTCGTCTTTTCAGCACGCACTGGTTGGCTTTCGGAGCTTTTATTTTGAAGGTCGTCCGGTGAACAGGCGCTTTTGCGTTAGGTTTGATATTTGATGCTCGCACAGAGGAGGAAGTTGGAAAGAGACTCGCATTACTGTGCACGTCTGAGCCGTTACCTTCGGTGATCTTACCAAACTTTCTTGCGGTCATGAGGTGAATAAAAACGTAGCGTCGAGTGAAAGGTAAATGTGTTTATTTTTTCCTGCCTGTTTTTAAAGGAATGTTAGTTTAAGGTATTTTACCTGTGGGGGTCTGTAAGGTGGGGCTGATCAGGTGATCTTCCTGCTCGGTGATATTTCTGTTTGCAGACAGGTAGGAAGTCCATCTGGAAACTTTGTGGGAAACTTCAGAGCTTTCTTTCTGCATCTGTATGGAAAGGAAAATTAAAGCAGCTCCCTTTAAACATCTGGGAACGATTTTGTCCAGTCTGGTTTCCACGCTTGGCACAGTTGCCGCTGCAAAGCTGTCTTTCATTTTTGCAAACTTTAGGGCATGCTTGTCAGTGTGTGTGGTGTGCTGCTTCATCCGTTGTAGGTTTCAAGATTATTAAATAACTCATATTTTACTTCAAACAGGATGATTTTTTTTTCAGGGGGATTGCTGCAGCCCCCTTTTCACTTTGAGGAAACGCACTATGCTGAGAGGGGATAGCAGACCGAGGCTTTTTGAGGTTTCTAATAGAGATGCACTTTTATCGATACTTTACATTTTTTTTCTCCACTGTAGGCTGTATAAATATTCCCCAGACAGTCGATCTGAAAAGTGTTTTCCTGAGATAAATTCCCTCATGGGAGCTTTTGGGTTGGCGTGTCAAAGCTTGAAGTCTCTTAACCTCACCACTACAGCTCTAACATCCAGGAGAACTTGCGACTCTTTGACCATCACCATTTCTTCTTCCGTTTTATTTTATTTGCTTTGTGCTTGTCTGCAGTAAAATTCTTGCCACATTTCAAAGAGTGATAACCACAAAGTGTGAAACAGTTTCAGGAAATAGCTTCCCCTCCTCTTGTTCAGACTGAGCTGTTGGGTAACTCAACATGACTCACCTATTGAGAAAAAGGCTTAAAAAGCATTTACATGACTGCTACTCTGTCATTAAGTGTTGTATGATGTAGTGTATTTAGAATAAAAAATAACATTCACCATGTTTCACCATTCTGTGCAGAATGTGATCATTATTTATCTGCTGTCAGAATGAGAATGTGGGCAGAGTTCATATGATATTTTATCTCTTTTAGAGAGCAGATTTATTGCTTGTCCATAAAGCAGGTCTGTAATATCAGGAGGATCCGGTCATCAAAAGTGCTTTCGTGTTTAGCAACGGATTAACCCAGTATTGTTTTAACATGCCATCCTCTTTTATTGCTACTCTGACTGGCATTTTGTAAAATCACGGTCTTTGTTTGTCTGGAACTATGGCGACCTCGTTTTGGATTGATGGCAGAAATGTCTGCTTGTTTTTATAGCAGGCGACTGTACATGTGTCAGCCTGCTTCAGCTGCTGTAATAACAAATGCTGCAGCTCACTGTTCACAGGAACCAATCAGATGACTGAGACCTCATGCAGCTAAAACAAATTCAAACAGGTACACAACTGCACATGCTTTCACAGCTTCTTAAACTGTCAAATTATTACATAATAGTCTGAAAATGTTTGATTATCCTTTTAAAGTTTCATTTCATTCAGAGCATTTCATCTGTTAAACCCATTTTAAGACCTCCACTCTGCAGGGATCACCCGTAAAGTTGTTATACCTGTAACCACTATCATCTGTTTTGGGGTTCAGCTTTCTAGACTCCATACACAGCACAGAGACTGAGGTTAACCTGTGTGTTTGTGTGTGTGTGTGTGTGTGTGGGGGGGGTGCTCTTTTACTTTGGATATCCTGCCACTCTAGATCAACAGCTTTAACTTACTTTTAAGTCCTCAGCACTTAACTTTGGTTTAATTTGTTCTGACTAATCAGGCTTATTTGTTAGTTTTGATTTTGGTCGTCTTGATTTGTTTCACAGATTTAAAGATTCAGAAAAATGACTAAAATGTGACGGAAGTGAGATCAGTGAGATTATGGTCTGTGCAAGGTTATCTGCAGTTGGACTCCTGGAGTTTTCCTTGATCTGGATGTTTTTGCCTCACAGCCGTCATGTGTCCACAGAGCGGTCTGTTAGCAGAAATGTGTTTAAAAAGACATATTGGGCCATTTAGACCTGAACAGATGCTTTCAGAATCAGAGTTTGGTGAAAGTGTTTCCTCACATGAGTCTTTGGTGGCAAAGCTGGTCTTTCTGAACCTGGCCAGCTGAAACACCTGTGCATGCAAATTTAACCTGTTAAATTCAGATTAAGTCTTAATCTTTAACCCGATAGGCAGACAGAGTGCCTAACAGGGCTCACTCAGTGAGTGGCAGCCTGGATCTCCATATGATGAGATCACAGGAGCTCTGCTGGGCTGTGCACTGTGACTGAAGCGTAAAAGTCTTGCTTTCTATGAATGAATCTCTCATGTGTCTAGAATAGGGATGGGTCTTGATAAGATTTTATTGATACCAATGCATTTATTGATTCTCTTATCAATTCTTCCTGTGTAGAAAAAGTAGGCCTGTCAACATTTTATTGAGTTTATAAGTAAACAAATATGACATGGCACTCTTGGTATTTAAAGGGACTGTGAGGACTTTCTAAGTGATCTTGAAAAAGAGATTATCAGCACTAATATAGGCTATTTTTCTTAGCTTCCCGATTTGCTCGGGCAGGACCAAATTGATTTACGGCACATTAAAGTCTCTATGACAACACCACGCCGCCTGATGAAGTTTAGGAGTAAAAAGAGAGATCTGTGTTTGTCTCTACTGAAAACTATTTCTGGGATTAATTTACTAGTGATGGTGGACACTGGAGCTGAACCGTCAGACAGAAAAATGACAGATCTGGCTAAAACATGAGCTAAACTGTTTGTGATAATGTTCATTCCAACCCACATGCAGCAGTTGTACTGCAGTGATCTGTTCAAACTTGAAAGTCTCTCAATAAAACAAAGAGTGAGGTTACGTTAGCTCTGCTTGGTAGATGAGTAGAACATAAGGATTCGCTAATTTTACATGTTAGCCCACAGATACGTCTCAGACCACCGGGCTGTGAGTAGCACTTAAATAGCCGGCTACTAAACTACAGTACAAACTGACAAGTTTACTTGTTGTCACGTTTCAAACAGCAGCGCTGCGTAACTGTTGAGTAATACCTTACCTTGTCATGTTGTATCCAGTAAAAAGTTGTCTTGAACAAAAAAAGTATTGTTAAATAGATAATTCGATCTCCACTCATTTCCAAATCAAACATTCCTTATTTAGAGTCATGTAATCACAACAGTGTGTGCACAATTCCAGCCAAAAGGTGCCACTGCATTCCACTTTAAACAGATAGTCCTCACAGCCTCTTTAACACCATGTGTCACCGTATTGGTGGTGTTGCAGCTCTTCCATGATGTTACATTGTTGCACAAATTGCTATTTGCTTTGCAGCGTCTTTTCCTTCCAAGCTTTTGACTGCTTCAGTCTCTCTGCTGTTGTCTTGTAAATTCTGCTGCTGACTGATGAGTGTGATTGACGTGTCGCACATTATATGATGTTGATATTTTTTTCTAAGTTATTTTTCTGGCTTTCATGCCTTTAACTAGACAGGCTAGGACAGTAGGAAATGATGGGAGTGGGGAATGACATGCGGGAAACGGGTCAAAGGCTGGATTCAAACCCAGGCAACCTGCTCAAGGGTGAACCTCATGGGGTGCAACCTAGACTGCTAGGCCACCTACGTCTTGGATTGAGCCATTCTCCACAGGAACTGGTTATCAATACCCAACCCTAATCAAGATTTACTTGTAACATGCAAAAATTTAAAGACACTGTGAAGTGTTTTAATGTGTACATTTGTAAAACCCCTTTGGATGAAATTGGTACCTTCTTGGAAGAATACATTTCCCATGAGTACCACCCTCTGTCATAAAGATGTGGCTTTTGTCAAAATACATTATCGTGTAGAAACATATTAATGAATACAGATCTTCTTCTCATCCCTGCTTTCTCTGATTCAATCAATGTAGAATGATAAGTTAATGTATTGATTTGTCGCTATGTAAGATCATTAAATATGGGCTATTGTGCTTTTTGGGGGTTGTTACATGAACAGCCAAAAACAAATCCCTATTTTCTCACACTGGTGTTTTAGAAAACTTGTATTTCAGCCTCTGTCTGAAACACTTTGTTTTAGCGTCTGTCTCTCTAAGGCTTCCTGCTCCACAAACCCCTTTCTCTCTGATTTGCCAGCTGTCTGAAGTCCTTTCTGGGGCAGACTATGGGCAGCCCCTTCCCCACCCCAACATGTTAGGTTCAGGAACCAGTTAGGTTCATGATGGCGCTCATAATTTCAGCCAGTCTCATGAAGAGCTTGTGCTGTTTTCAAAACAGACCGTTTTTTGATCAGTTCACAGATGGATTCAGAAATTTCTACTACATAGAAATGTGTAGAGGTTTGAAAACCGGACCATGTTTAGTCTGAACATTCAGCATTGTTACTTTATATCCATGTTTAAAATGTTGGAAAGCATAATATCCTCTCTTTAACTGTAACAGTATCAACAAAACTTGGTGAACCCTGATTTATTACTGTCAGCTTACAAATGAGAGCAGACATACAAGTTAAACGTTACCTGTCACAGTCTCGGTGTCGTGGTTTGTGGCCCCAGTGTCCCACTCAATGTGTGAATGACAAAAATAGAAAAATGACAAAGAAAAAAACCCCACTCTTTCTTGCTGACTTACTTCTCGTTTATCTGATCCTGTCAGAGCTGATGAATGTTGAGCAGCAGTTGTTATTGTAGTTAGTGATACTGAAAATATCATCAATGCAGGAAAGTATGAAGCCAAGGACTTACAGTCTGCATTTTTTAACCGTTGCATTTTTTGAGGAGGTGCACACCAAAGGCTTCTCAGTAGATACAGAGTGATATGGACCTATTTTGTATGCTATGTATTACAGGAAGACTGTTTGAAAATTCGACTCCTCATTGGGCTTTTTCTCTCTTTATGTTTTGATTCACACTTCAGCTACAATGGTAGAGTCAATAAACCAAAAAACAGCACCAACCACCATAAAATTTGTCTGAGATGACAAACTGGCCTTTTAAAGCATTCAGAGGAAGTCCACTGTTTTCCCTCATAGATCAGTAACCTGGCCGAAACATCACATTTTCTTTCCAGTTTGCAGCTCCAACCTAGTATTATTTTCTTTCCTTTGCAGAGTGTCATTTACAGTCCCTTTAGATTATGCCTCAAATGAACAAAACATAGCGTAGTTTGCTGCACCTATTGCTTACAGAGTTGTTGCTCGAAGAGTAGAGGCTGTAAGATAGTCTGACATAATCCTCCAAAGTGAAACACCCTCACAATAAAATGCAAGGACAAAAGAAGAAGGCTACTATCCCAGTAGACAGTCATGTAGATGAACTGGTTTCTCTGCAGTGGAGTTAAAGAAAACTTCTGCTCCCTGGGGTCAGACCGGAGCTCATCTGGCTGGATAAACTGGTCACTGTGGAAAATGGGCTGGGCTGGTTTTGTATCTTGGTGGTGACTTTAGTTTCTATCAGTAACAAATAATTAATCCACTACTGTTTTAGACTCTGTTGGTCTGCTGAGGAAAAGTTGGGCTTGTGTCGATGCAACCACAATACAAGTTCAACAAACCAGTCAAGCTACTGAAAAACAGTTTGATTCTAAAAGCAACGACAGTACCAACAGCTACTCTTCACATTGCCGTTAATTGTGAGGTTATCGGGTGGGAAGTTTGAGATTTAGCCTGAAGTTACCACCTTTACAAGCTGCTGTTTGTTCTCCTTATGTGAGAAGTTACCTGAATATGCTCCTGATAAATTCATAAATCCATAGTGGCAGTACAGTGCAGCCTACAATAAGGTGCTGACTCCCTGTTAGAGGCATGTTTCAACAGAACTTTAATAACTACAGACATGAGCAGTTTTAAATATCATTTTCAGTAGAAAGATCAGGCCTTTGAGTGGCCTTTCGCCCTCCCTGCTGCCTCTTCTATTTTTTTAGTGATCCACCATCTAATCCTTGTATTTGGGTCAGGCTACAAAAAATCCCAATCTGGGCTACAAAAAAAAAAAAAAAAAGAGTTATCACTTCATGCGTTTTCTTTGAACTAGAATTCCTTTCATGAAATTGTAGATGAAGTCAACACCAGAGAAAACTTTCAGCTCTAGCTGTGACACAGCGTATTTGTGGCAGTGAAACCTGAGTTATCTGCTGCTCTGCTTTGTCTGAATCAGGTCTGTTTATGGTTGTAACATTTTAGAATGCATCTCTCCATCAAAAACTCTGCACTCATGTCTCTCTTCATGTCTGCAGGTTTTGTAAACACAGGCTCTTGTCTTGTTCCTTGATCTATCACCTCCCCCTCCCTCCGTCCCTCCCTCCCTCCCTCCACTTCCTCTAACCAGCTGATAACATGACAGGTCATTGCTCTCAGTTCAGACAATACAAACAAGGCCAGTAAGAGGCTTATGGGGCTGTTTCTTTACAAAATCAGGTTTCAGTGCTGTTTGTGCTGCAGAGATCATATAAAAGCCTGACAGCTTGAAGCATTAGTGACACTAACAATAAGCAGAGAGCGCTTCATTAAGCAGCTGTTTGTTGGTTTTACTGAGAAAGAGATCCTGTTTGATGTAAGAGGAGTGACTTTGCTGAAGGTATAAGAGATGACTCCACCAGCAACGGGCACTGTCAGCAAACATCTAAAACTATAACTAATTAAACACGAACAGTAAGATTAACACTTAATATTTATTTATTTTCATCCGCCACAATAGTTATGAATGAATGAAAAAGTTATTTTGACCTACAGCAAAAACTGGATTTTGTTTAGTGTCTTATTCTTGTGTCCAAACACAGAATAAATTAACAACGACAACTTTGAATAGATCTCTAATCATGTAACTAAATAACATTCCAGATTAGCTACAAATTTGAATTTATGAAATAATTAGTGATGATAGAGAAATCTTTGGGTGAGAGGATGAAGCGTTAAGATTATATTTTGTTTTTACATACAGATAAAATATCTGGAAGTTGTTTTAAGAAGGGGCAATAAGAAAACAACATGCACTGGAGAACCAGTAGCAAGCAAGGTAAAAGGCTAACTGCTGCAGGCAAATATCCTGCATCTAAGTAGTATTAACTTCATCATACAGAGTGTCAGCTACATTAAAGCTTCAATAGTGTTCAGCAATGTGAAGTTTCAGAGCAGATGTGTAGCTCTGTTGTACATATAGATTGAATATAGAATTGACAGTGTGGCTCCACCTTTTTCCATTGTACGGTTTTGAAGCCAAAATACCCCCGTCTGAGACGCCTCCATCTTGCAGCCAGAGTCTGTGCACTAGAGAATCTGAGGTGATAAAAAGAAGTATAATTTCTTTGTTGCAAAAGTCTTATATCTTCTTTGCTCTCCTTCACGATGTATTTTACTGATCCCAAGAACGGCAGCTGTCAATCATTGTGAAACATGATGTAAAACCCTGTTTTTTAATGTCTAATAACTAATGAAAAAGAAACTTTATAGAAAAAAGAGGACTTAAACAGAATGCAGGCTAATAATATCGTCAACCTGGTGTATTTGTATTTTTTAAATTTTACCACAGCCCCAGACAAATAAATGGGGGAGACAGAATTTTTTACCTCTACTGCAGCCAGTTACCAGGAGAAGTTTATTTCTCTTTAAAATCATGATTAAAAACTAACAAGTGAGACACATGCCGGTAAAAAAGTAAGAGCCCTGTGCCTGCCTGTGACAGTAAAAAATAATGTCAGTGAGTATATGTTGTTACATGAAAGTGTCAATGCATGCATTTTATACAGGTGTACTGGTTGGACTGGTGTACTTGACATACCTCGTTCTTCAGGTGACATAAAGCGTTAAAGGTGGAATGTCTTTGGATTTCGGAACATGCCATGAATACCAGTTGAAAACTGCTCTCAGTGCTTGACTCCTCTCCCTCTCTGTGTTTTACAGCAGGTGTCAGTGATGTCCATATCTTAGACACAGAGCAACCCTCCCTCCCATCATGGACTCCAAGAAGCCAGGCGTGCTGCGGCATCTCCGCCAGAAAATGATGCCACACCTCCGCCGAGACAAATCGAGCCTCAGCAAGTCAGCGGCCAAGCAGGAGCGCACCATGGACCACCGGATGAGCTCCTCTGTTCCTGACATCAGGATCATGAGACAGGAGTACGCTCCTGTTGCATCCAGAGCACAGCTTCAACATTACAACTCTCCTTGCTACAGCAGCCCGGCCACACCGCTTGCCAATACTGCCAGAGGCTCTGGAGGAGGTGGGAGTGGTCTGAGGAGGGAGGCAGGTGGTGGAGGAGGAGATGGGTGGAGTGAGCACTCGCTTAGGGTGCCTTCAGACTGCACAGACTGGGCTTCCTCTCAGGAGTCCTTCAGCAGTGTGTATGAGGACAACTCTCCAGAGACTTACCACAGAACGGCCAGGGGCATGGAGCCTGAAGAACTGGGCCTACCTGAGATGATGACTGTCTACAGTCCAGACCCTCCCTCTGCGGGGGTCTCCAAGGACAGTTTACAGGTACAGACTTGGTAGAAAAAAGAATAGACCGGTTTATCACAAACTTATGATCACAAACACTGACTTTCATGGCGGAATGCTGCCTTAGATTTAGTAACAGTGAGAAAAAGCCACACAGTATTTTGTGCTCTTGTTGTGTACGCAGGTTTATTTACAGAAATGGGTGTGTGTGTTTGCACAGGATGAACAAAGTTTAACTTGGTGGAGCTGAATGAAATTGCAATTTCAAGCCCTTCCAAAATCAATAGTCAACAGCAGCCCTGGGTAAACTGTTGTTGTGTGTCTTTACACTGCTAAGGCACCGGATTTGATGGCTCACGCCTCTGCAGCACCGTTGTGATATCAGCCATGACAAGGATGTGGCATGTGTGCTGAGCTGGCATGGTCACATAGCTGATACACCTTCAGTAAGTCTTTGAGAATTTTTTGAACACTTTGCCAAGAAGGTGAAGACAAAAAATCAACAGGGTAAAGAAAATAGAAGAGCTCAACTGCAAAATCAGTTAGCTGAGCCTGGCTCAGCTTCTGCAGCTCCTCACAGGTTAACATCCACATCCCTGTGCTGGTTACCTTTTGCTCCTGTCTAGTGGTAATATTCAAATTTAACCAACAAACAGTTGTTATTCTCATTACTATCCACTGGTGGCTGCACGTCATCTAAGACAAAACACAATAAAAGTATAAAAAATGTACCAAGCTAATAGATTGAGTGAAGAGCACTTCCTGGACTCAGAAAGAGACCATTTTTTTCTTTGCATTTTTTTTAAACTGAAGTTTTTATACACAAGGGTAACAAGGTTTTTTAATAAGCGAGAAAGAAAGCGAGAGAGAGTAAAACAAAACAGCAGAAGAAAAACAAATGAAAAAAACATGCAAACATGCATATGCTCAAGTCAGATGGAAAAAAGCAAAACATTTTAATATTCAGTAATACTCTCATTTATACCAGGTAGAGGAAAGTGTGGAGTAAGTAAATAAACTGAGGAGTGAAGAGAATGAATGAATAAATAAACAAATAAACAAACAAATAAATAAATAAAATACAATAAGAATATTACTTAGTTGTGTTTATACATTTCAATCGGCCCACGTGTAAAACAAAGACTGTATATAAAACGGACAGCGTGGCTCCACCTTTTACCTTTGTACGTTCTTGAAGCCAAAAAACCCATCACGGGGGCCTTCACTCTGCAGCCAGTGTCTGCACAATAGAGACTATGAGGGACTCTGAGAAAATGTGAGTGGAGCCGCTTGAGAATTTTTTTTTCTTTCAACAGTCGAATCTCTTCTTAACCCTCCTCCTTCTATTTTACTATTCCCGAAAAAACTACGCAAGAACGGCAGCTGTCAATCATCGTTGAACATAATGTAAAACCCTGATTCAATGTCTAATAACTAATGAGCATACAGATGTGAGACACATCTTGGTGTATTTATTTATTTTTCAAAATCATTCCAGCCCATCTGGAATGAATAGAGAGACAGTTTTTTTTTTTACCTATACTGCATCCAGTCATCAGGGGGAGCAGTTTTGTCATGACCTCAGTTCGAGCCGAGCGAGGTGACCTCCATTTTTTTAACAGTCTATGGTGTGAAATATGTGAAAATAAGAGGTTATAAAGTTAAAGTAAGGGAGTTATGGTAAAATATCAATATATTAAAATGTCCTTGTATATACCTCAATAAATATTCAACAGAATAAAAAGACCCCTCACATGACCATAAAAGGACAAAAAGATGCAAGTTTGAGGTGATTTTAATGAGGTGCCATTAAAGTCAAGGTTATCTAACAGTCCAAAAGAGAGTAATGAAACTTCCTAGTTTTCGTAAATCATCAACCAGATATTAATGCTGACGCCAACTGGGGAAGGTGACACAGCTTAATTGTTCCCCAGTTTGTGTATGACGTGACAGCCTTTTATGTTTTTTGTGTGCTGCTGTAAAGTCAATGTTCAGACTCAACACACACGAAGCAAAAGAAACAAACCCCAGAGCTCCTAAAAACATCTTTAACACTGTGTACAGAATGACATTTAGCCAGTCCAGCATTTTTAACTTGCTTGAACAGAAACTGTAATTGTCTTTACTTCGAAAACAACAGGTATCAGAAAGATAATCTATCAGTGGGAAGTAAATGAATCAGCCTTCAGAATAGAATACAAATACATCTTTATTTTCACCATATTTTGTTCAACACAACTGAAATACAAACCTTGTTTGTATAAGAAAATAACAAAAGTTCTTATATGACCATAAACAGTAAATCTAAAAACAAGCTATTCCAAACATATGTGGCATTCAAACTATTGCACAGTCCCTTATTGCACTTCTGTTCTTCAAGCCCAGCATAGTGGTGACTTAGGTGCAGTTATTACTTGGCAGCAGTTCAAACAGGTGATGTCCTGGGGTGTGAAGGGTCCCTGGGTCCAGTGAACTCATTACCATGTTCAAGAAAGCAGTTTGAGATGATTTGAGCACAGGTAGGCTGTTGACTTTCAACCAGGCTCAGTTGGTACTGACAGGAGGGTCCCCTGGTGTGTTCATCTGCTGCTGTAGCCCGTCTGCTTCAAGGTTGCATGTGTTGTGTGTTCAGAGATGGTCTTCTGCAGACCTTGGTTGTAACCAGTAACCAGTCGTTCTTTGAGTTCCTGTTGTCTTTTTTTATCATCTCCAACCAGTCTGTCCATTCTCCTCTGACCTCTGGACTCAACAAGACATTAGGTCCCAGAGAACTGCTGCTCACTTGATGTTTCCTCTGTTTGGGACATGTCTCTGTAAACTCTAGAGATGGTTATGGGTTAAATTCCCAGTAGATCAGGTGTTTGTCGAATACTCCGTTCTAATGCTCAGTTTGAACTTGAGCAGCTCGTCTTCACCATGTCTACATGACTAAATGCAGTGAGTTGCTGCCATGTGATTGGCTGATTAGACATTTGCATTAACCAGCAGTTGAACAGGTGTATCTGGTGAGTGTGTAAGAGATTTTCATAAGAATAGTGACATGACCATTGAGAGGCCTTTGTTTGTGAGACAGGGCCAATTCCATCGTTACCCTCGGGTCTAAAGCCTCAGTCTGTAAACCTTTATGATGTTATATTAGCAATGTTTACAGATCATGTCTGTGAGAATGAAGCCTCATTGTCTGTTCACAGTCATGTTTGCTTCCAAAGCTGAACACACGATTGACATGCTCATAGGTCATGACTCATTATTACCTCTTTCAATAGAAATACAATGACCTGATGGGAAAAGAATGGTCCCTTATCATTTCTGCCTGTGTTTGGTTCCACTCAGCTGCTGTTGGTGTGATTAGTTTCTGTTTAGATCAGAGAGTGCTGGTCTTCTGTGTTCTGTTCAGTATGGCTCATCATCTCTCTCCTGAACAGTTTTTTTGGAGCAAAGGAGCATTTTTGTGTGTAAGTATTCTATTGCTTTGACTATTTCCCACCTACATTTCTCTTCAGTCTCCTTTGAGTGTTTCTAACTGCCTTATAAGAGTGATTGGAGCTTAGAGTAGTACGTGGTGTAATACAGAATGGCCTTATCAGCTTTATTAGATCTCTGCAGATGAAGATAGCAGAAGGTAATGAGTCTAAACCACAACAGCAAACAGTGAATATTGTCTCTTGACTGCACTCCACCCTGATAATATTACTTTGATGACATGGCATTTTAAACACTCAGCACACCAACACAAACTCTGCCGTTCACCTTGAAAACCTTGTCAAAATAAAAAACAAGTATCTAAAAAAGGCATTGATCAAGTGAAATTCAAGACATTAACTAACGATTAACAAGAAAGGTCTGAACTGTTATCAGACAGTGACAGCTGTAGCAGTGGATTTTAAACCTTTGGTTCCCCTTATGATTAGATTGTGTGACTTATTGATGGGAAAAGTATTTCCTTTCAATATACTGAATCAGTTCAGTAAAATGATTTGTTCAAAAGACTCGTTCAAATAATTTCAAGTTCAACTTAGTTGACTCTAAAATCGTTTAATTAAAGTCAACGTTTCATTTCTGCATTATTGGAGCTCTGAGTTTGCAAATTTTGCTCACGGGTTTGAATTGATAAATTAATGTATCAACAAGGGCGCAGTAAAGTAAATACTTTGCTCTTGATTGCAGAGAACTAATTGATGATACTTTGTTAAGGAACTAAGTTTAAAGCCATAACAACGTTACAAGCAACATGAAAGCAAACTGTTCATAATGGTTGCTTAAATGAATCTAGATTTTGGTACCATAAACACAACACCTGTTCTTCCACCTTTTACTCCAATTTAGTCAAATTATCAGCTTGTCAGGTTGGTTTCATACCTGAACTTTCCAACTTGTTTTCTCATCACTCCTGGAATTCAGTCATTTCAAGGTTAGCTGATTTACCTGCTAAATGTCTGAGGGCTGTGAAGCTTTATAAAAAAACATACCTTCCTGTTGGTTATTTCTAAACTATGTTGTCTGAAAAACCACAGCCACTGTTCCTGTAGGCAGCGTCATAGTCGAGCCACAAGACCTCACAAGCATCAGTCTCAAGCTCATAGTGTTCAAGTCCAGGTCCTGCCCAAGTTGCTAAAGGAGATCTCAGGTGAAGTCCTCATTACCTGCAGATTTCTAAGGAGGACTGTGGATTAAACTTTTAACTCTATGAACTTGACTGACCGTGTGGGACCTTTAATATGTTAGAAATGCTGTAAATTTATCAAAATTTCAGTCTGACTGATCCTCTTGGCATGTCTCAAAATGTTCCAAAATCAAGAAAATGAGGGAAACAACAGGGACTGCAGACCTCAACCGAAGACTAAGAAAAGTGCTCTGCCAGCCACACACACAAAAGATCATCACCTCCTGCAGCTCTCCCCTAAATAACTACAAACAAAAACAAATCTGAGTAATAAAGGGGCAGTAACCAGACATCTGGTGGTCTTCAGTCCAAGCTAAAACAACAGACTTCAACAACTGCATAAGACCCAGAAATCCAATATAGTTTAATGCATTGATTCTGCTGCAGGGAAAACAAAGTGAGAAGAAATACTCCTCTGTAAATATGGATTATGTGCTGCTGAAAAACTAAGATTCTCTGTTAAGGTTTATGTAACGAAATCCCCCCCAAAAAAACATCATGTCGAGAATGTGAGTGATGATGGTTTGATCTTCAGCAGATGGTTTAAATCCAGATTACACTTTTCATTCATAATATATTCAGACAGTAGTGCTCAGTGTGTTTTTTTTTACTCTGTATCCGTGTGTCAGGTCATGGTTGGGACACTGAGCTGGGTGAATCCAGGTGACAGGTTTATTCCCTGAGCAATGCTGGGTTTAGCGGAGGTGTGTATCTGTGATTAAAAAAATCATGACATTAACAAAGTGTAAAATCAGGACAGAGCTAAATCAAGCCTTTCTAGAAACCTAGAAGCCTTTCTAGAAATGGTAAAATCAAAAAACAAAGAAGAAACGTGTGAAAAAGGTAAATTCCAGGGTGTGAAAAACATGGGGGAAAAAAAAAAATTAAAGCAGAACAAAAAGTGTCACAATTTGAGCTCATACTGGGATAAGAAAAATAAACTTGTCAAGTTTCCTGAAATAGAAACTAAACCTGCTTAGATTTCAGTTTTTGCAGTGTGGACACTGAAATAAGCAGAAGAATATTTTGGGTAAGCCCTTTCTGATCAAGCTTATTTTTACACAGGAAACAATGTTTTGTGGACAGTGTAAAGCTTGGGGGGTGGGGGGTGGGGGGTAACAGGGGCAACTGTGAAGTCCTGAACTTTGACCTCTTTAAACACAAAACAGAATTTGACCAAAACATGAAAAAAAAAAAACTAGAAAATCATCATTCCTTAAATTATACCTGAGCTGCACCGTCTGTTAGTTACTGGATAAGTTCCTGCTTCACATCATATTTACCAAGGATTGTAAACATTTGTGTTAGGGACAGCTTTGCATAACAATTAAAACAGCATGCTAGGGAATTAGGTCTCACATCTGTTGTTGTAACTTTGATCTGAATAACAGGGAAACAACAAGCAGAAAAGGTCTTTTTTTTCATTACTGTGTACTTAATTCAGTTCAGTCCCCAGGATACAGGAATGTTTAATAAACGCTCAGAGGATTTGTGCAGGCTGGTAGCAGAAATGAAAAGAGAACTGATCAGCACTCTTAAACCTGCCTCTTTCATTATCTTGGACTTCTTTGAATATCTCGAAAGATTTCTGCCATCAACTTCTCTTTTTCTTTGCAGAATGACGATTTGAACAGTAACACCTTAAAAGACTGGGACAACCAAAATGTAAGTATTGCTTCTTTGCAGTTCATTCAGGCAGCAGTTAATTTGTGTGGATTATGTGCTGCTGAAAAAACTAACTCTCTTTCTACAGGATTTATTTTGTAAAGTCTTTACAAAAAAAACGTCTTTTGGAAAATGTGAATGATGATGGTTTTATCTTCAGCAGACAGTTTAAATCTAGATTTCACTTTTCATTCAGACAGTAGTGCTCAGTGTGTGTATTCCTCTCTGTCTGTGTGTCAGGTCATGGTTTGGACACTGAGTAAGGTGATTCCAGGTGACAGGGGTTTATTCCCTGAGTAATGCTGGGTTTAGTGGAGGTGCCTATCTGTGATTTAAAAAAATCATGACAAATACAGAAAGTAGACAGGATAAAGCTGCATCAAGCCATCAGGCTTTTTGTTTTTTTACACCAGATTATGTATTTATTGGGCGCAACAGTAGAAACAGAAATGCCAAAACAAAAGAGAAACATGAAAAAGGTAAAGTACAGAGTGTGAAAAACATGCAAGATTAAAACAAGGAAATTGAAGCAGAACAAAAAGTGTCACAATGTGAGGTCACACTGTTGTGAAAAAAAGCCACAAACACTTTTTTTTTTTTTTTTATCAGACTAAGGCATTTTATAATTTCAAAGACATCTAGGAAACTGTCAGGACTGGGAAATATAGAGTGATTTATTATTTCTGGGGAACAGGATGCATGTATCTGTTTCCTTCTATAAAGACATGATAAAAACAAAGTCAGGTGTACGTCAAATCCAAAACAAACCAAATGTCAGGCAGGTGCTTTGATTGGTAGGAAGTTACACGATATCCACATTAACATTAAAAATTAACAACAAACAACCCATTAGTGACAGAAAATCAATAACATGACATTTAAACTATTTTATATTTAATGTGAAGTACAACTTAGTTAACAACAGTTTCAGAACAGGTAGAGGTGTACTGTACGATTTTTCCACATTTAGCCAAAATGGTTCAGCCTCTGTTTAAAACCCTAACCCCTTATGATATTTTTAGCTGTGTGGCCTTATAATAAAAAAAAGTCAACTGTTTGGTTTCCATGGTGACAGATTATCTTGATTTATTTTAATGGGCAAAATTTTGAAAATACTGAATAATTTTTAAAAGTACAAGGGTTAGAAATGTAAAAAGTAAGCACACACTTCTCCTGAACATTTTAAAATTTGAGATGTGAAAATCTGTGATATTTGATTGGAAAAGTAGTGAGCCACAATAAGCGTATGAAGTTCAAAAGAAGTTCATGAAAAAGTCATTTCACTGAACATTAAACTGAGTATGTTCTTTGAGTTGCGATTTGTCTCTGTTTTTCCAACACTGCACTCACCAATGGCCTGTCTGTAACCAGAACAATGCATTCTCCACGACATGCTGTGTTGCATTTCTTTGACAACATTGCTCTCGGTGTTGCTTGTAATAGCAGTCATTCCTGTGAAGTTGAGCTTCTAGCTTGGTAGGCAGCCTGCAGGGTTTCAGCTTTTTGCTCGCTTGTGTGATATGGACAAAAAAAGTTGTTTTTCTTTACTTCTGGCCCTTTTCATCTCCCAGTCCTCCATGAAATCTGTCCTTCTCATAGACCTCATGTCACTGGTCAGTGTGAAGATATTCCTGTGTACTGTGTGGCAGGACTCTTTGACTTCAGCGTGCTTATTTGTCAGTCCTCGTCTTGCAAAGAAATTTCCATCAGGCTACTAGTAGCATGGGTCAGTGTTCTTTGGCAGCTGTGTCAAGCTGTCCAGTTCCACAGCTGTAAGTGGGACCATGTTTTGATCTATTACCTATTTCATCAAAATTCAGACCAAATAGGAAAAAAAAAGCCCTTGTGTAAATAACAATATCCCTAACTTACTGTGAATAGTGAATATAGTTGGCTGGATGCCCCATAGCACCTGAAATGATTTGGTACCTAGTTATAGCTGAGGAATCAGAAGCAGTTGTTACAAATGAAAGATTAGATGTAATTAATCACTGAAACCACAAGTAAGGTTTCTGTTATAAATTTGACCGTTTCATGAAAGATAAACATGGTCAACCAAACTGATCCACACTTCCTTACACAGGCATGTGGTGAACAACGTAATCTACCTGTTATTGGAGGGAAAATACTAATAATGTGTTGTTTGTGTTCAGAGTGAAATGGGCAATGAGATCCTGAGTCCGCAAGAAAGCTCCAAAGATCTGCTCCAGTCCTTCCTGCTCACCATCAACTTGAAGGAAGGACGAAACCTGGTCATCAGAGACCGCTGCGGTAAGAAGCGTCTATAAACTATCTTACTTAAAGCTACACAACTCCACAGGCTTTGTGGTGTCCTGATTTATGATGATGAATATCCAAAAGACACACACACAAAGACTGTGTTTTCATGTGATGCAGTCCTGCATGCTGAGGGTAGCAGCTATACTAGAGCTTGATAAAAACATGACTGAGATCTCTTTGCCAGATTAGAAAGATATTATTTCTAATAGCAATCATCATTTGGTGCACACATTGGAGGGATTCAAAACATATTTAGGTTGTCAAATGAAGAATAGCGAAGAAAAAAGATGGCAATGAGATGTTTTTATTAACACTCGTTGACACTTTTATTAACCCCCCCTGTCCGCCCCTTCCGCCCCCCGTCTGTCCTCTTAAACTCAGTGTATATTTTATGTTTGAATTTTAATGCATGTGAAGAAGTTCTGATGCTGTTTTGGTCAAAGTTCATGTGAAGTGTGTTGAAAGGATACAATGATTGATTATTTCAGTGCTCATAATGCTAAAGCAACATCGTTGTATGACTTGGCCTGCTGCTTGGTTTGCTGCTTCTCCTGACTTCCTGTATTTACCAATGAGTGACAGAATCTTCGATTATAAACATGATACTGCGTCATTATTTAACACTTTCACTATCTGTACTTTTACAGAAAATACAGCCCCATCTTTTCTGGAAAACTAAAACACCAAAGGCCAGTCTCACCCATTCGATAGATTTTTTCCTGGATACTGTTTTGTTGAACGAAAAAAGAGAACTCGTTTAAGTTACAAGGTCAATGAATTGTTTCTTCTGATTACAGAATTTATTGGTCTACTTGTCCTTCCCTGGTTCTGCATTTTGGGCTCCATGGGGCATTTTATTATCTTTATGAGAACTAAGCTAAGTGCATTAACTCAGCATCAGATCTGACCTCAATGACCAAACAATGATCTGTTTTCATGTTTTGATATAAAGTTTGGTAAAACAACATGCTGTTTTATTCACACCGGTCTTTTATTACTGCTCTGGTTTTATGGTTTTACAGTCCTTCACCTTTATCATTTATCGGCTCTGTATGTATTTCTCTCATGGTGTTGAAGCACTACTACAAACTTGGATTTAAGTTGTTTTAGATCATTTATAATTATCATTTTTATCTGAAATATCAGCGAGGACTGAAGCTTTATCAACGCTCAAGCTCTTTGCTTTAACTCCGTCTCTAGTCACTTGACTCTTCAAATGTGCTCAGAAAGTTGTTTTAACCCACTTGAAAACACTGTGTCCTTGTTCAATTTGTGTGCGTGTGTGTGTGTGTGTGTTTGCACTCTCCTCCCTCTGTATGTTAAACCTTGGCTTGTGTGTGATGTCCATGGATGTGTGTTTTTATTACACACCAGGTTAATGATTCCAAAGGCAGCTTAGAGTCAGGTTAGCTCCTGCAGTATAACAGCCAGGGTTGGATTCCAGGCAGCGTCTTCGAACCTGTCAGAGCCACACCCTGTATTCATGACAGTCGGCCTTTCACTGAGGGTATGCTCTATTATGATCACACTCTCTGTGATGAGGCAGAGTATTTACACTGCCAGGCTCTGGGTAGAGATAATGAAAGGGGAGGATCAGGTGTCAGGAGAGTTGTTTGAGATCAGGAGGATTAAGAAACCACATTTTTTGTTTGTTTTTCTTAGTTTGTTTTTAATAATGTGCATTTTTTTTTTCCAGATTGATCAGCGTCATGCACTGCAAAGCTTCTGTGTAACAGAAAACTACACCAAAAACAAAAAAAGAGATGTGTATCTGTCATATGAGCAAACGAATCTTTTTTATAATCACAAATAGATTAACACTCTTGGTTGTGTCTAGTTTGAAAAAATATTTGTTTTACATTTGTTTTGCTTTTTTTCTCTTAAGTTTTTTTTTTAAGTGGAGGTCGGGGGGGGGGGGTTAATGTCTTTTTTTATTATTTTGGAGTACAATACAGTGGAAAGCAGGTATTGAGACCCAAGTGTCCTGCTTGAGGGCTTGCCTCATGAAGCGCGCAACCTAGAGCAGAAGGCCATAGTGATGCCCCTTGTTCTTTTTTTTTTTTTTTCTTTTTTTTATGATGTGTCCCAAACTTAGCAGTCTAAGGGTTGCACACATTTTATTGTTTAAAAATAGGAAGGTCTGATAAGCTTTAGCTTCAATCTGCACGTCTCCAGTAAATTAAATAAATTATTTTTATTTGTTTGTATTTAAATTTGGTATATAAGTCCTCAGTTAATTATTTTGGGAGGTTGAGTAGTTTATTTGAACCTCTTTGCATTTTTTTGTCGGGATGTGTTAAAGTGCACACCAAAACAACCTAATAACTACTTAAGCTGCTGCGCTTTGGCTAATGAAAAGTCTGATTTGTAACAGATTTATAATTTAATGCTCAGAACTATGCAGACAAACCAGACATTGATTCACACACATTGTCTGGTGTAGCGTGCTGCCCTCAGCTGGTCGACTGACAGAATAGCAACATCACATAATTTGTTGTTGGCTCATCAATGATGTGTCAGAGCAGCTATTAATGTCAAATATTTAAGTCATTTAAACCCACTGTCAAGTTATGAAAAGTCTTCAGATGCCAATAGAAACACAAAGATCTGTTCTCAGTCATCACTGTGGTAGCTTAAATCTGATTGGCTTCTGTTTCAGGAAGCTGCGGTTGCATCGGTTGAGGAGGAAAGAAACCACATCCTCAATACAGACACATCTGAGATGACATGAGCTCACTGATCCTACCTTTTACTGGAAACCATTACATTTTAGTAACTATGAAAGGAGGAGTGAGGAGGCGGGGTCATTTCACTGACATCTGCTGGAGCCAGTAATGATGACAAATCAGAAAGAGGAGGAAGAGGAGTTGTGTTCACATTCACAGCATATCTCAGAAATAGAATCTTTCTCAGAAATTGTTGACGATTCTTCAGTTTGGGTCTGATAAACCTAAAACCTGTGGACACTTGATTTCCCAAACTAAAAGCTGCTGTTTTAATGGATTAGTAAGTCTGGTCTCAGCCTGAAGGGGCTCCTCCTCATTCACTTTAACAACCAGCTTATAGTTCATTATCCCGCTTATTACACAAGTTCGTCCTAGAGATTATTTTTAACACCAAGTAGTGATTGGTGAAAGGATCTTATAGATTTTTAAACAATGTTATCTTGTCTGGTAGAAAAAAAAACCCCTCACTCACAGTTTGAGCTGTGTCCATATTTACAGGAGCCTTTTTTAAATGAGCTAACAGCAATTCAAGCTTTGTTTGGAAACAGCCATGTTTAACATGGCTGTTTCCGTGTTCCGTGTTCTGTTAAATGTGTATTTTTTGTTGCATCTTTATGTAGATTTTTGTCATCATAATATACATTTTTGTATTTTTTACTTTTTGTTTCTATCCCATCTGATATTTTCTTTAGTGATTTGGTCCTATTTTTTGTTATTGGTAACCAAATTGTCAAATTAACCAGACTTTTTTCTGCACATAGATGAACTGATGAACTGTTACCAATCAAAATCATTTCATGACTCAGCTGTTTGACAGTGTTGTTCATCTTTTTCAGGTACCAGCGACCCTTATGTGAAGTTCAAACTGGATGGGAAATCATTTTACAAAAGCAAAGTGATTTATAAAGACCTGAACCCCAAATGGAACGAGACCTTCACCCTCCCTGTGAAGGACCTGAGCCAGAAACTTTACATCAAGGTAAAGCTGATGTGTTGCTCATTCCTGAAGTACTGTGGTTTTGAAAATATTTTTCCTTATAACTTCAGCTTTCTGAATGTGATGACTGTTTTTCCATGGGTGAGATTTTCTCCCCGGGACAGCAACCGTTACAACACCTCAGCCTCAGAGGCGTGCATGAGGAAGTTAGTTGACGCGTAAATTACATATTTCATTCAACAACTGCTATCACAACACTTCACCTCAGGTCAACTCTGGTTTAGCCTCTCCCCCTTTTACAGCTGGAACATTAGAGCCTGTTACCAGCTTCACACCTGGAGTGTGAGCAGCATGTGACGGCTGCAGATCGTCGGCGTCATTTTTATTTTGGAATGCATGTTCACGGATTCAAGCTTTCAGACTGTCAGCGCGAGCATGCACATCTCATGTCTCGCATATTTGCAGCAGGACACAGTTTTTGGCCAAAATCGATTTTTTTGACCTTGTAACAACAAAAACATTTATGCCTATATCTGTAAGATAAATCCCAGGGAGGAAAAAAAAACACATTTCAACACTTCATTTTCAAAGTGAAAACTGATGTGGCGTTTCTACCAATGACTACGTTTGTTTTCACACTTTGCTTTTTTTCCTGAATGTTCGTCATAGAGAGTCATTTTGTTAATAAAGTCATTTCAGAGGTCTTTATTTATTTATGTAGTTGTTCCTGTGCATGGATGTAAATGAGGGACCCATTTTATATACAAATAAAAACATTTTCTTAAAGCTCAGCCTTGAGATCTGTATTGCACCTAAAACCACTTTTGTATTTGCTAATAAAAAGCCTGTTGAGTGAAAAGTGTAATTTATTTACAATTAAACGAGCTCCCTTTCCTCTATAGAGCTGATCTGTAAACGTAACCAAGACAATTTATAAATTTGGGGCTTTAATTTGGGTAAAAGTTATCAAGACTGAGCTGACAGCAGCAGTTTGTATGAAGACCCTGAGTGCAGAAAGTTTGTTTCTGTTGCTGATTGTTATTACGATTATCTAACTGTTTTTACACACAGTAAAAAAAACTAGTGCTATAATTGTTTTTTTTTTTTCAAAGTTTAACTCAGTCGACCTCCTGCTGATGGCTCTGCTCTCCTCATGCTAGTTGTCTCAACAGTCTGTTGTTATTTGATTTGACAGGTTTACGATCGAGATCTGACAACTGATGACTTCATGGGCTCAGCCAGTGTCACCCTGAGTGATCTGGAGATTGATAAGTGAGTTCCTCAGTGAGAGGAGAGCCAAACTCTGAGTTACTGTGTTTGATGTGCTGTAAACAGTTAAAATTTGCCCTGGAAACATGAAGCTTAAACTGGCTGTGGACTCCAGTTTCACCAACACAGCCAGGGCAGGGCTCCATCTCCCAACTAACACGTCACTCTGCAGTCCCAAAGAGGAAGTTATTTTCTCCACTGATGAATAGGTTTCAGAGACCTTCTTAGTGATAGAGTTTTAGGTTTAAACCACAATAATGATGACATTTCACTACTGATGTCAGAAGTATATGTAAAAGGTACTTTTTCCTTCTTCCATCACTAAAACTAAACAATGCCGGCCTTGGATCCTTTGGTAAATCTTGGTGAAAAACTTCTTTAAGAGTCCTAAAGACACCATCACAGGGTGTCATTATTGTAGGGCATGTCCAAAATATGCCCAGCTGAGCACCACAGTTGCTCCAGCAACTTTTTGAGAGGGTCGGGCAATCAGGAATCTGAATGTCGTCTTTCTTTTTCAGGGTTAATGAGATGTCTCTGCCCTTAGACGACCCGAACAGCCTGGAAGACGACATGGGGATGGTGCTGCTGGATTTGAGTCTGTCGCGCAGAGATGGAGACAGCAAACGAGGCCATGTGTGGCAACCTCCCATATATATTTACTGCATGTTGTCTAGCAGTAGGGATACTTGAGCTGCATTGTATTTATCACACATTCATGTCTCTACATCGTGATTTTGTCCATGTCATACTAACCATAGTGTTGTTCTGTTTTGCGCCTAACATGCATGCTCCTGCTGACAGCGGTGGCCTCAAAAACAGAAACGAAGCCTTGGGGTAAGGCATGGTGAAGGGACACTGGACAGACTTTTAGTGGTCTTTGAATCACTTAGAATAAATGTAAAAGAGAGATTTCATTACATGCCTGTTAAAAAAAATAGGATGAAATGTCAGAATTAAAAAAAAAAACTAAACAAAAAACCACTCAGTTCAGTGTAATCAAAATTACCTGACAAGGTGTAGTAAAATTAAATTTCTTTTAGCCTCTTTGTCTGTAACCAGCAGAGGTTGATCAGAGTGATTCATGTTTCTTTGCACAAGAGGGCAGCAAATTCCCACATTCTTCATGGACTGTGCAGAGAATGAAATCTGATGAGCAGATATAGAGAATCATACAAAGAGGTCAGTGTCTCAGACTTCTGACGGCTTTTAGGATAAATCTGTTTTAAACAAGCCTTAAAAAGAAACAAAATCTGAAATGATCAAAAAATCTCATTTGAAAAGCTTTGATGCAATTGAAGTCCAGTAAATTCAGGATGTTGATTTACTTTAACTCAGTTTGTACAATGAATTCACCTCCTACTTCTAAAAAAAGAGGTTTTCTTGATCTGTACTTATCTCTGACTCCATCAACAGCTCAGTTGGTTTACAGACGTCCTTCTAAACAGACCTGCTCAGTTTTGGGATAGTGTCTGTGTAATCGCAGCCCTGCTGTTAGCTTACAGGATATGACTGCTCCTTTTCTGTATTTTAGCCATTGTCAACAAATCCCATGAAACGACCAATGACAGCAATATACCAATAACACTAACAAGTACCCTCATCATATCAAAAACCTGATTTACTGTATTATTTACCATCATAAGCCTCTTTTTGTAGTGCAATATTGAGAAATTATACCAACATGGATGGTCCAGCCCATGCTACAATAACCCCAAACAAAGCTTCCAGCTGACACTATAAACTATTTAGGATAAAATTTCATCTTTAAAAGGCGACTTTGTTGCTGTTTCCAAAATATTTCATACAGAATAAAAAATAAACAATGTTTGAAAGCTGCACAGGGATAATGAGCAATAGACTGCCTGCACTCAGGTCGGATTTTCCTTGGACGTAGCTGAGTTAATAATCTGCTCTCATGCCTAAGTGTCTCTGTTTGAGTTCAGCTGGTAAAGTTTGGCACTGAGACATTAGTTAACAAGCAGCAGGAGTTTCCTTTTTATCTTAAGATAATTCTCTTCTCACAAAAAATTGGACTTATGTCTGATAGTAGGAGACGTTTTCAACAAATTCTACAACCAGGGCTTTGCTAAAAGCGCAAGCTAAAAGAGCAAAATGGATATAAACAGGATTCTATGGCTATTTGAGTACTTAAGAGTTATACTATGCATATTGACGTCATTCTGATATTGATTTGGATTCTGAAGCACACGTGAACACTGGGTTCTGGTGCTGTGAATCAATAAATGAGCTCATCACTCTGAATCCTTCCAAAACTTGTCTTGAACAAAAAATGAGATCTGTATTCCATTACTTTTCTTCTACAGCTAAAACATGCTTTGGCAAGAGCCACATCTTTATTACACTGTCTGATGGTGCTCATGGGAAATGTAGTCTTCAGTGTTCTGGGTTGATTCTAGACCCCCAAAATCAACACAGCATGAAAATTTCTAACTGTGCCTTTAATTTATCAATATGAGTGTCTTAAATTCAACATATCAGTTTGATTATTGCTCAATATGTATCTCGTAGGCACAATGAGATCCTGATCCTGTTAGACCAAATGAAGCAGCTGAAGCTTGTTTATTGGTATTGTTTAGCCAAAGGGGTGCTTTACGGCTTTAGAATTTAGCTTTTCACTAATAAGAAAGTAAAATAGGTTACATCTTTCTGTAAGTGGTCACATTTTGTTGCTGTAAAGATATTTAAAATTTTTATAAATTATTTATCTTTTACTGCTAAACGTCAAACACAACGTCCCATCCTGATAAATTTTAAACTAAATGTTGGTGAAGTCAGGAGTTATTGAGTGACAGCCTGACACATTGCATTTTGTTTTTCCATGGGATTTGTTTACAATAACAAAACAGTTAAAAATAGCCGTATCTATAGAGTCTGGTGGTTGTGTTCTTCACCCACAGAGCAGCTGCTGGATGCATGCTTTGTTTTTGTTCTCATCCCATCTGTACACTGTCTCCTCTGTGCTGCATGCGTCTGTGAGTGTGAGCAGGTCAGCTCCATCTAAAGGAGCTGAAACCTGCACATCTGGCGTTTTACTCAATCTGGGGTTTATTTCAGACACTTGTGTCCGTCTGTATGTTTATGGATTGAGTTGCAGCCACATTATTCTGTTGGCTAGTTGTTTGCATGACTGAACAGGTGAACCCACAGTGTGGCCACTGGGTGCGTGCTCACCTGCTGCCTCAGACACACTGCACTAATGGCTGTTTTTCCAGCTGTGCATGTGGCAGAACATCCTCAGACATGACATCACAGTCAGCTTTATCTGCATTAATTGAATCTGGGTTAAATTTATCTCCCTACTGGGCCGTGTCTCCATGTAAGCTCGGCAAATTTTCTTAGAATATAGCTCCTATTATTATAAATGGAAGAGAAGCTGAGCTCTGCTTTGTAGCCACTGCAGGCTTAAGCTAATCTCTGAGTGAAACTAAGGAACAATTTCATGCTCTTTTCACTGAAGAAGAAAGATAATGTTATCTGTTCCTGCTTTGCATGTTGTAATATCCAAAGCAACGCCACATACGTCTCATCTGTTTTAAGCTTTATTCGATGTCTAAGTTGTTTTATAGTTTCCTCTTTTACCATTAGAAAATCAAAAGGATAGGAATATGATATTTAAATACGTTTAAAGCTGTTCAAATTTTTAAATTGTTTATTCTCCTTTTTTCTACTTGTCCCCTCTCCCCCCCTCTCTCTTTTGTCTCTCATTCTGCAGTCAGGAGGCTCGTCTCAGAGCTTTCGTCTGTCAGAGTCTCTGAGGAAGAGCCAGCTGTGGACGTCTGTGGTGTCAGTGACTCTGGTCGAGGGTCAGGAGCTGCCGCTGGACACGCTGGGGGGTCAGCTCTTTGTTCGCTTCAGACTGGGAGAGCAGAGATACAAAAGCAAGGTACTGAGTGGAGGGAGGGTCGATTCATCTCCTCCCTCCTCCTTCTCCTCCTCCTCTTTGAATCTTTGATGTTTTTAAACCTCTTCGCCTCTTTCTCTGCACTCGTCTTTTCCTTCCCTGCTTCTTTTCTCTTCTGCTGCAATCCGAAACATGCTGCTTTATTTCCTCACTTCTTGTGATGTTCCCTCTTTTTCTGCAAGTGTCAAACAGCACAAAACTGCAAATCTGCTTTTTATTAAAACAGTGTCATTTACTGGTTTGTCTGATGTATTAAGCTTGAGATGACATAATAACCTCAACATGTACCCTCACGGGAATGTAAGAGGAGTTATGGCAAAGAGACGCACATTAGCTTAGAATGAAAGTGTAGAAAGAGAGAGGAAAAAGAGAGACTTGTTTTTAACCAATGTGAATTGGATTAAATTAAAATGCGACCTTATTCATTTTCTTTATGTTCGTTACTGAAATCAACTGTTATTTATTTTATATCACAGAGCATGCACAGTATAGAGTTCGCATTTTAAAAATAAGCCTGACTTTGAGCTCCTGTGAGGAGTTTTAACTGTACGTGAAACAGACTGAAACTGATACTGATGCCTCTTTATGATCCACTAAAGCAAACCAAGGCATCGTGCAGCGTGGAGCTCAGCACTTCATATACTGTGTTTCTTTTTAATACCTGTAACCATTGTGAGGAGGCAGGTGTCAGACCAGACTTGATTGACAGATGAAGAGGCAGACAGTTCTTATCTTTTCATCAGCAGACATCGCCGACGTGTGACACAGTTGGCTGTGAAATAAAGCAGGGTGAGATTTTTTTGTTACAGGGCAAAATCAGCAGTGTGATGAGATGTCCACTGATTTTAGTTCACGGGGGGCGTGGAAAGCCCTACACATTAAAACTTCCTCACAGGGGCTTTGATATTTACATGCATAATAAGTTTATCAACCCCTTCATTTCCGTACAGAAACTCTGATTCATCATTAGTGGTCTATGAAAGATTGACAAATGTAAATGCGCATTTTCTGACCTCTTGACCTCTGTGGGAAAACTGGTTTCTGCACACTTTAGTGTAGAAGATCAATCTGTGTCAGTCCTAGGGCTTTCACAATGTCACGGTTTATCGCAGTCAAATTTTTCACTGTAACACTATTCTTATAAAATGAATGGAAAACCAAGAAAAACAAATAAAAATGTTCTTGTTAAGAACCACTGCTGGGAAATGATGACATGATAATGCCCTGTGTTTATTTCTAGTACAATGTGATTTCAAATTCAAAGACAGTTATTGTAAACAGGCTAATTCAGCCATAGACTGCACAAACACTGAACGTAGTCTCTATGACGTCACCGAGTGATTTCTGAATCAGGGGTTTGAACCCTGTCATCGACTGAAACCACATTGGAAACGCAGATTCAGACGACATAACAAGAGGCACAGTTAGAGTTAAGACCAGCCTTTGGCCTCCTCACAAACAGCTTCAGTGTGCCTTCCTGTCAACCCAGTCAGCCATGTGCTTATACTGGAAAACTCGAAGTTTAATGACCTTAAAAATAATTAGTTTTGAAGAATTCACTCCCTGTACAGTGTGTGCAGATAGAGAAATGAGCTAATCAGAGGAAAACAGTTTTTTGCACCTGATCATGAACATGTTTGTATTTGCTGTAAAGATTGGCTTTTTTGAGTGGGTGTGTTTTTTGTTGTCTTGCTCTTTTGGAGCCAACCTCAAGTGGACACTTAAAGAAGTGCAGTTTTTAATCCTTCTGCATTGGCTTCATTTTTGAAAACCTGACTTTGCTTCTTGGTAGCATCAGTCTTTGTCAGTCTCCTAAATGGTAAAATCATCCTTTAATCAGTATTATTTTTCACCATGTTACAGAATTTAATTTCCTAAAACGCCATTGAGGTGTTGAAGTCTTTTTTTAAAGACTTGGTGTTTCTAGCTATACTCAACCAGATAAGTTACCACATAATTAATTCTCGTATTTTTAATACCCTATCTGGAGACATGTAATTAATAAATCAGTAGAAAAAGAGATAAATGGATTTTGTTGTCGAGACTTGAAATGCCTGAGCTGTAATCCGACTCGTCCTGGCAGCTGGATGATGTCTGGCAGTGATGATGCTCCTTTTTCTGCACTGCTGGCTCTCTGGCTGCTGTCATTGATGATTATCTTGTTATTCCGCAGCATCATCCATTACACATCAAAGCTTTAGCACATGCTAATGAGCAGCATCTCTCTCCTTCTTTGTCTTGACTTTAATGAGGGTTACACACAGACACGGTTCTGTTATGCAATCATTCGAGTTTCTGATGCACATCTTTGAAGTCTGTATCAAATGTTGAAATAAATCTCAGAGTTATAAAACTGATCAATTTCACAAATTTGAACCTCGACAACCACCTACATTTTTTATGATTTAGCTGAGAGTTTATTTTATTTGCCTTCACCTATATTTAATATGCTCCTCATAATGACATTTTGTACGTTTGTCTGTAATGTTGGCTGTTTTTATTTCTTTCAGAATCACTGCAAAGTGTCCAACCCCCAGTGGAGAGAGAGGTTCACCTTAAACCAGTTTGTGGATGGTTCAAACATCCTGGAGGTGGAGCTCTGGTCCAAAGAAGGGCGGAGGACTGAGGAGTGTTTAGGGATGTGAGTTTTCAGAACTTTTGAAACTCTTTATATGCTTCATCTGTCAATGCATGGTTGTCTTCAGTGCTTCCACATTTTCATATTCTCATGACTAAAACTCAACCTGCACATGTGCTCCTTCATGAGCAGAATAACAAGTAGATCCTGACAGATTAGGGGATTTTTTAAACCAATTAGTTACTGACTTAAAGAGGAAAATTTTACAGTCAGTCAATTTTTACGCTGGGATGACAGTGCTCATGTGATTTTTCACTCATGTGATTGTATGCCAGCTCTCAGACGAAGACAGTTTTGCTTAGAAGTTGGAGTGCTCGCCCCATGTAGAGGCAACAGCCTTCAAAGCAGCTTACATTATGACCTGCAGGACGTTTCCACGTTTTCTCTCTCTGTTTTACCAGTTTCACACTCTATCAACTGTCCTATCTCTCAATAAAGGAAAACTTTGAGTCTGCTGCACTCTGTTAGATGAACTCTGTGTAGATGTCATTTCTAAATCACATTCTCTCTGATTAGTGAAGATCAGCTGACACTAGCCTGTAAGATATTGTGTTACTCTGATGTAAAGACATGTTTGTGTGTATGTGTGTGTGCGTGTGTGCAGGTGTGAAGTGGACCTTACCCGAGTCCCTTTCAATCAGAGGCAGCTGTTTACACACACCCTGGACCACGGCAGAGGACGCCTGGTCTTCCTGCTCACGCTGAACGCATGCAGCGGTGTCTCCATCTCAGACCTCTGTGCCGCACCGCTCGATGAACCTGGCGCACAGAAGAACCAGCAAGACAACTATGTCAGTACCTTTGCCCTGCTCTGCTCAAGCTGTACTGTACTGTGGTGTTACTTCTTCACCTTCTGTACTTTCCCCGGAGTAGTGTCCGTTTATCTGACATTTTTATTTGATTATCAGAAATCTCTCACGTACCTTTGAGTTATAAGAGCAGCGGGTGACAGAGAGAGAAATTCTCTGCCCTCTCTCTGGAGGATCGGGTCAGTTTGTCCTGTCAGGTTAGAGCTCATAACCTTGGGTTATATTTGAAGAAAAGGCACGTATGCTTTCAGTAACCACCAAGTAAAGTTTAATCAAACTTTTCGTCTGAAGCTGCAAAAAGCTCAAAGTGGCGATTCAGGGTCCCAGTATTGAGTCTGTTTTTAGCTCTGTAAACAGTTCCTAGATTCCTTCAACGCTCAGAGGTGGCAGTGTCAGCCTTTTTTATACACTAGAGGTCAGCATAAAAAAAATGTTCACTTCATCAGTGTTGTGCTGCAGCTTTTACATCCTTCTTTTGATAACAGGGGTCTGAGCGAAGGCACAGCCAGGCAGCGTGGACAGAACGGTGAAAAGAAACAGCCTTACTTTAATAGAGTTTTAAAATAAATGTTATCCTGAGATGGATATGCATTGAAAAAAGGTTGACTCGCTATAATCTCAAATAGATTTAAAAAGAGAAGGATGGGACTAATCTTTGGTGCAGCGCCTGCTTCACACATCAGAGTACCAGTGTTGTGAATGATTTATGCCAAATGATACACTTAAGTTTGGGACATGATAATCTTTATTACTTCATGTATCATGGAATGGAATGTGTCATGAATTTGACTTATTGTTTGACTTGATAACTCCTAAGTTTGACTAAGTATTATCAAGTATCCAGATGTTATGCAGCCATTGTTTGCAGATGATAAACAGAAAAGTAAACAAGCAGTGTGTTAATAGTGTGATGTAAAATCCGTCTTGGTGAGCTTTCAGTCCTTTTTCAAAGCATCTGTATCTATATTATTGTGGGAAACAATGACATAGATTAGTAAGATTTAAGAGTCAGTTGCTGAGGAGAAACTTTTCAGCTGCAGAATGAAAAAAATAAACTGACTCTCTTTTGTCTTGATGTAAGTGCTGTTTAATGCATCTTACATCTTTAAAAAATACATAAGATACCATTCACACTGTCCTGGTTTTAGTACGTTCTCTGAGCTTTCTCTAACCTCAGTCCAAACCTTCTCTCTGCCGACTGTCCACCAGAGTTTGAAACGGTCCCTGAGAAACCTGCGAGATGTCGGATTCCTTCAAGTCAAAGTTATCAAGGCTGCAGATCTGCTGGCTGCTGATTTAAACGGTATTTGTCTTTTATATTTCATTATTTTTATTATTTTATTCTGACTGGACAGAAGGAGCTCAGACTCATGCTGGTTTTGTTGTAATCTGCAGGCAAGAGCGATCCCTTCTGTGTGCTGGAGTTAGCCAACGACAGACTGCAGTCCCACACAGTTTATAAGAATCTCCACCCGGAGTGGAACAAAGTCTTTACCTTGTGGGTCTCACTTTCACAAACCACATTTCTGGCTCATATAGCAGGACTGTTCATTGTTTTGTATGCTTGTTCTCTCAGAGGAGAACCTGACCTTCTTGTTTGTCTTTACAGCCCAGTCAAAGACATCCACGATGTCCTGGTGGTGACTGTGTTTGATGAGGACGGAGACAAGGCGCCAGACTTCCTTGGAAAAGTTGCCATTCCCCTGCTCTCGGTACACACACCTCTCCTACAGTCAGTGCAGACAATACACTCATCTATTACCACTCCTGGTGTAAATTAAAGTGAAGAGGGCGATCACAGTCCAGTGGGTTGAGGACTTGCTAAGATGTAATCCAGCTTGACTGATGGTCAGGTTCACAGCAGAGTTCAGCACCTGATGCCCTCTCTGTCCTGCAGATCCGCAGGGGACAGCAGATCGCCTACCCGCTGAAGAAAGAGGACCTGGGTGGGCTGTCGAAAGGGAGCATCACTCTAGAGCTGGAGGTTATTTTTAACCCTGTGAGTAAAAGTTCAGCCTGGAAGGAGGACACAAGTGCATGATGGCTGTTAGAGACGGGCCTGATTCTGTCTGCTTCTCATCACTTTGTGTTGCTTTTTCTTTTTTTTTATCTAATAAGGTCAGAGCGAGTATCAGAACGTTCCAGCCGAAGGAGAGGAGATTCATGGAAGATAATCCTAAATTTTCAAAGAAGGTTTGACACAACTCTGATTCATTAAGTGCACAACTCAGGGAATCCTAATCAACATGTTGGGTGTCTGGAAACATCACCTCACATTAGATTTTACCTGAAGCTGTTTACAGCCTCAAATGAAGGGGAGAAAAACCTTCAATTCTGTTTGAGCTTAAGTAAAAAATAAGAGCAATAAGTTAAACAACAGATCTGTGAATTACTTTGTCCTTTTGGCAGTTCACTGGATTTCTTTGGGCTTAAATTAAAATGCTGGGGTCTGATATGACAGAGAGAATTTGCTTGGATTTTCTTCCACCATCTATAGACCAAAAATCTTGATGGTTTAATCAAGGACATTTATGTCAGGTTTATAGATGGTGGAGCTGGCAGCCGGCTGCAGCCCTCAAATTCATAACACTCAGCATCTCAAGTAATCTAGAGTAAAGAGGTCAAAGGTCAGAGGTCACTGCACTTCAGACAACATTAATGTGATGTTTGGTTAATTGGAAATGCCAAAGTGGGGGCTGCAGAAATCAAAGAGGAATGCTTATGAAGATTTTAGGATGTGAATTATCAGTTCTCTCTCTCTCTGAAGTAAGCATGAACATTCCTGCTCTGCGTTTTTTCCTCAAAAGCATCGGCTGCAGAGAGGAAAGTCTCTCCTCTGCCTGATTTTGTTGAATTGGGTTTTAATTGACCCCGACTGTGCCGAGTTCTTGTCTGCTGTTCTGCTACATTAGTTTGATATACAGTGTGCAGGACAGGGTGCGAGACAGGGTGCCTGACTGTCTGTACTCCCCACAAAGGCTCATTGTTGTCAGACAATACATTGCTCACTAACGCCGAAATTGGCTTACACACTGAGCGCTGGGATGGTAACGTGCGGCGTTTCGCTCTGTTTTAATGTTGAAAGTCTCAGTTGACAAAATCAGGTCAGATTACTGACATTTTCTGACCTGACCATAATGGCTCCTTCCAAAACATACCAGCCACTCTCATTATTTCACTTGCTGACTGGGCCATTTTCCTCTTTGATATGTGCATGTTTCCTGTAAAACAAAGTGTACACATATAGTTTGGAGGACTTCTTATTGATATTTGAATCATTACTACTGTGATATTAATTTTTTGTATGTTTGTTAATCTGTGTGTTTCAGACTCTGGCCAGAAACGTGCTGCGTGTTCAGACGCTGTTCAGGGCGATCAGATCCACTCTGCAGTACATCAAAAGCTGCTTCCAGTGGGAGAGCGTTCAGAGGAGCCTGCTAGCCTTCCTGGTGATGTGCTATAACTGCTTATCAACACACTATCTGCATTTCTCTGTTTTCCCTCCAAGCAGCGGAAGACAGGCGCGGTCTGGCCAGCCCCTGTGTGAACTCTCCCAGAGAGAATCTTAATCAATGCGGTGTTGGGCTCAGCAGAAACGCAGGCTCGGCCCCGGCTCTGTGTTGGAGTGGACGCATTTTAGTGCTGCGTGTCTCGTGGATGCAGAGTTAAGCCTCAGCTGGAGCGGGTACAGTCCCAGTGGAGACAAGATAGTCTATTTTTGTTCTACTTCCCTGACAACTCATTAACCCTCTGTCCAATCTGTACTCAGTTTGATTTAGACCCCATTATGCAGACAGAAGTCCAATTAAAAGCCTCTTCA
The DNA here is from genome assembly GCA_030710495.1 of Labroides dimidiatus. NCBI lineage: Eukaryota > Metazoa > Chordata > Actinopteri > Labriformes > Labridae > Labroides > Labroides dimidiatus. The sequence goes on along the minus strand of CM061144.1, from coordinate 25,919,845 downwards.
GAGATAAGGCTTATTCTCCATCCAGCGATTGTTTAATACAAGTGTTAAGCAAGTGTGAAGACAGAAACACAGGACAAGCCTCTCAGGCCTCGTCTTGAAGCTGCACAGTGGAGTGGGTGTTGATCTTTTTGACATTATTCTCTCACAGATCCAGCTCGATCCAAACCAAACAGCCAGTTGTGCATTAACTATGCAGGCAATCAAGGTCATGAAGAGTTCTTTTTGCTTTTGCAGCATCCGTCCTGTAGATGGCACTAAAGTTTTGCTCAGCACCTTCACAGAGGGAGGCTGGAGAACAGAAACTGTACGCTGGCCAATAGCACAGTTTGTTCAATTTGCTGTGAAAAATGGGAGCTGCTGCACAGAGCTGTTATCTGAACAGAAGCTACTATTTAGCTTTGAGCCGTGCATTTCAATTTGTAATTCAGGAAAACTTGGACCAGCAGAAAGTGTGCCATCCAGGGTCAGCGTGCTTTAAACACAGACTGCCTTCAGTGGAAATAATAGAAGCAGTTAATTCCCACCGATGGCAAAAGATTCTTTAAATTAAAGAGGAGAAAAATACTCAACTCCCCTTGATAAATATTATGGATAATATTGTTGTTTTGCCTGACAGCTCAGACACACACTCACTCAGTCCAGCACAAATCACATAGGCAAGAAGAAGCACACAACACACTCACACACACACACACACACACAAGAACACACATCCTCCCACTGCATCCGAGCGTTTGAAAGACAGTACCATCTGTACTCATGTTTTCACACTTCCTGCCTTTTCAAGCCTCAGTGAGAAGAAATAAATGGCTGCTTAATATCGCCACATGAGAGTGATGAAGCAGAGCCTCACTCTACATGACAGGACAGAGAGACGATCTACCTGCAACATCTGCTGAGTGTCACACACCTTCATGCACAGCACTTCACTCACAGTGCGGTTTACTTCAGCAGTGCAGGGTGTCATGGAGTCTCTTTCTCCGCCTTCATCGTGTGAAAGAAATGTCTATGAGCCACATTTAGGAGGTACTTAGTCTTTCATTCTGTAGATTTTCTTTCCTCGGCTGCAGCTTTTCATCTTGTTACAGAACATTCCTGAGAGAACGCCTATAAGTAATCCATCACACATACAATAAACATCTACAGCGAGCGTTCGTCCACTGATTCAGAGCTTGTTCAGGGTCACCCCTGCAGCTGTATCAGGTGTATTCATCGTTTGAAAAATGAAAGTAATGAGGTGAGGATACAGAGAGAATCATATAGCCTAACAGATGGTATGTCGTCTGCTTTCTCAAAGTTTTAGACCTCTCAGAAGATGTCTCTGCTGTCAATATTTTAGTTAATATTATCACATTTTTTGTATTTTACTGAACATAATTTTACTTTTCCATACTTTTATTTTTCTTTACGGCCTGTTGACACATACAGACTTTTGTAATAGGTTTGTTTTCTTTTCTAGATAGCAACTGTTAGACTTTGTTATAGCTTAATCTCACAATATATCTGCCGATTTTATATCTTTTGATCAAAAGTTTGAAGCACAATCATAATAATTAAATGTAGTTGGACCCATTTTAATGTCTTCAACAGCAAGCTTTGCCTTGATTCAGTTTTTTTCCAAAACTCTTGTGGCTTTCTGAGGCACCTCTCCTCTGCTGAAAGTCTGTGACATAAATAATCAAATGAAGAATTTTATCGTTTCAGTTACCTCATCTTCTTTGACCATTAGCTTACATTGTTTACTTGAGTTAGAAAATTTAAGGCTCTCTGAAGTCTTCACTCCTAGTTTGTAGTCTTTTTTTTGAGCAGTAAGATGTTTTCCCGTTATCATTCCTGCTGTTCAGTGAAAGCATCTCAGTCTGTCTTTAAAAACAATGAAGCAGTGACTTCAGTGTTCCTGTGCTCTTGGATTACCGCTGTGCCATGCAAACCCTTCCTCTGAGCATTAGTGTGGAAATCCTGCTGCACTCTGAAAATGTGTAACCCTCCAGTTCAGTAGCTCTCCTAACATTAGGTAGCCTTTCATTTTTTTCTCTCTCTGTGATCTGGATTGTATTTCCAGAGCCCTTTTTGCTGTCAAAGACTGTGTAATGCCTCTCAAGCTGAAATGGGCTGCAATTATCACTATCTTTACGGCCTGAGTATACATTTCCACCAAAGCGTGACTTGGCTTCCCCCTCCGTCCCGGCTCTCGCAGTCATGACAAAGTCCTGGCTAATAAAACATAACCCTTTCAGTGAGGAACTGGTTTCATCTCCTCTCCCAGGCCCTGTTTTGGCTTATGATAACACAGACAAGAGCATGCTTGACTTTTTGCACATTAAAGCTGGTGCTGGTTGGTGGTGCTGGTGGAGGGTTTGGGAGGGGGGCTGTCTGCCATCTTTTATGTCAGTTGGTGCCTCAGAGGAGAGTGATGTCTTTACCAGATGTTCACTTCTATTTTTATTAGCGCATAAAAACCTGTAAACCCCTTCCCCACGCCTTGTGGCTCGCTGCCATTTTGGCTGGCACTGCTTCTCTGACAGGCTTATTTTATCGCTCCATTTAGAGACATCACAAGCCATACTCCTTTATCCTCTTATCCTTTTTACCTGAGCCACGCACAGGTGGAATGTGCATCACAAGTGCCATTATGAATGCTAATGACATATTCACACACGGTCTCCCTGTGGCTGCGTGGTCGTCTTTAATGTACATGAGATGAGAGAGACGGAGCAATTAGGCCGACGTGTTTTAATGTCAGTGCATATGCAGGGGGTGGAGGGCGAGAGGATCCAGCTGAGCAGCGTGCTCGCCCTCCACAGCGTATGCAGAGCAACCTTATGGCTTTGATCGTGGCAGAGTGGCCTTCATCAGCTTGACCAGTGCTTGAGTAATCAATAACAGAACTAATCAACCTTTAGCCAGCAGGGATTCAGGATCCATTGGTAAATGTCTTCATAAAGATCACTTTGTTTTATCCTGCGCCCCTCCCCTCCTGTCAATCTTCACTGATATTTGACCTCTGACCCCCCCTCTTCCTGCAGGTGTTTATGGTGACGGTGTGGTACTTGGAGTTTTACATGCTGCCCTTCTTCCTGGTTCTGCTCATCTCCTGGAACTATCTGCAGATCCGGTTTGGACGCGTCAGTCAGGATGTGGTGAGTCCAGAGTGAAGCTGAAAAACTCCTCTTGTTTATTCTGTATAATAAAGACCGTCTTCCTGAACCACAGTTTGTTCCCTTGATAAAAAGCTGGGTTGTTTCCATGGAAACCAGCTGCAACCTAGCCACATAATAATAAAATAACACATAATATACAAGCATAGAAAAAAAATCACTGGATGGACTAATGCATCATATGATTACAGGCTCGGCTAATTTGCAGTTTTTGTCTGCGACTAACCCTGCTTTCTTTTTTTTCACTCCTTGTCTTGTTAACGTCCTGAATTCTGTGATTTCTCCTCTCCGTGTTGTGACTGGTCACATTAGAAAAAGTTTGGCTCTCTGAAGTTGCAGTTCACGTTTTTTTTTAACCAGCTGTTAACACTCTCAGCTTCAGCAGCTACAGAGAGGATGTTGTATGTCGTGTGAGCTTAGTGTGGAGCAGCAGCTGTATTTACAGTTTTCACTGATGGAAGTTCAACACAGACTAAAGGTTACAGCAAATTATATACACAGAGTAATGTTCAGACAACACAGGTCTTTATTACACACAGACATCAGGTATAAATGTGCTGTTTTACAAGCATAATGAGCCCCAGCTTACTGATACTGATCAAATTAACTCAGGCTACTCATGTCAAAAATGTGTCAAAAAACAAACTTATTTCATTATTAATCTGCCAATTATTTCAGAGTTAATCAATAATTATTTGAGTCTGTAAATGTCAAAAAATGTAGAAAATAGCTCAGCCTAGTTTCTGAGTGCCTGAAGCGATGCCTTCAGATTTAGTCTTTTGACTGATTTGCTGTCAGAAGTGACAGTGAAGACCAGCACGAGACGCTCCAACCAGCAAAGATTTAAATTTGCAGGAAAAAAAGACTGAAATATCCAAAAATCAATTATCAAAATAGTTCTTCCTCATTAAATCAAGTAATCACAGGAGCTCAAACTACTTTCCAGAGCCTGAGGCGATTCTCCCAAATGTCTTCTATTTGTTTGAAGTTTTTTTTTTTCCCTTTGGAGATCAACAGTTCACAATGAAAAGAAAACAGATTACTCATAAATGAACAAAACATTAATCAATATTTTTACTCCTTTTTTAATCAAATTGGTGTTTATTTTCTTTTGAGTCAAATTAGAGATGATTTGATTTATCATTATGACCCTAAAATCATGTTTTGTTAATATAGCTTAGAGATATAACAACAGACTAAACCCATTTAAAATAATAGCAAAAGCTCACTTTTATTAGCGTTAACAGCTAAAAAAAAAAGAAGAAGAAGTGGCTTAAATGATGAAACGTTTTATTGGCACATCACAAAACTACAGCTTTAAAGATCCTATGAGGAACTTTCAGATTGTAACCGTTTTGGTGCCCCCTTGTGGACAAACTCATGCATTTTATGTCTTTGCTGTCTTTAATGTTTGAAAGTAGCTTCTCTGAGGGTATATCTTACACTCACAAAAGTGTCACTTAAGCACTCTAAGCTCAGCTCACATGGTGGCCCCGTCTGAAATTCACCCGACAGAAGTTTCAGATGGAAGAAAATTACATCTTAGAAATAATAAGTCGAGATGTTGATGGCCTTAGTTGCTTTAGAGAAATCAATATTAACTTCAATTTATTTATTTCATGAGAAGTAAAAAGTCCTCACAGAAGCCTTAAGATGACGGAGGCTGAAAAGAAGATCAGGCAGTAAATCACTGTTTGTCACTTTAAGCAGTGTTCTTGTTTATGTTGAGGTAGAAGAGCACGAAAGCATTATGACGTTAGCCATTAACAAGATACAGCCCTGATAGAGGCAGGTGACATAATTACAGCATAGAGAAGGCAGATAAAGGCTTTTCAGGTCGACCAAAATAAAAATATTAGTATTTGGTGCTGATTTGCAAAGGTGACAATGTTCAATCGGTTTTTTGGCTCAACACACTCATCCTTCATGAATTCTGAAATCCTCTGCAAACACAAAAACAATGATTAGTGTTCAGAAAACCAAGTGTGAGTTGTCTCACCTCCGGTCATCTGACCTGTCAATCAGCTGTCCTGCCGTGCTCCTTCAGACTGACCTGGAGGTCACTGCCTGGTCTCTGCTCTTTGTCACATGACGACCACATCGGCCTGCTTGAGTCTGTCTCTCTTGAGAGGGTGTCTGCAGGATTATTCATGTGTTAGAAATCCCCTTCATGCCAGCCATTTGATGCTTTTCTTTTTTTTAATTTCAGGACAATATGGATTTGGGAGAAGAAGAGGAGGAAGATGAGAGGGTGTGTACTGATGTGTTTGTTCTTTAATGTCAAAGCATCTTTTTTTATTTATGTATATAGTGATGAATAGAAAAGACGTGTGTTTTATTTCTACATGTTGACAAAAGAATCCTCCTCTGATCTGTGATTTTCTCTTGTTAAGCTCTTTATTCGGCTCTAAATCTTCTGATGCATTTTGATTCCTGCCAGCCTCCACTTGTATTTTTTGTAAACTTGTAGTTTCCAAAAGACATTTGGGCTTAATGAAGACCTCAGCAGCCCGTTCCCACTTGTCACAGTTCATTCATATGCTAATGGAGGGGCGGGGGAAGGAGGTTCTGCTGCATTTGGGAAAGTCCCTGAGCTTAACACGCCATATAATACCATCAATATGGAACTAATGACAGCACTTAGACGTGCCTTTTCAAAGCTCGTTTCAAAGTTTGTGTTCAAAGAGTTACAATGCTTTTAGACGGCGAAATATTTCCTCACAATGACAGCGGTATATGGCAGGCGTTGTGAATGGTCTGCGTGGGCCTGATGTGAAGTGCTCCTCATACTGGTTCCAGTGGGAACATGACCCAGGAAAGGCTGAAGTGGTTAAATGCACTGAGTTGGTTTGATGGATATTAGAGCAGGATAAAGTAAATTGTCTTACATGTGATTTTTTTGGAACTGATAGTCGCTTTGCATCTGGAAAATCGCAGGTTTGATGTCCTCTGCAGCTCTTTTCCCAGGCTCGTCCTCCCACTGATGGATGGCAGCGAGCCAGAGATGGCTCACAGAGTTTCTGAGCAGAAGCAAACATTTATCACAGAGATCACTTAGTGACAAAAAGCATAGCTGCAGCTATAAAACAGCCCCTCTATAACCAGCACAGCTCCCCTATCGCTCATCCTCACAGACCATAGCTCCTCTCTTTAGTCCTCCTCCGCTCTCTGTGTTTGATGTGGACATGTGTCCGTGTCTCCGTCTGAAGTCTCCTCTCTTTACTTTGAAGCCGTCTGTCCCTCCTGGGATCTGGATGAGCCTGAGAACAGTAGTTCTTTTATTCATAATGTGAAGTCCAGTCCCTTTCTGAGGAGCTTTCAGCCTCAAAAAACTTTGAAACTTTGTGCTGAACTTTCTGCATTTCAACTCACATTTGGCAGAAACAGTTTGAGCTTTTTTAAACGAGACACTTTGAGAGGATTTCTTTATCAACGCTCGTAGCGATCGAAACTGTGGCCTTGGGATTTGTCAGATGTGTCTGGTCGCATAGCGCTGTAAGAGCTCTGTTTCTGTTATGGTGGAGCTGACAGAAGAGAAATGTTTGGATGTATTTTCAGTTAATTTATTTATTCATTTTTGTGTTTCAAATAAAAAGTCGCCAAGTTATTTTTTTTTCAATGACAGAGTTTAATCTGTCTAAATCATTCAAATTAACCATACTCACAAGGTCTTTCATTTTTAATTTAAACTCCTTGCTTTGAAACAGTTTGTGATGATTCATTTTCAAGAGTTTAGTTTAATTGATGTGAAAAGCTGCATTAGATCACACAACACAGTGAAGTACCAAAACAGCATTTGGATATATGTTTGATATAAATGTGCTGTGTTGTTTTTCCACTTGTTTTCCCTCTAATTGGAGTTTTCTCAAACTGTTAAATTCTCATTTGATTTGTCTTAATTGTAAAATGTTATAATATAATACTTTTACATCAGAGTGAAGAGTTTAAGAGATATGTGAAAAAAAATAATGAGCTGCTTTAGAGAGGCACAAACTTTTTATTTTGTACGTTTGTATAAAATTCTAATATAACAGCTTGAAAAAAAAAAGTGCTCTTTCTACTCAATTAATTTCCTTTTATTTACCAGAATAAGCCTAAAAAACCCACCCAGGAATGATTTAAAATCTCCAGTGTTGTTTTATTTTGTTGTTCTACTGCAGGAGTCGGAGAGAAAAGGGTTGATGGAGAAAATCCACATGGTCCAAGAAACCATCGTCACCCTTCAAACCCTGCTGGACGAGATCGCCTGTTTTGGGGAGAGGATTAAAAAGTGAGAATAAAAGATTCATAGTACGGCTCGCTGCAGTGAAATATTCATTCGTATTTCAGCTGGAGGGATCTCAAATGTTTACGATCACAGCAGGAATAAAAACAATGTTTTCTTGAATAAATTGTACTTATTATGACAGTTTTATATGATCTTATTATTACCTGATAAAAAGCATGCTAAGGTTTCATTATTTGTAATGAAATTTTTCAGCACTTTGAACTGGACGGTGCCGTTCCTGTCCGGCTTGGCCTTCCTCGTCTTTGTCACAGTAACAATCATCACATACTACGTTCCTGTGCGCTACATCATTTTAATATGGGGTGAGTCCAAACGTTCAGTATGTGCTCTGTTTCCTGATCTAAATGCTGTCTATTTATTCAGCAGGCCGCATCTCATAATGAACACCTGTCTGTTATTTTGATTTTTGTAATTAAAAAAATAATCTTTATGTTTGATTTAAGGTTTTTTTTTATTATTATTTGTTTACTCTGATGATGATTTAGAAGCGTTAGCTTCTCAGGCTGTTACTCCCTGCTCCTTTACCTAATACTGTACATGAATTGAAGCTTTTCTCATTATTAAAATCCTTCAGGAAATAATTATCGGCTGACTTTCCAGAGTGTAAAATGTTGCTGTTTTTCCAGCCCTGAAAGTGAAAGTAAAACAAAAAAAAAGGCACACACAGACTGTGGTTCTCGAGGCAATATTTTCTTGGACAACATGAGTCTCCTCTTACTTGTTTGTGTGGAAACAAAGAGCGCAGCCACAGGAGACTAGTGCTAATGATATGTTGGTGTGAATTTCTGTTTTAGGTATCAATAAATTCACCAAGAAACTACGGAACCCGTACAGCATTGACAACAATGAAGTGCTTGATTTCCTGTCGAGGGTGCCTTCAGATGTGCAGAAGGTAAGCCCCGCCGGATCAGCCGGCCAGGAAGCCTGAAATCCCAGAGCCCTGCAGCTTTGAGTTTTACTACAACAACTCCCAGGCATTCAGCTCTCCTGTCTGTATAATTAGCTTCATCTGTATAATTATGAAGCCCCGTATAATTTCTGTTGTGTTTTGGTCATGATACATCCCTGGTGGAGGTCTGTTGTTCCCAGGATGAGACGGGAGACGCTGCTGCTGCTAATGTCTCCTTCATGAACTCAGCCAGAGTACAATATCACCAGCACACAAAAGAGCTGAACAAGAAGCATCGTTAACTTCAATTTAGCCAGAAAAATAATCTGAGTCTTTCCAGAGTTTTGCACCAATGGTTCAAAACAAATACCTTGGAATATGATTCTGGGTTATGTAAGAAATCCAGCAGTGCCTCTCATTCTTTCTCTCCTTTTTTATGGTCATCTGTGCAGCCTCCCTTTCTTCCCTGAACCCCTCTCCTCTGTCATCTCTCTTTAGCCACAGTCCTCTCTCCTCCTCTCTCTGTCTCTGTCTGTTTCTCTCTAAGCTGTTTGACCCCGTTTGCCTCCTCCTTCTCCTTCGATGCCCTTGGGCCTCTGGGTGCAGTGACGCTCTCTGTGTGGCGTCTTAGCTGACCACTGCTTTTCTCTTCCTGCCGCTACGCTCATCGTTCTCTGTTGTAGTTCTACTTTATCATCATGCACAGTCCCTGGGAAAGATTTTGACTTTTCTACAGCAGAAATTCAGTGAAAGTTCAACAAGAGTTATAGAAGAGTGAATAAATGCATCCGCTGCAGACTTTTGTTGCTCACTGAGTGATGAGACTCTGGGTTTGTTTCCTGCAGGTTCAGCACAGCGAGATAAGAAGCAACAAGAAGAAGAAGATTTCATAGACTGTAGACCTCCAGCAGATCCTCTGCAAACTGTTCTGTTACAGAGTCTGAGTGTGTTTTGAATGACAACCTGCTGTGTGAATGCAGAATCTCTCACGTCAATCAGACCACTAAACCACAGAATTGCACACTCACTGTACCACAGTTTGAGACTGGTCATACTACCGTGTGTGTGTGTGTGTGTGTGTGTGTGTGTGTGTGTGTGTGTGTGTGTGTGTGTGTGTGTGTGTGTGTGTGTGTGTGTGTGTGTGTGTGTGTGTGTGTGTGTGTGTGTGTGTGTTTGTCTGTGCTTTTCTGTTTCAGTGTGGGAAATTATTTCCATAGATTGTGTTTAAATGTTTGTACAGTTTATTTGCTAAGATGAATAATCGGGAGCTGTTTCACATTTGGATCTTTGCTCCGGGTTTGTTGTCCTAAAAGCAGCAGAAATATCAGGCTCTATTTTACTGAATGTACATGTTTAACTACATCTGTGTATATTTGTTATAATATTCACATCTTTAGAGGTAAGATTTCAGCTTTAATTGCTAAGTAGTTAATCCACATTTGGACTGAAGTTATAACTTGTATAGAAAAAACTGCTTATGGGTCATTTTTGGGCCTTGTCTTAAGGAACTTGCCATTTTGCACTCCAAGCTAACCTTTTCAAGCCCAAAAACAACATATCAACAGAAATAATGTGCATTTTATAGCTGTGTTTCATACATTCACTTAAGAAATGTATGGAAGCTATTTATGTTGCAGAAATGATGGTGCAGTGTACCTCATAAAGGAAATACAGACTGATTTAAAGATCCAAAGATAAGTGCCTGCATAAATTTTAACATTTTGATTTTGATTTTTTTCAAACTGGACTCTCAGTGCCCTTTGTTTTATTGTATTCTCTGGTCATGAGCAGGAAGAGTTCAGATCTGTGTACACATATCTTTATTTATTGATGACAATCACCGATGAAGACTTTGAGTCTCATTTCTAACAGTAATAAATGCACTCGACCACACATTGAGTCTGTGTTCCTCCTCTGCGTCTCGGCTCTTTGAATTCCCCTGCACACTGTATTCTTCCTGCTCTCGCTGCTGCAGGATTGTGGGCGTCTAACTGCACTTTTTCAGAGCCCCCTCTCTTCATTAGGCTTTCATGAAGCGAGGCGAGGCTGTGCGAGACCTTACTGGCACCCGGGCTCCCCGCTGTGTTGATGGCCCTTGGGCGTCGCCACTAGCAGGAGGACCTCCGCGACCTCCTCTCAGCTGCTGTGACGAGACGCCTGCAGCCAGCATCCTATCAAGCACAGCAGCCAGACAGAGCAGCAGCAGCTCGCAGGCTGCACACAGCTCAGGAGCAGGAGGAGGTTTTAAAACCAGCCACAAGCAACAACAGCACCAACCAATTTAAGGATTGGGGAATCGGAGTAGTTAAGATGTTGGCGTTCACAGTAATACTGGGGGATTTCTGTCTTTTAAGTCAAAGCACGTGGGCTTTCTTCTGCAGCCCCTGAAATGTAAAATTCAGAGGAAAACTGCCCAGAAATAGAAAAACAATCCCCTTATTTATGTATCAAGTGCTAACAAATGTTTGCATATTTTATAGTGTTTGATTGCTGAAATGAGGAACACTTTAGATACATGTGGGTTGATAATACACACATTAAATGACACCATCATTGAGGGAATAAACTTCACATCCTTTAGCTTCCTCATGTACATACAGCACAAATAAATAATGCCCCACGTAACTCTGCACTAAATCAAATAATCTGATGAGGATGAGGCGAGTATGGCAGACGATGACCTGTGTATCTCTTCATCTAGTTATAATGTTGACTTAGGTATTCAATATTAATAACCCGCTGTCAAGGACACAGAGAGGACATCTCAATCTGACACTTATAGGCTCAGCATGAATATGTAAAGGCAGCGAGAGGCGTCAGAATTACCAAGTAAAATCACGGTTCACACGTGGGGACTAATGTGAGGTGGCACACGCATCCTGATGAGCCGCAAATACAGCGGCTGATCGGTCTCTAAAGACTTGTTATAACTCCAAACTGGACCTGAGAATCTGCAGCTCTCTGTGTTTGTGTGTGTTAGTGTGTGTGGACAGAGTGGCTGCCTGTACAGTACAGCTCCGTGAATGTCATCCCCAGCAGTCTTTATTAGCTGACTAATTACTATCTATAGATTTGTGTTCCAGGTGACACAGTCAAACTCTTTCCTGACATAAAGCAGCAGCAGGGCAGCATGAAGAAGTTTCCACAGTGACAGATGTGTGTTTTCTTTGCGTTTCACTTTGTCTCCGTTTCTTCGACACTTCACCTTCACTCTGTTCCTGCTCTCTGAAACTGAATGGCCTTTGAGTTCTTCACATGAGTTTTTTTTCTTTTTCTTTTTATTAATTTTCATGGTAAAAGCTCACAGAGCATGGCTTAAAGGCTCAGGTGGTTAACCTTCAGGCTGAAAGCTGATTGGATCCAATCAAAACACTTGTGGTTTCACGGGGGAGCAGTTGAATCAGTATCATATCTGTTTGTACTTCCAGAATTATGTTTTCAAACATCCCCACTTATCATAAGAGATTTATGATTATCATGAAATTGTTCTGATTATGAGAACAAAGATCACCCACTCCCATCAATAACCTCTCGATGGAGACCTTCAAACAGCATTTAATAAAGAAATGCTTCAGTCCGCTGCTTTCGAATAGGAATAAACTTTTCCCCATTTAAAGAAATAATGCAAGGTATTTCACAAAATAGCTTTTCTTACTATGACCAGGATTGTTTGGTAGTAAGAGGCACTTTGTATAGCAGTGTCTGTCCTCAGTGTATGAATAAGTGTGTGTGAAAGGCTGATTGTGACATGTCATATAAAAAGTGCTTTAAGTGGTTAATAGACGGGGAAGTGTTTACAAGTACCGTCAGTTTCACCGTCAACTATTCTTTTGAGTCAAACTTTTTTATCACACCTTTTATACACAAGGTCACACCGTTCTTCACACTGAGTGTCAGAGAACATCAAACTGTGACACTGTGACGCTTTTAAAACTGCAAATAAGACAGAAAGAAAAAAATTTAGAGCAAGAAAAAGCAAAACATATGCAACACGCATGAGTCCTTTATTGTGTGATACATGCAAATCCACACACAGCTGAAAACGTTGCCATAACTGATGAGAAAAGTAAATGATGTCCTTTAATCCACACAGTTTGTTGTTATCCATCTCTTCCTGGACATTTGCCTCCTCACAGTTCGTCTTATCCTCATTCAACAATCATTGCTGTGAATAATGAGCTTGATTGTGACCATGTGGCCCGCTCACATGCCCTCATCACTCCCCACAGTGTTTACAATCCTTCAGGGAGTCTGTGTGCAGGTAAATCACAGGCGCAGTGTGTTGGAGCCGGGCTGCTGCCCAGAGGCTGTGGGGCGACTGTGTTGTCCCTGAACCGGCCAACATCAAAGCTCTGATCCAGGAGAGCCTGAGGCTACAAACAGCCGACAGCTTTGACTGACAGAGGAGACACACAATGATTTCTTCTACACAGAGAATTAAACCAGCAGAAGACGTTAAGTTTGGCTGCTGTTTCAACAAAACTGTCTCAGTTGTATTAGAGTCTGTGTGGCTCAGCTTATTTGTAGTCCACGCAACGAAACAAACACAAGTAAAAATATTTATATTTATATTTATATTTATATTTATATTTATATTTATATTTATAATCACTTCATTCGTCCATTTAAGGGACAGTGACAAATAAGGGTATTTGTTTGGTATCAAAAATCTACCTGAAACTTGTTAGAACAACATGTTAGATTTTTGGTTGAATGTGTAGTTTGCATATCTGTTGGTGTCAGAGTATTTTATATGACATTATATGACATTTTTACCATTTCTACCAATTAAAGGATCAGTCCCATTAAAACTGTCAAATAGTGTAACCACAAATGCACGACAAGTATTAAATAACTAACCCTCCCAGAAGTTATGCAAGTGTACAAATCTAATGAGTTTTTTGTGGTGAAATATCATCTCAAAGTATCTTTAAAATATTTCATTTCTAAACTTGATAATATGTTTTTATTTACACTGAGCAGGTCAGTATACCATAGACATCAATGTTTCTCTCTATTTTTGGGTCAGTTGGTTTAAAATAATTTTAAATTTCATTTTTTAACACTACTAGAATGTTAAAATCATATTCATGGGAACTTTTTTTTTACACAATATCAGATTTTTTTGAAACATTTATCAGTTACACATATTTTACCTGTAAACAAATATGCAATAGAGAACAATAATTAACAATAATACATCATTTGAATTAATTATCAGCGAGTAGCATAATCAAATGAAGTGTAAATGTAAACAAACAAATTGTTACAAAAACATGGGACCATAATTGATTGGCTAATAGTTTTAAAACACTGATTACATAAACACATATGTAAGAAATTGATCAGGTTTTGTTTTGAGTGATAAAAAAACACTCTGCTTTTGAACTGCCTCTAATGTTGGCAGGAAGCTCATTCCAGGCAGAAGATCCTCTAAAAAACAGAGTTCAAATTATATAGTTTGATCATCTTCAAGTACTATAAGATAATTAATGCTCACATGATGCATCATATAACCATTAGAAAAAAAACAAAATATTCTTGTCTATCTGTTTAGAGGAACCAGACGCAGACTGACTAAAGAACTCATCAACAAAAATACAAACACACTTACACTGGAAACCACTGGAGGACAATGAAAACATGGCATGACTTGAAAGACACACACACACACACACACACACACACACACACACACACACACACACACACACACACACACACACACACACACAAACACAAACACAAACACACACACACCGAAAACAAGACAGGTGAAACCAATGAGTGTCAGAGGGGGAATTCAAGGGCAGGAGAATAACTGAGGTCGACACAGGGAGCAAGAGCGACAAAATGAAACAGTAGAAACAACAGAAAACACTCAAGACAAGGATCACAATGAAGAAGAGAAAACAAAATTCTTGACGGAGAAAGAAGAAAAATCCACAAAAGACAGGATTTTGATATGGCCTGACATATCAATCAATCAATCTTTATTTATATAGTCACAATTCATAACAAAAAGCATTAACAGGTCTAGACCTGTAAATTATAATAAATTTTATTAACAGAGACCCAACATCAAGACAAGATAAGATGTGTGATCTCATCTTAACCCACAATGAGTACAGACCTTTGCAATATTTAGCAAGTTATAATAGAGCGGAAAAAACTTCTCTTCAGGCAGAAACCTCAGACAGGACCAGACTCATGTTAGACAGTCATCTGTCTTGACTGTGTTGTCATTAGAGGGGGGAGGGGGGGGGGGGGGGGGGGGGGCAGACAAAGAGACACAGACACAGAGAAGCACAAACAAGGTAACAAGGTGAAAAGCCAAAGCAGCTGGAGTCTGGCAGGCCTATGGCAGCAGGCCATCCACAACAACAAGCCAAAGGAACCTGACAGACAAACTCAGAGACTCCCTGACAGATCTATGGTTAATAACTTTAATGGGACATTAAGATTAGAAGTTAGACCACAGTTATACAGGAAAATGGTTGATTATGTTGACTGTCTGTTGAATTGAACATCTTATTACCTTTATTATTATTATTATTATTATTATTATTATTATTATTATTATTATTATTATTATTATTATTATTATTATTATTATTATTATTCAGAAAGGATAGAGCTGGATACTGGGTGAGAGTGGAGTGACTTAAAAGAGAGGCAGTGGGCTGGATATGAAACCGCTTGAGGACCAAACCTTCATGGGGAACATGTCCTAATCATGAGGCCATACAAGCTCTCCACTGGCTCTCTTTTAATGAAGAACCAAGACCACTCTGTTTATATTTAATGAGCAACAGCAGCAACTGAACACCAGTGGAACAAGGTCTAAGGTCTAGAAAATTCCTATTAAAGCTTTTATGTGTCGTTTACACGAAAAGGGTTTTGAGATGAAACTCAAAAGTATTGTTGGATTTCATCCTCTTGTTTACACGAAAAATGGCCTTTTTTGCCAACTTAAAACCATAGACAGTATAAAATATGGACGTAGTTACACATCTTTTACCTGTAAACAAATATGCAATAGAGAACAATAATTAACAATAATACATCATTTGAATTAATTATCAGCGAGTAGCATAATCAAATGAAGTGTAAATGTAAACAAACAAATTGTTACAAAAACATGGGACCATAATTGATTGGCTAATAGTTTTAAAACACTGATTACATAAACACATATGTAAGAAATTGATCAGGTTTTGTTTTGAGTGATAAAAAAACACTCTGCTTTTGAACTGCCTCTAATGTTGGCAGGAAGCTCATTCCAGGCAGAAGATCCTCTAAAAAACAGAGTTCAAATTATATAGTTTGATCATCTTCAAGTACTATAAGATAATTAATGCTCACATGATGCATCATATAACCATTAGAAAAAAAACAAAATATTCTTGTCTATCTGTTTAGAGGAACCAGACGCAGACTGACTAAAGAACTCATCAACAAAAATACAAACACACTTACACTGGAAACCACTGGAGGACAATGAAAACATGGCATGACTTGAAAGACACACACACACACACACACACACACACACACACACACACACACACACACACACACACACAAACACAAACACAAACACAGGCCATACAAGCTCTCCACTGGCTCTCTTTTAATGAAGAACCAAGACCACTCTGTTTATATTTAATGAGCAACAGCAGCAACTGAACACCAGTGGAACAAGGTCTAAGGTCTAGAAAATTCCTATTAAAGCTTTTATGTGTCGTTTACACGAAAAGGGTTTTGAGATGAAACTCAAAAGTATTGTTGGATTTCATCCTCTTGTTTACACGAAAAATGGCCTTTTTTGCCAACTTAAAACCATAGACAGTATAAAATATGGACGTAGTCTCGGCAAAGTCATCCGTCCATTCCTGATACAGTCAAATGAAGCCAATCATTGGACAGGACTATCTTGGATGTGAAACAGACTTTGAGCTTCCTTTCTTACAGCTATAGGGTGCCTGTCAGTCACGTGAGCTGAGCTGAGCCTCTGATTGGGCAAACACATACTCCTATCTTCTAAACTGCTGAGTTAGAAAAATGTGCTGTTGACAAAATGTGCATCTGTTGCACCACTTCTGCACCCAGATTTTATAATTAATGGACGCAGCCTCTGCAACGTCACCCGTCTGTTTCTGAAACAGATTTTTGAAGCAAAAACGGCCGGCGCGGCCATTTAGAAATGAGGCGGGCTTTTAGTCTCCACAGTAACAGCCATAGGGCGCCTGGCAGTCATATGAGCTGAGCTGTACCTCTGATTGGACGATGTGGTGATCTTAATATTGCATAAACTGCCAAGTTAGAATATAATTCACCCCGTGTGCAGTGCGTGCTGTCAGTGAAATCAACGATTCAGACGGGAGACAGTTTTTGGTACCAGACTGTAAACATGTTTATTACTGTTTTGAAAACAGCTTTTTTGTGTATGTGACTTCTGGTACTTCTGGAGCCAGCCTCAAGCAGACACTCAACAAACTGCAGATTTTAGCACTTCTGCATCGTCTCATATTTTCAGACCAGAGGTTGCTGTTTGGATAAGACACATTAAGTATCAGATGGTCGGCTCACCTCTTCTTTGGTGGCAGGCTACCAAAAGACTCAACTGTTATGTCGCCACCTACAGGTTTGTTATGCATACTACAGCATTTCCATGTAAAGGCAGATTTTTTTCTTTGCTTTTTTTTTTTTTTTTCCTTTTCTTTTTTTTTTTTCCGCTTTAGTTATAGCTAACACTTTGGACTGGTTCCTAACTGTTCTTTTTTCACACTTCTTGTAACGCTATATTCAAAAACATGCGCTGAAACTAAAAGTATTCTCATTGTAGTAAAGTTAGGCCTTACATCTTTCTTTACCCTCTGATGACTGGAGTTGGTAAATATTTGGTAGTGAGGTTACATTGTGAAAAAGATTTTATTGATAGTAAAGACACAATAGCTGATGATCATACAGGTCTGAGCTCTGTCTCTTGTAAACACCTGCTATATTTTTCCTTTGAGTAATTTTATTCTCACACAGCACCAAACCAAACAACACATTCCAGTGAAAAGTAAACCCAGATCTGAGAATGTTATTGACCAAGGTGCAGGTCACGTTAGCTTAGCAGACCAAGTAGGAGTGGGAGTGTGCCTACGTTCCAACATTTCTTAGATTTTTTTTTTCCAAAATTTGACCCAGTGTGCTCACATTTCCTTTTTCATTAATTCGTATAGGATTTTATCCCCCTTTTCTCCCTGTTTGGTAGCAGATTACACCCAACCAGTAGAAACCCAATAGCAATGGACACTAGCTTTTAACTAAACCTGGTGCACCTGTCTCTTTGTTTATTAGAAAAAAATTTAATGCAAGTGCTCATTGTCCTTTTATATATACAACTAAACTAAGTAGCACAGAGGGTTCAATATCAATGAGCCCAAAGCCCTTTTCAATTAGATTTTATTTTTTCTTGTGATGACTGTGACAATTTCTTCTGCTGCTAATTGAAATAAAATTATTCATTCATTAATTCATGTACTATAGAGTGCTTCCTAAAATGGGAGGATAGGGTTTAAACTGATGGGAAATGTAGGAACACTAGACTAATGATTGGTGACTAATTTTGAAAATGTGGGAACATAGGACTGTGGGACTACAGAGAAAACCCTGGAGGAGCCAATTCATCCACAATCCTTGTTAGCTCCACCGTCTGTTAGCAAAAAGTACCAAACAGACTGATTGTAAGGTATGTTGTTAAAGATGTGCCTCAGATCAGCTTTGTAGTCTTCTGCTTTGAAATAATTGGTTAGCTAAATATCAGTGAGAGAAGAGGAAGGATACATTCATGAGGGTATAAAGGACTGGGGGCGCAATGTTAAAGGAAAGGAAGAATTACTCCAGTTGTGATGTAGCAACTCACTTAGAGACTTGGTTTCTTGAGGATAATCATAACCAGTTTACTTTACTAGATGTGTGCAAGTTGGATTAAAGGATGCATGTGTGAGCAGATCAACAGAAATCTTTTAAGATTTAGGGCTGCATGGTGGCGCAACAGTTAGTGCTGCCGCCTCGCAGTAAGAAGATCACCAGTTCAAATCCCCATTCACCATGTAGGCCTTTCTGTGTGGGGTTTGCATGTTCTTCCCTGTGCATGTGTGGGTTTTTCCTAGGTACTCTGGCTTCCTACCACAGCCCAAAAACATGCTCATCAGGTTAACTGGTGAGTCTAAATTGCCTGTAGGTGCGAGTGTGAGCATGAAAGGGTGTCTGTCTCTACGGATCAGCCATAGACTGTATATTTAATGGACGTAGTCTCCGCGACGTCACCCATCTGTTCCTGAAACGGACTTTTGAAGCCAAACGGCCAGCGCGGCCATATTGGAAATGAGGCGTGCTGTGAGTCTCCACAGTAACAACCATGGGTCGCTCCACAGTCACGTGATCTGAGCTGTGCCTCTGATTGGACGAACTGGCGAGCTTAATATTGTGGAAACTGCCGAATTGGAGAAAAATTCACCCCCCCTACAGTGCGTGCCGTTAGTGAAATTAGCGATTCAGACAGGAAACATTCTTTGTACCAGGCTGTAAATAGGCTTATTTTGGCTGTGAAAATGGCTTTTTTTGGCTTGGTGTGTATGTGACCTCTGGTACTTCTGGAGCCAGCCTCAAGTGGACATTCGAGGAACAGTAGACTTTAGCACTTCCGCATTGCCTCATATTTTCAGACTGGAGGTTGCCGCTTGGTATCAGCCCAGTGATTGACCAGCCACCCACAGCCCTGAACCAGATAAGTGGTATAGAAGATGAAATAAAGAATGGATTTAAGATTTATAAGTAGAATTAGGTAAATGGGCAACAGGAGCAACAATTTGAAGTACTGTTCAGTATTTATTAGAGGTTTCACAGATTCACTGGCTTCATTTTGCTCTTTGATTAATGCAGAATATTTCAGCAAAATCACTTCACTGAAATAGGTACTCTGAAACATTAGCATCGTAGTTAGCATCTGTAGAGCCTGTTGATCCTCTTGATGTCCCAGTAGGACATGCCCCTCCTCTGGCCGATCCGGACGTTGCGGTTGGGGATGGGGGTGATGGTGTCTATCCCGCGCCGGATGGCGAAGGCTGTTCTATCATAGTGCATGATGGAGGAGTAGTCGTAGGGGGTGTTCAGGTTGTTGGTGTTCTGCTTGCGGAAGTTGAAGGCGTTCTGCCGTTTGATGTTCCGCCAGTTGATCCTGACGAACCTGTCGCGGTCGCTCCTGGTCTGTTCATGCTGGAAGCCCAGAGCGTGGTTGAACTCATGCTGGATGATGCCGTGGTAGACACAGCCCCGTCTGTTGAGAGAGAGCACCTGTCTGCCTCCAGTTCTGCCCAGACTGGAGAAACATCCGCCTCTGCTCTCGATGCTGATGTAGTCACGCTGGTTGGTACGGGGGATGAAGCGGATGCAGGTTTTGCCGTAGAACCCCCTCATGGCGTAGCTCATCTTCTGCCTCTCCCGGCTGGTGAACTGCCTGCTCACGGTGAAGGGGATCCTCACCAGGCCGTCAGAGCTTTTCCTCCAGAGACACCTCTGGTACCAGCATCTAATAGCGTTTCTGGTTTTGGGAGCCAGCAGGTCTCCTTCCAGCAGGATCTCATCTGTGGCGTTATTGGAGGTCAGGATCCTGCTGCTGACGCTCATGGTGTCTGGGACTTCATCATAGTCTTCTTCTTCTTCGTCTTCTTCTTCTGCGCTATCCATGGTATCTGGGACTTCATCATAGTCTTCTTCTTCTGCACTATCCGTGATGTCTGGGAATTCAGCATAGTCTTCTTCTTCTTCTGCGCTATCTGTGGTGTCTGGGATTTCAGCATAGTTATCTACTTCCTCTGCACTGTCCATGGCATCTGGGACTTCGGCATATGTATCGACGTCCACTGCGCTTCCTTCCTCCTGGAGAGGAAGTGCCTGAGAGAGGCCGAGCAGGAGCAGCAGCAGTAGGCTGGCAGAGGGAGTCATCTTCAGGGAGGCTGTGGAGCTTCTGTGGAGCTGCTGTGGAGAGCTGCTGTGGAGAGACTCCTTGAAGCTTGATGTCTGACTCAGGTCAGTCCACACTCTTTATACTCTCCTCTACAGGTGTGTCTGCAGGAGGATTATGGGTAGGGGTGATCTTTGTTAGGCCAAAATAAACCTTTTTTAGGGAGGACTCCACGGACAAACCCGCTCTTCAAACACTGACTCAATCCTCCAAATGGTTCTTTGTCTACTTTTTGGCTTTTTGTCTGCTCAAAGCTCACAAAACTGTTTCTTTATTTGACAAACAGTATTAGCCTATTATTATTGTTATTATTATTATCAATAAATTTTGTATGTTCAAATTAAAATAATGTGACCTAAAAACACTTTCTTCACTCTCTGATGACCTGGGTAATTGAAATCCCCGGTGCGCCTCTCATGACAAGCTGTTAAAGTTGTAGCAGAAGCTGCGTGTCCCTCTGTGAGGATGATAGACGGCCTATTGGAACTCGTGCATATGTAAAGGATGCTAATAGGCTCCTGAGGGACATGTTGCTGTGGACGTACTCTGGAGGGTCGTCTGATAAAAAAAAAAAAAAAAAAGAATATTAAATTGTATGAAACAGTAGAAGCTATTGTACCAAACCATCACGGGCGCCTGTCCATCAGAGACACTCACAGGGTGTTCCTGTAACATTTGTTTACTGAAGCATGCAGACGGATTTATCATGCATCATCTGTGAATGACTTTTCTTTAGTTTGATGCACATGATGCACCTTTTACTCTTCCATTTTTTTCAGTTTTATTGTTCTGTTCTTGTTTTCTTTGACACTGAGCTGAAAAAATGTTTTTTCTTTTTTGTTTGTTTTTTTTTCAGAAAACATCTTTAATGTTCATGAGTTAAAGAGATTACCACACACAGCCAGTCCTGGGTGTTTTTTGGTTTTTAACTATAAAAATAAAGACTGAGTGTGTGCTCTTGTCCGATGAAAATATATACTCTGGATTTGTTCTATTTAATTATCACATATAAACCCACTACACCTTCCTTGAATCCTGGCCTCGTATAAAGTGTAAAGATGAATTGTGAAAAGAATGTGTGTTTTCTCTCAAACCCCCTCCCCTCCCTCAATCTCATCAGCCACCGTGATTAAGGTTTGGCATTGGGGATTGTGCTGTCTTTTTGGAGAGATATTTCAGCTGCATTTCTGACACTCTGAAAGGAGAGGAAGATAAAGGAGGCGTCGGGGAAAAAACTCCTTCCCGTTGTGTGAGTCCTAGAGAGGGCCTTGAACCCTGCCATTCACGCCTTTCTCTCCATCAGCTGAGTCTAATTGCCAGAGAGGACAGGAGACCCCGGGCCCGATCGTTCCTTATCCTCTTTAGCGCTTTCAGGCCAGTGAAAGGCGAGCTTCTGCTTTTGATCTTTTCTCTGATTCGCTTTTTCTTCTCTGTCATCCCTACCATCCTCTCCTCAGGAGTGACACCAGCTCCTTTCACTGCCTGCCCCCGTCTCCATCTGCCCAAAATAATGACCAAGGCCCGGGCTTTATTAAGCAGAGGTGGAGAAGGGAGGTCAGCCCCGCGAGAGGGAGAGGGAGGTCTGGATGGGGACTCCAAACTTGTCTAAGGAGGGGTGCCCCTTTTCCAAATCTACTCCGTAGCCTCTCAGATTCATCCCTTACAGTTTTCATGGCCTTAGCCTGGAGAAAGCCCATTCTTCAGCAGGCCGTGGACGTGAAGGCTCGTCCTTTCCCAGAGACGCTGCTACAATAAGACCCCGGGCTGCTTGAGACAATGGCGCCTGTGTGATCTCGCAGCCAGACTCGGGATGAGACGATGCCTTGCTTGCCAGTCCCATGGGAGGGTGGACCCAGTGGTCATTGTTGACAGCTAATGGACAGCATCTTTCCACTGGCAGGCCCCCCTGCAGACTGTGTCACTTTAGGTTGCTTAATAACAACACTCAGGCTGGACCGGCGGAGGAATTCTATCGAGAACAGCAGTTTGTTTGCAGATGAAAATCATTCCCCTCACAAATCTGAAAAGCTAACACTGGGGGGGTGATTGGATGAATGCAGCGGGCGAGCAAAGACAGCATTCAGCGGGGAAATTCAATAAAACTTATGAAAAGAGAAACTGGTCATATGTTTGAAAAGAGCAGAGTTTGAATCCCTTCATTCATCTGGAACAATTAAATTACTGCTTTTGTTTTTCTGGAGCCAGAGCAGACGAGAGTGTTTCACATGAAGCAGGAGGAAAAGACTCAGCCGATTAATTCACCATTAAATGTTAAACACATACAGAGGTTGTAAATGCAGACTTTGTGTTTGAATTGGATCAGTTGTGTTTGTAAAGCTGCCTTAAAAGTCATTGTCTGTCTGATGGCTGCTCAGAGTTACCGCACAGAGGACGAGCCTGCTGTCCAAGTGAAGGTACAGACAAACTGTTCAAACCTTTATAAATCTAAACTCCCGTCTGCTTTTCAGGCTGTATTTCGTTTACTCACACGAGCACTGTCACCAGACAAGTGCTATTTAACACCACTGAGGCTGCGTTCAGGGATACAAACAGTGCTTTGGACGGCATTGTTGTCCTTGGTGCGTTTTCATCATTAACACAGAAAGAGGCTGTGAGCCGAAAAGGACAAATAACAAGTTTGATAGGAAAATATGTGCCGCTGTTTATATTCAGTGTTCAGTGTACTCCCAATGAAACCAAAGAAGCTCTGTCTAAGTCAGTGTTTGCTAATCAGCATCAGGACTCACTGAAAAATCCTATGAAAATTAAGATGTAATGTAAGCATGGGGGTCGAGGTGGGAGGAAAAGGGGGGAGACAGTTGTCTATCCTTAGCTGGGGGAGGGGGGGGGGGGGGCTTAATGGGCCTCAAATGAAAAAAATGTAAATGTTGTCTATTTTATTTCTGTCTGGTAAAATGAGATGAACAAATGAACATATTTATTTATTCTTTCTTTTGTTGAAAATTTAAACAAGAAAATATTTATTTCTGAGGTTTCTCCAACTGCTACTCAATGTTCAAAATAAAGGAGAGAGAGAGAGAGAGAGAGAGAGAGAGAGAGAGAGAGAGAGAGTGTACGCTCAGGGGAAGCATTTTCAACCAGCTCCTTTTTGAAGAAAGATGAAAACATCTCCCTCGGTTTAGAATCAGTTTCAAGCTTACGTCAGCAGCAGAGTTTATTCTAATGAGTAGATTCAAAGGATTTTACAGCGGCCAGGCTGGCTTTAAACCGACACCATTACTGCTTTAAGCATGTTTATTTTCATTCATGTTCAGGCCAACAGGAGTTATATTCAGGAATAATCAGAGAGAGAAAATAAAAGCAATGAAGACTGAAAACTCTCCAAGAGGATAATAATCTTAAACAAACAAAAGTAATTCACAGTATGTTTGAAAGTCTGTCATATTCAAATCTAATTAAGTTACAGACTACAATGATGTATAATTTAGAGAAAGTCTTGGTCTAGATGTTTTTAAATACCATAAATCCATGAGGAGTGGTTTGACCCATAAATTATTAGAACAAAAATTGGAACAAGTATTTGATGCTCATATAATGTTCAAATGTTGCATGGTGCATTTATTGTGCAGGGTGTCCATAATGTCTCTTTACAATAAAAAAAAATGAATTCAAAAGTAAATGAACAGATAAATATGTGAAAATTGTAAAACAAAAAAAGGGGGTTCATTTAACTTTCATCAACAGGATACCTGAAAACTTAAACACAAAGTGATTAAAAACTTTAATAATGACTGAGGACATAGAACAAATCTGATTAAGATCTCATCAATTGCCTTTGTAATATATATATTTTTAATTGTAAAGAGATTTTATGGACACCCTTTATGATAATTCATTTTTTTTCTCGCTGCATCAAAGTGACTATTTTCCTTCAAATTTAAGATATTGTCAATTTGAAGCAGAAGAACTTGACTGAAACAACTTGGTAACATGACAAGACTGACCTCAGAGAGCTGAAGTAACTTCTAGTTTAAAGCAGTCTATTTTATTGCAGCTTAACTGTGTTTGTGAATCTCTACATCTCCTGTGGTGTGCACTGATGATATGTTTTCCCTCTTTTGATTATTTAACACAAATGTTCAGAGTGAAAGCTGAGGTATAGATGTTATAAGTTTGTGTACTGGAGGTGTGTTATAAAAGGTTTGGCTCCAGCTGTTAAGGATGAGCCCGCAGTGTGATGTCTTTAACTGATGCTCAGAGTGATGAGCACAGCCTTGGCTGTAAGCTTAGATAAAAACCAGAGAGGACATTTGTGGTGTCTCAGCAGTGCTAAGGCTCCATGAATGTGGTCACACTGTACGAAATCATGAGGCATAATCTATGAGTTTCCTTCATGTCCACAAGCAGCCAGAAATCTGTCCTGTAAACAATATCACATCTGTCCCTGTATCTGTTTCACTTTGAAACTCTGGTGGTCTGAAAGTGAGCCATATTTTCAAAAAGCTTGTTAAACTAACTGGAGTAATTCTCCTGGTTGAAGTTTCACACAGAGTCTTGTTTAAGCCTTCTGACCATGAATGCTGTTTATGCCATGCTGTGTGTTATTTCGTTAAGAATGAAAGAAATCAAAAGCGATCAGAAACACTACGGAGTGATCAACATGATCGTATTTCAAAGTTGCTCTTTTGTAGCGCACTCTAAGGATCAGTGTAAAGTCAAGCTCTGTTTCCATTCTGCAGACACATGTGAAATCATCAGATAGTTTGTCCAGCAGTGTCTAAAAGCTGTTTAAGTCATCCTTTAAGCTCAGTGCTAATGTAGAAGGCTAACTTGTTCATAACATGTAATGAAAAAGACGTGAAAGACACTAACATACCTATAAAGTGACGCCAAGAGCTGCCCTCTTGGGAGTGTTTGCAGTTTGGGAATCAAGCCTGCCTCCACTGTTAAAAAAAATGGGACATGAGTCCAACCAGAAAAAAAGAAAATGAACATTTTTAGGGAACTTTGCTTCTTTTTAGTCATTCATTGCTCAAAAGAGGGATCATGGTATTGGATTTGCTGCTTTGTTGACAAATGAGTCTTGGTTACACTAACAGCAATACAATAATCTGTTCTGCTGTAGACTGTACCACCCTGAGGGATCGTTGCATTTTGTAGGTAAGTTAAAAATGCGTTTTAGCTTCCAGAAAGGGTCTGACCTCCGTCTCATAGCTCTGCCTGCCAAAATACATCACAAATGCCCAGTGCAGACATACTTTGGCTTCACCTCATATAACAGGGGAGTAGATGGGCATTATTTCTTTAAACAGTTAATAACAGTTCACAATAACTAAAAAATCTCTCACCCTCCGAGGCTTATATTTGCTGTTAGCACATACATGATAATGTCACAACATACAGAATAAGTGGTAACGATGCTTCAATTTGAATGAAAAATGTGTTGTGAAAAATGAAGCATGAAATGAATAAGCCAAATTTTATGGAAATCAATCCAGTAACCACTGAGATGTTAAAATAAAACCATAAATCTTCAGCTCATGGTTAGCGTAACATAATTTCAGGAACACTTCTCAGGAGATTATAATTCAAAGGAGAGTTTATTAGACAAACTCCTGCTGGAGGCTTTCACCAAATGGAGAAATAAGTAACGTGACAGTGGAAGGCCACTCGGCTCCGGGTGACTGTATTTTTAAACAGGGACACTTCTGTCTGCAATTTGTGTTTGCTTATCTTAACAAAGCTGAATATGAACCGTGCAACATGTGTGAAATGTGTGGAACATGCCTTTTCATTGGCTGTTAGTTTTTGAAGGAAGCTACAACTTTCCCGGAGCTCTTTGCAAGTCGCTGGCTTTCATTTGATTTGACCTGATGCAGCAGATCCTGTCGGAAGAACAATCTGCTCACTGCTAGTGAAGCAACAGCCACACACTGAGATAGCTTGACTCAAGTTCAGTCAAATTTGTTCTTAACTTTGACTCGCTGTACATTCGAGATTTTTTTCTATTCATCAATACAATCAGTCTTCACAACCACACTGACTGTGTTAAACAGATAAATTAGTGTTGCAAAAATGGGGCATTGTTTGAGTGTGTAGATTAAATTTAGGGCAGGGATTTTCCCAAACCAGTATGTATTTATGTTAATGTTTTGATATTAATTGGTACTCAAGTCTTTGGTTGTAAAATTGAAGGAATTTTCAAAGATGGAAACTTTCCATGAGAATTTTTCTGGGAATTTTTCCTAAGTCTGACTGACATGAAAATAGTCATGTATATTTTTCAAAATAAATAAATAAACAAACAAAAATAAAGTACAAACAAAAAAACCATGCAAGTATGTCTGATACAACATTTATAAAAAACACAAATCAGTTTTTAGAAATGTAGAACTTTAATGGTTTCTTTCACGGAACAGTAAAAACCAAAATTGGTAAAAAAAAAAAAAAAAAAAAAAAAAAGAATTGTTTAAGTTGATGGCAACAAAATCCTGAAAATTTTCAATATTTCCAGGCTAAAGCTCTCATAATTTACTATTTTTTAACCCTTTGCAATCCTACTTCAGACATAACGCTTGAAAAAGAAAAGGCGATCTTCCAACTGTCAATGTCAATGGTTTTCTTGTTCTTGATTCTTTACAAATATGGCTCTGGAACAAAGCACCCTCCACCGTTAGCCAGCATATCAAACCCATGGGTTAGGATTGATTATTATTGATTCTACAATATTTAGGTCAGTTTGACCGAGTTTAAGTGTGTTTGAGCATCTGTCAGAGAGGATCAAACTTTATTAACAGAATTTCCGTTGAATACTGAGAGAAAAGCAGAGTGTGATCATCATATGACGTAAAGGAGTCTGTCTAGACTTAAACATATCACAGCTACAGCTGAAACATGAACCAATTAAACCTGTGGATGCCTCAAAAATACCTCCTGGAAAAATTTCTGAGTTGAAGAAGAGACTCTAAGAGAGTCTTATCTAAATTACTGTGATGTGCTGGAGGCAGTGAAGTGTTTATTTCATGTGCTGTCTGCAGGAAAATAAAACTTTTCTTCATTCTTTCTTCAAACCTTTATTTTTTAATTTAATTTTTTTTTTTTTTTAACCATGAGCAGTGAGCAGCCGAGTGTGATGGATCCTGGAGTGTAGGAGGAGGAGGGAGGAGAGGAGAGAGAGGGAAAAGGGCAGAGTGTTAGGTCAGGCTGATAGAGATGTCAGCATTGCTCCAGTAATCTTGTGACGCCTAAGAGAGCGGCAAAAAGAGAAGAAGAAAAAAAAAAAAAGAGGGGAGGGAGCAGGATGGCTGAAAGACCAGCGGCGTGGTGACAGCAGAAGCAGAGACCACCCCAACAACAGCAGCAGGGGATGCTGGGAGGGGAGGGGAGGGGAGGGGGAGAGAGGGAGTGGGGGAGGAGGGTGTATGGTGTGGAGGAGGGGGGTGTGAGGAGTGAAGCCAGAGGGGGGAGCTGATCTTCAGTTACACATTATAGCTGATAGTTAACCCTCCTCCTCTCAGCAGTGTGTCAGACAGAGACAGAGTGGTGAGCCAGTTATCAGCACAGTGGAGGGTTTAAGCCTTGTCCACCTCATTTAACGTCCCCACCAGGCTCCAGTCATGTCTCCGACCGCCCAGTGCAATGCACCTAATGAAAAGCAACACAACACACTGACTGAAACTCAACAGGAGAGTCTTGCACCAGTGGAAATAGATTTTAAAGGGAAGAATGGTCCCCGTGTGTTCATGTTCTCCAGTGTTTTTCTTTTTGTTCGATCGTTATGTTCTGCATGCTGGGATGATATCAAGCAGAAAAATCCAGGCTCAAAATATGAAGCTTAAGTGCTCAAAACTGCAGTTCATCGAGCAACCACTTGAAGCTGGCTGCAGAAGCAAGAAGAGCCACAAAAAGATGTATTATAAAGCGCTATAGCTCATTTCTCTACCCGCATGGCTAAATTTTTCTACAAGTCCTTATAGATTTTGAGGAACTTGTATTTACAAATTTCTCCTAACTGAGAGCATGGCTGACCTGACTGACAAGCAGGCACACTTAAGCTGTTAGTGAGGAGGCTAACACCAGACTTCTAATCGGTTCCATGTCCAGTGCTTCTCCACTCCGTTGCAGTATTCATTAACCCCCATCTGCAATGTTGTTAGGACGCTGTATGGTGATGGACCAGAGGACGCAGGACTCACACGAACAAATCCCAACCAAAAGGTAGGCCTTTCCTATCAATCAATCAATCAGTCTTTATTTATATAGCGCCAATTCATAACAAACGTTATCTCAAGACGCTTTCCAAGCGTTAACAGGTCTAGACCTGTAAATGGTAATAAAATTTTATTAACAGAAACCCAACATCAAGACAAGATAAGAAGTCTTATCTCATCTTAACCCACCATGAGTACAGCACTTTGCAATATTTAGCAAGTTACAATGGCAAGGAAAAACTTCCCTTAAACGGGCAGAAACCTCGGACAGAACCCGACTCATGTTAGACAGACATCCGCCTCCTAGTTCATGTTTAGGCATTGGTATCGATAACCGGTTGCTGTTAAGAATTGGTTAAAAATGATCCGATGCATCAACATCATTGGCCTTTATTTTAAATAAGTCCTTTGTTGATTCTTTACATTACGCCAGAGCAGCCGGACCTCACTTTGTGTTCCAAGATTTTTACTAATTTTTCTTTATTTATGTCCAGAGATATCAAAATCCAGTGACCAATTTCCCATTCATGGCATCGGAACCTGATGTCCAGATGACATCGAGATGGCTTCAGAACTGGACTTCTACATGACGTCTGAACTAGACGTCAAGATGTGGTCCAGATGACGTGGTAACGTGAAGTTGGGATGGCATCAGGCTTTGACATTCAGGTGTCATCAGAGCCTGACGTTGGGATGACATCAGGATGACTTCCGATCCTTACTTCCAAGTTAATGTTGGAACCTGGCACAAAAGTTTTTTTCACTTTAACCAATTCATATTTATTTACATACAAACTCAATAAAATGTTTACACAGAAAAAAGCCCGCTTTTTGTACCTAGAGAACTTACAGGAGGAATTGATAATGGAATTGGTATCAATAAAGACTTATCAATACAATCTCTATATCACGTTGTCTTTATTTAGGGTGACCATACATCCTCTATTGCCAGGACATGTCCTCCTGTGGTCATAAAATTATGTCCGGGAGAATTGTATAAAATTCCCTAAAATGACTGGGTTTTGCTCAGCTTGTTCTAAAGACCATTAATATTTATAATAAGCATTGCTCTGGGCTACTGGCATTATTCTGATGTACCTACTTGTCAAGATGTTGAGCATGCATACCGCATGCATCATGACACAAAAGACCTAGACCGCTCCTTTTCTCAGATCAAAACAGAAAACATGTTCTGTCCACCTGCTCTACGCTCTCAGACAAGAAATGGAGACCTATCAGTTCAGGCACAGGAACGAACCAAAACAACAACCAAAGTTAGGTTGAGTTCAGCATTTCCATGTGGCACCTACAAACAATAGGCCTTGAAACTCTGCTTGGTGAGGTTGGACATAACCAGGATTCACTACATGTTACAGTAACGTTTAATTGTGGTCATGTTTCAAACAAAAGCTCTGTGTAACTATAAATGAATACATTGCCTCGTTACTTTGCATCCTGGGAAAAGTTGCCTTGAACAAAGAAACGTAGCGTTAAAAAGAGGATCTATGGGAAACAGAGGCTATGTTGTATTGTGTATGTAAATTATTTTATAGTATAACTGTAGGGCTGTACAGTGGCTGTACGGATGCCTCACAGCAAGAAAGACGCCTCTGGGGTTCTGTCCGGGTACACCGGCTTCCTCCAATAGTCCAAAAACATGCTCATTAGGTTAAGTAGTGATTCTAAATTCCCCATAGCTGTGAATGTGAGTGTGAATGGTTGTCTGTCTCTATGTGTCAGCCCTGTGATTGACTGGCCACCAGTCCAAGATGTACCCTGCCTCTCACCCCAGACAGCTGGGATAGACTCCAGCCACCCACGACCCTGAACAGGATAAGCGGTATACAAGATAGAAGAAGTATAACTGTAAATACTATATATATCTAGAATCCTTGGCTTATCATGAATATAATACATTTTACAAATAACTTTAGCATCTCACTGCTTTCCTGGATGCATCCTGGACAAACATCTGTTAAAGTCCATCTTCTGTTTAATAAATATTAACTCTAATGCAGGGAAAAAAAAGTTTAATTC
Source organism: Labroides dimidiatus (assembly GCA_030710495.1). Lineage (NCBI taxonomy): Eukaryota > Metazoa > Chordata > Actinopteri > Labriformes > Labridae > Labroides > Labroides dimidiatus. Next base: position 25,889,283 of record CM061144.1, on the reverse strand, counting down.
ACATTAATTCAGTTGATCGCATCCAAGTGTTTCCTGAGAGAATGTAAAAAGTGTTGCATCTGCCCCCAGTCTCTGTTACACACACACACACACACACACACACACACACACACACACACACACACACACACACACACACACACACACACACACACACACACAGACTTTGTTTGCCCTTGTCATGCACTCTCATAAACATTTAATCCACCAACAGTCACTGTGTCGTGTGGTGTATGAAGCTGTTAAAGTGGAGCTTTAGGAGTCCGGCGTTCTGTTTAATGGCTGCCTCAGTAATGAAATGTGATTCAGGTGTGAGATGGATATCTGCAGTGAAATCTCTCTGCTGGCTCTCTGGCTGCAGCCCAGACGTCGCCTCCTGCTCACTCCTGCTGTAAAGTGTGATCTGCCATGTTTGGCTTTTTGTCTGAGACAATTATGTTCACCATTAACAAGCTTTCTTCTGTTATTGTTCATATCAATTAGAGGAGGACGGTAATTTGAGCTGATGGTGGAGATGGTGCTCGGAGATTTGGTGGTGGATGTTGACAGGGGGGCGTATGGAGGGCGAATAATGCCATGAGAAAGGAGCAGTGTTACACTCAGAGGTTAGAACATTTATTCATTTATTTTCAGGAATAGTTTGATGATGATGATGAGTTACTCGGAGGCTAGCTCCAGGCTTTCTTTGTGTTTTTGTCACTTCATTTTGATGGGCTTAAAGAAATGCTTCAAACTGTCTGGAACATTCTTTCTCTGTCTGAATTATTTACAAGTTTCAAACGTGCCCCCAGCATTGGTTTATTTTTCTAGAAATGTAAGTAAGGAATAAGGAAGCTCTCTGTTTGTTTTCTGGACAAGAGTTTTCACTTATACTGACAGTGACCTAAAGGTCAAAGGTGACACCTCAGTGACAAACTCCACAGACTTAAGTGACTCCTATGAATTACTTGCTTGTGTACTTAATCAACAGTCATGTCCCGCTGTTTGAAGTTCCATCATCCATAAGTTAACTTGAATTACATAATTGAATCTTTCTTAAACAGCCTCACAGAGGTAGTCATCCCAATTATTTTAAAAAGAAAACTTGTTTGCACCCATGCCTTTCCAAAATCCTCTGCAAGCCCATGTTGAGTAATAATGCATATCAAAATCAGGGTCTAGTCTCACCCTGTCAGGATTCTGCATTGCATAACCACCAGTTCCCTATACATTATCCATTACTGACCAAACATTTAATGTCCCTCCAGTGTCTGCAGAGCTGTGTGCATGTGGGTTAAGAGAAAAGTAAAAAGAACATCTGCAAGAAGCAGAAATCGAGCTGCAGGGTTTTTTTATAAGTAGTAAGAAGCATCGAAGTGAATATGAAACAGAAAAAAACATTTAATGATATCGCTTAACAGCAAAAGGCTCGTATCAGAAAATGATGCAAATTAAATGAAGTGAAACAAGGACTTCAGTCTTGATCTAAGTGAATAAGATAAACTGAAATGAGCTGACGATTATTACATCCCGTAATTATTCAGATATTACACAATGTCTTCTGACAGAGGCTGCTGTAAGACAAATGTCATCTAAATCGGCATATGTAAGAGCAACTTATTGACTACTGTGAAGGAGTATTCAACAGATATTTAAGAAACGTGACCTTCGTGCTTCATTTACATTCATAATTTTACAGTTTGCAGTTCAGAGCAGACAACCAGGTAGCAGAAGGTGTCAGGGAATGGCACATCAGGCCTTTCAGTGGGATCATTTGTCCACTCTTTAAATAACATACAAACAAGAATCAAAACCTACTTGAGTGATTTTTTTAAGTATCTATCCTTTTGAACTTGCTCCAATGAATCAATGAACGGCATTTTAGTAATTGGCATGGAAATGTGATTTTGAAATTGGCGTGTTTACAATGCTTCGGACGAGGGGGAAAGGATTGTTTTCCCCCTCAAAATTCCCCGCCCCTAACTATGATGCGACTGTGATGCTAAGCCGACTGTATCTTAAACCGCCTCAGTGACAGCTACAAGGCACAAATGTGTCAATCAGCAGAGCTGTGCCTCTGATTGGGGGAATTATTGATCTTAATATCTTGTGAACTATTCAGACTGGAGACATTTTTTGAACCAGGCTGTAAACATGTTTAAATTTGCAATTTTTAATTTTTAATTTATTTATTTATTTTTGCTTCATGTGTACGGGATTTTAGGTACCTCTGGAGCCTCAAGTGGATACTCCACAAATTGCAGATTTTAGCAGCTCCACATTCCCTCTTCCTCACATTTTCAGACTGGAGTTTGCTGCTTGGTTCAAATGTTTGTGACATATCTGATGAAGTTTTCAGAAATGATGGAGCCCATAGAATCCAGTTTAAAAGCCGACATGTAAGTTGTAAAGAAGTTAAATCTCTCTACGTAATGTTTTTTTGATGTGACTGATGAGCACTAAATGTTATAATAATGACATGAATCTCTGGTTATGCACTGTTTTGATAATATTAAGAAGACGTCATGTATACCCAAATGAAATGACAGAATGTATTTATGACTGATAAGACTAGCTAGCTAAAAACTCCAATGCACCAGTCAACTAAAAAAACTAACTTTTAACTTACCTAAAGAACTGCAATAGTCCTGTTTCATGGAGTGTTAAGGGCAAATAAAAAGAAGGGGGTTTTCTTTTAATGAGCTTTCTGAATGATGCCTCTGAATCTGCCTCTAAAAACAAACAAAAAAAGGATTTACAAAATCAGACTATTAAAATGCATAGAAACAGCTTAGTCAGACCAAGAATTAACCGAGTATAGCTCAATCAACATGTAGATAATGTGATTGTTATAGGACTCACTGGATTCACTGAACTATGCGTACAGAGGAGTCCATACCAAAACAATGCAAATGTCACACTTTTCAAAATAAAAGCCACACATGTATTGCATGCAATATTTTTTTCCATTTAAATTCTAATTTGTAATTGACTTCATGCGGCCACACAGGGACACCCAAATGGCCGAATGTGGCCCACAGGCTGGATTTGTCCATTTCTGACATAGAAATAGAATAGAAAGAAAGTAAAAGGGACAGGACCTGCCTCTGGGGACCCTGGTGAGTGGGTCAGTGCATGTGTTTCAGCATCTAGGTCTTAAAATAATAAATATTTTTAAAATTTAGCGCTAATTTCAAATGAGACTGGTTTATGGTGGCATTAGCCCCCCTGCTTCTCTGTGGCATGAATAACATCTCATACATGGCAGCATTCCAGCACCAAAGCGGCTTGTCCTCTTTGTGTGAGCTACAGAGCGGCAGCGTGGTGCCCATGAGTGGCACGGCTCAGATAATGACTTATTGATAGAGAGGGATGATGGGTGCCCCATGCATATTAGCATGACGCCAGCTGGTCGCAGCACCGCTGATTCACAACTCAGAGCAATGCTAAAGCTGTTACCTGCACAGGGCCTCTGCATGAGGCCGTTCTGCTGACGGTATATACCTCTGTCTGTACATCTCCACACACACACACACACACACACACACACACACACACACACACACACACACACACACACACACACACACACACACACACACACACATATCAGTAACAAAAATCGACATTCATCTAATGTTTTTGTATTATTGATGCTTTTAATTATGTTCTATTTTGTAATCTATTGATTATTTCATAGATACACAATTTCTACAATAATCACATCTCACTGAGTCTCACATTCTGCAGCATTAAGTTACATTTTGTGATGTTAGACATTGTGTTGGGCTTCTTATTCCCTGTTTTGCACTGACCAAATCTAGCAACCTGCTCCTTCTCTGTCTGTCAACTAAGAATCTGATGTCATGAGGCCCGTATTATCTGTTTTGATTTGTTACGGAGATATAATCATAGTCTAAGTTTATTTAAGTGCATTTGTGTTTACACTTAGATATGGCCTTGAGAAACAATTATCTCTCTCACTTGATGTTAAAAATAATAGAAGCAAAAACTAAACACTGAGCAGAGGAGAGGTCTCATGTTTCCCAGTCGACATCCTTGTACTCAGAGATGAAAAACATTTCTAACAGGGCAGAGAAATAATTCTGGCGTGTCAGAGGAGCTGTGCAGAGGGGAGGGAGGGGAGATGGTTGCTAGATTCCCAGCATGTCCACATATGACAGTCCTTCGCCCAGGGCCGGCCGACGCAGAGACATTGTGCGCCTGTCATAGCTGCCCTTCAACGGCAGATGAAGCTGTCAGCAGGACGATGACTTTATCCTGACAGCCGCTCCGCCCTCTCTCTTCACAGCCGCGCAAATAAATATGTTGGGTCTCAAAGCTGCCAATGCAGACGTTGGACAGTGGGTCAGGGGGCCAAACGCAGAGCAAAAGCATTCCCTTTCCCTCCTAACCTCTCAATGAGCCTGGTCACCTCGCCAGGGCACCCATTCAGTGTGAGCCATCCAAAGGGCCCCGGGGCCCCCTGATCTCACACACAGTGCCTGCTGGGGAGTTTCTGAGAGCCTCCCTCTCCCTCTGACAGCCATCACTCTCTCTCTCTCTCTCTATTTCTCTCTCTCTCTCTCTCTCTCTCTCTCTCTCTCTCTCTCTCTCTCTCTCTCGCTCTCTCTGTCTCTCCCTCTGTGAGAGCCAAAAATATCCTGAGCAGATGAAGCAGGCAGCTCAGCGAACAGTTGAAAGCTTTTCTGACAGAAAGAGATTCAGTCTGATGAGGATGAGCTGACCTCCCCCCACTGACTCAGAGTATTTATTCAGAAAGTTTCTCTGCATGATGAAGTCAACGTTTCATCATCAGAGCAACACGCAGGTGAGAGAGAGAGAGACAGACAGAGAGACAGAGAGAGAGAGAGAGAGAGAGAGAGACAGAGAGAGACAGAGAGAGAGAGAAAGAGAGAGAGACAGAGAGACAGAGAGAGAGAGAGGCTGTGCTGGTGTGTGTTTGGGTGTTTGAATGGAGCTGACAGACCATCTGCAGTGTGAGATCTCCTCTTCCTCCCCCCCATCAACTCAACTTTTTTTTTCTCTTTAGTGAAAACAGAAATCATCACTCTCTCCTCTCAGCTCCACAGTCCATCGTTTCCAAAACTAACTCAGCATCGAACAAACAAGCTGCAGTTTCATTTGAGTCTTACATCAGGGCCTCTAAATGTTATCAAAACAGTGCTTAGCAAGTTATTCCTGTCATGATCATAACATTTGGTGCTCATCATTCACAGTGAAAAAACATCAGAGAGAGAGAGAGATTTAACTTCTGTACAACTGACATATCCTTTTCTGTTTGTGCTCATCATGGACTGTGTTTTACTGATTAATCAATAAAACAATCTCAAAGCCAGAATCAGATTTTGACCAAAGAATTTGGCATTGGTCTCAATAAAGAGAAACAAGAGTATGTATACGCTCGAAACAATGACAGTAAGCTTGAGGACAGAGCTCTTAAAGATTTTTTTGAAATTATAAAAGCAGGGGCAACAGAGAGAGAGAGAGAGGGAGGGAGAGGGAGAGAGAGAGAGACTTGAAAGTACTTTATGAAACGTAGCTGGTGCAGTGTTTACAGTTCTCACTGCTTTATATTTTGAGCAATGAATGATATTTAATCTTTACAAACACAGGATGTACTTTCAAATCAAAACAATTTATAAACCATATGATACAATACCTTTAACCAACTACATATTTATTGTTATTTTATTTCTGTTAGTTATCATGGATGTTATGTTTAGTGGATGTTTTTATGCTGAACTTGAGCTTTGCGGTGTTTCATTTTTCTATTTTGATCACGACGTAGTGAACACTTGAGACCAGTTAAAGGATGACTGCAGGAGACATTTAATGACCAAGCACATGTCAAAGATGCTGACGCCTGTACTCGTTGATTGTTTGGCAGCGCTTGTCTCTGATATATTGATGTGCACATGGTCCAACCATAAATTCAAATAGACCTATCCAGCATTTTTTTTTCATTCATGCAGTCAGATGGGCTGTACACAGAGCAGGTATCTCTTGCAGGTTCAGGATTACCTGTAGATGCGTATTTGTATTTGATCAGAATAGCAAAGCACTCAAAGCTTTTTATGTTTTTACTTATAAGTTATGTAAAACATCATGTATATCATTTCAGAATTATTAACTTCTTCTTTTTGTTGTTGCTTTTTCTGCATTGTCTAAATAAAACCCATTTTGACTAATTGTAGGGTTAAATGTGTTAATCATAATACAATCAAATGAAGATAGCAAAACTGTGAGCCTAAACCTTTGATAAAGTTTCTTGTCTCATTATTGTCGTCATGTTACATCTGCAGATTTAACAAGCATTCTGGTGGAAAACTTTCTGTACATGTCTCATTCTGAGGAGCTGGGGGTAAATATTGTTTTAGTTGATTAAACTGATAGTTTGTCTAAGTCTTTGTAGATACCCGTACACAGCTATTAAATCACACTGAGTATTTGCCAAATTTCTAATTATTTTTTTTTCTAGCACAGAATATAAACCACAATAACAACTCCTCAAATAATCTTATATTAAGATTCAAGCCATCATATATGAGGCCTGTGTTCCTCATGAGGGGTAAAATGGCTGCCAATGCAACAAGCAAAATATGTTTTAACAGGCTGCTTTACACAAGATGTTATAACTCTTATCAGAAACGTGGGGGTAATTTTGCTGTCTGTGCAGGTAGATGTTTCTCTTCCTTACAATCAAGTAGATCCTTATTTTTATCTGTAATATCAAAAGGTGTACAACTGATTCTTGCGCTGAGCACATTAGACACTCATCTGAGTGTTTGGAGTTAATATTATATATTTCATCATATTATATCAGGAGTTGTTGCCTTTTGTAGTTCTTTTTATGTACTGTTACACTGTGCAGTTTCTCACCTCTTTGGTCAGCCCTTGTTGTTTGTGATTCACTTCATGGATCAATCACCAGATTCACGTTTCTGTCTTTAGACGAAACAAGTGAAGCAATCAGTAAATTTCACCATAGACGAGGTTTGACCAACATCTCGATCTAATTTGTGACATTTTACTGAAACACTGTTAGATAGAATTTCCAGTTGAATTATCATTTACTTTCCGCTTCTTGCTTTTCAAATATATTGTGAGGTCATCTCTTAAACCTGTCAGAGAAAATAAAACCATGGTGTGACCATCACTGGGATCCAGAAAACAACTCTGTCTCTCACTTTTTTATCTTTGAACAATAAATACCAAAGTCTTTGACCTTGTTCTTGGTATTATTTAGACAGACATTACACCTGTTTGCTCTGCATTGTGGATTGGCAGGTGTCTGATGTAAAAAAAAATCCTCCTGGCAAAGCAAAAAAAAATACTCATCTGAGGTTTTCTGACATTTTTACAAGATAGACATCTTTCCCCAAACACCACTTCCTTACTTTTTTGTTAAAACCATGTCAGATTTTTTTCTGAGCCTGTTGTTTCCTCTTTAATACATTTTTTTCCCATCTGGCCTTCAAGAAATGTCTTTTCATCAGAGAGTGAGGTATGTGAAGGTCTGATAGACAGAGCGCTGAATAAAAGCGTGTCTCGTCTCAGAGCTGCAAAATATCTTTGGGAGAAATTTTGATTGCTTATGACCTTGATAGGTTTTATTTCACCAAGATTACATTCGCCTTTGTTTGACAGCAGCAACATTGTGAAAATAGTGTCAGACTCAGCCAGTGTGACATGTATCTGTGCTGCAGCTCTGCAGGCAGCACCCAGGCCGTAAAGGGTTAATTAAACACCCTAAGCAAAATTTCATTTCCAGTGTAATTTCTACTATTTTACAGATGTTTTAGAGAGCAAACAATCCTTACTGAGAGATGAAAACAAATCCTGGAACCCACCAATTTAAGTGCAGTACAATTCACTGACTCTGTTATTATATAACAGATTACTGCCTCCGTTATGTAACACGGCTAAATGGAGAGACTTGCTCTGCACGCAACCAAACCCAAAACTGATGCTACTTTGTAGATTAAGAAATGTTTCCTACATTAGTTTTGCAATGTTACAACGTGACTTTGGGCTTTGAATTAAATTTAGCAAATGTACAGTAGCACTTAAAGAGAGATGTAAAGTTCTGATTCAGTTTAAAATAAACAAAACTCAAAAAAAAAAAAAAAACTCCTCTGGTCTTTTTTTTTTTTTTTTTTTTTTTTTACTTTAAATAAACTGTTTTCTTGTTGTCATTTCTTTTCCCAAATAAATGCTGTTGTTTCTTTTCTCACAGGTTCTCAGAAGGAAGTCAAAATAGTGTGATTATTATTTTATTATTATTGTACCTGTTACATATAAGCTCAGTAGAGCTGCGCCACAGTTTCAAATCAGATGCAGATTTACCTTCTTCATTGGTTATCATTAAATTTAACCCTTTGAGGCTGGACTAAACAAAGCCCTGAAAAAGAAGCCGCTAAGCGGACAGTCTCTCAGCTCTGACTTAACACTGTACACACTCCTGTTTACATCAATAACACACATCAGCATGCAGCCCTTTGGAAGTGAAACTTCCTCACAAAACACTGGAGGACTATTTATCCACAAAATGAACTTCCAAGTGCAAAGTTATTCGAATTTGTAATTGCATTTTTTTACTTTCAAAACTTCTTTTAAAAAATCTGCTTCCTTTGTTTGACAGTTTTTGGAAAATTTAATTTTTTTCTGAAGATTTTTGGGGTCATTTTTTGCTTTTATTCGTTAGAACAGCTGAAAAGTGACAGGAAATTTGGGAGCGGAGAGAGGTAGTCAACAAGATGGCATACAGGAAGCCCCCATACAGGTTCAGATCTCTTTCACACAACACAAGATGAGACCAAAGTTCTCAGGAAGTGGTATCACAGGTGGGATCAGATATATCATAAGTGTTTTTTAAAGAAAGCAAAGTTCAAGTTCCAATATCTGACTGACAACAAGCTTTACAGACCATGTTCATACATTCCCAGTCATACATACTTGCCTGGATTCATGGCGAATGAAAATGGATGGGTGCAAATATCCGCCTGATAATGGAGCGCTGTTAACTGTGTGCAAGAATAATTTTTAACAGAGAGAAAACTGAAACCATTGACGTAAAGGTGAAGTGTGTAGAAATGAGAACATTTAGGGATAATGATAGCTGTTTGATTGAAATGCTCCTTTTCACACATCCCTGTAGGTGAAGTGATGGAGGCCCTTAACAACATGGAGCTCCTGTGAAGCATGATAAGTATGATCCTTTCCTTGGCAAGTTTATACCATTAAAGTCCTTATTACTATAAAACATTTGTGCACAAAAAACTCTCTTCTTTGTTTTCCAGCTTGGTGCATTTCACTGAGTTACTCACTAAATAGAAGTTGGAAACGTCATTTGTTTGTCCACTCTGAGTTTCTGTAGAAACATGGAGCTGGCAGCCTCACTGGAAGGAGTCTCTCTATATCTATAGATATAAAAAGTTTAATTTAAGTAATTAAAAAGAAAATCTTTTTTTCTTCAGGTTATTGTACACTAATTTAAGCCTGTAAAGCCTGACCCATCAAAAAACAGCCAGAAAATTTAACTTTTTTGGAACCAAGATGTTTATTAACCCTTTAACAAAATCCTTCAAAAGAAATATTGCTATAACATATTGGGCAGTTTTGGATTAATAATTTAAAGAATTTTTTTTATCAGGATTATGAAAAATAGGTCTTTGAAGCTCATGTATCAAATATGATATGTTTGGTATTATAGGGTTAAACGTAGAAGCCATCCCTTACAGAGTAAATTCACCAGTATCCAGGCTACTTAGCTGCATGTGTCTGTTTTCTGCAGACTTATTACAGGCAAAAGATCACATACTCTACCTCTATCGCATTTCTCTGAGCCAGAGATTAACAGTCCAAAAAGAGAAAATTAAGACAAACTTTTGAATTTAAACTCGAGGTACTCTCTGCCCTGATTCTCTTCTGTCGTGTCTTCTGGATCAGAAAATATACAAACAACTGGTGGTCAGGAGATCAGGAGGTCAAAGGTCACAGCACACAGACAATATTCCTGTGACCCATGAATGATCAGTGATCATTAAGAAGGGTTAAGAGGGAGACCAAAGTCTCTCCATCTTTTTAGGGAACAATGGTACACGACAGGAAACAGCAAACACGGCAGACAAATGTCCTCGAGAGAGGCTCAGTTATCGAAGAATTGACACGCCTCTGTGAGCCGTGTTTTCTTAGATTATTACCCACAAGTGTCTGCATTGTCCCTGCTCAGTCACACCATTAGAACAAATGATCTCCTGTCTTTCTCCATGTTACTGACACTAAACACAAGAAAACATGGTGATAGATTATTTTGTGTTTGGTTTTGACAGTTTTTGATTTAAACTTCAGAGTAAAAGAGGGTTTTCCACTGGCGATGGATGGGCAGAACAGTACAAAAGCAAGAAAACATTTTTAAACCACTTTATTGGTCACTTTCAAGGGTTTAATTTGCACTGCTGTTTAACTGTAAGATCAAACTGGACCAACTTCAGGAAAATAAATGGTCTGGCATTGGACATTCTGTGAATACACCTGTATAAAAGCAACACATTAAAAGTCTTAAATCAGGAAGAAAGTGAGCCTTTTTTTTCTCTCTTGGAGCCCCACAAACTAATTGCTACTTAGATGCCAATTCATGCACCTACATTCTGGGCTTTACGGTACTTTCTTATTCTGCTGATTCATCAAGTGGCTCTAACAAGTCTGTGGGCAGATATTGGTGTGAGCCTTGTTTTATGTTATATGATGATGTTACTATGGGTAAAAGTTTGGACCATGTGGCCAGACTTTGATTCTGAAACATTTTATGACCATCAAAGTTGAAAATGTCCACACACTGCGGTTCTTAAGTCATCATCCAGTCACTTCAAAAGATTTTTCATGCTTTTGCATTATTGTGGACTTGAGTTCCCTGCCAATAACTTGTTTAATATGTATATTTTTGTGGCAGTGTTAGATTTTGTAGTTTTGTGATTTTCTTTTAGATAGTTCTACCATGCATGTGTTAAAACATGACAGAGGAAGACTGAATCAAATCTACCAAATCATACCCAAATTATTTCACCCTCTAAATTACATCCTGCAGAGACAGGTCCCTGTGACTAATGTGTTGTTTCAGTGTAAAGTTCATCAAATGTACTGGCCTCTTTTCTGTGCACAAACATCATTTACTCAGTCCTATGAGAGTCTTTGGTTGGAGCCACGTCTCTAGAAATGATCTGTTCTTCAAAACAACCGTTTGCTGGCAAGAAATAAAAACTGCTACAAAATGTTCCCATGGAATGACCAATCAGAATCAAGTCCCTTAAACAGCCATATAATAATCCTCTTTAACAACCTGCTCACTATACATCATCTCTAACATGTTTTACAATCAGATAGTCAGTCAGAAGGCTGAAGTTAGAACCAGTCTAATTTCTCCAACTACCTCACACTGAGATTTTCTCTGTAAGAGTTTGCATCAGTTGTTTTTTAAGTTTAAGGGAAAAAGTATGTTGACTGAAACTGTATTTAGCAAAACTGACTTGGAAACAGCTTCATCTGCTGTCATGGGCACAAGTAATCGTGAAATTGAGAAACATTTTCTTTTTACCTATTTGATGGTTTGGGGCATTTTTAGGTGGATATTCCTACTCATGTGAGCCTCTGTTATTGTAATTAAACCATGTCAGGAGTTTGTTTTAAAACCACTCCTTGGCCGATCCAAGCTTAGACTCACACAGTGAAAACATAACACTGGAGACGACAAGGCTCAGATTTTCACAGGTCCAGCCTTTACGTTAAGAGACCTCTGCTATAATTCTGAAGTTGCATTTTACCTCATAGTGTAATCATACTTAAACTCTTCATTCAACCAAACAGTACTGGCTTGAAGTATGAATACACATATAGTAACAGAACTTATTTCATTAAATGACTTCAAATCCAACCTGTAACTGTTTTATTTAATTTGTATGTAATTTTAATTGCATTGAAACTGTAGCTGTGACTTATGCTGCCTTTTGGCCAGGATCACTACACTCCCTTGAAATGAGGTTTTTAATCTCAATGGGACATTCCTGGTTAAATAAAGGTTAAATATTTTTTTTAAAAGTTAAATAAAAAAAGAAATTAAATTAAAATTAAATATCTGCAGAGTGTATGTACATTTCAATTTAACCCTTAAAAACCTGTCCTGTCACACCTGCCCTTCGTGCTTTCGCCAACAGTTACAATAACACAAGTTGATAGGACCTCAACATTTTTGCTTGTCTGGGCTACACTTTCATTTTGATGTCTTTCCATACCATTACTATATGAAGTTTCATCATATGTATGTCCTGTATATGCATGTCCTGAGTCCATTCCTCCTCCTCCTCCTCCTCCTCCTCCTCCTCCTCCTCATCTTCTGCTAAATGCTCCATGTCACTTGTGTTTCCATCCAATTCATTTTCAATGGACTTTCTTTTTTATCTCTTCTTCCCCTGGTATTTTTGGTCAATGTAGTGATTATGATTTGTTATTGTAAAAGTTCTCAAAATGCATTCGAAGATGACACGTCATTAATTAAGTTAATTTAATCCTGAAAATAGAGTGTGTTTGTACTTTCACTGTAGATTACATCACAGAAATGTTACATGAATATTCAGGGGGGGAAAAGTGAGTTGAATACATGGAATATGAAATTTAACACCGACATTTTAACACAATTTAACTGAGGAATAAACAATGAATTACTGATGCAGAAAATACTTGTTTTAAAAAATGATTAACAACTTGGATGATATTCTTACTGTAGCTTCTGTAAAGTTAGCAATGGTTTTCCTTAAGAAAAAGTGTGTGGATGATTTCATGAGAGCAGCCATTTTGAAAAGGGCCGAAATACAACTTCAGCTACTGGAGAAATGTTGTCCCATTCTTACTTTATATAGTCAACAGTTTCTTGTTTTTGTTTCAGGATGCCTGTACCTGGATAACAAGCCAAGTGTTCCCTCTCCTTTCTGGAATGATGGAGGCGGTGTCTGTAAATAAACATGTTTTGCTGCAAATTAAAGTTTAGTATTTATTTTCATAAAACAATGAGACATTTTAGCCTCCCCATGTGATACGTTGTAGGTCCTGTATTTCAAATTAAATATAGAAGTTAAATGATTTGCAAACCATCAAAATGTGTTGTAATCAAACATTTTAGGATATCATTTGACACAACATCCAAACTAGGATGGAGTTAGGATTGTAAATAAGCACATGTAATGCAGGTGTAGCCTCTGTTCATTTACCTACAGTGTAATTTTGCAGGCACAGTATGTTTTTCTTTGTGGGCTCTTTTTCTTTTCTTTTTTCTTTTCTTTTCTTGTCTTTTCTTTTCTTTTCTTTTCTAGCTAAAAATTTCTTTAAAAAAAATCTAACAAATCATTTTTCCTGGACTTTGAATTTAATGAAAACACAAATATTAGGCAGCAGAACGAAGTCGGACTTTTTGTCATCACCCCCGCCCATGTGTTCCTGTACTCAGAGCAACTAATTTCATTAGATAATCTGATATTAAATATATCCTTAGAGAAATCACTGTCCCACTTTTATCTCTGGTCTCCTCTGACTTCACCATAATGTCTGATTTAAATGCTGGCATGATTTCATTCACTCCCAGTATGATTTTTCCTTTCAGCCCAGCTGCCTTTTCATTAAAATAGAAAAAAAAAAAAAACTTTTCATAATGGAAGATTTGCATCTTAATAGATCATAGCAACAGAAGAGGCCCTCTTTGCTTCCCAGAGTGAAAAACACCACGGCCAAAAACAAACAAAAAATACTATTTCAGATGTCAGATTAATGCTGTTTCCAGGAAGCTTGTTTCGATTGTGTTGTAAAATCAGATCACTGACAGTGATGTATTAGAGAAGGATTAACATGACTTTCGCCCTGCTTTCTGGGTACAATAAAGCTTTAATCTGAGCTCGGACGAGGAAGCTGGGGCTGCTGCACTTAGCCAATCAGGTGCCTCTGAGTCTGCAATGTGTCCCCGCCCATAATGGAGGCTTCTGTTTTGGTGGTAGTGTTGGTGGTGGTGTTGGTGGTGGTGGTGGTGTAGCGGCTGGGCCTGGCAGCAGACGCAGTGACAGACGCGCCCCTGGGATTCCACCTGTCAGCCACAAACGCACTAATCGACAGGCCTCGTATGAGCTGAACTCTCTGTCGCCTCTCTGTCAAATCTTCATCTTCTCATTCTGCTGACAGATTCCCCTCTCTCCCTACCCCCACCCTCTTTTTTTTTCTTATCCATCCCAAACTCCGCCCATCCATCCACCCGCCTGCATTAAAACACAGCAACATCATCCCAACATGCTGGCTGCTGCACCTAAACCAGACTCATTCTCACTGCTGATAAAAGATAATAAGATTGGTTTATTCTTACTTAAAGGAATAATCCAAAATCTCCTCTGCAGCTTCCTATTAAAACAACCCCCATCCCTCCACCACCTCCTCCTTCTCCTCCCTGCCTTTCAGCTTTAATGTGACGGAGGTGGGCTTTAATGTTCTGGAGTAATTGGGTAGGAGAGGGGGAGACTGTTTGGGAGGAGGAGGAGGAGGAGGAGGAAGGGTCATGGTCAGGTTTCTCATGGAGGTTATTCTGCATCTGTCTCTTAGCAACCACAGGCCACTCTTTGTACAGTCCTTGAGTTGATTGGTGCTTTTTTTTTTTCATACCTCCTTGGTTGCTGAAATGTTTAGTAAAGGGGCTCCTTCCCAGACAGACAGACAGACAGGCAGGCTTCCTCTTATATTCACGCCGCTTTTAAGAATTTGCTTCCACACGCATCAGATGGACTCAGTGAGGTGTGGCACTGACTGTAAACGTGCTTTATTTTCAAAAATGACATGAGAAAAAATGTTAAAATAAACCACAAGATCAACATTGGGATGTAAAGATGTGCTTATTATGCATTTTATTTTGATATATTACATTCAGTCAAGTGACCGTATCATCTTTACTGTTGTCATATCTCCCTCCTCTTCAGCCAGTGTCAGGGAAAGGGCAACATGAGGTCAAAGGTCAGTGAAGGAGCAAGGGGAACCTCTTGATTCACATGTCAGCTGGAAGACAAGAGCTGCGTGGCCTGATGTCGGTCCAACACATGGAGAGGGATTAAAGGGCCAATCTGGGGACAAGAGGGAGAAATAAAGGAAGGAGGAGAGAGAGAGAGAGACCTGGTTCGGTTTCACAGACTACAGAAAAATAGTTAGAAAATCATGATCTTGTGAATACATGATCTAGGCTAATATCATTTCTAACATGGTTAAACTACAAAAACGTATTTAACAACAGTGAGCTTCAGTTATTGATCACCTGTAGAGGATTAAACGGATCTCTTTCTTTGATCTGAAGAGGTATCTCCGTGTTAAACGTGTCCCACTGATACTGCTGTTCAACAGAAAGTGAAACTAGCTTTCAGATGATTTAGCCTGCAGGTCCGTTTAATGGCAGCTTCCAGACAGATGGAGCTTTATTTCAGCGATGAAAGGGCTTTTAATTCTCCTGAACGTACAGTATCTCTCCAGTAACTACAAAGGGGGCTGCAGGCGTGAACTTTAACCCACACAACGAGTCGTGGTATTCAAGTTTAGCGAAAAAAAAAAAAAAAACCTCCCAGTTATTGAGGAAAGAGGATTCAGGTTGTGTAGCTTTGGGTAAGGTAAGTCTTATTATAGGCGTTAAGTTAAGCCAATGTACAGCTGCCCGGGTAGCTTATAGAGCTTTACTGAGAAGACAAAAGTTCAACGCAGCGCCGCTGTATCACGTTTACATCCACCAGAATCATATGAGCAAATAAAAACCCACGTGAGAAAAATAGGCTAAAGTTAAAAAGAAAAAAATAAACGACGCATTTTGAAAATGTAGACTGGTAGCCTTTTTGAACTAAATTAACAGCACCTGAGATTTATTTATAAATAGAAATATTAATAAGAAAAATAACTACAAACATATGAATTAGCATATGAGTCAGGCTTTTTCAGCACGCTCTTTGACTTTTTAAAAAAAAATCATTTTAAACTTAATTGATGTTTTCTCTCTTGAGCTTCCCCACCATGCTTTACGATTACGTTTTGGTTTTTCTTTTTAATACAGTGTGAAAGTGAATGGTAATAATTACTATTGTGTTTTTAAGAATAACTTTTCTTTTTGTATAGGCTGTACGGATGTGCTAACATCGGGTTATTTAAAACAAACAGCGTAAAGATTTTCAAAAGTGTGAGCAAATTAAAAATAATAATAATAATAATTAAAAGAAGCGCAGTTTTACCCTTTAAATGTTTACCGATATAACCTATAGCTTTATTATCATTATAAAGACAAGGCAGGCTGTTAATTTATCGGTTCAATAACTTAAACTTCGTCGTTAAATATTTGAGTATAAAATTAAATACGCACGTCTCTTAAATTATAACCTATCATATTTAATAAGAGTTTCTTCTGGAACAGTCAGTGACTTCCTCTAAATCAGCCGTTAACTTCAGTCAGTTAGATGGTTCCTTTGGCTTGTTAACGGACATGAATCTTTAGATAAAGCATTCACCTCTGCTTCAGCCTTCAGTAGACTTTTTTTTTTGTCAAATGGCACAAAGTAAAGGGGAAAAAAAGAAAAACCAACAAGGTCGCGTCTCATATTGACTGCTGCAAAGAAAAGTGAAGGTGTATTCAGAGTTTTTTTTTCCCCCGGTCCTTTCGAGACTTTAGAACGGACTCTTTGCTCTAAAAACTGTCTGGATTATAGATTTAAAAGCTAAAGGCTACATGTGTTTATTTTATTTCTTTATTTTTCTTTCTATTGCTCTGACGATAGCTCATTGACTGAGGAAATAATAAACTAAATGTTCTCCAGTTTTCATCAGTTAGCCTCAGGCTTGTCTTTGAAAATCCTCTGGATTTTATTGGATATTTTGGCCTCCATGACAGATTTATTATTTTCTGCAATCAAAATAAATAAATGAATGAATAAATAAATACCAAGAACTTATTGAAATCATACTTCAGGGAGGACTGTACAACAATTGTGCTTTGAGGAGGATAATTATCGGTTTGTCAAACGGCTTGCATAGCTTCCTCCAGCACTTATTTCATTACTTAAATAAAATGAAGACGACCTGGAAATTATTTATATTTTTAGTTTAAAATAATTTGAAATTCTTATTTAATTAATAATTCAACTCGACAAAAACCCACACGGCTCCAGTTTTGTCCTTCGCTTACATCCACGGTCAGCACGCGACATTTGAGCACGTGGATCTATCTGCTGTAAAACATGTAATACCGATCTCTGGCTTTTCTTTTTCATCCTAAATATATTTTCTAAACATTTTAGTCCTTCGTTCTTCCCTCAGAACCTTTTGAATCAACAGGGTGTACAATATTTTAATTTAGTAGCCGTAAATCGAAGTAAAGGTTGTCTTTCATGGTAAAATACACAAACCTTTATTAAAATGAGGCAGAAAAATAAAAGTCTGTGCGATAATGTCATAATGAATAATATTATTCTCAAAATATATCCTTCCTTGTCTTGTATGGCTACATTTTAATTTAATGCTTTCCCAGACTTGGTTCTCTTAAATTCAGACCTCACTTGACATAACGGTTATTAATTTTTTAAAAAAGGGGGATTTAAAAAAGTCATTTGATTGGCTGCACGCTTCCAGTGCTGAGAGCTGATTGGCTGGGTAACGACCCTGCTGTTAAATGTCTGATCAGCTTCAGCAGAGACAGAGCTGGTGTCCCTTCTGCTCTGACGGAACATCTCAGCCTGCTGTTCCTCCTCGTCTGCACACTGCAGACTCCTTGGCGTTTTCTTCCACTTGGACCAGTACGTGTGTGGGAAAATGCTGCATTGTTTTACTGTGGCCCTTTGGCCCAGAACACCCAGGGGCCGTGGAGCGCCCAGCTTCATCCTCCTCAGGGTAAACTGTTGTGACAGAGCACTCGGGGGCCCCTCATTAGCTCTCTGTCCACTAAGAAGCAGAGAAGCTGCTTTAATCCTCTGTCCTCCACAATCTGCCAACACAGACACCATTATTATTCCTTTTTCATTCTGCACTCTCATGTCTTATGCAGAGTTTAACCACCTCAGTGATTTAATGCAGTCTCATGGAAAGAGGTGTTAACATGGAGTAAAAATGATTTAAAGTTTGAATTTAAAAAAAATAAAACAATTGAACCTTATGTTAAATAGTTAAATATTTATTTTGCTCTATTTCTTGTCTAAACCCCATGAGAACATCTGACATTGCTTTGTTTGTATTCCCTTTTCCAGTCTTCACATGGGCCTAATAACAACTGAATATCTTCTATATAAAATCAACTGTTCAACCTGCACTATATAATTTTAACAGTGTGCATTTCTGTTTTATGGTTGTTTTTATTATTTCAGTTGCCTCTCCGCCTGTGGAGCTTAAACTGTAACATAACTGCAGAGTAAAGACAACTATTTATCTGCAATAGGTTTTAAATCATACAAATTGGAAAAAAAATGTAAAAAAAAATGCCTGCTTATTATTATTTTTTTTTAATTTGACCTTTATTTTATCAGGTAAAAATATTTGAGTTCTCATTTACAAACATGACCTAGCCTGTTTAAGGTAAAGGGGACAGACTCCACATCATCTGACAGATCCGCTCTGCTAACTTATGGCTAAGTCATGTGCTAGCGCCCAATATATATGTAAACACACACACACACACACACACACACACACACACACACACACACACACACACACACACACTTCTCCTTCTTTCTTGGGTGGTCAGCATGGGTGGAGCGAGGGATCAGTCATAAACAACATCAAATTAAAATGATGGCAAAGTAAACCAAATACACTTTATTTATAAATCTTGAGTTATAATTTAATACGGTACCAATACCAATATGTTAACCAATATGCTTTCACAGTACATCAGAGTGGTTGTCAAAAAGAAGTAATCACAAATACACACACACACACACACACACACACACACACACACACACACACACACACACACACACACACACACACACACGCTTACAGTTCAGCAATACCCTGCAGTGGTCTGTTGTGCCATTAGGCGGCCTGGGCTCATAAATGCATGACTTAAAAGAAATAAATTTGTTACTTGACCTGGCAAGTCGAGTACAGTCCATTTATCGCATTAAGAAAGTGTTCAGAATACATCAGGCCCAGTGCTTAAAAATCTCTGTCAGAGAGTCAGTGGAAAGTGTTTGGTAATGCGTTAATCATTAATCCTGTGAAGTAATGCCATTACTCCTCTCGGTTCAAGTCCCAAAAATGACCAATTTAATTTTAACTCCCCTACAAACACAAATACCAGCTTTACCCACCGCTATCTAACATTCAACCTCTTTCCCTTTATATTTATGCCATTGTTTCCCAGTTTGGATGAGAAGTGAGAGAATTTATTAGGAAAGAAATGTCTGATTTGAGGAGAAATAAACATGGAGTTTCTGATTATTAAATGGAGAAAATGTTAAATAATGACTTTGAAAGGGCAGAAAATAAGCTCTCATCTTCCAAGAAGAACAACAGAGATGTTTCAGGTATTTTTGAAACCAACGTAATCATGTTAACTGTGAAAGGAGAAATGCATTACTTGGCGCCAGCTCACAAGAAGTGCATTATTAACATTTTTATTTCTGCTCTTCTCTTACTCTCTCTTTCTTTCTGCATCCAAACAGAATAAGACTCCTAAGTAACACAGCATTAATCTCACCATTTTGTCTATACACAATTTAGCAAACAGTTTAAAGTCAGATGATGACAGGTGTTGTACGCCTGCGTTAAATCTTTCTGAAACGTTCCTTTAGTCCAAAGTGCTATGTCTGGAAGGTATGAAACAAAACAAAACAAAAAGATGGACACTAGACAATCCCTGCAGTTTTCTCACCAGCCGGGGCAACAATAAGGAAAACATTTAAAAAAGAGGAATCAAAAACATAATTTACAAGCACGATAAGATAAATATACACACAGGGTCCAATAAATATTGTTTGTTATCCCAAAAACCATAGACTGCAAATGGTCACCACACTGCAAAACAAAGTCTGTCAAAAGCAGTCATCTGTCGTCAGGAAATATTGTTTCACTAAGAACAAGAAAACAACTCTGCCAGCGAATTTGAATCTTCATCATCTACAAAAATGGTTGATTCATTACAGGTCCGATAAAGATACCATGCAGAATAAGGCAGATTATCCCTCTGGTACAACAAAACTGGCGGTCATGTAAGAAAAGTATGAGCTTAGATTGTTTTTAATGACAGAACCACTTGTGGGTTTCTCATTCCACTGGCAGTTTTGTTCCCTTGTTTGGATCAACAGAGATTTTACGCAGCACTTGAAATGACTTGATTTGAGGTGTGGTTCCCTCTCCTGACCTTAGCAGCATTGCTGTAGCTTCTTCCTCCTCCTCTACTGAATGGGCATGTAAGGCCAGTTGAAGCTGCTTCCAGACAGCAGCATGTCCCTTATCAGAGTCTCTATAGGGGTCTTCCCCACCAGACGGACGAAGAAAAGCTGCTCTATGACAGAGGAAGAGACGGTGCGGAGGGAAGGCAAGCGGAGCAGCAGCTTCCCGAACCTGTTGGGCTGGTTGGGGTACTGGCTCCTCACGTACTCCTCTAAAGCACACTGAGATTTCTCCTGCAGACCCTCCACGTGGGCCACATCTGACAGACCACAAGCATCTACAAACAGAGAGGGCAGCAGGACAATGAGAAAAGGAAGAAGAAGGAGCGTTCAAGAGCAGCGAGTCAAGTTAGCATAAAGTAAGAAGTACTCAAATGTTGCAGATCTCCAACTGACTGAGAGTGTTAGCACAGAACGGTGTTAGCACACTGTGGCAACGGCACAAATCATAGCTTTGCTCAGTGTTGTATAAATTTCGGTTAACAGATTATTTAGAGAAAAAAGGAAATAAAACACCAGAAACCCAAACCAGTTCTGTGTGGAGAGAAAGATGATTGATTTTACTCTCTAAGGGACTGTTCGTATTTTGAAGCCGCTGACTGAGGAATGAACACAGCTGCAGACCACTGAGCTTTTTTTGAACTGGCTTTAGGTGGTGTACTATTTCATAATAAGTAAATGTGTGTAAGCTGTGTGCTGTAACAGGACAGCAACAGTAAAGTTTCACAAATAAATAAATAAATAAATTTTAAAAAGCTGACTTGGTTGGTCTGTTGTGGTCAGGCAGTGAAGTACAACACTCCTGCACTGCAAATGAAAACCTAAAATGTTAAATATCATTAAACAAGTAAAAGCACTAAATCAGAGTTAGTTTTGTAGTAAAACAGTGTAAAGAGCACAAGTCTCCCTATATTTTCCCGAACCCTAACCCCGTCTTAAAGCACCAGTGACCCGATGTGGTGCTTCTGTTTAGAGTACAAACTGGTGTTCAGAACAATTAAAAGGAAACAGTAATGATGCTTGAGTGCACATGCAGAGCGTGGACTGCTTGTTTACACACAGTGTGTGTAGTATTCAGCAGAACCCTGTGTTTGCACTGTAACATGGCAGGCTGCATGGCAGCAGGGGTTAAAGTAAGGTCTCTCTGTCCCAGTTAAACGGCACGTGCTCAGATGTGCTAGTGAGGACTAAAATAGACATGGACAGAGAGCTTTTTTCACATTTTACTCTTCTGCTGCTCGTCCTTTTGATTCTGTTCAACATCTTCCTGTCAAATATTCTGACTTCAATCTTAAGACTGAGATAAAAGCATTGACTGAACAGTGTGGACTCTCTGTTTTATTGCAGTAAATAAAAAAGCTGGGAGCCAATATTTAAAAGTGTAAAAGGTTTAAAAACTTCAAACAAATAAAATGTTAATTTCTATTAATATATCTCTAATTCACATTTTAATTTCCCAACAAACAGCCAGGATTATTTCTTTATAAAAAATACATTTTAAGTATTTGGTGAATAAATAATAATAATAATAATAATAATAATAATAATAATAATAATAATAATAATAATAATTTAGTGTCATGTATTCTTTTATTTGTATGGTTATAAAAAGAGGTAATGAATGATAACATTAAGTGAATGTTTTAAATAAGCTAAAGTAACATGCATGAAGCTACCACTTTAAGTACTACAGACACTTCTCTTCCTTGAATTAATTTTTGATTTTGGTTGTCACTAACCGTTTGTAGTACTCTGACACAAACTCACTCTGCTTTTACATGCCATTAAATACCAATAAACTGGAAAAAAAAAAAAAAAAAAAAAAAAAAAAAAAAAAGGAAACGTTTTTTGTGGATACCAGACAATAACAAAATGAGCACTGTAGCTGAAGCGTAGCTAACACGAACAACAGCAATAATTACATTTTTTTTTTAAATAACTGCATATCTAAGGTTTCATATAATGTGATTGAGACTTTTAAAGAAAAAATAATACTCTTTATCTCATTTCTTGCATTTATTTAGAATCCTTAATTATAAATTAATTTATATTTCTAAGTAGAAACCGTATAATTGAACCCTTTAACAATATTAAATATTAATATTTTTTCAGTAATTTATTTTACATCTTGAAGTGTATTTCATGAAAATCTGCTAATGTCAGTAATTCTCTGACCTTAAAAAAAAGTCTATATATATTTAGTATAACTATGACGGTTTCAACTGGTAGCAAGTGTCTGTCTTTAGAACTGATCAGGCCGTCATCTTTAGTAACGAAATATTCGTTTTGTGGTATTACTATTGGATGTTATTTCAGCGAGTACAATAAGACGGCCATTTGTGAAAAGGACCGTCTGTAATGGGAAATCAAAATGGTGTCTGTTCATCCATCTTTAATATTCCACGATGATCGCCTACATGACACTGGTGTTTCCTTTATGATTTTTTGGGGTCAGGTTGACGTGTAGTGTTTGTATGCCTTTTCATTGACTGTATATTTACTTCATCTCATTACTTTGTGTACTCCTCGCTTTGCCACCACCTCATGAATGTTAGCAGGCCTGCATTGAAGTGACTTTTTATTATTATTATTTTACCTGTGGTGAATAGCACGATGGCTTTTATGCAGCTGTACTCTGCTGAGTCCACGTGCAGCACCTTCAGTTTCTCCACCTGTTCCTGGAAGACACGGATGTGGTCCATGAAGGCCACGACCCGGTCCGCGGACATCGGGGAGGCGTGCAGGCCTGCGGCGGCCAGCAGCGGGGCGACGTGCACCGGCATGGAGCACTGCGCCGCGTTCAAGACGAACAGTTCGCTCCAGGTGAGGCGAAGCAGAGCCACCTGATCCGTCACCTGCAGGTCCGGGAAGAACGGGATGTTGCGGGCCCACTCCACAGCACTGAAGAGCATCCGGGCAGCCAGCTCACAGATGTTCTCTATGCCCATGATGTTGTTGCTCTGAAGGCACTGGGAGCCGAACCGGGAGGTTGGGTAGGGCTCGGCCCTCAGCAGGAGAGAGATGTATCCTGACAGGTAGGAGTGACACTGCAGAGGGTCTCCGTTCGTCAGCGCGAACTGGCCGTGATAGGACTGCGTAGGAAGCCTGCCTCTCTGGACAGCTGCAACAAAAACACATGACAAATGTCACTTCCAGCTGGAAGGCGAAATTTACCACACATGACATTTAGAGATAAAAAAAAATAATAATAAATAAATAAATAAATAAAACACTTTGAGGCAGGAGACGGATTTCATGACAACAAATGTGTCAATTAAACCAATATAACGTACGACACACACCCTCTCTCTCACACACAAAGCCTGGTGAAGCCTTGTATCCGTGAGAGGTCAGATCTATAGAAGAGGCATGGTAAACTGTTTCAGACAAGTCTTGGAAAGAAAAGGCACTTGTTGGTGATTCCTGGACAAGACTTGCGGTTGACGAAGGATGAGAAACGTATGGGTACACACAGAAGTATTAACTGAATTATTAATTCTAAATAAGGGTCAAACTCGTTCTCTCGGATGGGTAAACTTTGGTTGTAACCCGCTCTGATAATAGCCTCCTAAACTTCTGTTTTGTTTTATTTATCTTCTTATTTTAAGATAATTTCTTTTCCAACTTAAGTTATTTTTTAGCTGCTACAAGCTGCTACAATTTTTGGGGTGAGCTGGCTAAAACAGGCTACGTTGGGCCTGTACGATCCGCATGCATAATGAATACACGCATACACACGCTCATACACACAGACAGACAGTGCACGCATATTCTACCAAAAGCGCCACGCACTTGAAGTATACATTTTACAGCAAAACAAAATCGAAATTGAACCAAAATTTAGCGAAAAATAATAATTTGCTTGAATTTGAACACGTGACATTTAAAGCGCCTGCAGGCTGTTTCAGACAGCAGCCATGAAGCCATCTAATAGCAACAACAATACACTCCACATGCTACATGATGCTAGCTGGAGCATTCTAATCTGAGAAATATTACAGGCGAGACACAGTTACGGTGTAAAGAGTGGACGAGACAAATGTTCACGGGCGGAAGAAAATAAATCTGCACAAGTCACGGACTAGACAAAGGCAACACATCCTTCTGCATGAAGAAATTACATTAGCTTAAAAATGTAGCATGCACAAAATATAAAGCAGTTTAAGAGTTAGTCATGGCGTCAAGGGAGAATAAACAAAGCGCAAACTGAATGTGTCCTAAGTTTTAGATTCCAGCCCCGATAGACCCGATAGCAACAACAAAAGGACGCCAGCTCGTACCTTCCCTCCTCATGCCGACTTTTAGGCATTTCTTGAGGCGACAGTACTGGCACTGGTTGCGGTGGTGCTGGTCCACGGGACAGTTCCTGTTGGCCCTGCAGGTGTAGCTCAGGTTCCTCCTAACGCTGCGTTTGAAGAAGCTCTTACATCCCTCACATGTGAACTGTCCGTAGTGCTTCCCGCTTGATTTGTCCCCACAAACGATGCACTCGATCTGCTGGCTCTGGTGTTTGTCCATGGACGAGGAGGATGAGGAGGAAGAGGAGGTGTTGTTATTGTTGGTAGTGGTGGTGTTCGCGGTGGTGCTGCTCGACGGATTGGGTGGCGGTGCGCCCTGAGGTGCAGCTGCAGCAGCCGGCGGTATTTCCAGAGAGGGCGCCGGGTTCATGTGTCCTGTCAGCTCCACTGGCAGCGACAGAGGGGCAACCTGGGACACCGGGGAGGAGAGGGTCCCCTGGGCGTCCCCGACACCCTCGGTGTTTCTCCACGCCACCATCGCCATATCGACCGTCTCCAGAAGTTTGCGCGCCGAACTTTCCTCTTTTTACGCGATAATTAACGCACACAATTTTTTTCTGGATAGATTATATGTACGCTATCAAAGAAACTGCGGCATTGTTTGACAATATTAAAACAAGTAACGCCTCACAGTATGCATATATCGCTCATAAGATAACGGTGATATAATTATAACGCGCGACTTCACAAGTAAAGAAAGGGCAGTCACCCAGAAACAGGTTCAGCGCGGCGGAAATCCAAAAGAAAGCTTCATTCAGAGCGAGATAATTCACTATAACATCCACAGAGGAAACATAAAGACACACAACACCGAGCCAACATCCACGGAGGGAAGCAATGTTATCCCAAAGAAAAAATCAAACAATCTGATCCTCTGTGTCCCCTGTATCCTGCCTCAAACAGGACAGCACGCGAGCAGACGCTTCTTGAGAGACCAGGCTTTCCAGACGCTCCCTGCTCTCCCGATCACTCGGAAGTTACATTAAAAAGACAACGAAAGGATAGGGGGTGATGGACGATGATTTTGATGATGCTTTGCTCCGGGACGGAGGAGGAGAGTGGTGCGTCCAAACGTCACTGGCTGTGACTCGGTGACGCATTTGTTTGGGGCGTGGTTAACGCGCGCGGGGAAGCTGGTCTGAGAGCAGCGTGGGGCCCCATTTGGATTTCTGTTGGTACACACACAGCCGTGTGTGGTGTGAGTGCTCACCTCCCCTAATCTTTTCTGCTCGTCTTCTGTGTTCGACCATGTGCGTGTCTCTGTGGGCATGTGCGCGTGCGTTAATCAGACTTCAGTATTTTAGGTGACTGTATCAGGCAGACTGACGTAGCCTACTGTACATCCGCTGAAAAAAATCACGAAGAAAAAAAAAAAAAAAAAAAAAAAAAAAAAAAAAAAGAATTCAGCTCAGCCAACGGATCTCTTATCAGGTATGTGTCAGGAGTAGCCAGATTCCTTCTGCAGTAATTTGATGCCACCTAGTGTCTTCACTAAATTACACAAAATAATTCCAGGATTTCAAATATACAAAGCTCCAGGATAAATGGAGGATGTATATATATATATATATATATATATATATATATATATATATATATATATATATATATATATATATATATATATATATATATATATACTTCAGTTAAAGAAAAATACTTGGAATTTATTTGATGCTGCTCTTTTTATTGTAAAACAAAAAACATAATCTGATTTAGTTTTCATTCCTGTCTCTGCTTATAATCATTGTTTATATTGACCGAGCTGACCAAACCAAAAGACCAAAATTTCATGCCAAGGCTGAATTAAAGTTAAAGTCCTCGGCTGCTCTTGTCCAGCCCTGTGCTAACAATGTAGATGTGCTTAAAATTGATCTTACTCTTCATCTAATTTCCACCATGTCTGATTAAAAATACTGTTTTCATTCATTCACTAAACTCCTGGACATTTCTGGAATGTACTGAAATAAGCTGCATATGTGAACGCAAACAGCCAGAGTTTTTGCCTTTAACCAGCCCTTCAGTAATATTCTTTTGGAGAAATTAGGGTGAGTTGATGTGTGGACACAGCAGGTAAAGGTTAGAAAAATTCACCACAAACAGTAAAGAGGTGACAGCACTTATATTATGCACCAGTGTGTGTAGCCCACATGGTTTTCATGCACATAATGAAGCTGATGCATATTGTTTGCTGCTCCCTAGGGTCTTCTTTCCATTTATTTTTCACACTGTGAATATGACCCATGACACATCAAAGTGATATAAAGGCAGAAAAAACTTGTCATCAGACTCTGATGACTTCCCTTTGCTGTCTCGTTCTGCAAAAAAACTATTTCAGGGGAAATAAAACTCACAGTATAGGAGAAAGGGACACATGAGGGATCATGTATAGTGAGTGGGTGGGTTGTGCAAAACAGGATGAGATGACACCTCTCTTGTCTCTCTAACCATGTTGTGTTTCTGCTTTGTATAACTGCCCACTCACTATACATGATCCCATTTTTAATCCAGCTACCAACTGAGGATACAAACAATTTGACACCAAGTACTAAGGTAAACAACATTTAATTGATTTACAAAAAGATTATTATTACTAGAACAATATCGCCCAGATTCAGCTGTTAGTACTGTCACAGCAAGGTGAATTGTTAATACATTCAGCATTGTCTTTCATATTCAAGTCTTCACACAAACCACTTGTGCTGTTATTAATCACACTGCAGTCAATGTTAGCATTTCTCTGATAACAGCAGCACCTTTATAAGGCTTTCTCTTTTATAACTTTTCTCTTGGTATTTTCTTCCTATTCGACCAGTCCTGTAACAACTAAAACTGTTGCATTTTGTAGGTGCTCCATTCTGTTTTCCTAAACTTGTTTAAATTCTTATTTCTGCATAGTTCCACCTCATATTTTCTTCTTTTCTTGAGTGATGACCCAATTTTTAGGTATGCTTTCAATTGTCTTAAGATTATTATTATTAACATTATCCTTTACATTGTTTATTTGAGGCTATCAAAAACAGATGTTTCAGGAGTACTGTCAACAGGAAAAGGTGAAATCACACTCACCAGATATGCTTTACAACCCTCTGTGGGTTGATCTGAGATGATTAATCCTGAAAATTTTCAGATCTGTTCAGGAGTGCGGATTTGAAAAGAGTCGTGCTGATTTTTGATAATGTAGACAGAAGTCTATAACCTACCCACATTTTTTTTTCATGTGCATGCACTGAGGTCATTTGTGAAGCGTTTCCCTGTTTGGCCCAACAGACTGTGCAACCTTTAACTTCTGCAGCGGCCGTGTCATTTATTTTAGTCTATTTTCTAGATTCAGAGATAAAGCTGTCTCACTGTTTGTGGAGGCTTTTGGTAGTAACATAGGACCTTAAAATAAAATCTCTGCATGGCCATTTCTCTGTTGACTCATGCTCCTTGAGTCCTGAAGCTGAGTGCCATCATGTTCCCCCAGGCGGCCAGCTCTGCAGTCATTCAGCAACTGCTCACACACTAAACAAGCTCTGGCCTGTCTCTGACAAAACACACGGCTGATGTCCAAGACCAATCAACAGTGGAAGGTCAAGGCTAAAGTGTTTACTACACTGTGGGGGATGATGCGTTCCTCTACAGTTTAAGTCACTGAACCCTCCCTTCCTCGGTCTATCTAGTGACAAGTCCTGTTAGCATTAATCACAGATTTAGGAGTTTAAGGATGATAATTCCCTCTGTTTCTGGTGATCTGCTGCCCTTTAAGACTTATCACATGTGGGGAGCTGAAATCTAGCTAATTGAAGACAAAGTGAGAGAGTACGGCCAGGCGAGTCCTGCTGTGTGCGCAAAGCAGCAGGAAACGACTGTTTACAGCTCAGTGGGAGGCGTGCAGCCCTGCGAGGTGGCTCCGTAAATATATATTGTTGAATCACAGCTCCCTACTAAGCTCTTTACCCTCTGAACAACAAGTGGCACCATATGGTTATCTGTTCAATCCGTGCAGTGTTTAATACGTGGACAGATGCTGAACAGGTCCTCTAGAGGTGACAGGTTTGGAGTGATGACAGCCGTTACCATCGTCCACTGACGGGACCCTTGAGGGGTCAAACTCACACAAACACAGAGGAGGGTCCAAAAAACTGAAAAACTACTGATAGAAATGTCTCTGCTTGGGAACTCTTTGTGACCCCAAAAAACAACTGGCAGATCTTTGGAGATGAAATTCCCCAGAGTTAACATTTTACTGTGTTTTCAGAGCTGTATATCTCATAAACCTCCAGGCCAGCGCAGTAGTATTCTGATCCATCGAAGTAAATGGGTGTAGTGTAAGCTCATTATGTCAATGAGATTATCAACGGTGATCTAAAAGTATACTACAGCCTGTCTCATACCCTCCGGCGGACTCTTCCAGTAAATTATTGGCAGACTGAGAGCTTCGGTGAACGTGCAGATCAAGGAATGTCATGACACCAACCTGCAGACTACAATTAAGTGAAGGCTAAACAAACAACAACATATGCGTGACATGTATGTGAAATAGTTGCAACTCATAATGTTTGTTGGTTATGTGTTAATATGTTCTGTTGTACAGGATGAAATGAATAAGCAGAAGAAACCAACATAAACAAAACTAAAATGTGGTAAATGTGGCAGAGACATAACTACACTTGTTTATCTTAAGTCCTTAGTTGTCCTCTGCACATCAGTATCTTTCCCAATGTGGACAGAGATTCAGTTTTTATGTACATTTACTTTGTCTAAGCGCCTTTCTTGATAAAACACAAATGGTTCATAATATAACGTCCAATCTTTTGTTTATTAGCACTGATTGATTTAGGTAGCAGTTGTTGGACACAAAAGTGTTTGTGTTCCTCTTTTAAAAGTAGATCTGCAAGATCCATTGGCATTCTGCTAGCTGTAGTTTCATGTGACTTTAAATGCATGCTGGGAAACTAGCCAGGTTTCCCAGCATGCAGCTGGGTGTGTGATGCACTGTCACGCACACGACCAAACAAGAACTGACAGAGAGACAACCACATGCTTACATATGATGGGGCCCCATGCAACTGACTGTGCAGAGCCAGAGGGCTGTAATCCCCTTCAAAACAGGGCGAGAAACCACAAACCTGTTTTGAGTAATCATATCAAGTAATATGCAACAAAATATCTAAAGAATTCCTCAACACCCAAATATAATTTCAGATTTTTTATTTTATGATGGAAAACTTAATAATGGGTAACGTTCTTTCCTTATTTAAGCTCATTTCCTTATGTTTATCTAAAAATTTTGATCATCTATTAATAAATGATTGAACAAAATGATGGATTTTTGGATTTTACTAAATTCATTCAGTTTTCTGTTGACTTGTTTTAAAGTCCAGACAACAGAAAAAAATTTAAAAGTGCATTTCATGTTTGTTTGCTCCTGCAAAGATCTACGTGGTCCTTTTTAAACATTCACAGTAAAACTATAATCAATCAGATTATGTTTTTTTTTTCTCCAGAGTGATGTTGATGTTAAACAAGGTTATTGTGAGTTGATGTAAAAGATGCTTCTCAGTAAGCAGAGCAGGCAGATCGTCTCTTTGCTGTTAACCTTGGCAGCCTTTGAAACAAAGCTGGGATCTCTTAGGCAGCTAAGAAGGGTCAAATCCCGGGCAGGGAGCAACAATAACTTGTCAGTTAGATTAGCGCACCTGAGCCCCAGCTTCACCTGTGACCACTGCACCACCTCTTAGCTGTCATTAACACCAGACTGCTGACCTCTAACCCCTTCAGAGTTGTCACAGAGGTCAGCATGAGGAGGATTTCATGCATGAAAGACACATTTCGCTACAGGTCAGCGTGCAATGATAACGCGGCACCAGCCGTCCCCACTTTGTGAACAGAGCCATCATGGTGAAGTCTAAGCATCCTCATTGGGAGTGGTGCAGAGCACTACTTAACCTTTGACCTCTCTCAGACTTAAACTCAATATCTGGCATTAGATTTACCCACATACTGTGGAAATGATCAATCAAATAAAGCCAAACTGTGAATGCAGAACAGCATCTTTAGTGTCCGCTCCATGTTGTGGACATTTCAGTGTGTTCTGTTATGAACCAGCAAACTGTGCTGGCGCTTTGATGAACACATCAGCCTCAAATGAAGTGAAATGTGCTTTGAATCATCCCTGCTGCTATTCTTGAACATTTTCTTCTTGTGTGACTTTGTATAAATTTCTCTCAGAAACTTAAAGGTTCAGTAAGCAGAAATGGGAACATTTAGATATACCTAGTGGTCAGATTCTGGACTGAAACTCTCCCTGCTCACCCTTTTTGTCTGTATTGCTACGGTGGCCTTTGAGGAGAGGAAGCTCCTGTGATGCCAAAGAAGTAGGATGAGAAGAATCAACCATTTGTTAAGTTTTTACCAACAACAAAAGTCTATCAATACAAATTTGTTGCACCCAAAAACTACTGTCACTCACAAAAAATAAAAACACATAAAAATGACTGCAAAGAAACGCTAAATCTTACAGGTGAAGGGCTGGTTTGCTATTGGTGATAAGAGGCATAAATATAAATTAAACTTGCTCTAATTTTGTCTTTGCTAACATTTGTTTACACTGCAAAAACAGTGTTTTATGTCTGCTTTTTTTTCCTCAACGCTTTCCTCAAACAATTTATCATTCTGAGTCTGTTGTTACACAAAATGATTATTAAAATGAGTCTGCTTTAAAGATGGCTAACATTAGCTTAAATTACTAGAGATGTGTACAAACTGAGGCTTAGCTAGAGCTGGGGTGTACAAACTTTTTTCCATAGAGTTAAATTTGATTTTTTTTAACCAAAGGCCAGCAGCTCTTACTGCCATTTGTTAACTCTGAAAGGATCATATGAATGCTGTATTTGAAAACTATTTCTTTTAGTGATTTCTGTAAAAGTCACTATGTCATCAGTTACTAGATGTCATCAGACATACTTGTGCCATCCTCACAGACTGATGAAAGCTCATCTGTCTCTTAATCGTCTCTTGATAAGTGGTCAATTATCTGCAGTGTTACATGCTGTGTAAAAACCAGGAACTTGACTTTATCAGGGTTGTTTTTCTTGATGTTTTCAAGACTGTTTTGACCTGCAAACATTTCTAGCCCTTATCCTGCATTTTGAACACTTTTATGCACCAATTTCTCCTTTCCTGCACCATTTTATAGCTTTGATCTGTTGTTGTGTCCTATCATGTTTTTTGAACTCTCACATTTTCACATCATGATAAATACATTAATTTAAACATGTCAGCTGTGAGGGGGGGGGGGGGGGGGTAAACGCATTGCTGAGGAGATGCTACATTCAAATTCATGCTAGTTTTCCATAACTATACCATGCCTTTAATGCATTGTAAGATGAAAGCTGGGGGCCATATGATAATGGACCTTGGGTCACAATTGGGCACTGTGCCTGACTTTGGACATGTCTACCTTAAAGTGTTTACTTCAAAAGATATCAGTATATATCAGTCACGATGAAACTTTTTCAGCAGTTTGTCCTCAAAGGTGCATTTACGGGACCTGTCCTGACCTGTCCTGGTTTTAGTCACTGGAAATGCTACAAAATGCCTGCCGTACAGAGACGAACCGAACGCTTGGTGGGAACGGGGCTTTACACTTGGGCATTTTCTGTCTGAGAGCGCAACACAGGCAGTCAGAGCATGTTTTCTGTATAGATCTGAGAGAAGGAGCAGCCTGGGTCTTTCGCGTCATGACACATGCAGCGTGCATACTCATCTTGGCATGGAAGTACATCAGAATAATTCCTGTGACCCAGTACAACACTTCATTATAAATATTAATAGTCTGCTGAACAAGATGAGCAAAACCCAGAAATTTTAGGGAATTTCAAAAAATCCTCCCGGACATGATGTAACCAAAAACGAGGACATGTCTGGGCAAAAAGGGATGGTTGGTCGCCCTACAATATACTCGTAAAACTCACAAGACATATTAGACACCAAATTTGATGCTAGTTTGTAATTCAAATGATTAGCTGTAGTGTAGTAATGAAACATGTTTGTATTTTTGTTTAAAATGTGCTTTAAGGGTTGCTGTTTGCCAATGCAGGGGTTTAAGCATGCCTCATACTGAGGCTATTGTTCACATTGCAGTCGTTGGTTTGACTCCCACCCCCAACCATTTGCTACATTTCACTCTGTATTCCTTATTTTCATCTGTTTATCCAATAAAGGCAAGAAATGCCCAAATATCTAAATTTTTAAAAAAAAGGTTGTTATAGGCAGGAGTGTTGTATGGCAGAGAAAGTCAGGAGGAATCCCAGGGCGCAATACTGACAGAGGCCTAAAAAATTAAACATCAGGGGTAGTGAAGTGTTGGGGCCCATTGTATTTCTTTTTTTTTTTTAATGGGGCCCTAAATCCATGGCGCCACCTTGTTAAAAGGTGTCATTTTCTTTCGTTCTCTTTTTAAATGTATTTTTCTGCATTTTGCCTTTATTGGACAGGACAGCTAAAGAGAGACAGGAATGTGAGAAGTGGTGAGTGTGGGAAGACAAGCAGCAAAGGGTCGTGGCTGCAAGTTGAACCCATAACAGCTGCAACAGGGACTGCAGCCTGTATTTTAGGACATTTTGGTGTCCCAGTAGTTTTTGTATGTGACTCCCCTTCTTTTTCTCGATGACTTACACTTCTGTTTGAATCTAAGGGTAGACTATATGCCTGTATGTTTCTTCTAAGCTACCTGTTATTTTTTCGGAAGTGTTTTTCTTTTCGTTGTCTCCTCTGGCAGTGAAACCGCCAAACGTAAAGCTGTGAGGATTTTGTGCTTCCAGTAAGTTTCCTCGTCCTTGATCTGTTGATTGGTTAGCGTCTGTAGCGAGGTGATGCTAGGACGTTGTGATGTACTGGGTGTTACATTGGTTCAGATGGCGGTGTAAAGGCCAGGAGGGACGCAGACATTAGCGGCTTATCCAAATGACAGAGAAACTCAAAAACACCGGTCTTTCCTGGCGCATTTCAAGGTCAGGCGGCACAAATGATTGCCATTCAGAGCAACTGTTGCCATACCTCTGTCTGTGTATAGCTTTCAAAGATGGAGGGAGGCAGATTGCATGAGTAGTTCTGGAAAGTTAAATGATAGAAAGATGACATCTTGCATCCACTTTGTAGCACTGAATCATGTTTATTTTCACAAACAGTAACATCAAAAGACCCTCCCCTCACTTTTGTGCCAAACGACCAAATGCCATTCAAAGAAAACACTTCTTTTGTCTTTTTCCGACACATTCCCTCATCCTGAGAACACTGCCCTGTTTTTTGATTGATCGTGTATTTGTTTCTATTCATAGAGGCCAGATTCATCAATCCAATTTGTCAAGGTGCCGGTGTGCTGAGTTAATGATGTGCAGGAAAAGGAGGACTGTTTAGACTCATCTGAGGTTTCTTTTCCTCACCTCGGCTCCAAACGAGCAGCCGAAGCTTCACCAGGCTGCAGGATCTGCTTGGCACCATGCGTAATTAGTGTGATGAATGCTTTAGTGGGACAAATAGTGGCAGTCCCCTGTCTCTCGCTCATGGTGTGGCTGTGCTGTGCAGGCTTCGAGTCTATGGCTTATCAGGGTAATGGATGATTCTGTAACAGGACAATCCCTCAAACAACAGTGCCTCTACTGAGCGGAAACGCAGTCATACAGGCTTTGTCTTTCCCTTTCTAAAATTCTTTCTTCTTTTCCTGAAAGCATCTTTCAAGAGATTATTTAAAGGCTTACTGACAGCTAAAAACAGTATTGTAATCCATAAAGCTTTGCGATAGAAGTAAAGGTATGAGATGATGTTTTTCTATAAGGTTTTCCCACACAGCCTCTCAGGATTTCTCATATGGGTATGCAAACATCTTTACACTATCTCTCTGAGGGATTCTTCTCCTTGTAGAGTCGTCGCTGCTGAAATGATGGATCACATTATTAGATTAGAGGAGAGCAAGGACGGCCAGTGACTGGATTTGCAATTCACGCAGCCTCTTTGTAGACAGACCTCTTCTGCATGGAGGGGATAATTGGGCCTTTGTCACTGAGTCAGAGATTGTTTTTTTTAACAATGTAGAGAACCTTGCAATAAATCAGGTCAGCTGTCAGATCCATGTCACCAGATGAGGAATTAGTCAAATATGCAGAATAATCCTTTTACATACAATGTAAAGAGGAATTCATCATCATTTATTTGAAGTCCAGATATGTCTAATTTTTTCTACAAACGAAGGGCATATGGTGATTTGGTCTGCTGGATGAGCCTCAGGGTAAAGCAGCCATGAAGGTCTGGCTCTTTGTGCTGTCATTTCAGCACCAGCTAATAGCCTGTGCTTACTCTATGCCGTGACTTTCAACCCACAGTGACAGTGAATCATACACGGCACATAAGGCTGAATTCTCCGCCATGTCATCCGTGTAGCGGAAGCTGAATAGGTTGACTGCCACAGACAGGTAATCCATAGCTGTATCAGTATAAAAAAACACAAGTTCAGTGAATTGTTTCGATAGCAGGCAGACCCAGGGCTAACAGAGCGTGAAAGACAGGCAAGGTCGTGGAAAGGTTATTTCTGGGTCCAGGAGGTGAGACTTTGGGGATGCGGACACGTCAGTCCAGCAGAGTCCTCAGGTCAATGTGAAGACAAGTGGAAGACACATTTCTCTGTCAGCACGCAGAGAGCCCGCGCGGGTTCAGGCTTTTGTCGTGAAGTCCCAAGTCATTGAGTCAATAGCCAAGGAACATGACACAACCTCTCAGAGTCACTCGGCATCAAGCGGAACAGGGAATGGCATGCTTTCCATTTCACTGCACCATGGCCCCACCGAGACCCCGTCTGCACTCGAGAAACAGGAGAGCTCTCAGGACCCGGCTCTCGCTTAAAACGCAACGCGGCAGCCTGGCCTTGGACATATACATGGCTCCCTCAGAGCAGTCAAACAAGGTGATCCACCGGTCAATCCATAACCCCAACTATTATCTCCTCCGGCTGTTGTAACGCGGCGGGCAGAGGGCGGGGGATAACCACGAGGCCGGGATGACAGGAAATTAGATCATGGCAAAGCACAAGCCCATTTCGATTAAACTGATGTCAGGATTTATCTTCTTCTGTCAGTGAGCTTAGATCAGGGAGAGAAAAAGTGACCTTTCACTTTATCTGGCCAAACAAGGTCCTTCATCATCAGCATGGCTCTGCTTGTCAGATATACAGTACATCACACAGAGGGGCATAAAAATTATCTTTTCACAAATTAAGTTTCGCAGAGCCTTTACCTGACCATCATCACATACATTTATTGTCATACAGCCAATGCGTCAATGACCCCATGTCACAGCCTTCCCACAGTATGCATGGTACACTGGTGAATTCTAGAAAGCAGAGATCTAAAAACTCTGTGTAAATGTATCCTCATTTAGATAGATTAACCTCTGGTTCGTGTCCTGACCTCTCAAGCTTATTACGTAGCCTGTTATGGGGTCTCAATCCCTATGTTGAGAACCACTCATCAGTTGGATTAGATACAATAATTAAATTAATTTTATGGGGATGTGTTTCACAAACTTTTGGCTCAACGATTTTAAGAGTAGTTGTTCTTCTGGTGGGCTATACAACATTTCATCAGATTATTTTTGGTCTAATGTAAACAAAAAGTTTAAGTGTATTTGCATAAATCTGGTACAGATTGTTCATGCTCCTCTCAGAGTGACGTGTTTGTTGACACTTGATGTTTAAACATAAATTTAATTTCTACAAAATATCTGTTCTTTAGATTGAATCCTTTTACTGTTTCAGCTTTACTCTGTTCAGCGCTTATCAAATAAAACAAGTAATAATGCTAAACTATGAAGGTTAACCATAGACTATAATATAATCCCAGGTGTTCTTCTGTTATTCATTGATTACATCATTTGATTCATAGCTGCCTCTTCCTCTACGTAGCCAATATGGCGAATGTTTGATGTGAGAAGTGTCCACAATTCCACACTCAACTTCCACACTCAATAAGACAGGAGACATTTTTTTGTACCAGGCTGTGAACAAGTTTATTTCCACAGTGAAAACAGTTTTTTTTGGCTTGATGTGTATGTGACTTCAGGTACTACTATGTTGTAGAGTCAGTTTGAGGTTTTCCCTCAAACTCAGAACTCAGTCAACAAATCCTCTGGTCATGATCACACCACAAACCTCTGTAAGACATTTTCAGTTACTTAGCTGATGTATGGACCTTATGCTACCAAAGTTAAAGTTTACGGTGGCCATGGTGGTCTTATGTGCACTCAAGCTGTGCACAGGGGTCTTTTATTTGAGCCCCTTTCCCCGTTAACTTCCTGTTAGAGGGATAGCAAGCAAGGTGATCCACAGTAATTTAGCTACTCCAGCTGGTCAGTCCAACTCACAGTTGTTCATGTTTGCAGGGTGTCCCCAGTGGCATTGTAAGCAATATTGCAGGTATTTTTGTGACTGTTAGTTGCGCTGACAGCACTATCAGGAATTACTGATTACTTAAGTCTCACAACATTACTCTCGATCACTCTCGATGATCACTAGCTCTTTTTTGTGATGCAGAGTGGGTCAGTTACTCATCGTTATTTTCAAGATGTGTGTACAAGAGAAGGAGTGAACACGAAGATGGAGAAAGAAAGAAGTCTTCTTGGGGTTGTCAAAGATCTGAGACGCTCCTCTTTTTCTTCTGATACTCAGTCATGCTTGATCCTGCAGGTTAAACAGTAGGCTGAGGCTCGTGGAGCACCATTCAAGCACTGTAAGAAGAACCCCTCATGCTTTTGCTGGGTTTCTGAAAACAAGAAACAAAACAGAGCAAAACAAAAAACAAACAAAAATAAAAACAGGATAATCAACTATTGTCCTTCCCTTTAATCCAGTGTGTTTTATTATTTGTTTACAAAAATAACTAGTATAGATGTCTTAAGCTTAGATATTTATAAGTGGCCATGGGACTGGTCTTGCTGTTTGGTGTAAAATATTTTACACACTGCTCTGAAATTTTAGTCATGGGTTGCTAATGCCATTGCTTGTTCTTGTTTATAACAGCTAACTTAACGGGTGAGAATGATAGCAAGGAAGGACTGAAATATTCTACTTAAGTACAAGATCAGTTACTCTTATGTCATTTTACTTAAGTAGAAGTAAAAAGTATTTTCTTTTAAGTCTAACCATCTTTACAATTCTACGTTTTCATTTAGCAGACACTTTTGTCTGGAGGGACGAACAAGACAAACGATAATGAGTGCTCAAAGTACTTATTTTATATTTAGGGGTATGGAGTGAGAGAGGTTGAAAAGAAATTGAAAAGTCAATAAGACATGAACTCCAAATGCAGTCAGAACATGTCTTACTGTGCTCATGGTTGAAGTTGACCCAACAGGCGAGCATTAATGTGAGAACAACACATATTTTGGTTAAAGTTCCTGAATATCAGAGTTCTGTTTTTAAAAGAGTTCACTATGAAGTGTCCGGATTGCAGGACAGCTTGTTCTGATCAGAATCAGGTTTAGGCTCACATTTCACCTGACTGCGGATGGAAAGAGGTGTCAGCTTTATCAAATATGCTTACTTGAACAGTTACTGACCTGAAGGACCAACTTGTGAAAGGATTTGTTGTGATTTCAGCATGAGCAGCGTGTTCTTCTCCTCCTCATCTTTAATTCACCTGATCATTGGATGATAGCTGTCAGCCAATCAGCTGCAGGCACACTGTTGATGGACAGCTTGGGTCCTTTCTGCTCTTTGTTAACTCAGTAACTGATGCAATGTAAAATGTAGTTAAATACAAAACACCCCATAAAAAATACTTAAGTATAAGTTAAAATACTGGAAATAGCTAAAATAAAGTACACATAAATGAACACCAATTCAATGACAGTAACTGGAGTAAATTTGATTAGTTATTTCCATCCCTGCATGATCAGCTCAACACAATGACCCTCAATCAGTTAAAAAGTACACAGATTGGCTTTGATGCAGAAGTTAAGATCACATATTGATCTGGTGGATCGTCCGTGATGGTCTCTTGCTATTGGTATTGTTAAAAAAAATTCACTCAAAGACAGAAAACATACTTTTTACGTTGTCTAATGGTACCAAACACATCTGATGTTGGTAGATTTTTGGTGTTTAATAAAGTCTTGTGTGGTGAATGAAAAGTTTGTTTGACTTTAGTTTGATGAAAGTAAAAACTTCATTTTTCAGCAGCACTGAATCTAGATGAACCAGGACATCATTATTGTGAGTCATAGACAGCCAGAAAAAGTCATGTTAAAAACAAAAATAGTTTATTTAATGTATTTACAATAAACATACAATCATGTAATCTTTTCCAAGAAATATACAGAACATAAAGCTTTTAAATATAAAGTCATATAATTTAAAGAAAAAAGAAAATAAATCCAAAGAAGCAAAAGAGTGTATCTAAAAATCTTTAGTGATGCTTTGAAAATATAGGTGATATTTTTTTATTTCAATGCCCTTTTCTGTTCAAAGGTCCTCCTGCAAAGAGCCATGAAATCAAATGCTGAATACCACCCACAACAGAAGCAAACACATCACTCTAAAACCATCACTAACATGGTTAGCACGTGGTTTCCCTTGAGTTAAAGGCAACATGCTGCCTCAAGGTTCAAACCAAGATTATCTATCTACATACGAAGAGTTTGCTTCCAAAATAACAGCCATCATCTACAAAAAGTGACAATTTTTAGAAACCACTAATAGCAACTAAAACAAATGATGGACATATTTACAGGATAACTGTACGTTGATGTTAAAATGCCAGTTGAATAATAAACCTCAGGACTGTTCAATTTTGTTTTTTTGCCTTTTAGTGTTGTATTTTGGCAGTAAACTCTTCATATGACTCCACTTCTGTCACTAAAGATCTGCTATAAAAGTCAACCTGCTTTTACCACAAGGCAAGGTCATCAAAAGAGAATAATGAGAAAAAAACAGGATTTAAAAAAAAAATCAAAAAACATTTATGCTTCAAAGGTATTTTGTCATCACAAGGCAAAACAGTCCTGTCGCCGCAGGTGAATGCAAAGTCAAGCATTGGACAGACCTGCTATATGTTGGCTTCTTCTTCGCGAGTGTTGAATGTTACAGTGCACAGGTTGATATGGCACAACGTCGGAAAGTCTCAGAGCTTAATATCCAGGCACAGGTGCAGGACTGCTATCAGTGAAGTCTGGTTGCTTTTTTTCTACAGTCAACCTTTTCTACTGTGCAATGTCAGGCTGGAGCTCGACATTGGTGCCACTTATTTGAAGCAAAGTATTGATTTTATTTGGACCAAAGCAACACACAGTTATCAGCTCTGTCACTGATGGAAAGAGAGATTATTCTAAATTAGACAATACCTTCACTAGCAGAAAAGTCCTACATATTAACAGTTATTACACCCTAAATAATACTGTTTTTCTAGACCCATGTACAATATTTTATAGGCAATATGTTCTCGGGACACCTCTGTATGATATGGTGAAAGTAAGTTGAGGGATATCACAGAAAGGCTACATACAGCTGGAGGATCTGCTCTGAGCTCCAGCATGCTGAGACAAAGATCTCTGCAGGACGTCACAGAACACTTCTATGGTGTCACTTTGGCACTTGTATGGCACTATTATATACAGAGGAGTGAGCACTATGACACACTGGACGGTACAGTAATCAAAGACAGCGCCACCTGTCGGCAGATGCCGAGGAGGAGACGGTGGCGAGCTGGTAATATTAGTTAACGTTCTCCTCTCTGTTTTCAAGCTTTATTTTGAATAGTTTGTACATCCCAGTGTAATGACCGGCTGTCCTGAAAGTCCTGCTGGGAACAGTCTGTTTTGATCAGTGCCACATATTCCTCATTTTCAGAAATTCAAGTCTCAATGACATGCTAAGAATCTGTACTCTGCTAGTTCACATCAAAGCTGTGAGACATCATTTAGTCTGGTATGGTTTGGCATGGCTCTGTTGAATTCGGGTCCATTCCAATATTCTCTCACAGCAGCTCCCTCCACCATTCAATATTTTATCACCTGTATAACCTATGGTCTTCAGGAATCATCAGTACATAGTTTTAGTCTTGTACTACGAGTTCAATAAAGGGCTTAACTAAATACATCATCTATTTAGAGTAGGTCCAAATTATCTTCCACCATTTGCAGAAAAAAATTACTCAAAAACAAAAGTGGCAGCATCAAATGAAACTGAATCACGGGACTTCTTAAAGGGAGCTATGAGGATTTAAGTAACTCAAACAAACATTGTAGAAAATATCATCAAATGCTTTCTTTGCAAGAGATAAGATGATGAAAAAGAAAAGCGAGCAGCTCTACAGACAGACCTGACCCTTTGTATTCACATGCCTGTGAATATGAAGCTAAAACAAGCAGCTGGTTAGCTTAAAAAACTCACCCAGCGTTCATTTCTCAACACCAGCACTGTTGTGTGATTATTTTATTTTACACACTGGAAAGCATTAACTGAAGTGTGCCAAAAAGGACAAAAACATCCAATTATACCCCAATAAAACCCTGTTAAGTGAAGAGTTTTTCATTGAAGCAGCATTAATTTGGCTGGTTTGGATGTTTTGCTGCCTTACGACTCTAAGGTGCAACTGAGGTAGCTCCAGTGCACATTCACGTCTACGTGGGGCTGACTATGTCGAATGTAATGAAGAGCTGGCACCATAAATTACTCTGTTGTTTTGACACTTAAAGAAAACAAACAAGGAAAAATTGTAAATAGTCCTTCAATGTGTTGTCAGTATTTAGTTTGAAAAGAGCCAGGTGTGCGGTTTCCTTCTACTTTTAGCATAAAGCTAAGTTAACCAGCGGTTAGTTATAGCTTCATATTTATTTTACATGCAAGACACCGGTATGAATCTCTCCCTTAAACTCTTGACATGGGAGTTAATGAGCATATTTTCTGAAATGCTGAACTAGTCCTTTAACCCCTACATTGACAACATTAAAAAGAATAACATGTTTAAGAAATTAAATCTTTAAGCGTGGTGAGTGGCCAGAAAAAAGGGCCACTTTTTTGATGCAAAACATTAAATACTTACAAAGTAAGGCAGGAAAAACAATATACTCTCTCTATAAAGTGGATATGTCAGAAATCTGAATCCCAAAGAATTCCTTTAAAATAAATAGCCTTTGAAAAAAAAGAAAATCTGTGTTTAGACAACCACTGCAGTGTGAGTGATTATGAGTCAGCTCAGGTTTGTTAAAAATCGTCGACATCACAATGCAGTATGCATTATAAAGCTTTTCCATGGTGGTAAATTTCAGTTAAATCTATGTTTAACAATCACCATGGCCACGAAACCACAGAGTCTGTGCAGCTTAATGACATCCTGAATATTTTTTTGTTCTTATTGCATGCATTGCCAGCATGCTTTTAAATGTACTAATTCTGGCTGGGCACTGTGCGTCATGCTATGCTGTGTTTGCTGACAGCTAGCCCACCACCATCAATGTGTCTCACCGCCTCGTCTTGGCGTTTTTCTCGAATGCCTTCACACACTCGCTCTGCTGTAACTGAATCTATGAGTGGAGGAGCCCTCCCCTCCCCCATTGCCCTCACCTGCTTTGACCTCACTACATACAAACATGTACCCTGGAGTCTTACCTGGAGTGTTCCCTGCTTGTTATTTATCATGATGCTACGTTTTCCATGCATTGCTGCTGCAGGGAGCGTCCCCAAGAGTAGAGTAACACCACTGAATTTCTGCTTCCATTATCCATCACTGTGAGTGTTTCTGGCTGAGTTTGACAGTGGCGTGGTCAAATCAGTGGTTAGAGGGAGAGTCATATGTGATATGTTACAGCTTCAGTTACTGAATCAATTCATTTGTTTTTACAATAATTATATCTAACTCCTGTACCCTCAATTTGCTATAAAGAAAAGTTTCTAAAGCAGGACCTCACCTCTTCAGGACTTCTCAGTGAGCCATATTGTTCCCCTCCATCTTTTCTCTTTACGCATGTTCTGCCATCTGTGGGCTCCTAAGAGGGTTTGTCATGTTTGGGAGCTACAGTGTATCATCTACAAAGCTTTCTAAAATCAACAGCAGCAGAAAATTCAATATTGTTTGAATATAATGGTTGAATAACTGCCAAATTGAATCCCATTTTTCATGGAGTCCATTCTCAAGAATTTTTCTCTAGAAGTTCCACAAATTTTTATGTCATCAAGAGGCACAAAAAAGAGGTGGCTCTTAAACTAAAAAGTCGCCCAGCATCTAAAACCGCTCTGTGTATACCACAGAAATAAAAAACCCTGCTCAACCCTCCTCTACCTCCTCTACCTCTAAATAAGTGATCCAAAAGGATATAAGGGACTTCACTTTATATTCTGTTAATCTGAACTATATATGCAACTTTAAGTCCAACTCAAGGGTTCGCTTGCCCTCGGGGGAGCACTGACCTCATGTACCAGTAAGGCAAAATGATAAATGAAATCTGTTCATGTTGAAAAATATTATTTTAAATTTGATTTCTCTGTGATTCCTTTAAAGGACATTAAACAGACGCTGTATGAGTGCTGGTAATAACAAATTTTGTTGGTTTGCAAATCCTTGAAACCCTATACATAAAAAAATAGTGCAAAGACACCACCATATTAAATGAAACTGAAAAATGATTGTGTTTTACTAAATGTGCTCATATGAATTTGGTGATAGCACTGTGTCAAATCTGTCGGGACAGGGAAAACTCATCTTTTAACGACACTCTGTAAACATTTGGGATTTGAGGGGACTGGTTTCTGGAGTTTGGAAAGTACATTTTTTTCCCAGTCAATTGTTTTGAGTATCTTTTTTGTTTGTCTGATGCACAAATGTTTTTAAGTCTAGGTTGACAAATCAGGGTGACATGCAGGCCTATTGAGCACTTGGACTCTTCTACTACAGAGCCTACCTGTTGTAATGATGGAACATGGGAAACGGATTAAATTTAAAACAGATTTTTTTTTTTGTTTCCATTGTTTATTAAATGGAACCCAAGTTTATATTTTTATTTTAATCATTTTAATGTCACCAAGAACTAAAATAATAATAACAAAGCAAATATTGTTCATTTTCAACATTTTATGTGTTGTCTTTGCAGTATTTTCAAATAAACAGATTTTAAATGGTATCTAAACTATCACATCCTGAATTTATGAACACATAACACAGCGTCTCATCTATTTTGGAGTTTAGGATGTACACCTAATATTATTTTTGCATTCCCCTTTAACAGAGTTGGGGTCATGGGGGTTTGAATTATGTTGGGTGGTTTTTGTTCAGAGCCACTTAATGTTTATTTTTTTTTATTTTTTTCCCCTATCACTTGGATTTTCCGTGTTCTGAACAGTTGCTCCTTTTTCACTTTCTGAATTTTGGTTTTCTTCTGTGTCTTGCATGTTTGGCCAAGTTGGCCACTGTAGGAAATTAATCTCTGTTTGTTTCTTATATAAGTTTAACTTTACAATCTAAACACAGCAGTTAAGTAAATCTGTAGGAGGGTTGCCTCAATGTTACAGCAGTACGACCTGTATGTTTTGGAAAACTGCTCCAACCTTGAGTTAAATATTCGTCCTCATCTCACAGTGAACAGCTCACCTTTCTGTCTGATATCTGGACCTGAGAAGAGCTTCCTTCTGAAGGAAAATAATGGTCTAATGAAGCTGAGAAATTACTTAAATGTCCAAATTCTCCTTCTTAAAAGCCTGTAGTCTGATTTAATGGATCAGTTTTAAAGTGAAGGTTGTTTTGGGTGTCTAAGTGTCTAAGTGGTTCAGATTTAACAGGAAAATTTGTTGCATGTTGTCTCTTCTCATGTTTGCTGTCAGTCTCTATTCTGCTGTCAAAGTAAAATGTGAGATTATGATTCTGTCCGACAAACATCTAGGTTATTTGTATTTTGGTAAAAAAAAAAAATAATAATAATAAGTAAAAAGTGTGATGTTGATTCAGAAGTATTTCAGTTTCATTTGTTCAGTTTTGTTTGATGTTTTGAATTTGAGGAAAATAAATCCTCACCTCGATCATTCTTCTAACTGATACCAGAGAAACATAAGATCAGTGTCACGTTTAAAGCCTCCGCTCTAGTCTGCAGTCTCCACTATAAAACAGACTCCATGTTGTCACACATCT
This sequence comes from Labroides dimidiatus, assembly GCA_030710495.1. Lineage (NCBI taxonomy): Eukaryota > Metazoa > Chordata > Actinopteri > Labriformes > Labridae > Labroides > Labroides dimidiatus. The sequence continues at coordinate 25,844,397 of CM061144.1, read as the reverse complement.
CGTGGTCCTCCAGGTTGTAAATGAATTTTGTCCTGTTGGCTGGGTTCTGCGTGATCTCTTTGCCCAAATTGTCCAGAGTCACGTTGGAGGCAAAGAGTTCAGTTGGTGTGAGGTAACCCTCGTTGTTCTTGATGTACTTTTTGTAGTTCTTCCTCAAACACTGCCACGTGGTGGCGTACAGGAGAAAGGCAGATGACTTGAGGACGATGGCAATGCTGACATACAGGTGCCTGTAGGCTACGTTGTCGTACAGCATGCAGGCGCCCTTCTCTCCGCAGACCGTGCTCCAGAACAGACAGGTGGAGTCGATGCCCATGCCAAAGATCAGAGGAGGGGGGATGAAGCCTAGGGGGAGACGGGGTGGGGTGAGGGCGAGGGTAGACAGACAGCAGGTCAGAAGGTCAAAAAGCACTCCAGTTTGTTTTCAGGAATCCTTTATATCTGCACAGACGGACCGATGAAGTTCATTTCACCCAGGGGAAAACTTGCTCTGACATTTAAATCAAAGAGCTACAAAGTACAGAGCCACAGTGGACATGTCATGAACAAGATGGATAGGGCAAACAAAGCAGCAAGAGACAATCGCAGAAAGTGAAATACAAAGTAGATCCTACCAAAGAAGGAGGTTTTAAATCAGGACATTGCATAGATAATAAAAACATGTCTTACCTATCAGTCTCAGGAGGAGAAACAGAACACCAAGAGCGTACGACTTGAGCTCTGGACTCACAGTTCTAGAAACAAAGACAGGATGGGCATAAATACAGAGCACAGGCAATCCTTGCACCAAGGTGCAGCTCTTTGTGTGAAGCAGCTAAACAGTGAACTGGGTATGAGACGCACCTTTGAGTCCTCTTTCGACCTTTGAGTGGTCGAAAGAAAAATCATTATTCAAAACTAGTCTCATTTCTGTAACTTCTTTGCTTCATTAACAATATCAAGCTTTCTAAAAGCTCATGTGTGCACAGTGATACTGTCTCACATGACACTGATTTGTCCGTTGGAGCACTTTACAGGATACAGTACAATATCAAAGAAACAGGGATCTCATTCTTCATGATGACACTTTACGTCAGGTTTATCCAAACCTCCCAGTTCTCTTGTTCAGGAGAGCTCCCACTCTAAGTGGCGACTGATGCACACTCACCAGTCATCTGTCCAGTTTTATAGCTTTCTACAGCAGGGTTTCAATCACTATTCAGCCCACAAAACCCCAAAATAGTGGTGCTGGAGACCAGCCACCCCCTGCTGTGTGAATACACTACTAGGCCAATCCAAAAACAGGACAGAATAACAAACAAAAAAAGGCCTAAGTTACTAAATTTAGCTGATCAGTAGAAAATCAGATGACAAATGTGCACATATTGTTGTGCTTCATAAATAAATCATCCTCTGATACGTCATATCCTCGATTAGTCACCAGTCTCATGGCAACAAAGAACCAGATCAAACATTTTCTGTTTTCACGTTTTAAATAAAACTTAAACCTTATCTATGATCCCATCTCCCACTTTGGGAGCCACTGTCCTAAAACACCTGATGGTGCCTTTAAGTGTACCCTCTCATGGTATACCATCTCATGACTCATGTTGTAAACAACATAAGTCAAATCCAAAGGTTTTACCCTTCAAGTAACACATCGGCTTTTCTGTTGATGAAAACTTGTTACAGGTGACTACCTCATGAAGCCGGTTATGAGAATTTCAAGAGTTCACAAAGCTGTGTTGCAAGAGGTGGCTGCTTTAAAGAACCTAAAATATAAAAAAATATTCTGTTTTTTTTTAAACTACATAATTATGAATGTTTAGTTTTGATGTCATCAGTATTTATCTACAACATAGAAATGATAAAAACAGCCAACTTTTGTCTGGTAATGTAAATTATTTATGTGCTGTCTTTATCTTTTGTGATGCTTTCATGAATCACTTGGCTAAACGTGAACATGCGGCCAGATTTAAGCGAATATGTTCCTGTGAAACATTATCCGGATCCTCACTGTGGTAACTCTGTCTCTTTTACTGCTATCAGTAAAGATCATGTACTTTTAACCTTTAGAGGAAGAGACAGAACACATTTCATGAAGGATGCTATTGATTGGGACCCTGCACTACAGATCTGTTGTTTAATGTGATGTGTGTTTTGTATTGTGTATGTTGTGTATTTGTTGCACTAAGGTGTGGTGTGGATTAATCAGCAGTGAGGCTTTTCACTTCACTGAAGATGCCTTGGATTCACTTTTGAATTTAATTTCAAAACCTGTTCAGGTACATCACTTCATACAAAATCCATCCACTCTTTTCAAGAAGGCAGTGAAAGTTTGCAACATGAACCTCTTTTTCTTCATAACTCTGATATCATGAGTGTATTTATTTTCATTATTAGTAGTTTCAAAACTTTAATCATAATAGTCTTTTTTAAAATATTACACAGCCCCCCCCCCCCCCCCATAAAAAAACAAAAAACAAAAAAACAAAAAACCCTATAATAGGATGAAGACCAAAGCATAACCCACAGAGTCAGTAATGTATCCGTGTGTAAAACTAAATTTAGCCAGTGTTGTCTGTTGGTTGCACCTGGAACCAATGAGCAGCACAAATCAGGGGGTTGAGACCACTTAACTTTTAAAATCATGCAACAAACCAATGAGGACTTCATGTTTGATTTGTTTCCTACACTTTTGTCTGTTTCAGGAGCTTTGGGCTCATTTTGCATTTTAACCAACTTATTGTGAGTGGATCTGCTCTCAGTATTTAAGCCAAGTCCTTGAGAAACAGAAGGAAGTTTAGATAAAATGTACAATGTCTTAAATCATTTTAAATGTATTTCTCTAAAATATAGCTGTACTTTAAAAAAAAAGGCTGAAACACAAAATGATATGAGAAACAGATAATCCTTCTGTATGCAGAGTGTAACATACATCTGTCAGCTTTTTAATGCAGACAGCTCTCTCTAGTGGACAGTCTCTGCACTGCAGCCAGTCTCCTCACCTGATGAGGATGATGACGGAGGGAGTCTGGGCCATGGCTCCGATCATGCTGCACACACAGATCACACAGAGGAAGGTGAGGAAGGCCTGCTGACAGCCTGGACTCGGACACTTCCCCGGTAAAGCCACGGCGTCTTCAGTGGTGCTGGATATACACGTACAGCTGGTCAGGTTCTGACAGAGACACAAAGACAGATCAGATGTTGTTATCACACCAGGGATTCACAGATCTGAGACAGCCCTGCTGCACGCCAGGCATGTTTCATAAATGATTCTTGTCTCTGCTGTTTAGTTTGAGCTCTCCAGGGTCGATTGTTAAAGCCTGTTGAGATGAGTTCAGGTCGAGCCCGTGTACCCAGTGTTCAAGTCCACCCGAGAAGAATTCATGTTGAGAGCAAGTCAAGTCCCCCATTAACCAAAGTATTTGCTCACTGTGTATCCTGACAGATGTCTGTTAAAGGCTGAGTTTCTCTCTTTCTCCTTGATGACTTTTTTACAAATCAAAGGAGGTGCACTGCATCTGTTTGCATTTCTAGTATAACCTTTAAAGGAAAACAACTTTTTCAGCCAAGGCAAGAGTTTCTCTTATTTCTAATGAAAAAATATCTCATTAGACAAAATACAATTCACCTAACAAGTCCAAATAGTTAAATTATTAAAAGAAAATAGGGGGCCATTGAGGTAAGAAGAAACTACTTGAAGTTCAGTTGACTGATTTAAGGGAACTGTTTTTTATCAGTCAATACATTTGAGCCCTCATCTCCGTTCTATGAGTACAATGCAGCCAACACTCAAGTCCAAGTCATCAGAGTTCAAGTCCAAGTCAAGTCACTAATCTAAAGGATTTGGGACATTTTTTAAAAACATTTTCTTTATATCAGTGTCAACCTCTACATGGCACCTCTTCTTGTTTTTTTCAGCGCAAATCTAACTGAGGCTCATATCAGTTATATGTCTTTCAATGTAAACTCTGAAAATGTTACATAATTAAGACTAAAAGAGCTGTGTTTAACTGTTATTTGAGTTGAATGGTTCACTCACTGGTTTGGTGCAGCCAGCGAAGCAGGCTGAGAGGTAGGTGATTCCATTGGATCCACAGACTGGGCTCACTGACGCTGTGTAGCAGTTACAGTTATTGATGCACGCCGACTCAGGCCGCTGCCAAGACTGCAACGTCCTGCAGGGGAGGTCAAAGGTCATGTTAGAGGATGCAATAGACTGAGGCAAAATTAAACTGGTTAAGTTTTTTTTTCTAAATTTTCATCTCATAAAGAGATCAGCAGATTAGCAGGTTACTACCTCCTGTGATTCAGTAAATTATCTTTTCAAGGGGTAAACTGGCATTTAGGTAATCATACTGAAAAGAAAAGGCATTGCTTAAATCATTCACGTACAGTCATGAAAAACTGATGAACGGCAACAACAAACTTTCATAATTTGATCATTTTTTCTCAGTTTTGTCATTTTTGGTTCGTCCAACACGGATCAACAAACTCTAGAGCTGAAAAACACTTTGGTGGAAGCTCTCGTCTTTGTTCAGATCAGGTTTCTCTGCTCACTCATTGCTGTAGGCGACCGTCACCCCGGCCACAGGCCCGGTGTCACAGCCCAGGAAGAGAAAGGAGACGTAGCAGGCGGTGGACACCAGGTTCACCAGCATGGCCATACGGACAGCGCCCAGAGCTGACAGGTTCAGCTTCTTCACCAGCAGACCCCCGAGGAAGATCCCCAGACAAGCACATGGGATCGCTGTCATACCTGAAGAGGAGAACAAAAAAAAATATCTCATCAGAAGAAGATTTGGAGCTGCAGAAATTTGAGATTACAGCTTGATTTATCTTCTGTGCACATCTCTCTGATGGCCTGTTGCTTAAATAACTTGATTTCAAATCACTTTGGAAACAAAAGGATCTTAACCTTTACGACAAGACCATGACCTGCCTACCTAGCAGCTGATTGGCTGAGGAGGTGGTGAGGTTGAACTGCTGTTCCAGGTATTTTCCCAGGAAGGCAGCAAAGCCAGCGACCACGGCGATCTCCATGCAGGCAGCCAGCGTGATGCAGCTGAACACCGGGTTGGAGAGGAGGTGCCTGGTTACCCGTGGGATCACTGGGTCAGCAGAAGAGAAAGGAAGATGAAAAGAAAGGTGGTAATAAGTGATAGAACACAGAGAGAATAATAAGACGATTAGGCCTGTTATTATATTTTCCTCCTCACCTCTCAGATGCTCACAAACTGAGAGGCCACTGTTCATGTCAAAGCCATAAAAAGCCCCGTTGGGTTTGGAGCCCTGGTACTCCATGGATAGGGAAGGAGGCAGCATGGCCTGCTCACTCTCCCCTCCTCCGTCCATGTCCTGCTCGTCCAGGGCCTGGGGAAACCCGAACATGAAGAGGGCCGACAGAAAGAGTAAGGCACCACAGAGGAGGAAACCGCCCCACCAGGCCCCGATCCAGCGAGGATCATCTGGGGTGATGTCCAGCTTACCTGGAGAGAAGAGAAAGAACAAACCATGGGGGGTCATAGATCAGTGACAACAAAACAGACTCTAGAGGAACTTAACCCTCTGGTGCATAGCGGTATCTGCAGTGGACAGCTATTTAAAGGCTTTTTATCCTAAATGCAGTGTTTCTGTGGTGGAACTACAGATCAGCCCGTGTTCAGATTTTTTCTTTAAGTGTTTTTATTCTTCTCAGGGCAGGAAAAAAAGTTTTTGGCAATTTTCTTAAATATTTGATATTATTTTCATAAAGTTACAGACATGAATCGGAAATATCAAAAACTGACGAGTGAAAATAAGTTATGTTTTGGTATTCATTGAATTACCAAAAAACCCAATATGATTCAATTTTACAATAAGTTCTAAGTGTTTTAGCTTGAGTGGTCAGAAGCATTTGGTCCAAGGAAGTGGACTTGTCTGCAACTTTAACAGGAAAAGAAGAAAAAAAACACTTAAATGCCCTAAGAAGAATAAAAACACTAAAGGAAAATCTTGAGACAAGTTTTCATATTTCATGCATTAAAGGGTTAAGATATTATATATTTGATGTTTATGTGCTGCATAGAAATCTTAATTTTCACAGTGTGGTCAATAATTCTCAAAGTATGCAAACAAAATTCAAAAATCCAGGATGTTTCTCAAGAAATTAAAAAAAAGAAAGAAAGAAAGAAAAAAAGAAAGAAAAGTGCTCTGCCAACTCACTGGTGTCGATGAAGACGGCATCAACATAGACTTTGGTACAAACAGAACCTAAGATGAAGCCACAGGCCGGCCCAAACACTAATGTTGAAAATAAAATACCTGCAAGACAAAGAGAGGGGAAAACAGTCAGGACAGTTAAAGCATCATATGAAAATAAATAAATATATAAATAAATTGAGTATTTGCATATTTGTTAAGTTCATATATTTTTTGCCTTTGTAACAGTTATTTTTGAAGTCATCACTCTGAAACTGAGCCAACAAAATAAAGCTTTCATCAGGCTTCACTGCACTGATACCTGCAGTGCATTTAATCTCATCTGTCAGCAGAGGGCAGCATTGTGTCAGGACTGTAAAGAGTCAATTTCCAAAGCCACTTCATGACATAAATGGTGAATTGGAGCTTCAGACCACTTTCTGTTGCTAAATTCACTGCAGGGGCAAGTATTGCATAAGTAATGAATACATGCCAAGGGACTTTAAATTTTATCAGATACCCCCTCCTGACAGATTTATCGGCTGTCACTGTAATATGCAGCTCATAGGTTGCACAGCCTCATTGATCTTAGACCGAATTATCCCAGAGGATCATAAATAATCAGGCAGGAAATGGGCTCTTATTGTAAGCAGCACAGAACCACTGATGCAGCAGCTCCCGTTATTTTCTCTCTCACTGCTCTGTTTCGGTCCAAAGGCTAAGTGCAGGTCTCTCTCTCTTTCTCTCTCTCTCTCTCTCTCTCTCTCTCTCTCTCTCTCTCTCTCTCTCTCTCTCTCTCTGTATGTGTATGTGTTACTGGTAAGTGGAACAATGGGAGTGACCTCCAGTAGCCTGGCTGCTAATAACAGAGCCCAGAGCAGAGGAGTGCTGCATGAAGAGTACCGGTCAATGCTTCTGTCAGAGATAAAATGATCTGTGCTGTTAGTGATAAATCTGACAGGGGACACCAGCCTTGATTTTAACTGCCCTGTCAATATATTTCAACAGTTAAACCCCAAATTTCAGTAAGAAAGAATCAAATGCTTGGGCTGCAGCAAGTTCTCCTCTTGATGGTTGCTGATGAATTGAAAGGCAGCGTGGTCTGAAAATGACTGTGGTGAAAAATGTCAAGGTGTGTTTGAAAGCTAAAGATCATGTCTGCAAAGTCTTATTCTGTCCACAACCCAAAGACATTCAGTTTACTGTGACTGAGACAGAAGGAAACCAGAAATGTGCAAATACTGGCAGACAAGGGGCCTCTAGGGAACCTATGGGGAGGTGCTAAAGACTGTAGTTCCCCAAGTGTCCACTAAATGCTGGTTTAAAAACAACAGAAACCACATTCACAACAAGCCAAAAAAGCTGATATTCAAAGAAGTTTCTTCAAACTTAAGAGTTTTGCCCATTTAAGGGCATGACTGACTTGACTGACAGGTGGTCACCCTGTACCTGTCAGCAAAAAGACTAAAGGCCTCCCTCTGTACCTCATCTTAACTTGAATAGGGCTGGGGATAAATCAAAAATTTGATCCCTGAACTTTCCATGTTATGGTACAACTCTTGAGTTTTATTTTTTATGTATATCTAATTTTCTACTCTGAGCAGTTTTCTTACATAGAAAATAAACAAATAATTGCCAGTGCAAAAGAACAGTTGCAAACAAGTAACAGATCAGACACTGAGTATACTGTAAATGTTTTTATAACTATAAATGAACTTTCTTCTGTCAATTCTTGTTTTAATTTATGTTAAAATAAAAACCGTCATTCAAACACAAACAAATATTTGTGCAATTCATTTGCGCGCAGTCGTCTGCTCTGGTTGCAGCTTGGAGGGTCTGCTGTGAGTGGAGGAGTCTGTGTTTTGGAGAGGGGAGGGGCTCAGCGCCAGTTGCTCATTGAGAAGCAGCAGTTGAAGATCAATACATACAGCTGAAGATCAAAACATGCTTTCACTTCGTCTCAAACTCCAGAGAAAAAGTCGAGAAAAAAAGTTGCTAGGGGGGTCTGAAAGTCACTAAATATTGCAACAGAGTCGCTAAGTTGGCAACACTGTCCTGCATACTGCAACCAGGTGTACCGTTATAGTGAATCACCGGTGATATTGTCAGCTCTTGATCACGCGATTAACCCTTTGGGTACCAAAACTTAGCACCAAAAAACGAGGTGTGATTCGATACTCGATACTACTGAAGAGTCTCGGTTGGTGCCACAAAAGAACCGAAGTTTGGTATCCAGCCCTAAACTTCAACAAAACTAAATTTGTTCAACAATTGGAAAATAGTCTCCATACATAATGGGCTTTAAAACTTTGTATTAGAAACAAAAAGAGGCTGTATCCATATATTATAGTCTATGCCATAATGCTGGATCATGACAGAGTGAGGTTTGTCTGAAGGCAAATGCCAACGTGCTCAATATAAGCAAAGCTGCAGCCACGATGACAAAAACTTCAGAAATCTAGTCACAAGACAATTCTTACAACAGACAAGCAGAACCAGATAAAACAGAGTTACATTTTGCCATGTCATCCTCATGAAACTAGCCAGCTCTGAATCCACACTCAACGATGAGGACAGACTGATTCACTCAGACAGTCTCTCTCTCTCTCTCTCTCTCTCTCTCTCTCTCTCTCTCTCTCTCTCTCTCTCTCTCTCTTTCTCTCTATGCTTGATGCTTTTTGTTCATTCCAGCAGAGTCACTGATGCTGGTGAGGCTGAAGTCAGGTGACAGAGCAGATCTGGGGTTACAGCCAAGCAGACCAATGAACACACTCCCATCTCCTGCTCTGCCTTCCACTACAATCAAATCACAGACAAACGCAGGACAACACAACTAATCCATAATGTATGTGGTGCAGGGAGGCATCTCACACACACACACACACACACACACACACACACACACACACACACACACACACACACACACACACACACACACACACACACACACACGCACAGAGTGAAATATTGAGTCCCAGGCAGTTCTTGTTACAACAAACTGAAGCTCTCCTCTCCTCTCTCTAAACCTCTGTGTGTCAGCTCTGCTCTGGAGGAAGGTGAGAGCCTGAGGTGGCCTTTAAAGTGACTCAGCTGATGACAACAGCAGCACAGAGCAGGATGACGGAGCTTTGTGATGCTGTGAGAAAGGACAGAGAAATGATAATCCTTCAGAACAGCTGCTCGGCGGACATCAGGAGAAGCATTCAGCACTGACGCCGGTCTGTTTGGTACATCTGAGGCCACTTCCTGTCACACATGAGTGAGGGATCACGGTAAAAAGAGAATGTGTTTGTGGATCTTTCACCCTGCATGGTGATATTTGTATTACTATGGCCAAATCGATTTTACTACAGCCCCAAATCAAAACAAGAATTATATTAGGGCGACTTTTCATATAGAGCATTTCAACCGAAAGCATTTTGACGTTTTCTCATTAAAAGCAAATCTGTTCCTCCTCCTCCCTACCTTGAATATTTTTCACCTGCTGCCACTGGTTGTTTTCCTCTTTCACAGTAAACTGATCCTCTTTATAAAACAATGGCACAGTTTCAATAGTTTCAAAAGGACAGACTGGACAAAGGGGATAACTAAACCCAATAAACTCTTCTTTCACATTTTGCATGACAAAGTCATGTGATGTAAGGAGAAATACATGATTTATGTACATAGACTTGGGGACTCAGAGCTTCAGAGAGGACAGACGTGTGTGAAACTGGCAGCCTGTCTGACCCAGACATTTGGAAATGGCAGGTAGAGACACTTCACTCCAGCTGAGAGCCTGTCAAGAAGGATTTGATGTTTCCTCCTCACTGTGAGGTTGTACAGCTAGGTCTCATTAAATTACAAAGGTCTGCAGGCTGGTCTCAACCCAACAGTTTTTAACCTTAAGTATGAATGCAACTGTCTTTAATAAGCATATCCCTTACAGGCTAATGTGACAGATATGGAGAAAATTAAAACTCAACAGATAAAACTTTTCACATGTCTAACCATACATTCAATTTTGGTAACTCCACTATGACATGATGCTGTACTCATGCATCTAAAACATATAAATAGCAATATATAACAAACATCAGTATAAATATTCTGTATATTCTGTTTATTCTGTATGCCTTCTCCTGGAGTCTGTTTTAACTAAAATATGAAACAACTGTGACTGTTGCTGAATTTATCTGCGCTTCTCTCTTCGAATTTTTTTTTGAGATCCATCTGATTGTTGAAATCAGCCAATACCGATGTAAATTACAATTTTTAATCAAGTTCTTATGATGATGATATTTTCAGCATTACCCCTGTTATTTTCCCGTCTGTTGCTAAGCACCTCTCCAGTGGTAGCTTGTTGCAGCAGCTTTCGCTACATTTTTCTTTTTTCTCCTTTTTTTCTTTTTTTTTTTTGTAGTTATCTTTGTATTTTGAGCCCGTCATTTCTTTCTATGGCTCATTTGTTGACGACTGACATCAAACTGGTGGCGTTTGCAGTGGTGTTTTTACCTTTTTTGTTTCTATTTGTCTGGGGATCCTGCGTGTAACCATGGTTTCATTGTTTACAAATGAGGCGTCAGCTGTTAGCAGCCTAAAGCATGTTGATGCTAACCGGTCCAAAGTTGCTTGCGAGCTGAAGAGAAGGAGGCAAGGATGACATGCTGGTACTGCGGTACAAGCTAAGAAGAGACGACATCGACCCGTCCTCCCATTCACTGTTAAAAAGAATGTGAGATCTATCTACAATAAGATGGACAAGCTAACCATGCTAACCCAGCACCAGAAGGAATACTGGCAGAATAGCATCATGCTTTTCATAGAGACATGGCTAATGGAGCTAACACCACACACAAATACCACATTGAAGGATTTCACCTGCTGTGAGTGGACAGGATACAGGAGAACAAGACTGAACAGACTTTGACAAAGACCCTCTGACCCCTGTGGAGGTGGAGGCTGACATGAGAAATATGGCCAAGCTGATGTCTCTGATGGACATATTTCTTTTGTAGTCGACATTTATTATATTTTTCTTTTTATATATTCTTGGAATTTTTGCACTTTGCACTTTGCTTCTGTGACTCCTGAGTTTTCCTCCAGGGACCAATAAAGTAAATTCTATTCTATTCTATTCTATTCAATTCTATTCTATTCTATTCTATTCTATTCTATTCTATTTTTTAGATTTAATTGAAAAGAGTGACCAGATTTGATGTTAATAATCTACTGCAGGGAATCTGTTCTCTTAAAATACCTCTGGAACGTGCCTTATGAACTCATGGAGTTCATGGATGCAGGTGACTTGTTCTGTCCACTAAAAACCCCTTCTTTGAATCAACAGTGAGGTCCTCTGAAAGTGATAAAGAATAGATAAAAATGCTTGCTGATGAGCTGATGTCTGTACATAAATAAATATAGATGGATACTGATGGTCAACTGATACACAAGTGCATCTGTACAATTTATAGGCCAATAAAAAAAGCATAGCGTCTTTAAATCTTCATTTATAATTCACCCAGAGTGTATGTTCAGGCCTTCCTGGGAAGTCAGCCTTTGGGCAGTGGGTGTGAAGCCTCCAAGCCACAACCCTTGGTGTTCAAAAAATAAGCCAATATAGAAGTGCAAAAGACTGTAGTTTATAAAGTGTCCACTTGAGGCTGTAAGTAACTTTGAAGAAGATAAAAAGACCAGAGGTCACATAGGCCCTCACAATTTAAGATTAAAAGAGATCTTTTAAGAAATGAGAAATACAGGTGGATTAAAATAAACCAGACTGAAACAGAGCTGCTAACAATCTTCCTAGCTAAAATAAACTGATAAATTGGAATCTGATGAACACAAAAGTGGACAGAACTAAGTTGAAAATATATGAATCAGCCCTTTGTCACAGATATCCAATCTCAGTTTTTGAGACTGTATCAGAATACCAGGATCATTACGGTGCATCCCTAATCAAAATAAACTGCCTGGTCCAGAACTCTTGGCTGGCTAATTTGGACACTAAGATCACAGAGAGCAGGTGTAACAGCAGAGGATAAAAAGAACAAGACTTCTCTTCACCGCTGAAGAAACATGATCAGGAACAAAGAGAAAACTTCAGTTTTATCATTATTCAGCTAAAGAAAATTATCAGCCATTAAACTCTTCATTCAATTCAAACAGTCAACTACAGCATACCCAGCATAGACCCTTGAGGGACACCACAGCACAGGTCCTCTGCTGAGGAGACATTTACCAACAGTGACAGAACATTCACTGCCAGACACACAGGAAGAAAACCAGTCTAAGACTGATCCAGAGACACCCACCGACTGTCTGAGTCTCTGGATCAACACACAGTGCTCAACAAAATCAGAGCCTCGCTCCAAAAGCCAGAGACACAGCTGTAATACAGCTTTTTGTGATTAATATGTTTATATTAAAAGCCCTGTTCCAAACCCGCCCAAAGTTTGACATGCTAAATTATCCATTGAATACTTATCAGATGATCAGCATGTAAATTACTTGATTTTAGAACAGACCCCATAATCCCACAAAATGTACCAAGGACCTGCCTCTTCAGCTGTGATCAACATGAGTTAAGAGGTCTGAATCATAACAGCAGGTTGATTTATATAACCCTGTGGTTATGGTCCCTCACAGTGGCTGTAACCATCAGTTTGTAGAGACTCCAAGAACAATAACAACTCCAATTTTACAGCGGTTGCCTGAATTTTTTTTTAACAAAAATATGTTGTTATATGTGATCTTATAAATCCAGAGACCATGAGATGATTCTTTACATGCTGGTAATGTCAGTCTCCCAGTAATAAATGCAGCAAAGGGAAGGTCATACAGTAATAGGCCGGGCTTTTCTACCTGTTCACTCAGCCACAGCATGAATAATTTCTCATTCAGACTCACATTATGGCACGGTTCAATCACTGGCACTTTGTATCTTGGCAAAGGTGCTCCTAAAAGGTGCACATATAAAACTAAACAGACAGTGTGTGCTGAGTCAGCGTCCATTCCTTCCTCTGCTGTCCTACAGAGAAAGAGTAATAACTCCATGGGAGAACAAACATTTTGCTGCAATGGACGCTCAAAGCGCTTCATTACACGCATTACAGCCATGAATAGAGGCTGAGATGCGAGGGAGGAAGCTGACCCAGCGGCTGCAGTGAGTGACCCCTCAGGCTCACACTGCTCTTTTCTTTACTGTGCCACTATTCACTACTGGCCGCTGTGCTTTATACTTGTGTAATGTAATACAGTGCAATGTGCAACCATTTATGATACAGACCTTCAAAGTTCCTGTTGCTCACTATGAGAAGGTTTCACTAGATTTGAGTAACTTAAAGTTTTATTATTCAACATCAGTACCATGAGGCTGAGACAGTATTTAAAATGTTAAAGTAACAGAATTTGATGCTTTACATTTTTTACAAAACAAAAAATAAAATAAAAAAACAAAACCCTTCAATTGTTTTTGGAAAAATATCTGCAGATGTTTTTTTTTTTTTCAAATATCAGGGCAGTTTACATGACCAACTTTTGTTTTTTCTCGTATCTTTTTGAATGAAAACTCTTTCTGTTTACATAAGGAGTGATTTATTCCAGTGTGATCTTTACTTTAGTTGCTTGACATCATAGCATTGGACACAATAAAACAGATGAAGGCAAAGCCTCTGTTGTGTGAATTAGTAGCTTTCATTAGTCTCTGGTATTTAATAGTATATATATATTTTTTTACTTTTGGAGGGAAATGCAGATAACAAGAAGCTGACAGTTTTTGTTTTTGCCAGTTAAAATGAGAAGTTTTGTTTCATTTCAATGTCATGCTGCCAGGCGACCTCTTGTCACCAGAGACCAGGAAGCAGCATGCGATGAGTGAGTGCAAAACTTTTTTAAACAAAAAAGGAGCAGAAAAAACATTTTTTATTCTAAAATGAGTTCCTGAGTGTATTCAGATTGGGTGATGTAAACCCACCTACTGACACATACAAAAAGGTTTAAAAAAAGGTACGAGGCAGGGCAGTTAAAGCTGTACATAAATTAGGTTAAAGAACAAAGCAAGATTACATATAAACCACAGGCAGTAGAATATGTGGATGCAGTGTTTTTCTCATCCCCTAATGTTTCTGATACAGTTTTGAAGCCCAGTGTTGACGGAGCCATATAAAAAAACCTTGACTCAGTCTAGCTTCATTCCAGTTTGGATGAGTTAAGAGGCATGACTTTAGCCTCTTCACAGTCAGCTACTGTCATTCAAAATAATGAGTTATGAAAAGAATTCCCTCCCATACAGTGAGTGCTCATAGACAAATGAGCTAACCAAAATCACTTCTTAAATCAGGCTGTTTAATTCCTTATGTAAAGGTCATCTGAGTGTGTTTGTAGTTTCTGGTGTTTCACTTCTGCATTGGCTTCATATTTCAAGACTGGGGGTTGCTGCTTGATATATTTTAACCTAAAAATAGAGCGAATAGATAGATAGCACAATGTATTTCACAGAGGGTAATGGATTTTAACACTTCCAGTAGACCCCCTCATTCCCATCCCCACTCACATGTTCAGGGTCATTTTGTGGTTAATGCTGCAACAAAAGAGACAAGAAGCATGTTAGCTCTTTGAGCCTCATAATGGGTAGAAGGGTTGGTTACCTTGGACTGTGATATCAGTCAGGTTGTGGACAGCAATCAATAATCCAATTACAGTTTGGCTCATACGTTATACTGAGGATACGTTATACTGCTCAGGAGCAGGACGCCTTTTTTCTTCCTCAACCTACCAATGCTTTAGTTGATCAATTAATCACTCAAATGTCCAGTTATTTAGCACAGGAAAGACACAAACACTCTATAACCCAAATATATATTTTTTTCTAAATGAACTGTTTGCCCAGCCACAATAAACACTGAGTGAAAAAAAATGACCAAAGTATTAGAATGATGAGTCCATCTTTTATTGGCCAGTCCATTACTATAACCATCAGTGAAATATCTCCACTATACTGGTTAGGTTACAGTCATGTTTGGATAGAGATTTGAACAGTGCCCAAAACAGCTTGAGAGTCCTTTGGCACCACTACATCAACATATAGAGAGAGATTGGTACCTCTTCATTGAGTTGGGGGGGGGGGGGGGGGGTTGACCATATTGCCCATCTCTAGAGCAACCCCATCTAAGAATATTTGTCTGCTGACTCAAACAGAGTCAAATGTGATTAGTAAAAGCTGAAAACCATTTCTAAAACAACATGAAGCTAATGAAGAGAAGCCATGATCAGGTGATGTAATGTTGTTTGTTGAAACCAGGAGGAAGCTGAGCTGATGCATTATGATACTCTAATCCATTTGTTCAGCTCTCAACGGCCAGGATAACGATTTGATGACCAGCTGAGTGAAAAACACTCTCTGTTTGGATGTTAACAGTTGGCTGCCTGATGTGCAGCTTACTGTAGCACTGACAGAGCAGATACAAGACAGGTGAATGCTGTTGTGACAGCTGAGCAGTGTTTCCTTGTTTGCTCCTGAGTATTTTCAGTGTCTCTCATTCAGGCAGTATTGATCCATGTGAGGTGAAGATGTGACCACAGCTAAGCAGTGTCTCCCTCTATCATCCGGTCTGTGGAGAGCTGCTGCTTTAATAATTAATTATTTGTTTAGATGTTTGCTAAACATCACCTAACTGCTTCTCGGTCACACTGCATTATTTAGGAGTTTTTCTTACAAAGTGTTCTCACACGTCTCACTCGTCAAACAATGCCCCTCCTCAAAGGCTGCAAAGCCACAGCAGAGGCAGTAAGCAGAGAATGACACATGCAGGCTGCTGTATTAAGATCGGGATGTATGCAATTACAGCGACACAACAGACAACCCAGCCATCACATTGTAGGAGGTTACCATGGCAATCAATATGCCTGGACTGTCAAAAAATGGAGAACAGAGAGGGGGTGGTGTGGAGAGAGGATAATAGACTATCTGTAAGTGTCAGAGGAAGAAGCTCGGGGGACATTACAGAGGAAAAAAGTCCCAAACGGACAAGCAAGCCGAGGTGCACTGAATCAGGACACACAATAGTGGCCATAAAAAATCAGAGACACATCTTACTGTAATAAAATAATAGACTCATTACTTACAAACTGAATGCTGTGTTTTAAGGCCCTTTGTTGTTGTCTGGTTGTATGAAAAGACTCTCAGGCTAACATGAAAAACACACACTGTTAGCTTACAGGCAGATCAGACTCTGAAAGGAAAATAAGATTACATCACAGATTGATGGGACAAAAATCCTGCCATATTACATCTAAATGCTTGATATTGTGCTGGTGTTGGTTTGACTCTTTACAAAAAGAAGCTTGCAGGTTAAATACCTACATAAATATAAACCCTGTTTGAAAATATCTGGTAAAAATTTCACCCTTATATTTTTTGTAAAGGAGTTTTTTCTGCCCTTGAATTTTTTTTTATTATTATTTCACCAGCTAGTTTTCAACATCCCATCATATTCAGCCACATAATGGACTCTACATGTGCAGTAGTTGGTGGTTTATACTTTCATCTAACCCTACACAAACCATGGGCTATAGGCTGTAAAAATTGTTGATAATTTGATTCTTTTTAATACTATGAGCTATTAAATCATAAAATATCCATAAATTTAAAGCTGAATCATATCAAAAAGCACCAAAGACTTTAAAAAAATCCAGATCTCATCGTCATATTTTCGTCCTGAAGCTGCTGTGAATGACTAAAAGATAGTGTGAACAGTCGGCCAATCAACACATAGACAAGGTCAAGACAAGGTCAAGACCAGAAAAGTGAACATGGCTACAAAACTCCAAAAAAAGAAATTATTTTCTGATTGTTTTGTAATTATGATGTGTATCTAGACAGAGAACAGAGAACTGGTTCCATTTCGGTACCTGGATTTGATAAAGCATGTGCAGTTCGGCTCGCTCTTGAGTTCCTGACACTGACATAAACTTTTCAAGCTTGCTGTGTGCAGTGAATAGATTTATGTGGTGGGATGACACCTATGCAACAGCTGAGTCACCTGTTTTTATGTACAAAAATTGAATATGTTGGTACTGTTTTCATCCACTTAAACATTTTTTTAAAAAATACTTAAACAAACCTTATAAGAAAGAGTAATGTTTAGAAAAAGATGAAAAGTAATCTCCATGACACAGTTGAAAGTTAACTTTTGACCAATTGACATCAGATCTGTATCCGCCCGGTCACGACATCAGATCTGACAGGTTTCAGCTCAAGTCAATGTGATAACTCACACAGTCTCTGCTCTGTTGGGTTCGTGCTGCGTGTCAGCTCCAGCATGTCAGAGCCCCCCAGATCCGCCTTTTATTTAGTGGTATGCCAGTGAAACATGTACAGAGCAGATTGAGCGGGACAGGAAGTCAGGCACTGAAACCAAATTCAAACATACTGTTGACTTTCAAAATAAAATACCCTGTATTTGCATGGCAGATTGTATTTAGTTTTACGACAACATCAAACTGACATGTTGAGTAGAGCAAGACCAGGAGTCAACAGGTTTGAGGTTTTACAGCTTCTCGTGAAGGAGGAGAGACTCATCATTGAGGTGGGAGGCAGGAACTCCTCAGTCTCCTGACTCCATTTGCAATGTGCCAGACTGAACAAGCAGCAAGTTTGAGCTGACGAATGAGAGAGCCCACAGTCAAAATGCAACAAGCCGCACAGAACTGACATATATCTGGTGTCAATCCTGTGTAAATGTTGTAATCTTTTTTTACGCTAAAAATCTGAATCAGGAATCGATGAGAATCAGAATCAGTAAGTGGAACCAGGACTGATAAAAATGAAACAGTACCCAACCTGGTGTGTAGTGTCAGAACCAGCAGAGCAGAACTGTACTGGCTGTATGTACACGTCTGAATGTGTGCTTGTGATTGATTTACAGTCCATTTAGCAGCTCGACCTTTTTAGACCAAAGCCAAATGAATTTCATCAGATTTGTCTGCAAAGTACTTAACTTTTCTTTGTTTGAGTAACCTAAGATAGCTTGCTTATGTTTTTCTGGTGGGTCCCAGGTGGGCAGTATGCAGGTTGATTCAACAGATGTTGGCACTCTCTAACCATCAATTATTTCTAATACACTGCAGGAAGTCTGACTGGCTTAGGCGGCACAGTTTAAGAAGTTGAAGCTCAAGTTTATATTTTGAATTTTGAAAATATTGCTAGCTAAATCTCAGCTTTTGGAATAAATCATCATGAAATTACACTGATAGACATTTGGGTCGGTCTACTTTTGCTCTCCACATGGACGATTGTTCCTGCATATAGGCACAAAATCAGCTGCTGCATTACTCGCTCAATCTACTTGAGCCACAAAGATGCACTACAGAAGGACATGAACAAAATAGAGGTATATTGCATAAAAAAATCTAAAGGAACTTGCATTTAATTTAATCTTTTGATTTTTTGCTTATGAAGCATCAAAGTTGTAAAGGTTCAGTTTTCAGTTATCAAGCTCTGCTGAGATGAAGGAGAAGAAACTGCAGACTTCTGGTTGTTTATGAGTTCGCCTGTAGCCAGGCGAGGGATAGGCTGAGTTGCTGGATGATACGAAAGCCTTGTTTGCTCTCCGCTCGCCCTCCTCTCATCCTTCCTCTGGCCAGCCCTCCCTCCTTCCCTCCCTCCCTCCCTCCCTCCCTCCTCTTCTCCTCTGCTCTGAGTGCTGTTAGCTGAGACTGTACAGATCAAAGCATATGCATAACAAACCGCAGGACTTCTCACTCCGCGAGAGGTCTGCACTGAAACACAACAAGGGACAACGAAACTAGCCAAGGACTAGCACAGAAGCTACAATTAGCCAAATGGTAGCTAACAATAATATTTTTCTATTTTTTGTTGTTGTTTTTGTTTTTACTGGAAAACTGATGAACTTGTGATGATCGCAAAATATTTCTAGAAATAAACCAAAACATTCAGTCTTTGACTCAAATTGTAACAGCTCTAAAGGTTCAATGATGTAGAAAATAAAGAAGGAAAGATTTCACAGAAGAAATTGATGCTGTATCCAGTTGGAAATCTCTGAATTCAAATAAAAAGACACAACCAAATACAGACTTTCAGAGTCCACATAAAGGGTGATTAAAATCACAAATAAAATATTCTTCAAAGGGATAAGAGGATATAGCTTCAAGAATCAAGTAGCATAATTTTATAGAACAGGTAACCAAATGAGTCAAATGGGTGACAAAGCAGTCAGGATGAACTGATGTGTCCGATGATATCTGGCTGCTGACAGAAATCAGCCCCTCAGTGAATGCAGAGCCATTCACCAGTGTCAGTGATTAATGTTTATCAATCTTTTATCTTATCTTTAACTTTAAACAGGAAAATAAATGCAGAAAAGCTAGTATATCTGTAGGACATACGCTTCCTTGTTTTCATGGTAAAATTTGGATGACCTTTTAACTTGGTTGGCAGTGTGTAGGTATAACACTGTCTCAAATCAGTGCCAGGTGGTCAGTCAGACATGTTCCAGTAACATTTTAAAGGAGGGACTACAGAAGCAATACAAAATTGGTTTTAAATTAGCTGTTGACAAAACTGGAGTTATTATGCTAGGCCATATTTCACACATGGCTATAAAGTCACAATGCTGGATGTTCATTCTCAACATGTGAAAATACAGACTGCAACATATACATCATGTTGTAGAAAATCCCTGAATGTGTCTGTAAACTGATCCAAATTCTAAAAACTAGGACAAAAATCTTCACAAAACTTGTTGAAATGATAAGGTCATCAAATAAGGATCGCCTCACTGGTTCATGACATGTTAGAGGGGTGGTCCTCAAACACCAAGGTCTGTCCATTGCCAGCCCACTGGAGGTGATGACAGGCCAATCAGAGGGAAGGGGGTTTGTGGAGGGGGGAGCTTTTAAGAGCTTTAAAACTAAGCGTGTCAGACAGAAGCTGAAATAAGAGTTTTCTAAAATGTCTGTGTGAGAAAAATGTGGTTTAATTTTTAGCTGTAAATCATGTAAAGCTACTACAGGGTACCAGACAGACAGTAGAAAAGCCTTAAAAAATCACTATACCCCTTTAATCATGAGTACCTGCCCTGATTTTAACCTTATAAATATAGAACCTGTCATGCAAAAATCTAGCCTTTTGGAAACACCACCTCAGCATCTGTAAGCCCAGTTAGCTAAAGTTAGCAGCGAAACTAGCCTGTTGTTAAAGGAAAATTTGGTAAGTTATCTTTTTATGAATAAAATGGGGTAAAATAAAGGTCTTAGTACAACATTTATAATTCTCAGTCCATCTTGTTTTTTTGTTTTTTTTTTTTGGGGGGGGGGGGGGTGCTGATGATGTCTTGTAATAATGATGCTATGATGCATTATAGAAAATGAGAAAAGGTCTGGTGTTGATCTTTGCTGAGAGCCTCCAGATCACTCAGACCATTTCTGAGTGTGTTTTTTTTGGTTCTGTCAGTACAGCTTGTTGAACCACTTCAGTTTCATGTTACTTCATACGTAACATAAAAGCAGTCTGATATGCTGATAATACAGATGTACAATGATATCAGCCGTCTGTCCATTTTCAGTCACAGAGGACAAAGTGATTTTGTGTAGTAAGACTCCAAATTATTGAACTGAAATTCCTACAGGAACAATAAAAAGTGTATTTTTGTTTTGGTCTTAGTGTTATTTTCTTAATCCCCAAATGGAGCTGTACTCCTCACAGGTTGCTGAGCTGGGAGGGGGATAGGAAAGCACATACTGTAGCCTGAATGTCTGTCTCTGTACTGTTGCCTTGGTAACTTTAGCAGACAGGCTGTAATGTGTGTTTTGTCAACCTTTTGGTTTGTGCCGAAAGTATAACTGTGGTTCGTACAACAAATGTTCGCTGAAGATGGGAGCAAAATACTCAAGGACACTCATAACAGAGACGGGATGATCAGATTACACACACTTCAAACACAAAGAAACACACAAACTCACATTCCAAAGAATCACAAATGTCCCAGGACAAACTTGTTTCAACAGTGAGCTGTGTGTTTATTCCAGTGTTACCCTCGTATGAAGTATTGATATTTTAATCATTTGTTACATAACACCTGTGGCATGAAAACTAAACCGTTATTACAACATAAAGACACATCAGAGCAGAGGGAGTTTTAAATAGCACAAATATTGATGAATTTGGGCTTCCCCGCACTAATTACTAACATGTTTAATAGTCAGGGAGATTTCCATCCATGGGCCAAACTCATTATCTGGTCAGGTCAGATCTATGTCAGTACTATGCAGCATGGCTTCACAGAAACAAGCTGCTGAAGAAATCTAACTACCTTCTCTGAGAAATAAATACGAGAAATGTTTGTAGTTGTATAGTGAAAATGCACTCCTTTGTACTGTGCTAATGAGAACAGAAAACGTGTAAATGCATAATTTTTAATGTGAGAAATTCATCTGCATTTTAATAACATGAGGACACCTCCATGAGTGTTTCATCAAGCTAACAGATTTTCAAGCTTTCTGATTGGCTCAGAAACTGATGAGTAAACCACAGTGTCACCAAACCTCAGTGTGAGTCAGATCTGTTTTTCAGGCGTGACAAATCTTGGACTCAAAAACAGCAGTATGAATAATCCCAACAGCAACACTTAAACCCCAGGTATAAAAATCCACAGAGAAGTGACCGAGTTGTTCAGTTGAAGGGAGTCGAGGCACTGACAACATTACTGGAAAAGCCTCCAATATGGCCTGAAGTCTGCTCTCAGGTATCAGCAAAAACGCAGGTCAATGCCCGGATCTGATACAATAATTCACGAGATTGACCTAAATCGACCTGTTTCTTGTCTTCTGAAACAGAAACCTCACAGCACTATTACATCATGGCTGGCAAACACAACTACAGGCTGAGAGCAGCAAATGTGAACCCAGTTCAATTTTTTGCAAGCAAAACCAGCGAGTGTCACCTTTCCATCTGTGGAGTTTGCACTACAGTCTGTCTTGTGGATCCTCTATCAATGAAGTGTGTACATTGTAGTATCTGCTGATATCTTTGTCTGGGTAAAATTAAAACATTTTTCCTTTATCAGACCGCTGGAAATCACTTTGTACAATCCAAACAAGCAGCAGCCATGATAGACTTCAAATAATACACTCTTGGATTGATTTTTTTTGTCCGGGATTGGGACCAGCAAAAGTGACCAAAAAGAAACAAGCATAAGCATGATTCATTTGTATGCAGTCTACTCCTCTGACTGCAGCTGAAAGAGACTGCTGCGAGTGAAGCATCCATCTGTGAGTGTTTTGGATAGGGGAGGGTCTCAGCACCTGCTGCTTGTGGGGAATCAGAGGGTGCTGGAGATCAATACATGCCTTCACGTCAGTCTCCAAACTCCAGAAACGTTGCCAGATTTGACGCTAGTAGCTTATTTTAAAAAACAAAAAAATGACTAGAGAGGATTTTAAAGTCACAAAGTTGGCAACACTGCTCCTCCTTCTGCTTCCTTTGCGTGCATGATGTCAGTACTACATGCCACATTAAAAGCTGTTGCTTTGAACTGTGAAAAATTAAACAATTCCTCAGACAGAGAAAATTCCTCAATAATTTTTTGTAATCAAGGTACTTAAATTATTTAAGGAGTTATTACAGCGCCTCCTGTGAACAAACGCAAACCATGAGGGGCAGTAATAATAGCAGTAATGATGAAAGTGAAAGTGAAATTTGCCTCATCAAGCTCTGAGTGAAGGAAAACTGAACAGGGACAGATTTGTCGACAGATATATTGCTGCAAAAGTCCTGTTCACCCTTTCTAACTTAACCATCATTGGAAATGTTCAGTTTTGTCAATTAATTGAATTGTAATAAATATGCAGACAAATGTTTTCACTTGACCACAATGTAAAATTGAAGGGATGATTTTGATCTGTTTTTTTTTTCTTTTTAAATCATCTTTTAAATAATAAAATCATCTGTATAGTGATCAGGTAGTTAAGGGAATTAGAATCATGATAAGTTGAGATCTGGTCTCACCCTTTCATGATCCTATGATCTTGAAAGGGTGAGAACTTGAACTTGCATACCTACAAGGAAATTAATAAATTCACATCCATAAACATTTTGTACAGAAATATCAAGGCTCTCAGTTTTGGTAACTGAGGTTGGTATAATCAACACGAAAGAGAAGCTTTGATCATTTCCAATCCTTCAAACAAAATGTTTATTTTTTTTACTTATTATCAGCTTGAACACATTTGATGCTCATAGAGTTCTATTTGTTATGATTTTGAACCCATACATATTTCTCTTTGTTTATCACACTGTTCATATTCTTGACTAAAAAGTCATTTTTGAACATAATAAAAGAGTCTATTTGTTAACAAAGAAGAGATGATCATTTGGTGCACATTATTTAATATCACAGTTGTTTTTCTTTTGTCAGCATGATGAGCTAATTAACTGTGACAGTCACTGAGATAGCTCAGAATTCATTACCTGTTTGTTTCTTATGACCTCCAGTAATGTGGTTGTGAGGCAGCTCATGTATGTAGCTGCCAGTTGCTGTTTTTGCAGGTTTACAAGTTATAAATCCTCATTTTCATTGATTGTTAGCTGTAAATTTCAGCATTCACAGCCTGTGAATATAATTTCCTGCATCATTTCTTCTCTGGCGTGAAGGGCATCAGGAAACATTTTAAATTAACCTACACTGGCACTCAGAGCTGAAAGAAAGATGGCATGAGAAGGAGACACAGTTCAGGACAGAGCAGGTTTAAGATTTGGATACTCTGACAATGACGTGGCAGAAAGAGTCAACCATAAACAGGTTTGATTCAAGTGGTGCTGTGCTTTAATTCACCATCAGAAGAGATGTTCACCTCGATGTAAGTACGAACAGCTGAGTCAGCTCATTGTGAGGCCACAGAGTGAACCACGTCTATGGATACAGCACAAACTGTGAGTTTTTACAACAGCAGAAATCTTATCTGCCGTCCTGCTCACCTCGTCAGGAGTTCAATCACTTATTACAACACACTCACTAAGTTTACCACCAGGAGAGAAAGAAGTGAAATCAGAGCAATTCTCACTCTGCACTGATGGAAGTTGCACAGACAGATCGATCAGATTTGGTCCATCACACTGTTAGTTTATTCAAACACTGATTTTACAGAGGCTCAGTGTTACTCACCTATATACAGCGATGAGTCCTTCCTGTGGACGTGGTCGTCTATGTAGGACACTCCCAAAGGCTGGACCGGTGTGGCTCCGATGCCCAGTAGAACTTGGGCTCCGATCAGCAGAAGGTACATCATGTTGGTGTTGGCTCTGTTGCCACATTTAAACCCAGAGTCCCGGTTTTCTGATCTGGTGATGTTTGAGCAGACGTCCCTGCCATCTTCAGCATGCCATGAATCCCCAGCCTCGTACTCGTACTGATGAGTCAGAAACTCTGGCAAGGCTGACAGCAGTGCCCCCAACGCCATTACAATCCCTCCACAGCCAATCAGGCGTGGTCTGTGGGCCTTGGCCCCAAAGTAGCTGACAAACAAGATGAGGGCCAAGTTGCCAATTTCAAAGCTGCTGGCGATGACGCCCACATCGGCGCTCTGGAGGTTGAAGCGTCTCTCCAGAGTGGTCAAGACACTTACCTGGCAGAAAGAGAGAGAGAGGACAAATGTTTAAAAGGCATAGTACAGGTTTTCCAGTAGGGGCTGTTTAAGGTACTTCTCAACATGGAGTCTATTTTCTACAATAAAAGTCAATCAACTCTGCTCCTGTTTGGAGAATCTGTGTGAGTACTGACACTGGGACTGAGCTGTGACACCAGCAAAGGGGGTTGCTATAAAATATTTTTTAACATTACCGAAAAAGAGTTGCCAGTTCTCCCTGGTTCCACTCTGTCATCTGATAGCCTTTACCTTTGACAATGCACTTTCTAAAAGTCAGTATAAAGAAAAATTCAGGTGTAGTCTTAAACTAGTGACTGAAGACAGAAAACCCGCATGTCCAATCTCATCAGAGCAATATTTATACGCAGGTAAAACTCCATTAAGACTGGTGTAACTGTCTAACTTATATTTGTTGTTTTATTGTGCCTCATTCAGTATTTTCTTTATTGTGGTATAGTGTATTGTTTTATTTTTGACTGATTTTATCTTGCTGTTAAAGTGATGAGCTGCTAAACTTCCTTCCATTGTTTAAAACAATAAAGAAGTCAACAATAAAGGCTGGTTCTATCCTAAGACACAAATCCATGTCAGGAGGCCCAGGTTTGCCTTCAGTCTGAGTCTTTTTTTTGTTTTCTGCTCTGTCCACTGTCCTATCATCTCCAAATAAAGATTTAATGCCCAAAATATAACTTTAAAAAAAAGATAGAAAAATAAAGAGTCTCATCCCTGATTGTTATTTTACCATGTAGGTCACAAAGAGGTTTCAGTATAAGAGACAGAATATTTTTAATATCAGTTACAGACTCCTTACAGTGCCTGAAGGTGTTGAGAAAATCTTTTGCTGCAGCAGATCTAATTTGCAGTTTAACATTAGCTCAGCTTCAGTGCTGTTACTCAGACCAGCTTCTCCAAACTGGAGCCATGCAAACTGCCATCTAAAGAAATAAAATACTCTGTCTATGAGTGAGCACCTCATACAACTCAATGATTTCCTTACAGCAGAAATCACTAGCAACATGCTTACCTATATTAGAGTTCATACGGTGTTCTTTTATATCAGAAAATACGTTTACGCTGTGAAGTATAACCTGTTTTCTGGTCCACTTAATAATGTAGGATGATATGCTGTCATGATATCTGCTGTTATTCATTTGAAGCAGATATGAGCAGCCATCTGTGGCTCGAACCAACAACAACAACAACCTGTTGCACTCACATAGTAGTGGAGTTGTGCTGCTACAATCATCTTCCTCCTCCCCCAAAACAAGCCTGAGGCTATCCTGATGCCAACCAGGGGAAAAGAGACATGTGCATGTGTGTGTGGCTCAAGGCAAGAAACCTCACACAGCTGTTCTAATTATGAATCTGTAACAAACACATCGTAGCAGCTGGGCTCTGGGTATGTGTGTGAGTGGTAAACTGGCTGCTTGCATCAAACCTGTGCTCCGTCATCGCCAGGAGTAAAGATAAAAAGATGGTCGGGAGTTATTTTAAACTTTTATAAATCATTTATAAACGGCAAAAGGTGCAGTATCAGCCCTGGGCCTTTTAGAGGAGATATTAGGAGAAAGAAAGAAAGAAAGAAAGAAAGAAAGAAAGAAAGAAAGAAAGAAAGAAAGAAACTGATAAATGTATGTGAGATCAATTAAATTACTAAGTCATTTCCTTTGTTGTTTCCACCTGTAACTGGAGAACAGTTGAGTCTCATCTGTCATCAGTACCAGCTGTGACATCCCAAGATCAGTGGAACGCTACCTCAGATCACGGTGCCAGGAGTCCAAGACCAACCAACCAACAACCCAAGACAACTAGTATCAACAGAAGCAGAAATTTAAAGGCTTGGACCTCAAGGAGGAGAGTTGCCAGTGTGCTTCTTATAATAAGGATTTGACAAGATTTGTTGATTGGCGGTCAATGTGATGTCATGGAGTGTGGTAAAAGTAACGTAACTTGTTACTTTCAGAAGTGAGCTACTAAGTAGAGTAATGCAATGCATCACTTTTCTAAAAGTCAGCAGTTATGTGTAATACATTAATTTTATTTTGAAATGACCCCAACCCTGTTTGTAATTCAGCTCTAATGTACCAGCTGGAATGTTGTGCATTTCCAAGTCATTTAATCAGCCGTTCAAATGCAGGGATACGATGTCACATTGGTTTGGCTAACATGGCTATCATAAGCAGAGCTAACAACACCAGGTTTCAGTCCCACTTTTGCCCAGTCCCATATCGGTGCTATATGCACATTGCTCTGGTGGAGTTTTTATATGCCAATTTAATAGGACACACCAAATACATGAATTAAGTACAACTTTTAAAGACGCTTTTAAATGAGCCAAATAGCTTGCTGTTTCATTTTGAAGGCGCCTTCTCAAACAACAGCTCTTGGTTTCCTGTAAGTGATATTTAAGAGGCTGTGAGGACTATCTGTTTGTAGTGCAGCTACACCTTTTGGCAGGAATCACACACACACTGTCGTGATGACATGACTCTTAACAAGGCGTGTTTTTTTTTTTTTTGTAAATTAATGGAGATAAGAACTTCTTTCTAACACTACATCTCTTTTTAAAGACAACTTTTTTACCAGATCCAACGCAACAAGGGTAGGTATTTATCAACAGTAATGCAGTGAAGTTGTCAGAAACGTGAAAAAAACCAAACTTTGTCAGTTTGTAGGGTAGCTTGGTGGTCGGCTATATTTTAGCAAATTCTTACATCCTGCTCATCTACCAAGCATTTATTGACAGACTCCGAACTTTGATCAGTACACTGCAGTTTAACTGCTGCATGTGGGTTGGAATGAACTTTCTCATAAACAGTTTAACCTGTATTTTAGCCTTAAGCTCATGGTTTAGCTTTTAGCTTGTGGTTTAGCCTTTAGCCCTGCCCATTCTCCTGTTCAGCTTTCTTCTGTCCACCATCATTTCTAAATAAATCACAGAAAAAGGTTTCAGGAGAGAAAAAACACAGATTTTCCTTCTTGCTACTAAACTTCATCAGCTGGCGTGGTGTTGTCATACAGACAACAACATGCCATAAATCATTCTAGTCCTGTACAACCCAATCAGGAAGCTAAGAAATAGCATTTAGAGATAACCTACATTGGTGCTGATAAACTCATTTTAAATTTTAGATTATGATCAGGCATGTATCTAGAGGTGAGAAAGTCACTTAGAAAGTCCTCCCAGTCCCTTTAAAAAGAAGGATGCTTTCATTTTGAAGGAAGTGCTAAGTACTAAAGCAGTCAACAACATGTTTAGTGTTGATAAATAACAGTTAACAAGCTATTTTATATTAATAAAGCACCTTGTTGATAGAGGCAAAACGTTTATAGCAACTTGACATGTCATAATAAGCTAAATGTAATTAGTTGAAGCACTTTAGTCTGATGTCACTGGGTTTAGAAACAGTTGAATTGTAAACTTAGAGAGAATAAAAACAGCTTGCCATCCTGAGGCTGTCCTCAGTGACACACAATCAGAGTTGTCTGTGCAGCAATCCAAACATCCAAACAACTGCTAGCCCCCAGATTTCCAAAAAAGGGTGAACAATGCGTTATTCACGTCTAAAAAAGGAAGACGGCTGTCACGGGTCTATTATTTCAACTGTGAGACACTAACCTAATTCTGTCACCAACCAGCACAGCACACACGGTGCGACTGACAGATAAAAGACGCTACAGTCTGACAATTAGATAGTTTCAAAGGGTTTAACATCCTGGTTCAGAATGATGAAGATGTGTTAAGCCATGAAAGGCTGTTATTACGCTAACAGCTGATGACCAAAGTGTACAGCATCTGAAGATTTACTGTGCATAACTTGCAAAAGAAATACTGAAGAATAGAGTAAAATAAAGGCCGGGCTGAGTTTACAGAGGATAAAAGATTATGGAACTATTTCACACAGCTGAGGACAGGCAGAGCTTCTGCTCTGCTTTTGTCTGCAGCAGGATTTGCTAAAGGTGCACTTCTGGTTCGTGAAGCTGTTTTTAAGGAGGAAGTTTCACTGCAGTCTTCAAAGTAAACACTAATGCACTTTGAATTTGTGACTGGTGCAAAACACATTAAAACCAACCCAGTCCTGGTGTTTGCCAAGCTGCAGTCCTCAGTGAACAACTGACAACTCCTTGCACTGACTCTTTAATGAAGTAAGACAGTGTTCAGAACAAGTGGATATTAGCTGTGTCATATGGCTCTGTCTTCAATCTATGACAGGTTTTCTCTCATTTTTCTCATCACAAGATGTGAGCAATGCTTAGACTTAGTTAAGTCAGGTCACTGACCTTTGACCTTGCCTTTTAGGCAAATTAACATGAGTGCTTTGTCAACTGACTCCTCCTCACGAGGAGCCAAATAAAGCAATCAAGTACAATTATTTATAATATCTGGCCCATGCTGATACCTATCGAAGGAGCAGGCTGAGATCAGGCGACTCGTGTTTCTGATTTAAGTGGCATCTTTTATCTTCAGAGAGATTCACATCAGTATTACGTATCAGACATCACCTCACAATTACATGACATCTCACTGCATTTCTAACTCATCAGTCATGTCTTCAGTGTTGATCCTTTAATTTGTACTTTGTCTTTGTAAAGATGCTTTAGAGTCCACTGCGTCTCAAAATGTGGAAGAAATCTCAGCCTGATATTCATTTCTGTCTTTTTTAGCTCCAGAATTCATTTTGGCTATTTTTTTAATCCACTGAATATATCATCTCTTTTGTTGTTAACGATATTAGGCTAATCAACCTGTCACCTGACATGCAGGTGAAAATAAAGCCAATAGAAACGGGCAGTATAAGCATTTGGTCGATCACGTCATCTATAGGCCTGTATCCTCCGGTGTCAAAGGCCTCCTGCATTATGTAGCAGAGCCGGTGTGCTGCTGGATGGAGCTCCAGACCAGCGTTTCGTAACCTGCTCTCCAGCAGACCCTCCGTGTGCGCATATCAAATTCTCCAACAACAACAACGTGGAGCCGACGGCCGCCGTGACGCGCTTTGTGTCATGCAGATGGTGCATAGGCCTGATGGATAATACGCAGCAAGTCATCAATCAGTGAAAGCAGCGCGTCCCATGGCTGCTGGAGGATGTGATTATTCTAATGTGAGCTGAATAATGTGGTTATTAACCGCATCAGCTGAAGCAGCGCGTCGTAGCTCACTGTCTGTCTGCCTGAGCCGGTTTGAAGGGCGCTGTGTTAACCCGATGTTACCTGAGATAAACTGAGACAGCGATTCCCTCAGACCAGCTCTGTGTCCCTCTGCTCAAACTCACCAGATACGCTCCCACGGTGCCCTGTGCCAGCATGAGCGCACATTCCGACACCAGGAAGATCTTAATGTTGGAGAAGCATGAGGTTTTCTTCTGGTTGTCATCCTGCTCTGGGTCGTCGGTGGTGCTGCTCCGCTCGGTGCAGATCTGGTTTTTCACCTGCATCCTTCGGCTCAGACTCCGGTCGGGCTGGACGTCATGAAACTGAACGGGTCCGGTCCGGCGGAGAGCATCTGGTTGTAATGACGAGCGGCACTGCAGGAGAAGTGCGAATCTCTGTTCTGTAGCCCGTCTAGGCTGGAAAATACAGCGAGAAACGCTGCTGTCCACTCAGCATTACGCACAGTCCGTCAGCGACCTCTCTTCACCGCCAGTCCAGCCAGTGCGTGTCGGCTACATTATATTTAAATACGTAGCTGCGCGTGTACATGGAGCAATGACGGTTCCCGATACTCGACGTAGAACTACAGGACGCTGCTTCTTCACATCCGGGATCTTTAATCTCCACCCTGGACCGGTACCGACTGGATTTGGTTCCTCAGCCCGGTTCCGAGCCGCAGCTCTGCGTCCTTCAGGCGGCGTTTTGATGCTCCTCCTCCTCCTCCCATCCGTAGAGCAGAGCAGAGAGAGGGAGGTGTGATCTCTTTCTGCTCCTCCTCCCCCTTCTCTCCGCCAGCGTGTTTCTAAACATCATCATTTTACCTGTGCAGACTTTACACCACATCTTGGCCTCAGAAAACTATCGTTTCATATAAACAGTCACTGACGATTACCGAATAAAACACACTATAATACATAAACTACACATGACGTGTTGTTTCTTTCTCCTCTATTCAATAACAGGACTGTGAGCTCGTCTCACTCTATGGATAAATGATGCAGCAGTAAATAAATACTGGTTGATGCGATTACTTAAAAAATATTATCCCCATTTGAAGTCCCCTGGCTTCAAAGAATTCTTTTCTCTAAGTTATTTGAAGTAATTTAAATGTTACTTTATTCTAGTCTTACACTACAAAGACAAGATATTTATTCCCTCATTTGATGCCCCTGACTTTCAACCCCTCAGGCAGCACTGCATTAAAAAACTGACATCGTTGCGTAATGGATATTGCCACATGGTCTCAGGAACACTTCAGAAAACCATTGTCAGTTAACACAGTTCATCACTACAGTTCAAACTCTACCATGCAAAGCCAAAGACATACATCAACAACACCCAGAAACACCGCCGGCTTCTCTGGGCCCAAGCTCATCTGAGATGGACTGACGCAAAGTGGAAAAGTGTGCTGTGGTCTGACAAGTACACATTTTTTTTTTAATAAATCATGGACGTCATGACCTCCGGGCCAAAGAGGAAAAGGACAATCTGGATCGTTATCAGGTCAAAGTTGAAAAGCCAGCATCTGTGATGGTATGGGGGTGTGTTAGTGCCCATGGTGTGGCTAACTTGTCCATCTGTGAAGGCTCCATTAATGCTGAAAGGTACATACAGGTTTTGGAGGAACATACGCTGCCATCCAAGCCATGTCTTTTTCAGGGACGTCCCTGCTTATTTCAGCAAGCCAATGCCAAGACACATTCTACATGTGTAGAGTGCAGGTACTTGACTGGCCTGCCTGCAGTCCAGACCTGTCTCCCATTGAAAATGTGTGGAGCATTATAAAGGATGGAGACCCCGGACTGTTGAGCAACTGATGTTGTACATCAATAAAGCTTCAACAATTTAGTGTCCTCAGTTCACAAATGCTTATTGAGTGTTTTTAAAAGGAAAGGTGATGTAACACAGTGGTAAACATGACCCTGTCCCAATTTTCAACTGAATATGGGTAAAGCGTGATTTGCAAATCATTGTACCCTGTTGGGGTTGTATATAATAAATGTCAATTATTCATGAACGTGTGCATAAACCTATCTGCATCTATCTGCATCTGGGTCAACCTTGTCAAAAAAGGACTGGACAAACTGTCTAAATTACTTGACCATTTTTTATACTTTGTATCAAATCAAAAGTTCAGCTCATGCCAGAATAACCTTTTTACAATACAAAAGCCTGGCATGTACCTCTGTCTACACATTAACATGTAACTGTGCATTAAGACATGGACTTCAAGTTCTATAATTGAACAACCAGGTGGGATCGACTGAAATCAGCCTGATGTCAGGTGAGTAATGTTTGTTTAATAGGTGGCACCAGCCCACGCTTTTCCCCATCTGACAGGTTCAGATTACACTAGTTTCTTACAGCATTGACATCTGTCCTTATTAATGGAGAAGAGCACATTTTAAATGCATCTTTAAAACCAGAAGGAATGATTTTCTCGACTGTACAAAGGAGTTGTTGGCTTACTGCTTCCTTAATCTAAATGTTTGGTTGGGTTTAAAAAAAAACTGCACTGGATCAAAAATAACTATGGGGGAAAATAAAGTTATACAATGAGCTGTAGAGGTTTGTTTCTGAACGAATTCTCTCCTTAATGTAGACTGACATTAAAACAACAATCTGAAACTGACAGTGAAAAAAGAGCTGTGTCAGCAGAGATGTGAGCCACACAGGGGGATAGATATTCAGTAATTATATTACCTTATCATCTGGCTACTACCTCTGTTCATACTTGGTACAATTTGATGGTAAATGAAAGGAAGAAGCCGAGGCTTAGGATGATAAAATGTGCTGTATCGTCAGACTGTTAATGTTAATGGAAATTTGCAGTTTTGTGTTCTTGTTGTTCCTTAGTGTTGCCTGCTTTAGTGTGTTGAATGAAAAGCATTATATGTTAAGATAAATGAAGTGTGGATTATGTGTTCACAAAAATCAGACGGTTTGAAAAATTTTTTATGGTGGTTTTATTGATCTACATTTTTTAAATTGTTGCAGCAGACTTTCATTCTTCCCTTAAAACAAGATTAATCTCCATGATCAAAACTTTAAAATCAGATGGATTTTCAGCATCTGTAGAGCCTGTTGATCCTCTTGATGTCCCAGTAGGACATGCCCCTCCTCTGGCCGATCCGGACGTTGCGGTTGGGGATGGGGGTGATGGTGTCTATCCCGCGTCGGATGGCGAAGGCTGTTCTATCATAGTGCATGATGGAGGAGTAGTCGTAGGGGGTGTTCAGGTTGTTGGTGTTCTGCTTGCGGAAGTTGAAGGCGTTCTGCCGTTTGATGTTCCGCCAGTTGATCCTGACAAACCTGTCGCGGTCGCTCCTGGTCTGTTCATGCTGGAAGCCCAGAGCGTGGTTGAACTCGTGCTGGATGATGCCGTGGTAGACGCAGCCCCGTCTGTTGAGAGAGAGCACCTGTCTGCCTCCAGTTCTGCCCAGACTGGAGAAACATCCGCCTCTGCTCTCAATGCTGATGTAGTCACGCTGGTTGGTACGGGGGATGAAGCGGATGCAGGTTTTGCCGTAGAACCCCCTCATGGCGTAGCTCATCTTCTGCCTCTCCCGACTGGTGAACTGCCTGCTTACGGTGAAGGGGATCCTCACCAGGCCGTCGGAGCTTTTCCTCCACAGACACCTCTGGTACCAGCATCTAATAGCGTTTCTGGTTTTGGGAGCCAGCAGGTCTCCTTCCAGCAGGAGCTCGTCTGTGGCGTTATTGGAGGTCAGGATCCTGCTGCTGACGCTCATGGTGTCTGGGACTTCATCATAGTCTTCTTCTTCTTCTTCTTCTTCTTCTTCTGCACTATTCATGGTGTCTGGGACTTCATCATAGTCTTCTTCTTCTTCTTCTGCACTATTCATGGTGTCTGGGACTTCATCATAGTCTTCTTCTTCTTCTTCTGCACTATCCGTGATGTCTTGGAATTCAGCATAGTCTTCTACTTCATCTGCGCTGTCCGTGGCGTTTGAGACTTCGACATGTTTATCAAGGTCTACTATGCCTCCTCCCTCCTGGAGAGGAAGTGCCCGAGAGAGGCCGAGCAGGAGCAGCAGCAGCAGGCTGGAAGAGGGAGTCATCTTCAGGGAGGCTCTGGAGGCTGTGGAGAGCTTCTGTGGAGAGCTGCTGTGGAGAGACTCCTTGAAGCTTGATGTCTGACTCAGGTCAGTCCACACTCTTTATACTCTCCTCTACAGGTGTGTCTGCAGGAGGCTTATGGGTAGGGGTGGTCTTTGTTAGGCCAAAATAAACCTGTGGAGGGAGGACTCCACAGTCAAACCCGCTCTTTAAACAAGCTTTGTTATAACTGCTCATCACAGAGATAAACTCAGATTAACTTGGAGGTTTACTGGGTTGGATTTTTTACACATTTTTCATGTTTTTCTTGTTCAATGAGCCATCACTCAGACTATTTGTGCAGGGTCAAATTTACCCTCAAAACTGAGATATTTTGATTTTTTTTCATCCTGTCAACAAATAATCTTCATGAAAAAGGCTCCAAACTTTTTCTTCCTTCTTTTATTATTATTACTTCACTGAAGTTTTTGGTGTAAATACATTAACACTAGATTTATTTGGCTGTCTTGTCATATTTTTTCACAAGCAAAAGTAATTCAACGGACCAACACTGACACCGCACAAACTGTGAACCCACCAATCTGCAGGTCAACCCAGCACCGCTGATACGTCTCTAAATCTACAGGATGTGAACTGAAGGAAGAAACTTATGGCAGCTGTACTAAACAAAACTTCTGATAAGAACTGAGGCTATCATTAAGAGCATTTGTGCATCTAATCACAGAAAGTACGTTTTAAATAAGACAGTGAATTTGCAGGTTTAAACAAAAAATTCAAAAGCTGATGTGTTTGTTAGGGATGTGAAATTTGATCCTGAGGTTGTTTTAACTTGACAGACAGAAGAACAAACTACACTGAGTAAAAGCCAAGACAGAAACAACTCCTTCAAAAAGCTCTGACTTTCTGAAGCTCTATCTGAAAATATGAGTGCTATAGTCTGAAACAAGGCTGTCACACCAACCAGCATTAATTCTGTCTTTCTTTAAGGTTAATACTTTGCAATAAATAGTCAGTGGTTCTTCGTCGTGGTTGTTAGTGGTTCGTTTTGGAGATAAAAGGCAAAAAATGAACTTTGTTTGATACTACTTTGATGATGAAATCAACAGGTATAGAAAGCAGTGTCAGCCACTGAAGTCAAATCCTCCAGATGATGAATTAAAAAGAGATAAAGCTAGCTGAGTGTCTGTTTACCCCTTCCATTCACAGAAATACACATTCATACACGTCGGTGGCCTTGCAACACAGCTGAGTATCTGGTCCAGTTGTGGTTTCTACTGGGAAAGGAAAAACAAACTACAGTGTATCTTGATAAACTGAACTTACAGGGCTCATTTAACTCTATACTGAATATAAAATGTTGGGATATTTTTGTTTGGTAGATTATTTCTTTGTTGTAAAAAAGGTTCTTGGCATAAAAAAAAATCTTAAATCAATGTAAAGCCTGTTTATTTTCCTTTTAAATGGAGCCACATTTGTAAGGAAAATGTATGTGTGGGATGAGCAGCAGAGCTGAGTTTGTGAGTTGCACCCATGGAAAAAAAAGGCCAAATCTTCTCTGCCAGTGACAAACATCTTACCCTGCCACTGAGTCTTGTTTGGTGTTGATTGTTGGACTAGATAACGGAAGTCTGAAGAAATGAGACATTTTGGCAATTTAAAAAGTCATTTATTTAATAACCAAGAGCCTCAGCAGCGTGTGGAAGAACCAGACAAAGCCACAACAGTCATGGTCCTCCTCCTCATGCTGGTCTCCAGCCTGGTCACACACTGCAGTGAGATGGTATCCCATTCTTCAACCAGAATTTGACTCAAGGCAGCCAATGTGGTTGAACTGGTCACTCTGACTGAAACGGGTGTTCAATGGAGTTGAGTTCAGAGCTGCCAGGTCATCCCACCCTCTCCACTCCTATATTCTAGATGTAGCCTCTGAGAAACTGTGCTCTGTGGGGGCAAGTGTTGTCATCTTAGAGCACAGAGATCAGTTTCAGAGTGTGGAAATGGGGGATTACCACTGGTTGTATCCTGTTATCCCTCTGTGTTGAGGTTGTCTCTAATTACAACAAATTTTGTACCTCCAGTGAGGGGGATGTTGCTCCACACCATCAAACTCTAAATAATGCTGTTACTTGGTTTTGCTGAACAAGACCATGGAGTTGCTCCATTGCACAGACCCTAACCACATCAAATGTTGGGTACTGTTTCTTGGAGCAGACACCATACTGACCACCGTCACAGGGATTATGCTTACAAGATCTGACAATTAGGTACAAATCAGGACCCTGGTTGTCGGCATCTGGGGGACCAGAAGTTTAAAACAAGAGTCAATAGCAACAGTAGAATAAGCTGTTTGGCATTGGCAGAGATGATTCAGCATCTTTTTTTGAGGGAATAACCCAGAAGAGGATTGAGGACTGAGTACACAGAACTTATTTATTGGGCTTCATAACAGTTGCCCATACTGTAGTTTTGGCAACAGATCAAACAACTGATACATTTACTCTGTTGTAGGTCAGTCAGTCATTTAGGGATTATATACTCCTGAAAATTTCAAATACAACAGTAAGACACTAATTAAGTTTGAGCTTCTAAAGCTTTTCAAGAGAAAGTGTGGATTTATGACATTTAGTATTAGCATTGTTGTAGCTAGCTGCCATGGTGTCAGGGGCCCTGTGTTGTATTACTGGTGTCTGTCAGAATCAAGATGTACAATTGTTTTAATGCTTGTGTATTATAAAAAGATGCTGAAAATGCATAGGACATCTGCTGGTCAGTTTACAAAGACCTTATTCCTCCAGATTATGAAGTTTGAAAGAGAAAGAGACAGAAGTCAGGAAAAAAGCATTTGTTTAATTATCTACCTCCTGGTTCTTTCTGTTCATTACTGTTAAGAATCAAAGTCTGTGTTTTGTTTTTGTCGTCTGTCAGAGTCAACCAAAGTTTGCTTATATGTAGCGATGTAGCTGTGTGACAGCAATGAGCGGGGATTAAAAAGAGCTGTTGGTCATTTTACAACACAATACTCTGATTTCAGGACATAAAGAAATAAAAATAAGGACACAGAAATGAAATTAAGCAAGGTTTGTTTATTCATTTAAATCCACTTGGATCATTGTGTTTTATCAAATAAGAGGATTAATCTTCATGATCAGAACTTTAAAACCAGATGGATTTTCAGCATCTGTAGAGCCTGTTGATCCTCTTGATGTCCCAGTAGGACATGCCCCTCCTCTGGCCGATCCGGACGTTGCGGTTGGGGATGGGGGTGATGGTGTCTATCCCGCGTCGGATGGCGAAGGCTGTTCTATCATAGTGCATGATGGAGGAGTAGTCGTAGGGGGTGTTCAGGTTGTTGGTGTTCTGCTTGCGGAAGTTGAAGGCGTTCTGCCGTTTGATGTTCCGCCAGTTGATCCTGACGAACCTGTCGCGGTCGCTCCTGGTCTGTTCATGCTGGAAGCCCAGAGCATGGTTGAACTCGTGCTGGATGATGCCGTGGTAGACGCAGCCCCGCCTGTTGAGAGAGAGCACCTGTCTGCCTCCAGTTCTGCCCAGACTGGAGAAACATCCCCCTCTGCTCTCGATGCTGATGTAGTCACGCTGGTTGGTACGGGGGATGAAGCGGATGCAGGTTTTGCCGTAGAACCCCCTCATGGCGTAGCTCATCTTCTGCCTCTCCCGGCTGGTGAACTGCCTGCTCACGGTGAAGGGGATCCTCACCAGGCCGTCGGAGCTTTTCCTCCACAGACACCTCTGGTACCAGCATCTAATAGCGTTTCTGGTTTTGGGAGCCAGCAGGTCTCCTTCCAGCAGGAGCTCGTCGGTGGCGTTATTGGAGGTCAGGATCCTGCTGCTGACGCTCATGGTGTCTGGGACTTCATCATAGTCTTCTTCTTCTTCTGCACTATTCATGGTGTCTGGGACTTCATCATAGTCTTCTTCTTCTTCTGCACTATCCGTGTTGTCTGGGAATTCAGCATAGTCTTCTACTTCATCTGCGCTG
Source organism: Labroides dimidiatus (assembly GCA_030710495.1). NCBI lineage: Eukaryota > Metazoa > Chordata > Actinopteri > Labriformes > Labridae > Labroides > Labroides dimidiatus. The sequence goes on along the minus strand of CM061144.1, from coordinate 25,806,358 downwards.
TCCGTGGCGTTTGATACTTCGACATGTTTATCAAGGTCTACTGTGCCTCCTCCCTCCTGGAGAGGAAGTGCCCGAGAGAGGCCGAGCAGGAGCAGCAGCAGCAGGCTGGCAGAGGGAGTCATCTTCAGGGAGGCTCTGGAGGCTGTGGAGCTGCTTTGGAGAGACTCCTTGAAGTTTGATGTCTGACTCAGGTCAGGCCACACTCTTTATACTCTCCTCTACAGGTGTGTCTGCAGGAGGCTTATGGGTAGGGGTGGTCTTTGTTAGGCCAAAATAAACCTGTGGAGTGAGGACTCCACAGTCAAACCCGCTCTTTAAACAAGCTTTGTTATAACTGCTCATCACAGAGATGAACTCAGATTAACTTGGAGGTTTACTGGGTTGGATTTTTACACATTTTTCATGTTTTTCTTGTTCAATGAGCCATCACTCAGACTATTTCTGCAGGGTCAAATTTTCCCTCAAAACTGAGATATTTTGATTTTTTTCATCCTGTCAACAAATAACCTGCATGAAAAAGGCTCCAAACTTTTTCTTCCTTTTTTATTATTATTACTACACTGAAGTTTTTGGTGTAAATACATTAACACTAGATTTATTTGGCTGTCTTGTCATTTTTTTGTCACAAGCAAAAGTAATTCAACGGACCAACACTCACACCGCACAAACTGTGAACCCACCAATCTGCAGGTCAACCCAGCACTGCTGATACGTCTCTAAATCTACAGGATGTGAACTGAAGGAAGAAACTTATGGCAGCTGTACTAAACAAAACTTCTGATAAGAACTGAGGCTATCATTAAGAGCATTTGTGCATCCAATCACAGAAAGTATGTTTTAAATAAGACAGTGAATTTGCAGGTTTAAACAAAAAATTGATGTGTTTGTGACGGGATGTGAAATTTGATCCTGAGGTTGTTTTAACTTGACAGACAGAAGAACAAACTACACTGAGTAAAAGCCAAGACAGAAACAACTCCTTCAAAAAGCTCTGACTTTCTGAAGCTCTATCTGAAAATATGAGTGCTATAGTCTGAAACAAGGCTGTCACACCAACCAGCATTAATTCTGTCTTCTTTTAAGTTTAATGCTTTGCAATAAATAGACAAGAACACTGTCTCAGTGGTTCTTCGTCATGGTTGTTAGTGGTTCGTTTTGGAGATAAAAGGCAAAAAATGAACTTTGTTTGATACTACTTTGATTATGAAATCAACAGGTATAGAAAGCAGTGTCAGCCACTGAAGTCAAATCCTCCAGATGATGAATTAAAAAGAGATAAAGCTAGCTGAGTGTCTGTTTACCCCTTCCATTCACAGAAATACACATTCATTCACGTCGGTGGCCTTGCAACACAGCTGAGTACCTGGTCCAGTTGTGGTTTCTACAGGGAAAGGAAAAACAAACTACAGTGTATCTTGAAAAACTGAACCTACAGGGATCATTTAACTCTATACTGAATATAAAATGTTGGGAAATTTTTGTTTGGTAGATCATTTCTTTGTTGTAAAAAAGGTTCTTGGCATAAAAAAAATCTTAAATCAATGTAAAGCCTGTTTATTTTCCTTTTAAATGGAGCCACGTTTGGAAGGAACATGTATTTGTGGGATGAGCAGCAGAGCTGAGTTCATGAGTTGCACCCATGGAAAAAAAAGGCCAAATCTTCTCTGCCAGTGACAAACATCTTACCCTGCCACTGAGTCTTGTTTGGTGTTGATTGTTGGACTGGTTAATGGAAGTCTGAAGAAATGAGACATTTTGGCAATTTAAAAAGTCATTTATTTAAAAACCAAGAGCCTCAGCAGCATGTGGAAGAACCAGACAAAGCCACAACAGTCATGGTCCTCCTCCTCATGCTGGTCTCCAGCCACATCACCCACTGCAGTGAGATGGTATCCCATTCTTCAACCAGAATTTGACTCAAGGCAGCCAATGTGGTTGAACTGGTCACTCTGACTTAAACGGTCGTTCAATTGAGTTGAGTTCAGAACTGCTGGCAGGTCATCCCATCGTCTCAAATCCTATATTCTAGAGGTAGCCCCTGAGAAACTGTGCTCTGTGGAGGCAATAATTGTTATCTTAGAGGATAGAAATCAGTTTCAGAGTGTGGAAATGTGCGATTACCACTGGTTGTATCCTGTTATCCCTCTGTGTTGAGGTTGTCTCTAATAACAAACTTTTTACCTCCAGTGAGGGGAATGCCGCCCCACACCATCAAACTCTAAATAATGCTGTTACTTGGTTTTGCTGAACAACACCATGAAGTTGCTCCATTGCACAGACCCTAACCACATCAAATGTTGGGTACTGTTTCTTGGAGCAGACACCATACTGACCACTGTCACAGGGATTATGCTTACAAGATCTGACAATTAGGTACAAATCAGGACCCTGGTTGTCGGCATCTGGGGGACCAGAAGTTTAAAACAAGAGTCAATAGCAACAGTAGAATAAGCTGTTTGGCATTGGCAGAGATGATTCAGCATCTTTTTTTGAGGGCATAACCCAGAAGAGGATTGAGGACTGAGTACACAGAACTTATTTATTGGGCTTCATAACAGTTGCCCATACTGTAGTTTTGGCAACAGATCAAACAACTGATACATTTACTCTGTTGTAGGTCAGTCAGTCATTTAGGGATTATATACTCCTGAAAATTTCAAATACAACAGTGAGACACTTATTAAGTTTGAGCTTCTAAAGCTTTTCAAGAGAAAGTGTGGATTTATGACATTTAGTATTAGCATTGTTGTAGCTAGCTGCCATGGTGTCAGGGGCCCTGTGTTGTATTCCTGGTGTCTGTCAGAATCAAGATGTACAATTGTTTTAATGCTTGTGTATTATAAAAAGATGCTGAAAATGCATAGGACATCTGCTGGTCAGTTTACAAAGACCTTATTCCTCCAGATTATTAAGTTTGAAAGAGAAAGAGACAGAAGTCAGAAAAAACGCATTTGTTTAATTGTCTACCTCCTGGTTCTTTCTGTTCATTACCGTTAAGAAACAAAGTCTGTTTTGTTTTTGTCGTCTGTCAGAGTCAACCTAAGTTTGCTTATATGTAGTGATGTAGCTGTGTGACAGCAATGAGCAGGAATTAAAAAGAGCTGTTGGTCATTTAACAACACAATACTCTGATTTCAGGACATAAAGAAATAAAAATAAGGACACAGAAATGAAATTAAGCAAGGTTTGTTTATTCATTTAAATCCACTTGGATCATTGTGTTTTATCAAATAAGAGGATTAATCTCCATGATCAAAACTTTAAAATCAGATGGATTTTCAGCATCTGTAGAGCCTGTTGATCCTCTTGATGTCCCAGTAGGACATGCCCCTCCTCTGGCCAATCCGGACGTTGCGGTTGGGGATGGGGGTGATGGTGTCTATCCCGCGCCGGATGGCGAAGGCTGTTCTATCATAGTGCATGATGGAGGAGTAGTCGTAGGGGGTGTTCAGGTTGTTGGTGTTCTGCTTGCGGAAGTTGAAGGCGTTCTGCCGTTTGATGTTCCGCCAGTTGATCCTGACGAACCTGTCGCGGTCGCTCCTGGTCTGTTCATGCTGGAAGCCCAGAGCGTGGTTGAACTCGTGCTGGATGATGCCATGGTAGACGCAGCCCCGTCTCTTGAGAGAGAGCACCTGTCTGCCTCCAGTTCTGCCCAGACTGGAGAAACATCCACCTCTGCTCTCAATGCTGATGTAGTCACGCTGGTTGGTACGGGGGACGAAACGGATGCAGGTTTTTCCGTAGAACCCCCTCATGGCGTAGCTCATCTTCTGCCTCTCCCGACTGGTGAACTGCCTGCTCACAGTGAAGGGGATCCTCACCAGGCCGTCGGAGCTTTTCCTCCACAGACACCTCTGGTACCAGCATCTAATAGCGTTTCTGGTTTTGGGAGCCAGCAGGTCTCCTTCCAGCAGGAGCTCGTCTGTGGCGTTATTGGAGGTCAGGATCCTGCTGCTGACACTCATGGTGTCTGGGACTTCATCATAGTCTTCTTCTTCTTCTTCTTCTTCTTCTTCTGCACTATTCATGGTGTTTGGGACTTCATCATAGTCTTCTTCTTCTTCTGCACTATCCGTGGTGTCTGGGAATTCAGCATAGTCTTCTTCTCCTGCGCTATCTGTGATGTCTTGGAATTCAGCATAGTCTTCTACTTCATCTGCGCTGTCCATGCTGTCTGGGACTTCTTCATATTTATCAAGGTCCACTGTGCCTCCTCCCTCCTGGAGAGGAAGGGCCTGAGAGAGGCCGAGCAGGAGCAGCAGCAGCAGGCTGGCAGAGGGAGTCATCTTCAGGGAGGCTCTGGAGGCTGTGGAGCTTCTGTGGAGAGCTGCTGTGGAGAGACTCCTTGAAGCTTGATGTCTGACTCAGGTCAGTGCACACTCTTTATACTCTCCTCTACAGGTGTGTCTGCAGGAGGATTATGGGTAGGGGTGGTCAAAGGTAGGCCAAAATAAACCTTTTGAGGGAGGACTCCACAGACAGACCCACTCTTCAAACATGCTTTGTTATAACTGCTCAGCACAGAGATGAACTCAGCTTACTGTGTTTATTTGAACGCCATCTGGGGTCTCCTTGTCACACTTCACAGATCATCTTAATTTGTCTCTTAAACTTTCTAAACATTTTTAATAATTGTTCCAGTAAAATCACTGAAGATTTTGTCCAAAGGGCTTTCACAGTTAATTTAACATAAGAGTTCCCTTTAGTGTCTTCAAGAAATCTAATGACCAGATTTGCAGCATATAGCTTTGAGTTCACATAGCAGCCTCTGCCATTAATTTGTGAATGAGTGAATGTGACATATAGTGAGCCTGCACTCACAGTGGTAAGAAGACTATAAAAAAAGTGCAAAATAAAAACAAAGGTCATCAGTGAAAGAGCACAAAGAATGTTTTATAGCAGACAAATCTATGGGGAGGCTGTGGCTTGTAGAGCCAGTCATTCTTTTTTTTTTTTTTTTTACAAGAATTTTTTGGGGTTTGATCCTGTTTTCCCTGCTGCAATGTCCAAGATGTTTAAACCCAAACTGCCCCTATAGCTGTGCCAGCAGCGCATGACAGTGCAGTGATTAGCTAAGACCTATGTGTGTTTTACATTGCAGCCTCTGGTCTCACTGTTTGATAAGTGAATGTGACATGTAATTGAGTGCTCCACTACACAGTATATGTACCCATATCAGTATGAAAAAAGGCAGACAAAAACTGAACCTTTTTTTAACCTCACTGTCTCAACAGAGCTCACAAGATAAAATATTTGGAAATGTGACGCCCACTAATGTGTGGTCACGTGGGGTATATTTTCTCAAAAAAATTCTTTATTTTTCTTCTGTCAAATTACTATCTAAAGCATGGTGAATAGTCTCTTTGAACTATGAATACAATTCTGTATGCACCTCCAGACCAGTAGGGGCAGTATGGGATGGGCACAGCTTCTGCAGAGTGTATATACAGTAGAGTAGCCATCTGGCCTCCATTGTATTCACAGCAATGAAGCAACTAAAGTCACGTTTCTGCGTCTATTCTTTGTTAAACTGTTTTACAGTGTCGCCCAGGATCAGAGATGGAATTGAAAATTATTAACTGCCAACATGGTCTTAGCTTTGGGACCTGTAACAGAAACATCAACTAAAAACAAAATCCAAAACACTTGAAGCTTCTAAAGCCTGATTGAGTGCTTAAATACTAACGATATGGTTCTGGATACTACGTTTTCCTTCATTTTTCACCTTTTAATCATTAAAAGGCATTTATATTAGATGATGATCCGCTTTTATTTCAATCATTTAGTGTTTGGATTAACTTCTGAATGTTAGTTCATAAATTTTAACTTTGCACTTAAGTAAGATGAAATATACATACATCAGATCAGAAAATGGGGCGATGCCTCAGAGTTAGTTCAGGCAGGCAACTCAAGATTTTCTACATTCACGTTTGCCAAACCTCGCTCTCACAATCAGATGACAAATATCTTCCAATCAGACATGTATTTAAGCTGCAGGATTTTAGGTTTCTGTCTCTGCTTAGTGTATGTCACTGCTGCCCTGAGCCAGTGCTCTGTTTTCCCACTTTAGCCCCACCACCTCCCAGCATGCACCTGTGGGCTCTGACTACTTTCATCTATACCTCATCTCTGCCTTTTTCCTTCACCTTCTAAATGATGGAGTAAAAGAATGGGAAACTGAAGAAGGAGAAAGGAGGAAAAAGGTAGAAAAAGAGGAAAGAACGGAAAAAGGAAAGGGAGGGGAGAGGGGGAAAATTCAGAAACAAGGGAAAAGTAGAATAGAACGAAAAGGGAAGAGAGAGAGAAAAAGGGAAAATACTGAGTAAAACAAACAAAAAAGAAACAAAAACAAAGTATGATGAATAAAATTACATCCCAGCTCGGTGGGCAGACCCCTCCATTTGGGTCTGGAGTTTGCCCAGGACCAGTACAAGACAAGATAATTGGAGAAGGGCTGCCCTGGGCCAGCGGGCTCCTGTGGGTTTGGTTGCAGCCTGGGATAAGACCATTCTAAATATATAAATATATGCTAATGTCTAATTATTTTTCTTTTCTCCTCCTTTTTTTCTTTTTGGTCTGTTTTATATCCATCACTTGTATTGAACAATGTTATTATTATTAATAATAATAATTATAAAGTATTATGGTCAGTACTTTAAGTGTTTAGATCAGTCCATTATCATTAATTTAAAGTTCCTGCTAATATAGTAAACATACTCTTGCCATCATTTCCAGTGATCTATTAATGATGAGCTGTGTTGATGTTGTTCTTAGTGGTTCTGTCCATCTCTCCTTCTGCATCTCCCTCTTTACTTACATGCTCACAGCTGAGACCTGTACCAAACTGGATTTTCTCTTATCAAGGTAACTTCAAAGTTAACCCTGGATTTTCTGTCCTACAAAGCAGGTTTACTTCTTACCGGGATGAATCACCGTGGTAACGTATGCTGAACGGCTAACCTGCTCCAGAGCAGGTTAAGATCTGGATAAGAAATCAGCGAGTAGAAAAGTGACACCTCCTGACCAATCAGCTTTTTTTTGGAAAAGTACTTCGTTGTACCGCTTCTCAGGATTGATAATGTCTCAAAATCTTTGTCTCTGCAGCTGGTCTGCATCCGTTCTTTGATTACACCCTGATGTTATTGATCATTTACTTCTCGGAGAGTGATATCACTGAAGGGATTTTTTTATTATTATTTTATCATGGGGGGTACAATAGATATAATTTTAAATATAATGAATGTATACTGAATCAGCCTACATTTCACTTCCAGTAGCACAGTCTGTTTCATATCTACCATTCTTATTATTTATTTATTTATTTATTTATTTATTTATTTATTTATTTATTATTATTATTACCTGCATTTCAGAGTGAAATAGGTTTTTAATTCAACTTCAACTGCTGGTTGTGGCTCTTCTGTCTGGATGTCTACCATAGACTGTGTAATAAATGAATGTTGTCTCCCTGACCTCATACATCTTTTCCTGATACAGAGTAAAGAACACACACACACACACACACACACACACACACACACACACACACACACACACACACACACAAAGACCATTTTTACAGCATTTATAAACATGTTTACAGCCTGGTTAAAAAATCAACTTTGGTCTAAATAGCTCAGCTCTCTACAGCACACACTCTAGGGGGCTGTATATTTTAACAACTTCTTATTTTTAAGTGAATAAACTTAAAAGTTACAGCTCACTTGGCTGAGAGGCAGGTACCCTGCTTCATCCCACCCAGGCTCCTGGTCATTTACTAACAATGACCTCATTCTTCAAGATCAAAGGAAAGAGACAGAAAATTCTATTTCTTTCTGTTAAAAAACAAAAGTATGCGTTGTGTTTTTGTCTGTCAGAGTCAACCTAAGTTTGGATATGTGTAGTAGGAACTGAAACTTGAAAGACCCGTTTGTTATTTAACGGATGCTATTATCTCTGAATATAAAGAAATAAAAAATAAAGACAGAAATGAAATTTAGAGAGGTTTGTTTATTCATTTAAAACCACTTGGATCATTCTGTTTTATCAAATAAGAGAATTAATCTCCATGATCAGAACTTTAAAACCAGATGGATTTTCAGCATCTGTAGAGCCTGTTGATCCTCTTGATGTCCCAGTAGGACATGCCCCTCCTCTGGCCGATCCGGACGTTGCGGTTGGGGATGGGGGTGATGGTGTCTATCCCGCGCCGGATGGCGAAGGCTGTTCTATCATAGTGCATGATGGAGGAGTAGTCGTAGGGGGTGTTCAGGTTGTTTGTGTTCTGCTTGCGGAAGTTGAAGGCGTTCTGCCGTTTGATGTTCCGCCAGTTGATCCTGACGAACCTGTCGCGGTCGCTCCTGGTCTGTTCATGCTGGAAGCCCAGAGCATGGTTGAACTCGTGCTGGATGATGCCGTGGTAGACGCAGCCCCGCCTGTTGAGAGAGAGCACCTGTCTGCCTCCAGTTCTGCCCAGACTGGAGAAACATCCGCCTCTGCTCTCGATGCTGATGTAGTCACGCTGGTTAGTACGGGGGACGAAGCGGATGCAGGTTTTGCCGTAGAACCCTCTCATGGCGTAGCTCATCTTCTGCCTCTCCCGGCTGGTGAACTGCCTGCTCACGGTGAAGGGGATCCTCACCAGGCCGTCTGAGCTTTTCCTCCAGAGACACCTCTGGTACCAGCATCTAATAGCATTTCTGGTTTTGGGAGCCAGCAGGTCTCCTTCCAGCAGGAGCTCGTCTGTGGCGTTATTGGAGGTCAGGATCCTGCTGCTGACGCTCATGGTGTCTGGGACTTCATCATAGTCTTCTTCTTCTTCTTCTGCACTATTCATGGTGTCTGGGACTTCATCATAGTCTTCTTCTTCTTCTGCACTATCCATGGTATCTGGGAATTCAGCATAGTCTTCTTCTCCTGCGCTATCTGTGGTGTCTTGGAATTCAGCATAGTCATCTACTTCATCTGCGCTGTCCATGCTGTCTGGGACTTCTTCATATTTATCAAGGTCCACTGTGCCTCCTTCCTCCTGGAGAGGAAGGGCCTGAGAGAGGCCGAGCAGGAGCAGCAGCAGCAGGCTGGCAGAGGGAGTCATCTTCAGGGAGGCTCTGGAGCTTCTGTGGAGCTTCTGTGGAGAGCTGCTGTGGAGAGACTCTTTGAGGCTTGATGTCTTACTCAGGTCAGTCCACACTCTTTATACTCTCCTCTACAGGTGTGTCTGCAGGAGGATTATGGGTAGGGGTGGTCTTTGTTAGGCCAAAATAAACCTTTGGAGGGAGGACTCCTCAGACAAACCCGTTCTTTAAACATGCTTTGTTACATCTGCTTATTTAACTTGAACTATTTGGTATAAAAACACATTTATTGTCTTAAAACAGCTGCTGACTTGACTGATTAGAACATATTGTGATGGATATCCCATCGTAAACCATAAAGTAGAGAACTTATGAACCTTGAGACAAAAACTTGGTTTAACAAAAAAGAAAAAGAAAAAAAATTCATTTCCAAAGTTTAGCTCATTTTGATCATTTTAAGTTGTTGTAGAGGTTTGAGGGGAATCTTACCAACCTAATGTTACCTATATCTAGTGTGTTTTGAGTATTCACTTTTTTCATAATATCTATAAAATGCCACACTGTCTTTGCATCAGCTTCTTTGACAGGAGTTGCAGGACACATCAATTTAATAAGCTTATCTTTGGCTTTCCAGGAAAAAGTAGAGCAATGCTGGGAATGATTGTTATTCATCTCTGATATATCTTAACCGGTCTTCCAAAAACCTAAAACTCAGCCCACATGTCCTTGCTGCTCTCAGAGAATTACGTAGATGTAGAACCTAGATTCTGAAAAGACTCAGATTATGTTGCTTCATCACCAGCATGACTGTTAGATGATTTGAGTGCACTCATCTTCAAGAGATGAGAAAATTTCACATTTATCATTGTGCTCTTACCATATGGAGAGAATAAGGGTTTTAAAAATAGGTCAGAACCTGCAGAGGACCTTGTAGGTGTCTGCACTGAATCTAAGTGCGATATCATTTGCATTAGTGTTCTTGTAATTTATTTGTTGGTCACAGGATTGAAGCGTGAATGCATTCTTCCCCCTGAGGATCTGTGATTAAGAGGCATCCTAAAATAATGTCTTCACTTTGCTTGCACTGCATCAGCAGGCACTGTGGTTGATCTTAAATCACCGCCGGTACTCTGAGTGACTCCATGACAAATGGTCGCTCCTCCTGCTGAGTCCACAGTTTGCCTGATAGATTGTGCTGCTTCAGATGCTATTGAATTGGTCCTGATAGAGCATCTGAGCAGCCGACAAATATTGTAAGCCAAAAGCTGTACGGCAGAAGGTAAGTGACCCTGGCAGTGAGCGAGCTCTTATTTCACGGTTTTGATGGAGGATTGCTGCCCTGTGTTTTCTTTTTTAACACAGTCCCTGTGGCACTTTTTCTGTCTTCTCTGCTGTCATTTTCATTTCTTCTGCATGAGAAAACCTCAGAGTGGATTAAGTCCATCACTTTGATCCCTGATACAGATCAGACCAACATTTCAGTGTCTTTAATTCATTTTTTGACTTTTTATTTCACTTCGGTATTGAATGATTGTTTGCATTTTATGAAACTACATATAATTCAGTATATAAGTAAACATTTAGTGTCACATAAATGTTTTGCACAGATGATGGGAGTACAGGTTCCCTGTGTATAAACTCATTTTCAGGACTAACGTGAAGAAAATCCACACATTCTGTATGTCTGTCTGATTGGTAACCGGATAACTCACACTTCAACATCTCTAAAGTTCATCTCTAAAGCATAAGCAACACTCTCACTCAAATTTGAATCATTTTTATCCTTCAGTAAGCGTGCTTGCTCAATGAGAATACCAAACTCTGGGTCTCTTCTCAGCCATTAGGAACATGATACAAATATGCCCTTTAGTAAGATACCTGCAACCTTCTCACCATGTAGTCCCTTCAGGAGGAGAATCACACCACTGTCAGTGTCAAAACAAAGCAGCTAAAGTGCACATTGGAAATCATAAAATAATGATGTTGTAGGTTGTAATGGTCCCTGAACATTTGTCCTCAATGATGCTGCAGCACTTTGTCTTAAATGTCTTCATGTTGAACAGCTGCAGCTCTACAATACACTGGGCTGCTGATGTGTGTAATAGAGGGACTGTGGCTAGTGTTGAATTTTTAACCACCCCTTAGCTAGATGAGCACACCTCAGTCAAGCATGAAGACAGATTACCTACACTAAAGCTTCTTACACAAGAAGAAAGGAGTGATGTGACAGTGCTGAGCCCAGGGGAGGGGCTGAGGGGGCTGCTGCCCATGCTCTGTTCAGAGCTCATTTTTAACACTCTAGTGAAGAGTTTTTGAATACAAAAGCAAATAAGACCATGGACAGTGAGATGAACATTATCTGTGAGGTCATTTTTAATACCAGTAACTAGGGATGCACGATATGTCTGCATTAATATGGTTATCGGCCAATGTTTGTTGTTTTGTTTACATATTAGTTCCGGTCTAATGAGTAAAACTGGGCCATTGTGTCTTTGTATGCGTGTTTCTATGAGTACTGGTAAGTTTGTTAAGGTGACTTTGTCAGGATATTATTTTGATTTATGATCCTCTTTGTAATTTTGGTCTAGACTTTCTCACAAGAGTGAGTTGAGAGTTCAATTACACACTTGCTAAAAGTTGTGAGATTTGCAGAAAAGTAACACTGTTGGTTATTTATGTTGCTGATTTTCCCAACCTCTCTCCCAGTGCTGATTTTTAGAAATTACCATTTCTAAAATCATTCCACATGAGATGAGATCTTCACAGAGATGACCTGGGAGTGCTTTAGAAAGACTTGATTTTTTTCTGCATTTTTTTCTCTGGTGATGGTTGTGACATTTTTTTTTTGGACTCTCTGTCCTACGCATAGTGTACTTGTCTCTCTGTCTCTGTCTCTCTGTCTCTGTCTCTCTCTCTCTCTCTCTGTGTGCACGCTCAAGTGTTCGCATCTGTGGATTGGCGCTGGGTCATCAACCCTTATCCAGACAAGAGTGTGCTGGCCGCAGTTTTAGCTTACCCCGGCTGTGCTGTTTCAGTGATAAAAGTTTTTCAGCCGAAAACTGAACTTTTGGGCCATTTTCTGTAGCCAAAATTTCAGTGTAACCCTAACAAAAAACAAACATTGTCTAAGTGCTGGTGGAAACGAGAGGGCTGACGAGTATATTCGGTCATAACGGGCTAAGGGTTAAAAAATTCAGTTTACATGGTGTACAAAATTTTATCATCTCAGAAACTTTATTTTTTTAACATATATCAGTATAAGTAAATATCAGTAACTGACCATAACAGAAATATTAATATCGGTACCTGCCAAAACTTCTATAGCGATGCATCCCTACCAGTAACCACTGAGTGTCAGACCAGGTGATCCAAAGCAGTCTGCTGACAGACTTTATTTACATTTTCCTCGGCAAATATTCACAGTGAGGGACAAAACTTGTGGTTAAGACAGTTCAGGATGAGATTTTTGTCAGAAGAAACATAACCAGAATCAGAAACAATTTATTGTCAATACCAAGAAAATGTCTGAGCATGCATGAAGGCGAAATACTGTGCCCCACAGATCAGACAGTAGATTACAATAGGATACAATTCCAGTCTTTGCTTTATCATATTTTACTGTATTGTATGGTCTTGTCCTACTGGTTTTATGTTCTCCCAAATAAGACACATCAGCCCAAAGACATATCCACGACAGGCTATGAGAACCACAATCTGCTAAATACTTGATTTTGTTGATTTAATTGTGGTATTCTGCAGTCTGCTTTTTCTCTTGAGCAGGAATGATACAGAAGCAGTCCTGATCACAGACTCTGTTGGAACAACCATAATCCTCTAAATAGATGTACAAAATTAAACATAATTAACATCAGTGAACCTGAACACAGAAGAAGATCCCTCCATTTTTTTAGAGAATAACAATATTTTATAGCTGTTTTTGAGTTAAACTACTTTTGGAACAAATATTTTGGTGAACTACTTCAAACATGTCATTCCAATCAGTCATGTCAGCAGCTGTTTTGAGACAGGAAATGTGTTTTAATACCAAACAGTTCACATCTAATAAGCAGTTATAACAAAGCATGTTTAAAGAGCGGGTTTGTCTGTGGAGTCCTCCCTCCACAGGTTTATTTTGGCCTAACAAAGACCACCCCTACCCATAATCCTCCTGCAGACACACCTGTAGAGGAGAGTATAAAGAGTGTGGACTGACCTGAGTCAGACATCAAGCTTCAAGGAGTCTCTCCACAGAAGCTCTCTACAGCAGCTCCACAGCCTCCAGAGCCTCCCTGAAGATGACTCCCTCTGCCAGCTTGCTGTTGCTGCTCCTGCTCGGCCTCTCTCGGGCACTTCCTCTCCAGGAGGGAGGAAGCACAGTGGACCTTGATAAATATGAAGAAGTCCCAGACACCATGGACAGCGCAGAGGAAGTAGAAAACTATGCTGAATTCCTTGATATTATGGATAGCGCAGAAGAACAAGAAGACTATGCTGAATTCCTCGATATCATGGATAGCACAGAGGAAGAAGAAGACTATACTGAATTCCCAGACACCATGGATAGCGCAGAAGAAGAAGAAGAAGACTATGATGAAGTCCCAGACACCATGAGCGTCAGCAGCAGGATCCTGACCTCCAATAACGCCACAGACGAGATCCTGCTGGAAGGAGACCTGCTGGCTCCCAAAACCAGAAACGCTATTAGATGCTGGTACCAGAGGTGTCTGTGGAGGAAAAGCTCCGACGGCCTGGTGAGGATCCCCTTCACCGTGAGCAGGCAGTTCACCAGCCGGGAGAGGCAGAAGATGAGCTACGCCATGAGGGGGTTCTACGGCAAAACCTGCATCCGCTTCGTCCCCCGTACCAACCAGCGTGACTACATCAGCATCGAGAGCAGAGGCGGATGTTTCTCCAGTCTGGGCAGAACTGGAGGCAGACAGGTGCTCTCTCTCAACAGGCGGGGCTGCGTCTACCACGGCATCATCCAGCACGAGTTCAACCACGCTCTGGGCTTCCAGCATGAACAGACCAGGAGCGACCGCGACAGGTTCGTCAGGATCAACTGGCGGAACATCAAACGTCAGAATGCCTTCAACTTCCGCAAGCAGAACACAAACAACCTGAACACCCCCTACGACTACTCCTCCATCATGCACTATGATAGAACAGCCTTCGCCATCCGGCGCGGGATAGACACCATCACCCCCATCCCCAACCGCAACGTCCGGATCGGCCAGAGGAGGGGCATGTCCTACTGGGACATCAAGAGGATCAACAGGCTCTACAGATGCTGAAAATCCATCTGGTTTTAAAGTTCTTATCATGGAGATTAATCCTCTTATTAGATAAAACACAATGATCCAAGTGGATTTAAATGAATAAACAAACCTTGCTTAATTTAATTTCTGTGTCCTTACTTTTATTTCTTTATGTCCTGAAATTGTTGTAAAATAACCAACAGCTCTTTTTAATTCCCGCTCATTGCTACATCACTACACATAAGCAAACTTAGGTTGACTCTGACAGACGACAAAAACAAAACAGAGACAATGTTCGTTTTTTGTTAGGGCTGCACTGAAATTTTGGCCACAGACAATGGCCCAGAAGTCAATTTTCGGCTGAAAGATTTTTGTCACCCAAACAACATAGTCAGGGTAAGCTAAAACCTCTCTCTTGTCTGGATAAGGGTCGATGACACAGCGCCGATGCATAGATGCGAGCACCTGAGCATGCACACACACACACACACACACACCCACAGACACAGACATGTTGATATACATGTTGATTTCACCATTAAACTAGTTTCCAAACAGAGTTCATTTCTACAACCCCCGATTCCAGTGGAGTTGGGGCGTTGTGTGAAGATGGACTGACGCAAAGTAGAAAAGTGCGCTGTGGTCTGACGAGTCCACATTTCAAATAATTTTGGAAATCATGGACGTGGTGTCCTCCAGGCCAAAGAGGAAAAGGACAATCTGGAACGTTATCAGGTCAAAGTTGAAAAGCCAGCATGTGTGATGGTATGGGGGTGTGTTAGTGCCTATGGCATGGCTAACTTGACCATCTGTGAAGGCTCCAATAATGCTGAAAGGCATACAGGTTTTGGAGCAACATATGCTGCCATCCAAGCCACGTCTTTTTCAGGGACGTCCCTGCTTATTTAAGAAAGACAATGCCAAGACTCATTCTGTACGTGTTACAACAGCGTGGCTTCGTAGTAAAAGTGTGCAGGTACTAGACTGGCCTGCCTGCAGTCCAGACCTGTCTCCCATTGAAAATGTGTGGCACATTATGAAATGCAAACTACAACAGTGGAGACCCTGGAGTGTCAAGCAACTGAAGTGAAACATCAAGCAAGAATGAGAGAATTCCACCTCCAAAGCTTCAACATACAGGCATCAAATTCCAAATGAGTAAAAACAAAGTTTATCAGTTTGAACATTTAATATAGATGTTTTACCACAGTTCTTTATCCCCATATTTACTTATCATCCTGTGTACAGGCGTCAGTATTAAAAATGTAAAATTAGGGGGTGAATGTAACACCAGTAAATCTTTATCCTACTCTGATCAACAACTGTGTTAAAAAGTGATGAAAGATGAGAGAGGATAAACTGTAGAGCTTTAGAAGGTCAGAGCTTTTTGAAGGTGTTGTTTTAGTCTCAGCTTTGATTCAGTGTAATTTGGTCTTTTCTGTCAAGTTAAAACAACCTCAATCGATTTTTAAAACTGTCACAAATGCAACAGCTTAAATATAACCACCAAGTTAAGCTGAGTTCATCTCTGTGATGAGCAGATATAACAAACCATGTTTCAATAGCGGATCTGTCTGTGGAGTCCTCCCTCTACAGGTTTACTTTGGCACAACAAAGACCACAGACATTCCCTCTGGGAATACCAGCAGAGTTAGCACCACTAGCTCAACCATCTTACTGAAAATAGAGGTTACATTTCCTCTTATGATAGATGGAAGGACAGGTGGATGTTGTCTCTACTTAGCTTGCACCATAGCACCAGCATGTCATTCCTGCCTCCTTCCCCTCTTGCAGGGAACATTGAGCCTAACATTGGTTATCATCAACATGCTACCGACTGCTAACAGCTGATCTTGTGTGTAAACAATGCAGCTATGGTTACACATGGGATCTCTGGGCACACACAGGAACAAAAGATGTAAAAAACACCACTGCAAACATAACTAGTTTGGTAATGATAAGCTCAAAGTACTAAGATAACTTTAAAAAAGGAGCAAATTGAGGAATGAAAGAGGGCTGCTGCAATGAGTGGTGCTAAGTTTAAAAAAAAAAAAAAAAAAAAAAAAAAAAAAAAAAAAAAAAAAGGTACACAGGCTCATTAGGAGAAAAAAGGTCAACTAGATGTTCTGAGTTGACGTCACATGTCAAGCTTTGAAAGTCATTAATGTTGAAAAAAATGTTGAAAATGCAACCAGTTAGCCAATGAGAATTAACTTACAAAAAACTGACCTCTGTTCAACAATCATACAGTGGAGTAAACTAAGTATTGAACATTTTTCCATTTTTCTGAGTAAATATATTTCCAAAGGTGCCATTGACGTGAAATATTCACTAGATGTTGGCAACAACTCATGCAACCCACAGAGGCAAAGAAATCAAACCTTAGATGTCCATAAATTAGGTTATGTGTAATAAAATAGTATGACAAGGAAATGGTATTTAACACATTTGTTTTTAATTTTATTTAATACTTTGTACAAAAGCCTTTGTTGGTAATAACAGCTTTAAGATGGCTCCATGAATACAGGGTTCAAATCTAGAAGGTTCCAGGAGCCTCCTTTATGAAGTCTGAGCTTCAGAGCTTAGTTCTTTATTCTATTCTATTCTATATCCTCCAAGCATTTCACAGGCTTGTCCAAATGTTGAAACTTTAAAAAAGCTTCAGTTTTGTTTTGTTTTTTTCAGCAATGGAGTCTCATGTGATGAATGTGCTTACAGGCCATGGCTGTTGAGTTGAGTTACCTGCTGCTTTTCTTGGAAACAATTTTACCTGCTAATTCCAGGTCCAGTGGTCCTTGGTTAATGGAGAGAAATCCTTTTGTTACCAATGCCATCAGCATCTTTTGCAACAGTATAGTTGCAAAACATGCATAGTATAGTATAGTTGTGAAGGTCTTGCGCAAGCACCTTGCTTTTACCCATCATGAGATGTTTCTTGTGACAGCTTGGCAATGAGACACCTTTTTATAGGCCATCAGTTGGAACGGAACCAGCTGATATTAATTTGTGCTGACAAGAGGCAGGATCGCTCTCTAATTACTGACAGATTTCAGCTGGTATCTTGGCTTTCTGTGCCTTTTTTCACCTCCTTCTATCTTCATGTGTTCAATCCCCCCCCCCCCCCCATCATCATTCCGTTTTTATTAAAACCCAACTAAATTTGTGGACATCTAATGTTTAAGTTTTTTGCATGTGTGGGTTGCATGGGTTGTTACCGACATCTGGTGAATATTTCATGTCAATAGCACCTGTAGAAATGTGTTAACTGAGAAAAATAGAGGCGTGTGCTGTACTTATCTTACCTGCTGTGTATCACAACCTGCTTTAAAGAGCTTCTTAAAGGCTGATCCGGTTCACTTACCTTCACATGAGTTGGTTGAAAAATGTCCTTGTTTATCTATTTAGTGTCTCTGCTTGTAGGTTAGGACATGTATAAGCTTCAGTTTCAAAAACTAAATTAGTTCAATAAAGAGGAAAAACAGCAAACTCTCCTCCGATGTATTAATGTCATATCTGCAATAAATCCTTAAGGCTATTCTGTCTTTTACTGGATTTTTGTAAATTGTTCAACAATGCAGTGCAAAATAGCATCATTCTGTTATTTGTGTGAATTGTTTTAACACATCGAACAAATAAGCCCAATGAAACAAACCAGGCAGCTGGTGGTGTGTCTGATGGTGTAAATCTCTGTACAGTAACAGGAACACTAACAGTCTCTCAGAGTGACATCTAAAGAGCCAGTTCTTTTTTTAGCCCCACAATGAAACAGGTGTTCAGATCCTATAGCCCAGTGGGGGTGTGATGTGTGTGGGTGGGTGAGGGTGGGGGGCTTCATCTGCTGTTTTTCTGTGAGTGACCATCGCTCTCAGACTGAGGAGGAACGCTTAAAGCACTGACAGTGTTTTGTTTCCCTGAGTGTCTGAGTTGTTTGGCTTTGTTTTGTTCATGAACCTTAGATGAACTGTGGGTGCGGAACATGATTTTCTATCTCTTAACCACAGTGAGAGGCAGCCATGGCATGTTCAGCCCATCTGTTTTTATCTTCCTGTGGTATGTCACCTCGCTTGCTTGCCTGCCAACTATCTCTGCCATGAAGAGAGGAGATTTTCTACAGGCAATCCATATGGAGCACGCCAGCTGGAAACTGCCTCTAAGACTTTGCTCATTTCTGTAAATCTGTAAGTCCTCCTGTATGTATCTGACAGGAACACGCTGTCACATTCCAAGAAGCAGCAAACTCCAGTGTTAGAAAATGAAGCAAATGCAAAAGACTGCAGTTTCTCCAGTGTCCACTTTGACACAAGAATCATACAGAGTGAAGTCTGAGAAAGTGTTTGTTCTCATCCTGTGTGCGCAGGTTAACAAACTTTGCAAAAACAGCAGTAGTAATGCTGCCATTTGCTGTTAATTTTAATAAATCCCATTATATGTTATTTATTTCCCTTTAATGTGGGAATACTGTTTGTATGTTAGATTACTTTTTACATATTCTGTTCCTTACTTGTCCATCTTTTGAAGCTCAGGCATTTTGCCTTGGAGTGTGTCATACAACCTCATGGTCAATATATATTTAATATCTTTGGTATGGTTAAGCAGATAGTTTCTATGAACTTAACAGTTACAGGAAGTGTATTAAAGACAAAAAAAGAGGGGGGGAAATGACAGGAGAAAACCCCAGCAGCACAAGAACCAAACAGTATAGACTGAGACCCTGAGGACCAGAGGTAAGAACAAATAAGTAGAAGAAGGAAACAGAAGAATAGAAGTGGTACAAAAGTGTGTTTTGAGAAGGAATTTAAAAGATGGAACTGATTCTGCATTCCTTACATCCTCGGGCAGGTTGTTCCAAAGACGAGGGGCCCTGATTGAAAAGGTTCTGTCTCCTCTGATTTTAAGCCTTGTTTTAGGTACCAGAGGGTTAAGAGGGTTTTGTACGCTGGTTAAAGGGAATAACAAATTAGGAGCTGAAAGATAATGTTGTCCTTTAGAAAAATAAATGTCGATTTATCTGCAATTTAACATTATTCAAATTCTAATAATAACTGAAATAAGATTTATTTATTTATATGTTCGTTTGTTTGTTTGTTTGTTTGTTTAGAGGTTTTGAAGTTTTGTGGTAAAACTAAAAGGATGTGGAGAATCTCTTTTTTGTATGTCCTTAATCTTTTTTTTTTGTAGAATCACTGTTTTGAAAGCCAAAAGTCTTAATTCTAAACATAAATGCTGTACTTTGCGTTTACATCTCATTAGGGGATCAATAGCACCATCTAGAGGTTGTTGAAGTTATTGCAAGAAAAGATTTAATCCATAAACCATTAAATAGATAAATGCATCATAATACTACTACTACTACTACTACTACTACTACTACTACTACTAATAATAATAATAATAATAATAATAATAATAATAATAATAATAATAATAATAATAATAATAATAATAATAATAATAATAATGGATTAACACTTTAATTGTGAAAGATGTAATGTTCTGGTAACTAATTGTGGAGCTACTTTTCACTACGATGCTTTTGACACTTCACCACATGAACTGTCCCAGGTGGATGGACACAATGAAGAAGAAAACCTTTTTTCCCCACAGCTGAATCAAACTTAGAGGTAAAGATATGTAAGACAAAGTAAGTAACACTATGGAAACACTGCACTGTCATCATTAAAAAGAAGACAGTAATGACTTCCTTAACAGCACTACAACCTATTACAGCACTCAAATACAGAGTCATCCGTTTGTGTAAATTCTGATCTTACAACTGCTCAAGTATCAAGTTTAAATGCAAGATGAGGTAAGAGTTTAATAGTTCATCCATTAAACTGTATTGCTCCTAAACAAAATGTGTTCTCACGGGAAATTAAGTATTTTTACATTTTAAATGTGAACAAAAATGGTAAATGAAATAAGTATCATCAAATGTCTGTGCCTCTTCCTCCAGCTCCTGGAGCTGCAGTTCCTGCATCCCTGCGAGACAGATCAAATGGATCCATCATTAATGTTCGGTAACACCTGTGTCTGTTCCACTGTGACAGGACACAGTGTCCTCTGTGAAGACTGCGCACTGAGGCGGTCATAACATTAATATATTCAGTATGTTCTATAACTATTGTACTGTTTGCATAATGCCACTAGAGGGCAGCAGAGCAGCAGGTTACTCTGATGTTGAAAGTAAGGGCGAGGTGCCAGAGTGTAGGAGGTCCACCTGCTCACTCCATCCTGCCTGTACTCTCCAAACAGACCACAGGCTGATTCTGTTTCATCTTAATGTCAAGAGTTATCTGAGAGCTTGAAACACAAATGTCTAAAAGAAAACATAAGAAATTCAGTTACAGCAGCAGGGTTATTTTCTTGTTTAAGGTTGGCACAGATAGATGAGAGCAGTGACTCCACCTCTCCTCTCAAAAAGTGTTTTGCTCTTTTTTTTCCCTCTTAGATCTGTCTTTTTAGCTCACCTTAAGCCAGCCAGATAAAAGTCTTTAGTGAGACCAGCCCCTGTATCCTTCATGTGTAAAACTATGTTATCTGAATATTAACCTTAATGAACACTAGCAAAATGAAACTTGGCTCACAACAGACCAAATTATTTAGATTGGGGAAACAGGCAGTAGGTTCAAAACACAAACTGAAATCTGCAGTTGTAAAATAAAATTAGAGGCTGCAAAACTGAAAGACCCAAATGATTTAAATTAAGCTGAAAATCACAATCAAAAACAGGGATCTCAGGGAAAATGAGCAAACTTCAGATTTAACACTTCCTGCTCCTCAAATTTCATTTTCAGTGAGAAAGGTCACAGAATTAATATTTCCAGTGTGTGCTAGATTGAGGTTAAAGAGATGGGCTGTTCAACATTACACTGTCAGCATGAAATACAGAGTCATCCTGATGAACCATGAAGTAAATCATCTACTGAGACATGAGGATGTACTTAAAGTTCATCCTTCTTTCCTGCTTCAGAAATCCATCTGACATATTCACCACTGAGCGAGGCAGCTGCAGAGAGGAGAGATGAGGGATGAAATCAATGCATAAAACTCTGCAGTCTCAGACTAATGTGCTCAGATAGAAGATGTGAGATAGTGTAGAGCCAGATCATTCACATTCATTTTTTTATGTAAGTTTTTCAACATTATCTTCACTGGTTTTCTTCATACACCAAATCAGTAGCTGAATAACAGGACAATGCCCACAAATATAACGAACAGCAACCAGATCAGCTCATCCCTCCTTTATTCCCTCATTCCCTCCCACTCAGCCCACCCCTTAAGGTCTGACCACACATTCCTGCAGAGTGCACCAATTCAAAAAGGCAAGAACAAATGCAAGCCTTTAGTATATCATAAAACAGAGACAACAAAAATAACATTGAACAAAACTGTTGCAAAAATGGCATAAATAGCAGAGAGAGGTAGAAATGACAATTAAAATATTAAGCACTTTGAGTATAGACATTATTTTTTAGACATTTATTTTCTGTAATCTGTTAGGGGTAAAGTATGTTTGATGAAGCAAGTTGTATTGTGTAATCCTGTTTATGTTTTGTTTTTTTATTATTCAGTTTATGTCTAAACAGGAAGAAAAACACTAACTACTAACACACATTAGATTCCCAATCTAATTTATGTAAGTTTAAGAATTACATAAAAGATTTTATAACCAAAACTTCTGAAAAATTAAAAAACAAAAACAAAACAAACAGAAAAAAAAACTGTTTGCAGAAGTAAATCACAGTTTAGGCTTCACAGTTAATGTATTCTTTTCATTGTAGTTTCTAAAGAAGGCATCTGTTTGACAGATTCAGTGTTTCCTGAGTATGAGACTGACAGTAAAATTGTTCATTTCAAACATGTAATAAGGACACAAACCTACAAACAAAGAAACAAAAAGAAAAATTTTACAATATGAAAAAGGTCTCATGACAAATGTTAACACCATTTACATATTATTCTCATTATTAACTGATAGATAATCATGTCAGTCTCACTGGGAAATTAATATTTGTTTATTTATTTTATTTTTATAAGTCTTGGGACTCAGGACTTGAGAAGAGCTATCAATATTGATGACTTTTCACTGTCTTACATCAGTTTGCGTCCCCAGTGTTACATTACAGATCTGAGCGTTAGACTCTGTAAAGTACATGTTCAAATGATTTTCCTCCTCCACTTACAGGAAAATAACCAGAGCAGATAACAGTTAGTCATCCTATTTTAGTCATCCTCTTTTTTTTAACTAATTCAAGTTGGACTCTAATGATTCATCATGACTAATAAACACATTTATAGCCGTGATGGCTGTAATCAGGCTCTCTTTAAGTCATTACTTTCTGTGTGATCAGTGTCCTCTGAGGAGACAAAGCTGCTTTGTGTTGTTTTTCACACCATTATGCTTTTACAGACTGACCGCCAAAGAAACAAATCCTATTACACTTCAAAAGGACTGCTTATAGTTTTTATGATATGATTATGAACTGTATACCTTCCATATCACTCACTACATCCGTGTGTGATATTTGGCTTTTAAAGAGGGTGTTTGTGCCTGTTTTAGGCATTATACTGTCTCTCCTGTACCTTCATACAAGCTTTATATGATTCAAGATGAAAGAAATCCCTGTTTTCTTACACTTCTGTTTTAGAAAACCCATATTTCAACCTCTGCCTGAAACACTTTACATTATAGCACATTATAGCTGCTGTCTCTTCTAACTTCTGCAGTGAAGTCACAAACCTGCACCAGAGAGGATGAAAGCGTCTGGTGCGTTTGTTAATGGACACAAAGATGGAGATGAAGCACAAAGCTCTGGCATCAAGGAGTCCATCCATCCTTTAAGTCATGCATAAAGATATTTAAAGGAGCCACAATCAATAACACATTTAGAGGCTTTTTGTCAGCCTTTCTTTATGATTTGTATAAAAACTTTCAAATATTGCTCATTTTGGCTTTTATAATATTTTACAATTTAATTTTATATAAAAACTGTAATCCATGAAAGTTAAATATTAGCAGCAGAACTGAGAGTGGAGTCAGGTTCCTGATCGTGTTGTTGACTTGTTTGTAAAGATCACTAAAAATGTGTTCAATATTGATTTCTCAAGACAAAACCCTTCACTGATAAATGCAGCTCCACGTCTACAAATTCAGAGCTGCACCAAGGCCTGAGTAAGTTTCAGCTATCTCAGCACTTTATCTCTTCTGATGTGTAACAGAGAAAACACATTATGCACGGAAAAGTGTCTCAATTGCACCAAGTGTTCAACCCAACAGATCTGCTACCACCTGGACTGACCTTTAAAGGCCAAGCACATGGTGAGATTATCTTTACTGGAGGAAGAAGAGCACACGCACAAGTCAAACACAATCTATTTTGTCTCCTTTCACTGAAGCTAAAGATGCCAAATGGGATTTAAAGTTGTGTTAGCTGGGTTTTTGATGTAATAGTTAAGTCAATATGCTGTGTCACACTGCAATACTCTAGTGATCCCAGGGCATCTCTGTGACGATGGCAACACTCACTCTCCCGAGTTCTCTCGAGTTCTCCCGAGTCGTCCTTCAAGTCCTGATGCAGCCAGATTAGAGTTGGACTCGAGTACTACGACACTGCCTGTACAACACTACCTTCCACTCAAAAAGAAACCTTAAGGTAAAAGGATAACATTATAACTTATATGCTACAGTGCATCAGCATATATTTATAATTATTTAATTTATTTGTTTCAAATAAGCAGTAACCATGGGTCCAGGTGGACATTATGCAACATCAAGTATATTTCCAACACAAAGTCAAAGTGTATGAAAATACGTGAAAAGATTTTTGCAAAGTTTAAAAAGAAATAATTATCCATAAAATTTGAATGAATAAAAAACAGAATTTGATTCATTTTTACACATTTCTACACTTGACTGCTCAGGTGAATATAGTCCACTGGAGTGGAAATCAATTCAGTTCATTTTTACACTAAGTTAATGCTGTTTTAGTACAACGTTGTGTGGTACATGTAGTTTACTGGAGTGGACATATCTGTAACTTCTCTGAAAAAATCATATTCTTTAAAAAAAAAAAAAAAAAAAAAAACCTGCCCTAAGAAGCATAAAAACACTTAAAGAAATAATTTTGACACAGGTCATCATTTATGCATCAGAAGGTGAATGTAATATCAGTAGCAAGCACTCCACGTACTCCGAGTATTTCCATCAGAGACATATTGTTAGAGACATTACTGAAGGGAGGGGTCTTTTTTCCAGGGGCTGTGACCAGAAGACCAGAAGCTGTTTTTCATTGCTATAAAACAAATCTTTGTTTAGTAAAATAAAGGAAACAATCTGGTCTGTAATACAGTTTTTTTGTTTGTTTGTTTGTTTTGGGTTTTTTTTTTTGTTTTGTTTGTTTTTAAGTGGCTTTTTGTTAGCAACATTTTACTGAATCTGTTACTGTTCGTTTTCTATTCAAACTGACTTTCAGCTTCTACAAGAAACACACACAACACATGTGTATCAGCTTCAGCTGCTGACCTGTAATGGAACAGAGGTAAGTACATCTGTTCTGAGAGCGGTTAGACTGAGATAAATATTGAAAGGAGGCCTATGAGAAGTTACGGTCATAAAGCAATGTGCTTCCCTCTCACTAGAAGAACATAAAAGGAGAGGACAGGCCTGAGAAGCATCGGTTAGCAATAAGTTTTATTCCACAGCTGGGAAGAAATACAAACGTGTTCAAACATGTCAGCAGTGATCCTGTGTTACACACATTATCCTCCAGCTCTGACAAAAAGAAATTAACACACTGATAACATCTGCTGATAGTAGATGATAAAACAATATAACAGCAAGAGCCACTATGGTCAGGCTTCAGAGTATTAACAGATCCCATTCAACTTTGCTTCACTGCCTGTCCCACTGTCACACCTTAAGACCAGAGGTGACGGTCTCAAAACCTTTAATTAGCTTTATTTGGATTGGCTCTCTACCTTAGTCTGTACATACTAAGAGCTAAAACTGCAAGTAGGTTAACCAGACTCATCTTCCTCTAAGAATGTTCTAATTTGTGCCATTTATTGTACGTGGTTATTGTATTGTTGGTGTTAAATGATTAATGTGTTGCTAAATGAGCTCATTTTTCATAATTTTACTTTTAGTTGTTGCATTTTCACTGATATAAAATAATTTGTCACTTTTTAAAAAAATAAAATTAACTTTATTGGAATGCAAACTACTGACTGTTCAGACACTCTGACTGCTACAGACCCAGCCTCAGCGTCTCCAGGTTCAGTGGGCTTTGAAAAGTTTTGAAGACCCTCAGAGATTGGGACTGAGCCTCAGACTGCATCATGTCTAACACAACAGAGAACCTCGTAAAGTCCACACACGTCCGTATGAGCCAAATCTTTGCCACTGTTCACACACCTGTTTTTCATGACTTGTAATATATTTGTACAGAAACTGATGGAAGTTTTTCAACATGTTGGAAAAGGACAAACTGTTCTCTAACCAAAAACCAGATAGGATGCTTTAATGCTACTCTCTCTCTCTTTAGTGTGTTCAAATATAAGTTGTGGCTAGAAAATTAGCTGTGCTTAGCTTAACAGCTATGAGCAATTTTTTTTTTAACTTAACTATTTTTAAACTTGGTTAATTTTTAAATAGAAGCAGCTGATAAGGGCACTGTAAGTGGAGGAACGCGTATGTTAAAGCGTCATTTAGCAAGACTGAGCAGAAACCTCAGGACTTCCATTCAGTCCTTAAGCTTTTGTTGACACACACTGTACATTGTAGACTTGTCTTATGAATGGGAGCCCCTTATACAACACACAAACAGCTCCAAACAGGTTTACTGTGTATGTAAAAAGGCTTTATATAAGCTTCACAGTAATATCCCTTAAAGGAGAAACAGCTGCTATCTTTATTTTCTTGTGCAGCGTTAAACCGAAAATGATAAAGTTTCTGAAAGACAAATGTATGACATCGAACGAGAGACTGCAAAGTAAAATTCTCAGTATACAGATAACAACAGAAAAGAGATTCAAACAGAAGTCACATCCCTGCTTTAACCAAACTTTCACACTTTCCTCCTCCCTCTTGATTCAACAGTCAGTGGCTTGATGTCAGAGGGTTTAGTCTTAGCCTGTTCTGCCTCCTCAGTGGTTGTCTCTCGTTTGGTAGAGTAAGCAATCACAGCGTCACTGTGCAGGTCTGACACCACTGGAGCTTTGCTGGGGCAGCTCCTCAGCCCTCTGTGGAAGCGAATGGTGAAGAGGCCGTAGATGACGGGGTCCAGACAGGTGTTGAAAAGCCCAAAGATGAAGAGAATGTGAGTGAGAGAGTGGGAGACTTTACCCTCCAGGTCATCAGGAAAGAACCAGTACCACAAACCCAGCAGGTAGTACGGAGTCCAGCAGACTATGAAGCAGATCACAATGACGATGCTCATTTTGAGAGTCCTCATCCGTGCTTTGGGGATGTTGTTCTTTGAACATCGCAGATGAGGTTCATTCGAAGACACTGAAAGAAAGAATAGAATTGAATGCCTGAATGAATTTTAATTGTATGCAAATGTTACAACAACATTATAAGAGCAGCGTCATCAGTTGTATGAAAAAGAAAAAATGTATTAAAACCTTAAAGACAATAAAACAAAAAATAATGGAGTATAAGAGTATAGTACACCCACTAGAGGGAAATACTGCCTTAGTTATTGAACAGTCCAGTCTTAGGGATCCTTAGTGAGGGACTTCAAGGCTTTTATCACTATCCTGAGAGCAGCACAGAGACGAGATGCTGGAATGAGTCTTTGGTCATGTTTTTGGCCTGCCCGGAGCTCTGGGACCTAAAGATGTCTTGATAAGGGGGTACTTTGTTTAGATAATTTCCTGAGCTCATTTAGGGAAAGAGGGGGGAAGCAGGGTGTGGAAATGAAAAATCCCCAAACCATTCTAACACAGACTGTATAAAATGGTTTGTATGACTGCCTGTTAAGGCCTGCATTTCCGTCATGTCACCATCATGGCTTTTAAGAACCATGTGTACATACAAATGATGGGATGCACCTGTTACATTCTTCAGGTTAGTGCCTGTTAGGACTAACTTTTAGGGGGCTTTTACACTTTTATTAGAAGAGGTTGGGACAGTGGATAGAGCAGGAAACCAGGCGAGAGAGTGAGGAGCGACATGCACGCCATTGTTGTTGACTAAGCTATTACCAGATGCACTCCCTCTCAGTTTTGCTTGTTCAGTGATGAATTCACCCTGCTGACACATCACTGTCACATCAGGTCTACTTGAAATCACACAGTGAGGTAAGCAGATGACACAACAGTGGTCGGCCTTATCTGGGATGTGGACAATCTGTCCCACAGAAAGGGCTTTCACACCAGTATGGCTCCATGCCGATTCCGGTTCCCGAACCTAATTTTGAACCAGAACCAAAAGTAGTTGGTTCCAGCCCTGGAACTGTGACATCATCAGTGGGCGTGTTGTATTCTATGTTGATAAATTAAGCAGGAAGTAGTGGAAAAAAGAGAAGAAGAGCGTACAGTGGTCGAGTAAGTGACAAAATGTTTGATGGCAATGTTGGCATCAACAGAATTGTGTCAACAACAGTTTCTTCCTCCACGCCATCAGACTGTTGAACTCACAGTAAAATACTCCATCCCTCACTTTTATATTTTTGAGCCTGCCCGTGACTAGAGAGCACAACTGTTTCTGTTGTATTTTTCAAATGAGCAATCTGCTCTTCAATCATTTGTCTAAAAATTATAATAATAAAAGTGATAAGTTGGTGGTATGCAATCCAACTTATTTTACTACCAGTGGAGTCCCCCCCTAATGGACAGTAGATACAGTGCTTGCATTTCTGCATTGGCTTTACTATATGAAGCTGGGATCAAACCCCCAACCTTCTAACTGAGAAGCAACCAAAGACCCCTGACCCACAACCTTCATACACCACTTCTTGGGACCACTCACTCTCACTCTATTACTGTCAAGAATGCATCAACTGAAGGTAAAACCAGGGTTAGTTGTGTACTCACATCCTTTTTTTGTCATCTGTTTCGAGATCTGGACAAAGATCCTGGTGTAGCAGACAATCATGATCACCAGAGGCAACAGGAAGAGGCAGGAGAAGGTGAACATGTTGTAAGCGGTTTCTTGCCAGTGTGTGATAAAGCTCCCCCTGGTGGTGCACTGAGTAAAGTTTGCTGGGTAGGTGATGGTCACGTTATGGAAAATAAACATCTGTGGGATTAAAATTCAACAGTTTTAATAATCACTGGCAGAAAATGTTGCACTGTATTTTGATGACCCTGTATGTTGGGCACAGGACAGAAAGATTAAGCGTGAAGGTCATTTAGGTTTGATCAAACAGATTAACTTTCTTTTCATGTTCATGTAGGTCACATAATGTACACTAGTAAATATTCAGAGCCTTGTTTAGCACTTGGTGTGGGCTATTATCATGTTTCAGCTTCTCTTTTTTTCTTTTATGAAGGCCACTTAATATGACTGAGTGGATTATTGTGGAGTTGGAGCTGATACATGTTTGTCTTCATTTATCGTTGCTCAAATAATTTCATCCTGGAAATTATTTACACACCGTTCTGCTGTACAAATAAAGACTTAGGATTATTTCCTCTGTACTTTTAAAAACCCCAACAACATGTAGGGTGCTCATTGATGTAGTCTACCATATTCCTGCTGTAGTCCTTGTAATACTTGGAATATATAGGTGTATCCACAGCACATAAACAATGCTGTTTTCCTTCTGTTCTTTCTCCCACTGCAGCTTTAACTTAAAATCTTTTGCTTCATGTCACTTAATGTAAAATCAATTCTGGTAAAAAAAAAAAAAAAGGGCAAATTTAAACGTAGCTCAACAGTATTTAAAACTGCTCAGCTGGAAACATTTAAAGTCAGCCTTAGGCAGTCTTTTCAACTAAATCAAGCGGTTAATGTTAGCTTCATTAGCCATGCTAAAGTGTTTTTAAGCAGGTTGACTGGAGACGCAGGGACTTCATCCTTCAGTTGAAATCCTGACTGGTTGTTTTAAAGATGGCAAAGACCTCTAAGATGTAGATAAGCCACTATATTCATATTCACCATATTCAAGCTGCAGCCATTTTCACCTGATGTTATGTTAACGCTGGAAAGGTTAAATAGTGTTTAAACCACCAAACAGATCACTTCTGTGCACCTCAGGTTTTATATGTAAAGAGTT
Source organism: Labroides dimidiatus (assembly GCA_030710495.1). NCBI lineage: Eukaryota > Metazoa > Chordata > Actinopteri > Labriformes > Labridae > Labroides > Labroides dimidiatus. Next base: position 25,776,805 of record CM061144.1, on the reverse strand, counting down.
CCCAAACTATTCAGCCCCAAATAGTGTTGCTGGAGCCAGTGGAATGCTTTAAAAGACCAATCCAAAAACAGACAAAATGAATGAAAAAAACAAAACAAACAAAAAAAAATCCCCTTTGGTACTAAACTTATAATTAGTAGAAAAATAAACTAAATGCACATATCGCTGTGTTTTCTCTTATTTCAGGTATAACAAAAAGCCAAAGAAAAGTGTGGAAGAAAACACATTTATTTCAGGCCCATTGAGGGCCCCCATCCTCATTTGGGCCCTAGGTAGTCAGTCCCATGTTTACCTCCATTACAAGGCCCCTGTCCATACCTATAAGCAGTCTGTCCGTTTGGCCGTTTGAGTTCATGGAGGAGCAGGAAGGCTATAATACTCACAATTAGGCCAAGTTTGGTGTTAAAATAACTGGAGGTTAATCTTTGAAAGGTTCTTTGAAACTTTTCTTTCAAACATTTATTGAATAGTTGATTAATAATAATAATAATAATAATAATAATAATAATAATAATAATAATAATAATAATAATAATAATAATATATATTTATTTATTTATTTATTTATTTGGACCAGGGTTTAAATATTTATCATGAGAATCTGTACTGACTACCGGCTATACTGAAGATCAATGTTGCTCCTGGAGCACACACTCCCTCCAACACCAACTTTGTACTAACTACACAGAAAGGCAACACGACTGCCTTTGATGTCACATGATCAACTGTGAAACATGCTGGGTTGCTGTATAGACCTCTGTTTACAGTGAAGCACCTATAGGATTACTTTTGAGTGTAATTCAGTTGAGGAGCCACTAATCCCTGACATGCAGGTCTTTTGTCCCTGAAAATTATGCTGCAGGTTTTCCAGCTGCAAGGCGTCCACGTTTAACGTAAATACAAAGAGGAACTTTCTAGAAGAAGCTCATAAATCCTGTATAAGAATTTATTTCTAATAGATGTAAAGCTGAATTTTAATTTCCTCTATCAATTGGCTTAACACCGCATTGAGGCTGGAGTAATAAATCCAAAGTCTGCTCCCGCTGAGAGAAGATAAAACAGAATATGTGCATGAGCCACATGCATGAATTATGTTTTGCAAAATGTAAATGCAGGCAGCCTGCATGTAGTGATTTTACGAGTTACAGATAAGAGATTTCTAATTTCAGGGGAATTATGAGCCCAAACCTCTCCTACAGCCCAACACTCCTCCCTGAATGTCTTCATGTTGGAGCTCTCTGTGGGACCTAACCACACCGTCTGACGTCACCTGCCATACCAGTGCCAGCTGAGCCTACCTGAGGAATTGAGAACAAGGCGCTCATCATCCATGCCACCATCAACATGATCCTGTTCCTCTGGCGGGCCATACTGATGGCCAGAGGGTTAAGAATCGCAGACTGTCTGTCCAAACTGATCACCACGGTGACAAAGGCGCAGGAGTACATGGCTTGCAGTTTGAGAAACATCAGGACCCTGCAGGCCAGGTCACCAGCCAGCCACTGAACTGTGATGTTCCACACGGCGTCCACGGGCATCACGATGAAGGTTACCAACAGATCAGCTGCAGTCAGGTTGACTATCAGCATCCGGACGTGGGATTTGCGTTTGTGGCCACTGGCTGCCCACAGCACAGCCAGGTTACAGAAAGTGGAGATGCCACAGAGGATGAAGGTGGTGATGACTCTGACTTTAGCTGCTGTTGAGAAGGTCGGCAGCTGCGGCACTGTGTCCACTGATGTCCAGTTACAGTGAAGAGGTAACAACTCACAGCTGGCATTAAAGTCAGAGCCAGAGCTGCTTGGATACATGATGACAGGATGATTACAGCAGGAAGAGGCATCCATCGTCTGACTCTCACCATGAAGTCACACTGTGTGCAGCTGCATGTGCCACCAAACAGACAGACGGAGAAATATCTACATAAGCCTTAAGCACAATGTGACTTTGAACAAATATCTGATAGTCCAACATTTTCTGACAGTAAGGGAGCAGTGTGCTGAGGAAAGCACTTCTCTGTGATGCTTACTGAGGTGGAAGAAGAATAATAACCTCCAAAACACATCACCGCGCAAGGAGGTCTGCACAGGGCTTATAACACATTTATGTAGCTGATGTTATTTTCTGAAATGGATCTCAGCCTGGTATTACAAGTTGAATTGCAGACAAATTCATAAAATAAAAAAACAAATAAAAAATAAAATGATTTTGAATTTCTTAATGTTTGAATTTTGCTCTATTTTGTACAAGCACGTCACTCCGTTACTCTTGTTGTTATTAGAAGCAGAAAGGCAAAAATATGAGTAAAAACAATGATACAAGATAAGTGCATCAATATTAGACTCACCCTCATGTCTGTGATGCATTTCCTCAATCAGACAGTCGTAAAAGTAAAAATCCTCTCTATGAAAGTCTTGGAATAATGTGGCCACACTTTCCTGCTGCTTGTTTCATGATGGTTCTGAATCTCCAGTCCTTCCTCACTCAGCTCACTGCCAGCCTTTGTGCTCGTAGATATGGTGTGTGCACATCAGTGCGTGTGTGTGTGAAGGGAGGGGGTTAAGAGCATCTCTACATCCCAGCAGTGATAAGTCAGTGAACCCTGGACTCCAGCAACATTTCTAATTTTAAACCTGCCAGAACAAATGCAAGAAGAGCCCTCCGCCTCCATTAGCATCTTGTCCCATTAATATGAACGCTCTGCCCTTATTAAATGCATTCTCCTTTAAATGCACCGTTAAGCCAGAGTGTCTGAAAATTAAGATATTTGAACAAAATGATCAAAATGTAAGATCTTCATTAAGTGTTTAAGCAACACTGTCAGAAAGATGCTGCTTTTCCATTCTGTGCTAATTTTTAAAGACGTATTTTGTGTTGTTGATGGGGGATTTGATTGTGAATTACGTAAGTAACACCTGCTCTCATGTGATACTCAGTGGTGTGTTGTCCCTTGGTATACTTTTCCCAGGACACTCGGCTTTTTATATCCCCACATCTTTATTAAAAGGAAAAAGGAGAAAATTCATGAACACAGATACATACAGATTATTTTTTCAGACTGCATTTGGACTATGTTGTATGTTTGAGCTCAGGTTACATTAACTGGTGATTTCTTTATCTCTTTTCCTTCACAATAGCTTCCAACTTTTTGAGAATGTTGCCTTATACTGAAGTTTCTTCGTCTCGATTTGATCTGGATGACTCATAAAGAAAGGCTGTGTGACTCACTGTGTAAAACTTTTATAGATAAACTTGTGTTTAAAGGTTACTGTCAGTGTAATTCACAGTGTGTACTGGTACTGGTGCACTGGTGCCTGTAGTGTCTGATGGGCAGTCAAGGGTACAGAGCATCAAGAAATATGACTTACTCCCAGCAGACTGCATGCTAAAAATACCCAGAGTGACCTTCCTTCAGTCAGGTGTTAAGGTGTTTGGGTTAAGTGTTTTTATTGTATATATATTTTTTAACATGTGGCTAAAAGGTTGTTATCACCTGTCCATCATCCGAGCTGAGTGTTTCATGGTGATTTTTCCGAGAGTAAGAGCAGGTACACGATGCACCTGAGGCAAAAAGGTGAGTGTTGTGTGTTTCACTTCTGATAAATCAATCTGCAATGAAGACTCAAGTTTGGCTGCAGAGAGCTTGTGTCTTTATACAGGTCTTATTGATGACAAGCATCTGATTCTAAACAAGAACGCTGTTTTCTCTCTGGAACTACACACTGATTGCTCAGACTGAGAGAGTAACCATCAAACTAAAAACAAAAGCCTGAACTGAATGATTCCTGTCCAGAAACAAGGCGCCTGGCTTAAAAAATGAGTTTAAATCAATCTTGTTGAGGAGTACAGTGGATTCTCAGCCTGAGTGGGGCTTTCTTATCAGCTATATTAATGTGAGTGATGCTCTGAAATAATAAAAAGGCTGTTTCTGAATCCATTCAGTTGAATAAAGTCACTGTTTATTACGAATGTGTCGGTCGAAAATGGGCATAAGAACCGTCTAAATGTAAAAAAGTTTAGATGATTTGAGATGAATAAATGGAAATTAATGCCTAATCTATTAAATAACAGGAAAAAAAGGGGAAATAAATTTTTTAGTGTCTGTAAATAGGCAAATTAAAGTTTGTTAATCTTTATAACTTAGTGTGTTCTGTAAATGTAGATAAACACAAAAATGACACTAAGATAATTATACACCCATCAGGAGAAATACAGTGCATACATATGCATAGTCTTACACAGATGTAAGAAAAAGTATGTGAACCCTTGTATTCAGCTGGATTTCTGCAAGAATTGGACATAAAATGTGTTCTGATCTTAATCTAAGTCACAACAACAGATTAACAGGCTGCTTCAACAAATACAGCCCAAACAATTCAATGTTTTCATGTTTTTACTGAACACACCATATAAACGTTTACAGTGCAGAGTGAAAAAAGTTTGTAAACCTGCACAACAGTCAGGAGCACTTCTGGACCATTCCTCTTTACTAAACCGTTTCAGTTCAGCAGTACTCTTGGGATGTCTGGTGTCTGGAATCGCTGTCTTGAAGTTACAGCATCTCACTCGGGTTGAGGTCAGGACTCTGACTGGGCCACTCCAGAAGATGTATTCTCTTCTGTTGTTGGTTTCTGTGCTTTGAGTCATTGTCCATTTGAATCACCCATCTACTGTTGAGCTTCAGCTGGTGTGAAGTTCTTCTGCAAAACATCTTGATAAACTTGAGATTCATTTATCCATTGATAGCAATCTGTTAAGTCTCTGAGGCAGCAGAGCAGCCCTAAACCATGGTGCCCCCTCCACCATACTTCACAACTGGGATGAGGTTTTTTATGTTGACTTACTCCTGCAGTCATCTTTACAGGACAGCCACTTCTAGGGGGACTCCAGAGGTCTGTACTACTAAGCAGGATTAAGGCATCCATTCCCATGGACTGACTTAACCAGACATTCACAATCCTGATAAGCGGTACTGCGAAGATAGATATCAACTTGGTAAGTTTATCCAGGGTCTTGATCAGTGCTGGCTCACAGAAAAGGGGTGGAGTTTGCTGCGTCTGACCAATCACAATCATGGAGAAACAGGAGAAACAGTGCAGACCAGCCATCTTTACCATGAAGAAGCAGACAATCATTCTTCAAAAATACAAAGAATTCAAACACATCATCCAAGCTGAAAGCATCGCGGAAAAAGCCAGGAAGGAATTCTGGCAGAAAAATGCTGACTCTGTGAATGCATAAATTTGTGAGATTATAGGATATTAATTCCTTGGACAATATAATTAGAACTCTGATCATTTTGTTTCACTTAATTACGTCACAGATTTTTCAGGCAGAGCGCTTCCTCAGAGCACTTCCTCTGGTTTATTTCCAGGTAAATTAAGAGAATTCACATCCATTTTCTTGCAACTGTATTTATTAACAGAAGGGTTGAATGTTTTAGTTTGAATTCTGCAATTCAGATTTTTGATAAACATGTTCCACATTTTTTCCAGATCAAATCATATCTTATTTTTTACTATAATTTTTCATATATTAAGAAATCATATAACTTAAATGTTTTGAGAACAATCATATTTTGTTTTACAGTGTAAATTTTACAAAAATGAAGATGCCTGTTTTTCTGAAGTTTCTTTTGTATTTATGTGTGAGAACTACTCTGTAACAAGTTTGGTAATGGAAAACATGAATCCTAAAACTAATACTTTGAAAAACAATGCATGACTCTGCAGTCATGGCAGAATAGAGACATTGAGACACATTTCATCTTCACTTCCTTTACAGTCATTGTGATTTATTGACCTTGATTAATTTGAATAAACACAGTTGATGTTTTTACTTTATTTATCCAAACTAAAATACAATACAAATGCAAATTATGCAATTATGCAATTTCCTATGAACAGTGGGTCCCACATGTATTTCAGTCATGCAGTTTTGTTTTAGCATCTCTTTGTAAGAAAACAAACTGAAGATGATGAAGCTTAGCTGCAGGAGCCGACATCTGAAGCAACAACTCAGGTTTCTAATTTATTTGCTCTTCAACTGTCCAATAACAGTCCAGCACATGCCTGGGCAAACAAGTCATCGCTCTCTGTTTCCCCTCAGCTCTCAGGTTCATGTTGCTAAATTTGTTACTCTAAACCTTGACATTCTGCTCTCCGGGTCAAGCCAAAGCAGCAGGCAGCTTGTTGTCAGAGTTTTTAAGAAGTTATGGAGACCATGTTATTGGGACTCAAGATCTCGATCCAATAACCATCGGGGTCCTGGATAAAGGCCAAACCTTTCATTTTACCTAAAAGAGAAAACAAGAGTGAGGGCGCAAGATTTAAAAACCGTGTGCAGTAATATACAGCCTGTAAGGTAATAACTTTTTCCTGTGCACTCAAGTTATTAACTTCAGCACATTCAACAGCAGTAATGATCCCCCTATGTTCAGAGAAAAAATTAAGGGTATTTACGCTGGTACAGGTGTTTTGTATGTGACATAAGCGCCCTCTGCTGGGCAGAGTTGAGGAGTGCATCCTGTGATGTGACTTGCAATGAGGTCAGAAATAATGTTAAATCCAACTTTTTTTTGGAATGAAACAGCAATTAACCCATGAGAGATGTTTGAGAGAGTTTCCATTAATTCAAAGCAGCAGCTTTTCAGGAAACAGTCTCAATTTGGTACACTGCAAATTTCAGTTTTTAAGCCACAACTAAAAGGTGAAAGAAATGTTTGTGTGTTTTAATGTTCAATTCATTGGAGAGGTCATGAGTAGTAGGAATAATGCGCCAGATCTCAGTCCAGTCAGGACCTGCAGGATGGGCTCCCCAGAAAAATCTGATTCATGGAGCTTCCACCTAGCAACCCCCAGGACCTAAAGACTCTACTGCTAACATCTTGGTGCTAGATACCACAGGACACCTTCAGAGACCTGGAGGAGTGACCTGATGGAAAAGGAACCACAATTCACACTATGAAGCAGGAGCCCATAATGTGATGTGTGGAAAATTGAAAGTTGAACAGGCTTTGCTTTGGCCTGCACTTTAGTCAGTTACTTCTGGTTTTCCTATCCCACAAAAAACTTCATTCACAGTAGACTGCTGTGAGTTTGTTTTTTTTGGCTGATGAAAGTCTTTTATACAAACAAAACATCTCATTGTTGGAGTGCAGATGGCCTTGGTGGTTAAGGTCCATATGGGCACTATGGGCATATTTTCTTGAGCGAGCAGCCTGGGTTCAAGTCCGTCCTGTGGTGACTTTCCTGCATGTCACTCCCCACTCTCACCCTGTTCCCTAATCCATCCACTGTCCTGTCCTCTCAAATTAAGACATAAAAAGGACCCCCAAAAAATAACTTAAAAAAATAAATAAACATCTCACCATCATCTGGCTTCTTGACAAAAGTGACTCCTTGTTCTTCAAACAGCTTGCATGCTGCATAGACGTCAGGAACAGCAATTCCAATGTGTCCTGTCGAATGTAAGGCAGACAAAGAGACACTGTCCATTACAACCACATAACCAGAGATTTAATCATTCAGTTCACATTTATAGCTTTATTAGGGGTGTAACTGTACACAAAAAAATTCAGTTCAGTACAGCTCTCAGTTTTGAAGCTTTGGTTTGATACATTTTCTCTACAGCAGGGGACAAAAATGCAGATATTTTCTTTTTTTTTTATCATTCTACTGTTGTGTTTTGCTGGGAAAGCAAAATTTTCCTATACAGGAGACTAAAAAGATAATGGGGGATCTTCCAGCTCAAGCTGCTGATTTGTTGAGGCTACCATACTGCTTGCTGTCTGTAATGTGCTTCCACTTTGTGGCTCCTGTGGGAGCACATATTAAAGCATGATTGTTCCGTGTGTACTGTATTTTCCAGAGCATAAGTCGCATCAGTCAAAAAATGCATCATGAAGAAGTGGGAAAAAAAAGCTCTTATCACTCACCAAGCTCATGCTCATGCCCCCCCCCCCCAAAAAAAAAAAAGGTGCAAATGAGGTACAAAAGCATTTTCATGGGTTTTTGGAAACTTCTCATGATGAATACACTGTTAATGAACATTTCTGTTAGCTTCTGCACAAGGAGCTGAGATTAATTCATTTGTTTAAGTAAAACAGAAACTTTTCTGATGGGACAAAAAATGTTGTTTCCTTCTGTGTGCATGTCAGGTCAGTTTGCAAGCAGAGAATCAATCTTACCAAAACCTCGTGGATCTGAGTTTCCATTGTGATAAGACTGACTCTCATCAGACTCTGAGCCCCAGTTACTGAAAGACAAGAGGAGGAATTTAAGAGGAAACATATCAGATCATATTCCTCTGATTGGCCAGCCCTCTGGAGGCCTTTCAGGGGCAGAGCTATATGTAGACCTTGGTGTTTGAGGCCTGCCTCTCCAACATGTCATGAGCCAGTTGAGAGATCCTTAAATGATGACCTCATCATTTCAGAGCTACTCATGAAGATCTTGTGCTATTCATATTCTATATCTCTGTTTTTTTAACCTAAAACTGCACTAAATGACATTCTAGGTTTAAATGAAAAGACAGAAATGACAAAGAAGTCCATTAAAAAGTGGAAAAGAAGGAGAACATGTCTGGTGGGCTATTGGACTCCAGTTATCTCTGGGACAGTTACAAGTTCAAAGAAAAATTTAACAGTATTGAAATTTCCTCAAATGGAAGCAGATGAAGCAGTAAAATATCATGATGCGAGTTTGAAATCCCAGGAAAAAAAAACTGTCAATGGTTATAATTGTTCTCTGAGATTTAGCTGATCCCAGAGTCTAGAGTCTTACTGTGTCAGCTCTATGGTTGCTCTCCTGGAAAAGGTCCATGCGGTCTTGTCCATTACGTCTGTAGGTATCTCTTTCTTGTCCTCGTATCCCAAAAAGAAGAGAGAGAAACGCATGGAGGGGAAGTCAAACTTTTGTAGGAGCCTGGAAGATTTAGCACGCCAGAGAGGAAAATCCAGTTTAGTTGTAAAGTCAAAGTAATGAATGAAAAGCAGCCTCAACTCACACACAAAGATTTATTCACAGGTCATCAGAATAAAGCACAGGAATACTCACGTCATGCCGAGGATTCTGGTGTAAAAATCCAAAGATTTAACCGGATCTTTGACCCGCAGCATAGTCTGCTGCATCATGAAATCCTAAGGCAGAGAGACAGAGATAAATAACCACACAAGTCCAGGAATCAGCGCCTCATGAGACTGACTTTAATCAGTACACAGAGACAACACAGAAAACAGCGAGACTGAAAACAAATATCGATACCCTTTGTGAACAGTAGAGGAGAACTACACTACTCACAATAAGTTAGGGATATTGTGAGGTCCTCAGCGGATTTCATACATAAGGTGTTTGTTTCAGTGAGCCTTACATATTGGGCCAATACTGAAAAATACAAAAAGACAACCCTTTTCAATGTGGCATCAATTTCAACACTCTGAGGGTATAAAAATCTGGTAGGGGGAGGTAAGTGTCCAGCCCAAGGTAACATTACCTCCCCCTTAGACTCTGTTAATACGATGCAAAAACAGCAGGATGGTGGTTTCTCATTTCCTTGAAACAGGCCAAGAAACACCTTTAAAAAGTGAGGAGACTTAACTTTAAAAAACAAACTGGCCGTGTATTTATTTGTTAGGCTTTATGCTCATAGTTGTCAACTTGTTTCTTTGCAGGGTGAAAGATCTTCCCTTTTTTTTTTCTTTCTTGTCTGCGCTCCAGCAGGAGAAAATGTGTGTCCTGGCACTCGCTTGTAAAAAAAAATGTTTCAGCCAAGTGCAGCTCTGTGAAACTTTGAACTGAGTAATCATCACAAACCTGTGAGAAGTGTACAGGTCACAGTAATATTGGAGCAACATGAAGGCCTGCTTGGGATTGTTTTGTTCCTTCCTCTTTCTACACAGCTGACTAACTCTTATGATGCACTTTTTCTACTCCAAAGATCTTTTTATTGCTGTATTTACACAGTGATAGCATAACACTTCAATAAGTGGCCTGTAAATTGCTGTCTTGTTGGGTCCTCTGATGCCCCTGCTGAGGTTGGAAGTATGGCGCGTTCACTACATTTGGAGACAAGTGCAAACTAACTAACAGGAAGAGAAATGTCTTTTTCTGTTGCTGAATTTGGCCCCTGGTTTCCAACCCAACTCTGATATTTTTCAAGTGTATGATAACCAAACTTTTCCTGTGTGTGTTTCACAGTACACGGTTATCTCTGTGGCGAGCAACTGTTCCCTTTTCCTGCAGCCTTCCTCAGACTGCATCAAGTCTTCAGAGCAAAATATATCAACATGTTAACAAAAACTGTGCTGCCGATGCTGTAGCATGTCCCATTTCATCAGAGCTCACAATGACTAAAAACGTTTCATGATAAGTTTACTATTTCTGTTGCGGCCTCAAACCAAACAACTCAGCGGCTTCATGGATGTTTCCAGTTCCAGATTTTAAATTTGTTTTTCTTCTTATTGTGAAAAAATGTAATGCTTGTGTTAAGGACTTGTATTTGTTGAGCTCAGGACTCATCTAAAACACTGCAGGGACAGAACAAATCTTTACAACCTAACACTGCAAAGTACATGGCTAAAAAGTTGCAAATATGATGCTTAAATATAATAATAAATAAAGTTTTATGCAGGCATCAGAGCATTTACTTTGTTCTTCAGCATTCTGTGTTATATATAAAGTGAGTCTTTACATCAGCTGTGTTCCAAAATCTCATCAAGTTATTTATAACTGGAGGAAGATAAACTTGGATTATCCATCAGAAACTTGTTCTTCCTCTTGTTCAGAGCTCACATTAAAACCAGTTGTTGCTATATTGTGGTAAATCTATGGTGATGTGGTGAACTCTCAGACATGAAGACAGAAAATAGATTAAAGGTGCAGTGTGTAGAAATTTGAATTAGTTTGAACAAGAATCCAACATTTTTCTCTTTTCTTTAACATGGACGGTAATGGAAGTGATCTTTAGTGAGAGTAAATCCTCATAAAAACAACTGATTATTTTAAATTTAAAGAAATGTTACGGTTGAACAAATTAGGGATACACCAATCCAATCCTGTCCCCAGTCTAACACAGACTCAAAAGTTAGATTGGATATCTGTGACAAAGGACTAATCCATAGGACGGATCCATTTAACTCGGTTAACACTTCCTCTACTGAGATTTACAGTTTAATTATAACTCCTGTTAGTGTTGGTAATGTTCTCACCACACCATTTATTATCTACAATCCCATAAAATAATGCATTTAAATGCATTTGTATTCCTTTTTGGTTTGTAAAGTTAAAAAGTCTAAAATATCTAAAACTTAATTCTCAGTCTTATCCTCATGTTAAGGAACAGTGAATATTAAATTAATACTGATGTTGGGTTAATTCAGCATTGGTATCAGCCAATACCAAAGCCTAGGTATAAGCATCAGGACATTAAATGAGTTGGATCAGTGTATCATATATCTCAAATAAAGGTAAACAACCGTTCACCTCCAATGCCCAGCTATGGAAGTGAACTATAAATAAAGTAAAATACAAAAGGCTTGAAACTGACCCAGATATCACATTTATGAACAAAAGCCTGCAGGATAAAGAGAAAATTGGGCGGCCTGCCTTTTTGGGATTGTCGTTAAAACTGACCAAATCTTATCTTATATTATGGTAGAGTAATATAACAGGTGTGTATGTACTCTGTCTCTTGAATCTCATCATTAGGTTTATTAAAACAGCAGCAAGTCAAACTAATGCAAAACTGGAGGACGATACCACAGCTCTAATGTCATTCTTGCCAATAAAAAAACCCTCACTACAACATCGGACTGTAACGTCAGTATAGCCCGGTAAATACTCTCATCACTGCCAACTTCAGCTATTCTAAGTCACTGTTGCTTATTGATTTATTGACTCAGCACGTGAAGTACCGTGGATTCAGGTCTGACCGCGCCTTAATACCAACTTTACATCCGTATGAAAAGACTTTGTATTCATGTGTTAACAAACTGTTTCTGCTGTCCCGTCAAGTTTACAATGTGTGAGCACTGATAGTTATTATAACTCAACTTAACCACTTGTTTGATCAAAGTACATTTCGGCAAAAACATGCCCCTGTCCGATAATGGGCGCATTGTGTTTAGCAGGTTAACCAGTGAGTGAGACGCTGGCCTGTTGGGTTAGCATGTTTGAACAGTTTAAAGAAGTTTAGCATAGCTTTTGGAGTTTTAACAGTTATCTTACCTTTGTTATTGGGTCGCCATCTTTACAAGCCGTTTCGGCCGCCTCGTCTGATAGACCTTTATCGCTCATTTTAGCTAACAGACGGTACAACACTGGACCGCAGCACGGCAGACTGCTACACAGGGAGAGAGCGGCTAAGCTGTCAGAAAACAGCTTCCGGCACCAGCTTTCAAAATAAAAGCCGCCTAGAATGAACATTTTTTTGGGTATTTAATTCAATACATCTTATTCAAACAACTCAGTCATAATTTTTTCCCTTAATAAATAAAACAATAAATAAAAAAATGTTTTTGAACTAGACCGTAAACATCTTCATATCTGCTGGGAAGATGGGAGTCTACCGGGTGTCCTCGGCTCTTGCAGTCAGCAGAGTGGATATTGAAGGAACTACAGTTTTTACTAATGAATTGGATTCAATTTTCGTCAGCAGATCCAGAGTCCATTCAGATCACTTGAATCATGAAAATTGCCCAGTAAAAACACAGCAAATCTGTGTCCGTACTTTAGTTTTTAACCAAGGCTAAAGTGTATGCATTTATTTCTTTATTCTGGTCAACTTTTGTGGTAGTTAAGAGAAAGCAAACGTCCCTATGGTTTTATTTTGAAAATTCAGACAGGATGCATTGGTCTTTATCTGTTTGAGGCATGCTATTGCATAACCTACAAAGCCTGCAGTTCAATGCAATCAAACCTATTGTTGATACCCTGCATATTTCACAACACTGACACCGTTATATCAATGCAGTATGTAATCCTGCACAATTTAATGCTTTTAGTACAATAACACTAAAATATTTCAACATTTTAAAAGCCCCCATGTCCAGAATGATACTTTATTTGCAACCCCGTTGTTTAGTAATGCTGCTGTAAATGAAAACGCTTTCTGAATATGGCACCATCAGCTAGTATTACACCCTGGTACACTTGTATTCTAATATAATGCATAACATTTTTTTCTGTCGTAATTGTCTCATACATCAGTCCTGCATAAATAATAAATGATCCACTCTGTAAGCCACAGATCCACATCCACAAACACTTAATCAAAACAACACAGGGCTATTTGCCATGGAAATTATTTATTATTGACAAATTTTAGAGCCTTTCAACTGGAGAGAAGGGACAACAGGTTTCATTTTAATATTTTAAACCTACACTGCCTGTTAGAGCTGTCAACAGTGAAGCTCTGAGGTATTTGTATTATTTGTGAACAAAGAGCCACATACCATAACCACTCTTACAAAGAGAGGAGGGCTGAGGAAGCTGTGGAAACGATGAGACAACTATAAGCCTGAGTAACTGCAGAGGTCCTGAGACAGTATGGCTGCATGAGATGAGACTGTCAACAAACACACAGTACACTTCCCCGGGTGGCAGGAGACACTCTTGCAAGTGTATCATGATTTTCAATGGGCTTAATATAATAAATACATCAAGGAGAAACTTCAACAGAAGGAAACACGGCTGTTGGTTTAACTAAACATAATGAGTGGATATAAAAAGTCAATTTAAAAGAGGCTTTAAGAATAGATGAGCTAAAGTTGCTATTTTAAGTGCCATGTTTCAAATAACTGTGTAAAGACCCCTAAGAAGTTATGGTACTTGTCTGGTGGTATTCCCTTTCGAAATGAAAGCACTCACAGTCAGTTCATTTTACAAGGTGATGACAGAGTAGACAGCCTTGTGGTCACAGAAAAATGCCACAAATATTCTCTCACCTCAGCTTTTTTTCAATTTTAAGATGACAATGAGATCATGTTACAAAAAAACAAAAACAATATATCCTCATGTTGAAGCCCACAGTCCAGTCACCTAAATACCCTTGTACAATAAGAGGAAAAGATGTGAATAAGATAGGAGAGCCCTTTTTTGACTGCAATGGTCACCCTCATGGTCCAGCTCAGCAGCTCTTTAGTAGCTGCGTCCAAAGAGGGTGTAATACTTGGCAGCTTTCTTGCCGCAAACACACATCTGGCCGGGCTGCAGCGTCTTCAGTGGGGAAAAGGGGATACAAAGACTCTTTGCCCCCATGGATGGAGCACCAGGCTCCAGGTCCTGGTCCCTACAGAGAACAAGGGAAAAGTGAACAAAGAAATCTTTACTGGTTGAAATAAAAACCTGTTACCTGGCCACAGAAGTTGACTACACAATTAAATTGTCAGCCAAGCCAGTATTACTGGTCAGTTAAAAAATTAACCATATTTTAATGATGTTGATCTACAAGAGGGACCAGAGGTTGGTAGTGTTAGCCTTAAGCTTGAGGTTGACGTCGGTCTATTATAACTGGCAGAGTGACTGAAACTGTGTCAAACATTATTTAAAAAAGAAACATGCTTAAGTCACACTTCTTGTGTGGTCTATTGTTTTTCTTGTTTTATAAGCAATGATCTTCAGTAGTCAGATTCCTGAAGAATCCTGTGCTTCTTATTGCAAGAAGAACAGCAAAATGCTTCAAAACTAAACCCCAACCTTAAATGTATTGGATATGAAGAATAATGATGGGCAGGACTTGGCTGTCTTTTGCCTCCACAAAAGGCAGCCTAATATGTGCAAGATGGCAACATGTCAGACATACTTGGCAGTGGTTTTCTTGATCCAATCCTCACACTCAATTTCTCCACAAAACGGGATCTGAACAATCTATGAAGTCACAGAAAGACATCGTCAGTTATTTCATGAGGCAAGCACAAACACTGACATGTTGTGCTCAGAGCATGCAGGGAGGTTTCTTACCTTGCCCTGGTCCAAATCTTTCTGGAACTGTTCCATTGTGTCTGCAGCCACCATGTTTGTGTTCAGGTCCTCTGAAGCTCTAAAACAAACAAACAAACAACCAATAAATAAAGAAAATACACACAACTCATTTAACACGTTTTTGTGTTCTTACAGAAACCAAGAAGCATCTTATAGGTCACCATCACCTCCTCACAGAACATTGTTTCTGTCACAATGTCGCCCCCTACTGGTAATGAAGACTTCAAACCTGCAGTTTTACTTTCAGTTACTTATTTGACGCAGTGTAAAAAGGGGTACAGCTGTTGAAACTGCCAGCAGTTCATCTACAAGAAGCTAGGTATGTCTGTGATTGAACCATGCATACCCTCTGCAACTCAGCAGAGTATGAGAGCTCACACTCCACAAACAGTAAGCCATCTCATTTATGTTGCCAATTATTTCAAAGTCTTGCACGGTGCAGGTGTGTCCCTGGTGTGTTGTGCCGTCTCTTACTTCCTGAACAGGTTGTTCTGGATATCCTCCAGCATGGTCACCAGACTCTTGTCCACCTCAGCCTCTGGAATCGTCACTTTCGCTCCAGTATCTCTCCTCACAGCCACACACTGACGCTGCTGCATGTCTTTAGGACCGACCTCCAAACGGATAGGTACCCCCTGAACAAGAGATAGAAACAAGTTAAAATCACTACCTCTCCCAACTGTTCCCTGTCTGATTCAGATCAAGTGCGGACATTTCTATACATCATGTTTTTATTGGTTGGAGGTTTCTGGGTTCAAATTGTAGAACTCTGATATTTAGAGCAAAAATGCACAAACTCCAGCTTTTTTTGCTATGGGGTGGTAGCCATACTCTGTTGTTGTTTTGTTGTCTGTTATAACAGAGGAAAGTTCTCTGTGGCCAGGATAAACTAGGCAGGTCAGGTTATGGTTATAGAGAGAACAATGCTGCCAGATCCCTGATGTGATGATCCTTTATTAAGAGTAATGAATTATATTTTCAACCAGCAAATTTGTAGGATTCTTATTATCTAGGGAAGCAATGATTGCATTTTCTTTGATGATTCCAGTTCCTGTTTTTATGGAGATCTCATTGATTTTTGCTGATTTCTTTTCAGGTCGATTTCAGTTTTCTTATTCAAATACTTTAAAATGACAGAAAAAGTCACATTTTATCCCACTGCTCTTATTTGAGCATTTAATTTTTTTTTTCTAATTTAAAACTGACTTTTCTCTAATGTTTCTTTTCCATATGGCATCAGTGTCTTTTCATGTCTTATGGTGATTATAATGCAATAACCAACCTTGAGCTCCCAGTGGTTGAACTTCCACCCAGGTGAGTAATTGTCTCGGAGATCAGTCTTCACCCTGATTCCAGCATCCAGCAGCTTGCTCTGAAATTTGGAGCACTGGGCCAACAGAGCTTCCTTGTCCTGCTCTGACAGTGAGGCAGTGATGCCACATGGGATGATGACAACCTAGAGAACGAAAAAATGAAACCAGTTCATCTTTTTTATTCCCTGCGTGAGTCAGTGTTACTCATTGGTAGGATTCCCTCTAAATTCATACAAAGCATAGGATAGGTTGGATTATTACAGGGCCTTCCAATATCAAGAAAACATTTTGTGGGTCTGTACCTGCAGGCAGGCCACCCTGGGAGGCAAGACTAATCCCATGTTGTCCCCATGCACCATAGTGAGGACACCGATGGTCCTGGTGGTGATTCCCCAGGAGTTCTGGAAAGCCAGCTGCTTCTCCCCCGGCCTCTTTGGATCTTCAAACACGATCTCGAACATCTTGGAGAAGTTCTGTCCCAGGTGGTGGGATGTAGCACCCTGAGAAGCACAAAGTAGTGATGAAACAATGACAACTTTGCACTTCAACATCAACTCAAGTTGCATGTTGAGTAAGAATGAAGAATAAAAGTCATCATCAAGAAACTGTCTTAACTTCCATAAAATGTCTGAAAATAGTCGGAAAATACAAAGACAAGAGGGTAGAATCAGGAGATAAGACAGTCCCACACACTTCTCCTGGGCTATAATAAAGAGGGAGTGTTAAATTTTGGATTCACTAAGAGAAAAAAATTCTTGTGGATTTATTCAGTGATTTTTTGTTCAGGTCACAAAACATAGGCACTAGAAGAGTCCGTTGTGGGGACACAGCAGTTACTAAAGCAGGTGTTGACATCATTTGATTTTGGTTGTACGTCATAATTCTGGTATGAAACCTCCTCAGGATTCAGAGTTAACAGATTCAGTACGCTTCAGTACCTGAATGGCTCGGCCACTGGCAGAGATGAAAGCCTCCACAGTGGTGGTGTAATCTCCTCCTGCAAACTTCTCCTTCTCTGTCTTCCTGCCCTTCACGACAGGGATTGCCATCAGCTCTTCGTACACCCTGGCGTACAGATCCAGGATCTGAAGCACCTATTGAGCACACAAAAACAAGAATGTTTTGGTTTTTTTTTTTACATGTTAACTCAAATTGTTGCTACTCAAGAGTGTTTTTTATGCATTGCATCAAAATAAAAATATAAAGGAGTGACTGTAGTGCTTTTAAAGCAGAACGTCCCCATCTATTACCTCCTCAGCTGCCTCCTCTTTGGTGGCAAAGGCTGTGTGTCCTTCTTGCCACAAGAACTCTCTGGTCCTGAGGAAAGGCTGTGGATGTTTGAACTCCCATCTCTAGAGAAACAAGAAGGAGAAGAAGAGGTAAGAGCGGAGAAGTGGGAAGTGGTGGCAATCTGCTGCTTATTATTTTTCTCTAATCAAGATAAAAAGAAGTGAAAGAAAGACAAGGATACTGACCACAACATTACACCACTGGTTGAGTTTGATTGGCAGGTCTCTGTGGGACTGGACCCATTTGGCATAGGCAGGGTACATCACTGAGGGGAAAAAACAGGCCACATGTTTGGTACAAAGATAAAACAACTTTAATAAAGGTGTCTGCACTGATGAATATTTAAAGTCAGATGGGACTAAAGAGCTGTGTTTCACACCTGTCTCACTGGTGGGTCTCACAGCAATGGGCTCAGCCAGCTCTGTCTTTCCTGACCGAGTCACCCAGGCAACCTGACAGAGATGACATCAACACCATTAGATCATTATCCACGTCTTACAAAACATCTTTCAGATTAAATAATCGGTATTTAAACTGAGTGACAAGAGGGAATTCTCTTACCTCTGGGGCAAAGTCTTCAATGTGGGACTTTTCCTTTTCCAGAGCAGCCTGAGACACAAACATGGGGAAGTAGCAGTTCTCCACTCCCAGTTTCTTAATCTCCCGATCAAAGAATTCTTTGATGGATTCCCAGATGGAGTAGGACCAGGGCCGCAGCACGTAGCAGCCACTGACATCATAATACTCTATCATCTCTGCTTTGGTGATGACCTGGAGTGGAAGAGTGGATTAAAAAAGACAGACTCTTTAAAAAGTTGTCCTTCAAGGTTGTGACAAACAGCATCTCTGGAAGTGAAGATCAGTTTAGTCTGTTTGCATCAGACTCACCTGAGAGTACCAGTCAGCCAGGTTCTCTTCTTTTTTGGCCTCTAAGCCCAACCTGTCAGGAGACATAGACAGAGTTAGTGTGATCTACACCGTGATGCTTCTTGTTATAAATTGTGCAAACGTATCTTTATTTTTCACCCAAAAAGTTAAAGTGTAATATTTATGTTGGAACCACATCTTGAAAAGTAGTAGAGTCATCTTTTAAAGGCAGAGTTGGTAACCAGATCTAAATACATTTTTTTTATACTGGTTAAAATGATCTTTATGTCCCGATGTCAATCAATGCATGATGTGTTCTTAAAACAGAGCGAAAAATATCAGCAATCTACATCAAGAGTAAACCTTGGAAAACACCAACCAATCCTAGTGTTTGGCAGCCAATTTATTAATACAATCAAATCCTGTCCTGCCCGCTTAGTGCATGTACATTTCACCAACGTGCACTAGCCCTGATTCAATGTGCATATTAGCCAAGAGTGATCCATGTACGCTGCAGAATGGCAGAAAAACTACCTATACCCCGATTACTGGTAACGGTGAGGACTGGTTTGAGTCTGTGGTTTTGAATGAGTCACATCATATGGTCGCGAATTAGTGACGCTCCTGCATTTGAGCGGGGTTGTTATTTTGGAGGAGCTCCAAGTGTGGGGGGTTGGGGCTAAACAGAGTCCTGAGGAACTACATTCAAATTCATTCTAGTTTACCATGACTACCAGCTGTGCCTTTAAATAACACACAAACTCTGGCATGTTACTGGTTAGTTTGTCCTTGTGAAGGAACAAAATCAGTCCAACAATCCACACTCATAACACAGCAGTCCACAGCTCAGCCCATCATGCAACTCAAAGCTCACATCTACAGTGATAAAACCATCAAACAAGAGTCCTACTGATAACTGACTAAACAGAGAAATTTAGTTATACCAGGATGGCAGAAACATGATCTCAACTATTGGGTTAGTATCATGATCTGTCCATCCAGAAAGGACGACTGATCAAGAAGAAGTTCATATTTTACTTTTTGCATCTTTTATCAAAAACTTCAGCAGGACCTCGGGCTAAAAAGCAAAATCCATGCTAATGCACAACATTACTGCATCATGCAGTATGGTTCTTAACATGTATTAGTATTGCAGGAGTTTTACATTTCATCCTTAAATCGACAGCAGGACACGAACACTGATCAAGCTGATGAAAAACACACCAACCATTTCAAACTCACCAACTCTCTGTATAAAGTCAAAACTCTGCTGTTAAACTAAAGCAGCAGATGGCTGGGATGTACAGACGATCCATCTTCAGAGTCCAAATAACAAATCCAAGTCTTCACCATGCTCCAGACTACAGACCACAATCTACAACTAACATCCTCTTACATTAATAAAAAAAAAGTGACACCTGTTTGGCTTAGAGGTTAAATCCTGCACCATAAATAAAGAGGCTTTAGTCCTCAGAGGACACTGCCCTTTACATCATTTCCTAATCTCTGCTCCCAGTTCAACTCTATCAACTGTCCTCCTCAGGCGACAACATAAAAGCCTCAAAAACCTTTTTTTTTAAATCAGCAAAGTGCTGTAAAAATTGTTTTGTGTAATGTTTCCACTTCAGGTCTTTCCAACACTTTCATTTCAGTATTGCTGAATGCAGCTACATCATGACCTCATCCAACATCTTTCCCTCCACGTGCCTATGAAGGTTTTCTTCATGCCTCAGAGTCTTACTCTAAATAAAAAAATTAAATGCAATCAAGTTGATGTCTTGTAATTCCAGAAGTGAGGTTTAACCTGAGCTTAAAAGCAAAGATTGTTATACAAACTGTAAATCCGGGATGTGGATTTTTAGATGCAAAAAGTAAAATAAAAGTTTCTCCTTGATATCACAAAACCTGTAAACATTACTGTGAGGATAACAGTGATCTTTTTATTTCAGGTCAGATGTTTTGCCATTATGGAGTCTCATTAACACTGATGTCAGATGACATTTCAAACATCTAAATCTTCCTCTCTCCTTTCATTTGTCTCCAGTCTCTCACCGAGTTTGTTTCTTCGGTCCTTGACCCTCTCCTGCTCCTCCTGCTCCTCCAGATGCCTCCTTGCCCTGGTTACCTTTGTCTCCTTTACCCTTCTTTCCTCCCCCTGCTCCTCCTCCCTGTTTCTCAGACTTGTTCTCTCTTTCTTTGCGGTTTTTGTCTTCTCCGCCGCTGGCTCCAGCAGCAGCCACTGGTTTGTAGTCCTCTCCAGTGAGTGTCTTGTACTGGCTCTTTAGGTTTAGAAGGGACTTTACAGCTTCATCTACCTGGTCCTGAAGTGAAGAAACAGCAGATGCTTTTACACTCTTTTTAGTGCTACTTGTATTAAATCCACTAGTGTGGTGAGTTCCTTACCTTGGGGGCTTTCTCAGTCTTTAACTTCCTCACTAGCTCCCCCTGCTGGGCTACCTGGGAGAATAGTTCCTGGGCCTGTGGGGACATGCTGGACTTGGTTGTTGGAGAGCTGGACTGGGTTTGGGCAGGGCTAGCTGAGGTTTGTAATCCTGGTTTGTACTCCTGACCAGTCTGTTGTTTGTACTCTGCTTTTAGAGCCAACAACTGCTTCACTGCTGCATCCACCTGATCCTGATGAGCACCAACATGGAGAAAGTCTCAAAGTTACAGCAGCAGTTACAGTTTTAGGGAATATTCTACAAAATTTAAAAAAACATAAATATACTCTTAATAAACCACAGACTCCATGGCACCTGGTTTAGATTTTACTACCTTTCCCAGAAGAGAGGTATCAAACACAGAAAATAAGGAAGTAGTTTCATATGTTATACAAGGGTAATGATAAGGGAAATCACACATTGATTTTGATGAACTAATCAAATAAATAACCATATGTTTAAACAGATAAGCACGTTTTGTCATTTCCTCTTGGTTTCCAAAAAGAGCTAACTACTTACATAAGATGAAAACATGCTTGACTGTGATTGTTTTCAGTGAATTAAAATTTGTGGAACTAAACTGTGGTCTAAGTAATATACAATCTTAAAACCAAGAATGTTTTCTCTCACCTTAGGGGCTTTTTCAGCCTTCAGTTTCCTCACCACCTCTCCCTGCGCTGACACCTTCTCATAGAGGCCAGAGGCAGCAGGAGCAGGAGCAGGAGCAGGAGCCGGAGCCGGAGCCGGAGCAGGGCTGTTCTGAACAGGGGCTGCTCCAGGCTTATACTCCTGCCCTGTGACCTGTTTGTACTCGGCCTTCAGGGCCAGCAGCTGTTTCACTGCTGCATCAACCTGGTCCTGGAAAAACACCAACAAGGAAATTTGTATTGATTCATATTTCAAAGAAATTGTAATCATCCTGTTAAACAGTGTTTGGAAAAAATGGGGGCATAAACACAACAACACTTATTAAAAATATTAATATTTCAGTGCATTACAATTGTAAATAACTTGAGGCAGATGAAAAGAATCACTTTCAGCTGTATGAAATCAAACTGCAATAACTCATTCCATCCTGTCTTACTTGGCTTACATCATTCTTGGTGTGTTTTTGCGGTTTTCCTTTCGAAAGGGACACCAGACTCTACCTCAAAACCAAACCATGACAATTCATTCATTCAATTAATAAGTCTGTACTACAAATTTTGGCATCATTGTCATTGCCTCAACTCAACAAATTCTTTTAAGGGGATTTCTTTTCCTGGTTGCCTACAAAGACGTATCTTTTGTATGTAATGTCAGAACAAAAGATAAGACTAGAAACATCACTCTGTGCTGGTTAGGTTAACTAACCCAGTAAATCAGATGCTATCATCACCCAGCTGCTGCCACTGGAGGAAAATAGTTAACATGAAACATCAGAAACAGCCTGGAGCAGGAAAGTGAGATCAGAGGTAGGAAAAAGAAATTAGATAGTCCAACTGTTCAGGTCAGCGGCCTGCCCCTAAAAACATCCCCTCACAGCTTCAATGATATGCCATAACATTTAATATTCCTCACTAATAATGCAACAACAAATGAGTAAATCAGACTTAAAGACTTAAACCACTTATATGACAAAACGACTTAGTCAGATTAAACAGTCATCAAATTTAGATGAAAAGGTCGTCAAAGCTTGATTGGTGTTCAAAAATACCTTTGGGGCTTTTTCAGACTTCAGTTTCCTCACAACTTCTCCTTGTTGTGCTACACGCTCATACAAGGCTGAAGAAGAGCAGGAAGGAGAGGAAGAGGCAGAAGAGGAGGAATTGGTTGCAGGAGAGGGAGCAGAGGAAGCAGGAGCTGAAGGGGCCATCCCAGGTTTGTAATCCTGACCGGTCAGCTTCTTGAACTCCGCCTTCAGAGCCAAGAGCTGCTTCACTGCTACATCAATCTGGTCCTGGTGCCATCAATAAACCAGTTTATTATTGTGATTGACTGAATGAAATTTGGCATGCGAATGACGTGCAAATATGAGCAACGGCTGGACAGTTTACTCATTTTGGGAAATGAGCAAAGGGGTGATGTGGGAGGAGTTTAGTGATCAGAGGGGTGATGTGGGCGGTGGGAGATGACTGGACAAACAGATGCGGCCACAGTTAAAACAAAGGTTAATGTCAAGGTACCTTAGGGGCTTGCTCTGCTTTAAGTTTCCTGACCAGCTCCCCCTGCTGGGCAACTCTGGTGAATGGACAACCAGCAGGGTCTGCTGATGTGGTGGGAGGCGGGGCTGGAGATGAAGTGGGAGGAGCCATGCCTGGCTTATAGTCCACACCTGTTTGCTGCTTAAACTGTGCCTGTAGAAAAGAAAAAAAGAAGTGAATATGTGGTTTAAACTGCTTAGTTTTATTTATTAATTTAAAGGTGGCTTCCTGAAAAATAAACCTCAAATCATCCGCCTGAAGGACCCTCAATGTCAAACATCTTCATTTACATGTTTTGCATTGTTGTTGGGAACAAAGCAATGGAGGACCAACAGGGGGGGATTTTAAACTTAGAAAATGACACTCAAATGATTGTTTTTTTCCCCTTTTTTTGCACCAGAAGTTTAGTCATCAACCAAAGTTTTCCCCATTACACAGAAACATACATGTGGATAAAAAGGACAACAAAACAAGTAGTTTAACAGTTATAATCAGTGTTTGTCTAACTTTTATCAGCATGGAAAGGACCTCAGGTAAGGCTGCATACCATGTAGCCACTGAGCTGCTCAGACTTCAACTGTACTAAAGATTGCAGACCTCATACCTTTAGAGAGAGCAGCTGCTGAACTGCTTTGTCCACCTCTTCTTTGGAGGCCTTGGCGGTCTTCAGCTGACGCACAGCTTCACCTTGTGCTACAATGCTGGAGAATAAGTCGCCTGCTGAGGCTGAGGCTGAGGCAGGCGCTGAGGTAGAGGATGGGGCAGTCTTTGAAGAAGCGGCAGGCTAAAACCAGAGGGAGAGCAGATATGAACACAGAGAAAGAGAGCAGAAAACTGACATCAAGGATCAATTGGTACGGAGAACAGAAACCTGCAGGTTACACTTTGCATTTCTTTGAAACTGCTTCCCTTCTTATGAAGCCCAAATACTCCTCTAACATACGGGCTCAAAGTCCAACGATACTACAACTATCTTACATTTGGCCAACCTTTGCACTATTACTCAGAGTTGATGATCCATCTTAACTTGTTTAGTTTCAATTTGAATGTTTATTGTTGTTTCACTTTTAATGTTATGAGTCTGAAAACAGTCACTGTACTCAAGCAGAGACTTTACAACTTCATAGGAGGGCACCTTCTTTCTCAGGTCAGAGTGGTTTACTCATTTCCTCTTACTCTTAAAAAAATGGATGGTAAGAAACAAAACATGAAGGTTTACAAATGTTTAAACAATCTGCAGGTTGATCTGAGGTGTGAGGAAGATTTCTGGTTTATGGCTGAGTGCTGCTGTTAGTTTCAGTGTCCAGGTCTTAGAAAAGACAAAGATGGACAGTAAATAATTAGCTGATATCATGAAGCAGGAGACAGGGATTAAACATAACTTTGAACACTGTCTGAAATGACTTCTTAATAACTATTATCACTTTACTTTAATAACTTGTTGCGACTCTATTCTCTCCCCTCCTCTGGTCTCTCTACTTTCCACGCAGGTTTCTGAGCCAAATCATACCCTGTTCATGGCAGCATAGTAAAAAAAAATGGCAGCCAGGTGGATTCAATGGATTGTCATTGTATAAATTGTAGGTGGAAGATCACATGCAGACAAAACAAAAGGTAAAAAGTATTTTGTTCAGACACTGCTGACCAGAGAACGCTGTCCTACAAACATAATAAAATATCTTAAGTAAAAAGAAATCATGATCACAACCATGAGACAGAAGAACAGACCAACACTGACATCACATGCAGCAATGGTCACTAACAGAGGCCTGAAACATCCACACAGGTTTTCTTGAGAATCACTTACTGTGTTGTTTGAGGCCTGGTTCTTGCTCTTGTCCTTGGATCCAGCAGTCGGCATCTCTTTAACGTGTCCATCAGGAATGTAGAGCAGGACACACGGACTCTCCTTACAGCTGTTGGGACTGCAGACATTAAAAGCAGTCAGTCAGAGATGGTGTGATATCTGATATGTTCAGACACACTGGCTGTATATAAGTAGTGATCACAGCTACTATGGAGACAAATAAGCCCCAATTCCACCAAGCAGTCTGGTATGGATCAGTACAGTTTGGTACGGGTCAGATCAGTAAAGCCTGATCCTGTTTATGTTTCCACAGCCAACCGTGGCCTTCTTGATAGGCAGAGTGTAAGCCCAATCCCAATAGCTGAGTCAGTTAAAGCTGAATGAACCATGTCAGACTTTTGTCTGCAGCGATATAGGACACAGTGAGTTTAATTAAACAAAATTGTGTGTCTGCATATGTACCTCCAAAAGACCTCCTTTACAGAGTCTGTGGTTGGTCAACAGACAGCTGTGAAAGCACTCGGTCAATTGAAACAGACTAAATGATCTTATCTCTCACCTGATTGGCTCGTAGGGCTGGTCACAGATGTAGAAGCCTCGTCTCTGGAGCTGGATAATGTCTCCTTTCTTCAGGTTCTTCAGACAGGGATCTCCAAGCATCTTCTCCTCCAGCTGAGAGAGAGAGACAATCATACAGTTACAGAAAACACACATGTAACAAGTGATTATTGTAAGAATTCCATGCTGCAGAGCAGACCTTGCTGTTTTTGTTAATGTAGTCTTTAAAATCGTCGTCTTTGGTGATGACTGGTTTGGAGATGAGAGGCTGGTAGTTGATGCAGATGGTGGGCAGCAGGGGGGCGCTGTTCGTTTCAGCCAGCCATGTGATCTTTGCAGTCTTCTTGAAGTCTTTGTTGTCAAGGTTCAGGCGAGCCTCCATGGACACAACCTTCCCATCAGACCCTCTGAGGAAAGAGAGATGATATGAATATGAAGAACTGGAACACTGTTACTGTTACTTTAACACAGAAACTACGAGAAGAAACTAATTACAAATACTTCATCACTGTCTCAGGTAGTTTTCAGACATCAACCTGAGTATTTATTCTTTTCAACCTATCTTTTCACTTTGACCAACTAGAGTACATTTTAACCCTAAATCTGAGCGCGCATGCAACAATCTAGATCGAAAATTTAAAACCTGGGGAAAATTCAAGCTTGGCCTTGTTGTAAATGCTTGTACCATAATTACAGAGGTGATGGTCAATCACACTGGTTGGACTAAAAGTCTTTGCTGCAAGTCATCCCCCGGCTCCCCACATTTTCGGTATCTCATGATCTGTCTTGTTTAATCCAGGTAAAAATGCTCCTAAAACTCCAAACAAATAGTTCTTTCAGTTTGAGGGCTACAGATTAATCACTGTAAAGATATCCCAACTTCCATGAACCGAAGACCCCACTCAGACAGTGTTAGGCTGCATGGAAAAAGAGGTCTGAGGGTTATTCAACACTAATTGCTAGCTTTAATGACTTTGCAGAGAAGTTGGCTCCTGTTCCCAGAGGCACATCAACTTTTATCCTCAAAGAATAACAGGTGACGCTTACAAGTGAGTCCAGGGATTGACAGTTCCTCACAAACATGGCTCATAATGTTTGGAACAGAAACAGCCAAAGCTCACATTTTCTTCAAAAGACTACATTTTGCTTCCATACTGTGAAGATGATTAAAATCCTGTGCTAGTCTTTTACTTCAATAAAGAAGAAAAACCAAATCTTCTAATTCCTTTAATGCAGAAATCTTTCCATCTGCTCCAGAAAAGCATGAGCAGAACTTTGGCCAGCTGAAACACAGAACAATTATAAGGATTCAGCATACTTGTTGATTTTGGTGATGATGAGGTTGCCCCAGTTGATGAAGGTGACCATTTCTCCCTCTGAAAACGTCTCAGCATCTGCTCCCTCGACCAGAACACGAGGCCCGTACCAGACTGCCTTCATGCCAACCTCTGCATTCTAAAAAAACAAGTTTAAAAGTTAATACATTTGTGGTTTCCTAAATTATAGAAGAACAAATGATATCAGTGATAGACATGTGATTCTTCTGAATATCATGAATCGTATCTCAAGCTGATAAAATAGTAGAAATAACAAACTTATAAAAGTTTAGTAAATCATGGGAAAAAAAAGCGCCAACCTTCGGGTGTTTCGCCACTTCCTTCATCTCCTCTGTGGCATCCACCACAGACACAGGGACCACGTAGGAACTTGACAGAGCTGTGTACCTTGGAGCCACTGGGTCAATAACCTAGCACACACACACACAAACACACATGCCCACACACAAGTAAAAATAGACACACAAATACACCAACACACAGATTTTAAGTGTTGAGCAAAGGCAGCTGAAACTGTTCACATCAGTCTCCACAAACAGGCTGAGGAATGACAGGACAAAGCTTTAAATGATGCAAATCAATTCAAAACAGTCTTTGATTAAAAAGAAAGAAAACAGCCCAGCTCAGTGTGAGATGAGGAGAAAATAAAATGGTTCAAATGAAGAGCGAGGAAAGAAAAGCTGTTTTCTTTAATGGATGAGTCATGATTTAATGCAGGTGAGGGAATCAGCTGTTTTTTTAGCCACCTCGACTGTCATAATGTCACACACATTTTAAGACAGTCTGTTCGGACTTCACCCCCAGGACACTGTATTCCTTGTATCTCTGTTATCTCTAAATAACAGATATCTAAAAATCAGCATCATAACGTCTTCCCAGCTGTTGAATAATTTGGCCTACTTTTAGACCTCTTTGTTCTAGACAAAAAGTCCACACTCTGCACGCTCACAGTCAGTGTATATACACTGTCACTTTCTGTGCCTTCTACGCAATCAACTTTTTTATAAACAAAATCCCAGAGAAGTCTTGATTAACGCTTTAACATAATCTTCACAGTGAAGACTCAAGATGTTTTGTTGTTGTTTTACAGAGCACAATGGGAACAAAGATCCTGAGAAGCTCAATTTCAACAAACTGTCCACAAAACGAGCTCCTACTTAGACAAACATCTGCGTGTGGCTGCTGCTGTCTCACAAATCAACCAGTTATTTCCTTATTATTTTGCGTGGCAGGCAGGAAAAAAAGAAGATTGGAAAATGACCTTTTCACTCTGCAATGAAGTGCACTCAGATGTGACGCACTTTGAAATCTGGCATAAATGAGTGATGTGAAATTAAGTGGATGTTCAATAAATAATGAGGAAACATTTTAACTGCTTATTAAAATGCTGTAATGGACTAAATGATGAAGGAAAGTGATGAAGGAGAAGACTGAAGGGGGAGCAGTTTAACTCTGGATATGAGTGCCTGTCAAAAACTGAGACCTGAGAGATCTGATTCGATATTTTCTCTGTTGAAATGTTTAACTTGCCATTTAATGAGGCCAGTTTGTCCTGAAGAAATTTAAACGATGAATTTGAATTGGTGTCCTGTAAAGAGAAATCCTCTTTAGTCTTAAACACCCTGCACAGTATCGCTCTTAAAACTTAACTTAAACTCAATCTAAGATGGTAGAGTTACACACTTGTGGCCCAGTTAACTCTCATGATTGGTTTGTGGTCTCATGTGTTAAAAAGTTACCATAGCCCCTAGCCCTAGCTAGTGGTGCAACGGATAATTGTTGATCCATGATCCATATGAATGCCTCTCAACAGTTCGGCACACGTGGTCCACGGATTGGTTGATTAAGAAAAACATGTTCAAATGAAGGCCGTATGTTCAATCTACACACATTAGACAAGCGCAGCAATGGTCACGGCTAGAAAGAGACGAGCACATGCACGATTCATTTCCGTGCCGTTATCTGCTCTGGCTGCAGCTGCGAGGGACTGCTACAAGTAAGAAAGATTTGTCCATCTGTGAGTGTTTTGGACAGGGGAGGAGGCCACAGCAGCAGCTTCTGCTGCTTGTTGTAAAGAGTAAAAAAGACATGTGCTTTCATGTCAGAGTCTCCACACTCCAGAAAAGTTGCTGGATTTGTCGCTAGTCACTTATTTTTTTGGGGGAAAAAGTCGCTAAATATAGCAACAAAGTCATTAAGTTGGCAACTCTGCAGCTCACTAGAGTGGGAGATGAGGAGTCCTGTGCTGCAGACACACCTCCTCTATGAGAGTCACAGGCACAAAGCTAATGCAGGAATTGACAGAAGCAGTGGCTGAGTGAAAATGATGTGGCCATAGGCTTGTTTTTCATTTACTCCTTTATGTTTAAAGGAAGAAGATATGCCTTAAATTGTGGTTTAAGTTGTTTTTTTATTCATCATCCATGTTTAAAAGAAGAAGGTATTATGCCTTTTGTCGCACTCTTGGTTGTTTTTAATTCAACTGACCATGTAAGAACCATGTGTTTTATTTTCTTCGTTTTATCCGAGCCACCAAAGGTCAGTGAAGCCATCAGTGCGTTCTGAGGGTGGCTGCAGGAGTTTTAAGTTTCACTAACTGACTAGTTGTTTGCTGGTAGTAGAAGGAGCAAACAGGTTTTGACTGTGCTCTGCGGTTGTTGTTTTGTATTGTTTATTTCATTAAGAGTGACTTATTGGAAGACACGAAACCCTAAAGGAAAATAAAAGGGTTTTGAAGTTAATCACAATGGCTGACTTCTGTTTGTTTGTGGTGAAACTTTTTTTTTCGTCTGCTGAGTTCATGTCAACAATTTTTATCCCACTATCAACCGGTAGCCGCTATTTTAAGGACTAGTCACCACAGACCACATTGGACATTTTGAGTTGAATGTTGTTTTTATTTAATGGGAAAAAGTGTTTCACAAAATTAATAGAGGACAAAGTTATGTTTTTTTTTTCTTTATTTGCTGATCCAAAAAAAGTGAACGATCCGTGACCAAAAACCATATGAACCAAACCGTGAGTTTTTTTTTATCCATTACACCCCTAATAGCCCCTCACACAAACACTGGACTTCTCAACAATGGGTGGGCAACATGTGTGCATGTTAATGTTGCAGTTAAGATGCCAAACCACGAGTCAGTTGAGTTTCAAGTCCTTGATGTTGAGGTCCTCTTTAATAAGATTATATAGTTTATGAAGAGCTGCCATTTGATTTCAAACTCACATTTCGTATTAATAACATCCATTTATTCTTTATAATATCTGTTAAAATATAGAGGTTTAAATACCAGTGCTAAACTTAAAAAACATATGCAATCCATCCAATAGTAGTCACTCAGTGGCTGAGTCTCTTTGAAGGTTAATGTTACCATTAGCATGCTAATAGTAATCTAGTCAACAGTCCGGGTTAGCTAACTTTAGCATCTCCCTTCCTTTCCTGGTTGCCTCCAGGTTAGTAAAAGTCTGAGCTGGTATCAGTCTTCTCCTTAATGCTCTTGCATGCATTCGCTGTGATCAGTTAAGATTCTATAAGGAGTCAGCTATATTAAAATTATGATCAGGGGTGTGGCTACTTTGACTGACAGTTAAAAGCCTGCCTCATTTCAAATGCGTGCCATCCCTGGACTTCAATATCCTCTTAGGAACCAGTGAAGTTGAGACAAATACTATTTTCATGTGTTCTACAATCTATGAGCACCTGCACACACTCCATTTCTTTAACTGCTGCAACACAACCCTGCATCCATTCGCTTTTAGCCCTTCAATATAATAACAGGCTACAATTACGTGATCTACAAATAAACACTGGTAAAATAGTGAGCACTGTTGGTGGACACTGAGACAAAAGCTTTGGGTGTAAGCAGGGAGTGGGTGAAAATGAGCAGGGGGAGGTGGAGGAGGTGGAGGAGGAATACCTTCAGACAGCTAATTGGCAGCTTGGAAACAGAGGAGTGAGATGCTGTTTTAATGTCAGATACAACGAGGAAAGGGAAAGGGAGAGAGAGAGAGAGAGAGAGAGAGAGAGGGAGGAGAGAGACACATTTACAGAGAATGGAACCTTCACAAAAATTACCCTCAAGGCTTTTCTTTTTCATCGCTCTTTGTCTCTGCAAAAACTCCATCCTAAGTTGATCAAAGTTTTTATTCCTTTTGTATTTGTCATTTAAAGCACTTATCAGCACTAAATAAAACTGTGACTATATTTCTGTGTTGACTGTGAAGCTACTGAGCAAACGGGTTGAAACTATTTAAATTAAGTAGTTAGGTGAGTCACGGGTACATGGCTGCTTGAACTTAAATTGGGAACTATCCAATGACAGAGGTATTTTGCCCTGGAGCCACAGGTAGAGGAAACATAACGTCTGTTTCTCTTCTGTTCAGCTTCTCTGTATATGCTGTATTCTTCTCAGTTATTAGAGGGACTTACTAACATAACTAAAGAACATCTGTGACCTGTGAAATTGAGTTGTTGTAACAGCAACTTGAATTTCTCTAATTTAAAGTAAAAGGATCCTTGGAAACTTGAAACTGTCTGAAGAGGGCAGGGAGGAGGAGTTAGTAGATCATGCACATGAAGCACTTTGAATTAACCGAGGAGAATATTTGCTACTGAGGGAGGGCAATCTTTGAATAAAAAGTCACTATTTAAGTTCAAACTTAACTGACACTGATTTACTGCACCTTGTAGCGCTGGTTTTAATGATTGTTCTGACAAATCACTTACTTTTAATTCATTAAGCTCAACACCAAACTGACCTGGGGATGAAGCAGCCAGTGCCAGCGAGAAAAAACACACAGAGTAAGCAACACTTAAGTCCAGACAGATGGAAAAAGGGTAAAACAACATGAACACAGGCAGGCTTATGACATGAAATGATGCGGCTGGTTTAGCTTTTTGAACCTTTAGTGTTATTGGGATGTAAAATGAATGCAAGGGCAGAGGGAGACAAGAAAATGTGGATAATGAAAGTGTTAAACGGAATGGGAACAGCAAAGCAGAAAGAAGCCATGCCAGCAGTGAACCACAGGCAGCTCTGTCGGGTACAGGCTGAAACCTGTGAGGTCCCTCTTCCTCACATACTTCAGAGCTAAAAGAAGTCCTTATCCCTTTATAATAAAACAATTTACACATCAGCTCACAAAAATGGACAGCAGTTGTATCCTGTGAGATACAGCTCTACATCCTGAGTCCAAGGAGTAACACACTAATCAGGTTTCTTATCTGAAAACACTCTAATACTGAGCTGCATCAGATGTTGTGAAGTCATCTTCCACACAAAGAAAAGGTCTCTGTCTCCAACACTTTTGTTATACGGGTGCCCATACATAAACCAGATTTTTTTTTAAAAATAGACTTAAAGGAATAGTTTGTGTTTTTAAAGTGGGGGTGCTGCAGGCAAAATGCTTGACAAAGTTCTGACAGTAGTGAAAATTTTCCTAATATAGCATATTAGATTAGCCTTTCTATCAGACTATCTTTAAATCAGATAATAAGTCGAAAATTTGTGCTGGTATATAGCCTACACTTAACAATAAACTACTTCATACAACCCAGCTTCAAAAAGACAAAAAGCGATCTATCCCTTTAAAATCAGATCGTTACAATCTCCCCTTTTCAATTTGTTATATCTACATTAGCTCTTTGGCTGGACTTTGACATACTTGACATCCTACAGAAGAATCTGTGAGTATTTTCAACTGTTTCCTCATATTTACATTATAATGGGAACAATTGAATGTCAGAATCACTTGTAATTTGTTATTTTAACAGTATAGGAGACATTTTTACCTTCTTATTAAAGGCCCAGATCTTGTCCCACTCCATGTTCACCACTGATCTTGATCCACCCTGGAAGGAGCCAGAAAAAAAACACATTCAGGAGACAAAACAGCTTTTTTAATGCAATACATTTTACAAATATTCAAAATGTGCAACATCCGTTCTTAAGCTCTGATTTCTTAGTGTCCCTGAGCCTGTTTCTGCACATGAAGCTCCGGAAAACCTGACAAATAAGCTGCAAAATGCAAATAACTCAATTTTTCCTGTATGCCAAATTTCTGATAAAAAGGAGAGCAAAACATCCACACATCCAACCATTTATATGGAAAAATTGTGTTCTTGCACAATGCTATAGCAGCATGCTTTTAATGTCATGTTGTCTCCTGAAACTCAATCCCCCTCCCTCCTCATCCTCCAGGGAAAACTTCTCACTATGTGGGAAACGCCTGAAAACTTCAGATGCAGATTTCAGATAAATTTCAGCGGTGCAGATATCGCCAAGACGCTAATCTTATCAATTTAACATCTGTGATACTCAATCACATCCTGACCAGTCCCCTCTAGCTATAACAGACTTACCTGTGCTGCTATGAACTGTTTCAGTCCCTCGACTGTCATTCCTCTCCTCAGGACTCCTCTGACTGTAGGGAAGCGAGGATCGTCCCTGGAAAACAACAGGAAAAAAAGTCAAAGACAAAAAAAATGGATAAAAAAGAAAGTAAGGATGAAGCAGGCTTAATTACTCAAAAATGTAGTCGACTATTTTACTCCTGACAGACACAAAACTAAAATAAATCATCAGACACATCAAACTAAACCCACCATCCATCTACATAGCCCTGGTCGACAAACCAGGTGAGCTTCCTCTTGGACAGCACTGTGTTGTTGAGGTTGAGTCGAGCATACTCCCAGATGTAAGGCTTTCTGAGGCGCAGGGCATCAATGAACCAGTAGAACTGCTCATCACGATCATGGTACTCTGTGGTCCTCAGAGCATGAGTAACTCCTTCCAAACTGTCCACGATGGGGCAGGCAAAGTCATATGTTGGATAGACTCTGTAGGGAAGAAAGAGGCAGTGTTAAAGCAAAGGTTTTTTTTGTTGTTTATTCCTTTTTTTAATTTATTTAACCTTTATTTAACCAGGTAGAAAACCCATTGAGATCGAGATCTCTTTTGCAAGGGTGACCTGGCCAAGAGGTCAGCAGCACACATCAATACGTAAATACATTACAATAATGCAATAATTTTAAACAGACAATACTTGGAGACCAAATTTGAAGGTAAAATGCTAAAGTGACTCGCAAAAATAAACAAAGCAAGAATATATTACAGAATATAAGTGCCTGTGTTCATAAACACAGGCACTGGTCCATGGTTGTCGTTTGCTTTTCTTCTAACTTGTGATCAAAAAATTAAGTTTCCCATTAATAAAAGGTATTAAATTCAAGTACTTGTAGGCGTTTCCTGTGCGAGGGTGGGGGGTGTTCTTGCAGCGGTACAGGGTGGGGTCTCTCATGCAGCCGTTGTTGGAGTTCATGTCAATCTTGGCTCTCATGCAGCAGGTCTGACCGAACTCTGTTCCAGCTTTCATCTCTGACCACATCTTCATGTTCTGTTCCACAGCTACAGGAGAGAGTGAGTGGAGTCAAGTTAGGAATTTTCAAGGTGTTGGTCTAACAGTCACTTTGTCTGGTTGTTATTTTGTGCTTACTGTTATTTCTGCATTTGGACTCGGCACGCTGATCCCTCTCCTGCTTCATCTGCTCAGGAGGAGTGTTATCGATGTAAGCTTTGCCCTCTGAAAGCAGCTGCTCAGCAAATCCCATAATGGTTGGGAAATGGTCACTGGTGTAGGTGAACTGGTCTGGATGGATCTGGAGCATGGCGACATCTTCCAGGATAACCTGGGCACAAAATGGATTTTTTTATGATCGACTGTTTTGGGGTCTTACGAGGGATTTATACAGAATGACTTCTCCATCTTTAAAACTTAATACTTCTCATTTGCTCTGACACTTGAATGTTTTACCTTCTCGAAGTCCTCCTTTTCCTTCTCCGGGTTGGTGTCGTCAAAGCGCATGATGAGCTTTCCTTTAAATGTGACCTGGTAGTGCTGGTTGAGCAGAGCAGCCTTGGCATGGCCAATGTGCAGGTATCTGGTCAAAGTAAAAAAGTAAATTGGCCCCTCTTAAATCTACATAGATATAAATTGGTTAAACATTTCTGGAACTTCGATAAAGTCTTACCCGCTGGCTTCAGGAGGGAATCGAACCACAACCTTGCCCATCTCAGCTCCTGGCAGATCCACAAACTTGCCGACATCCTGCTTCTTCTCATCTGACTGTGATTTGCAGAGACAATCAGTCAGGAAAAAAACATTTTAAAATGTCTAGCACACATAAAGACTTCTAAAAGTAACTTTTGTATTAGAATGAGTATAATTTATATGAAGTCTATTACATGAATGAAAGGTTTGATGATCAGCTGTTTTAAGTTGCAAACTCATATCCATATTTAAAGACCATCTCTTTCAGTTTGTTGTCTTTAAACTTTACTCCTTGTTACACTTAATTGTTAGTGTGCTTGACTACTGTCTAAAATCTCTGCTCTATTCATTAATGTTATCTTAAGATGTGAATCACAGCTCTCTCCAAGTGGTTCCATTATACATAATCTCTGTGCCTCTCCATCTTTCGTTCCCCCTGGTGCAATAGTTGTGGGTAATGCCTAGCCTCAGTCATGCTGCTTTACAGATAAAGGGTCCAATTTACTTTTTCCATTAACAATGGCATTTTTTTTACAGCACTTACATTAGATTTGCTCATTGGAGGGTTCTTCCTGGCATACTTGCTTCCCACAGCTGTGAAGGGAACCTGAGAGCTCAGGAAAGAAAACCAGCGAGTGACATGGGAGAAGGATTTTCCCTGGTCTGGCCATTCAGAATGACCTGTAGATAAACAACAACAACCTGTTTAAACCAAAGATAATACACAAAAAAACCCTATGACACAATGTTAGGTTCCCAAAGCGTAGCCACAATACAGTAAAATGTTTTCCTAACAGTTACTGCAGGAAAAGCACTGACTGCTAACATTTTGATTAATAAAATACTCTCGGCTTCAGTTGTGGTTTGCTTTAGTTATAACTACGGGTTTTGGTTGACCGGCACATTTGTTGATATCTACTAGATGGTAATACTAACACTGGTAGCTTAATCAGCACCACTCTATCATATTCTTAAATTCAGTTCTGACCTTTGAGGGAAGCCCAGACAGAGAGGTCAGCAAGAGTGACAGCATGTCCAACCAGGAAGGTCCGGAGAGAAAGAGCCTTATCCAGATCAGCCAGTGCTGCAGCCAAAGCAGCTTGACCACACAGGCGGCGAGCACTGAACTCCAACCAGTGGTCGACCTGCAGATACCAAGCAGCAGCTCAAATCAAGCAAAATAATAATCTATAAAGGGGATTCTTTTTAATATTGATAAACACACACCTCAGTCTGCTCCATCATGTTAGCTCCGTAGAGACCCAGAGCAGGAGCCACACGAGCCAAGTATCGGCTGATGGAGTTGGTATCACTGAACTGGATCATACTGAGGGAGAGAGAGAGAACTCAGAATTGAGATACATTAAAACATACTGGAAACCCTGCAACTTCAAAAAAAAAGTTTATCTGGTGGTGCAAGCTTATTATGCAATGTGTTTACATACTCTGAGACATGAAGCCGGGTGTCTTTGCCCTCCTCCACTGAAACCTGCACACTGCCTTTCACATGCTCAGCTGCCAGAAGTGCTCCTGCATGACAGAGAAGAACAATGTTTTTGTGTTTAAGAAAACAGCTCTAATGGCATTTAATAACCTCAGTAAACTTCAATCAGCAAATCCATACATGCAAAGCCCAGAGATGTTGGTCTTGCTCTAGATTTATAAAGAAACATTTCTTTTGACCTAAATAATCTGTACTCTTTACCGTCTTGTTTGCTAGAAAACCAGTTGAACCACACCAGAAATGTAAAACCTGCACACACAATTCTTGGCATACAGCTTTAAAGATTTCCCTCCTGCTTTAACTGCTAAACACTCTGCAGAAGCACAGCTTGCTCTTAACATTGTTTTTTCATATCCGTTCTTTGGTGTAGGCTTCTGCGTAGCTATGCTAAGAATACCATGGATAACAGCATAGCTGCCAGAAAAAAATGAAGAGTTTTTTTCCAAAAAATAAAAGAAACTGTTTCATAAGTCGGTTATTTTGCAGTATTTCGGTTTTGTTATGTCAGACCTTAAAGAAACCTGCTCTGATAATAAGCATGTTACATCAGCATAAAGAAAAGGATTTTAAAAATATTGTATAAACCAAAACATTGATAAAAAAAATTGTGTAGGTAATCCAGGATCCCTGTGTATCCATAATGGAACCATCCATAATGGAATCATCCATAATGGATGTGAAATGAAACGAAATCATGCTTCATAACAACAACTTGCCTCCCCACAACCAGCATTTGCTTCAAGTTCAGCAGGCTTGCATCAGCCTGTTGTATCAATGCAAACACTGAAAGGCGCTGTTAAGCTACTGTCACAGCCAGATACGTTGTTACAACAATTGGCACAATAACCTTTGAAAAACCTTGTCAACAGAAAAGTCATAGTATTATTTTAAACAGACAAACACTTTGCAAAAAAGTCTCAGACTTGAACCCCAAGCCAGGCTAAAACGTCTTAGCCTGTGTCAGCTCCACATGTTGTGGTGCTGAGACCAGTGCCACGACGACACGCTAGCTAAAGTTAGCTTACAGGAGACGGTGTTCTGGCGAGATGTGAACCCTCGTCGAAAATAACCCCTCAGTAGCTATCAAACAACGCTGCCAGCATAGAAACACTTGATACACCCATCAATTATCGTTTCATTTACTTTGTAGATGAAACGATGGAGAGCGTGCAAAATGGAGAGCGTGTCTTATATTTCAATGAAATTATCAAACAATTATTTAAGCTTTTTGGATATGTATAATATATCACTTTACCAGCACAGAATTCTTTTTTTTTTTTTTTTTTTTTACAAGACTAGTCTCTTGTGCGGTGTAAAAAGAGGTGGGTGCACATGTTCTGATACCTGATTTTAAAACATTTTGCATTAGAAAAAACAGCTTTGATAGACGTGACAAGTTCCTGCGGTTGTGGCACTGTGAATGCAAACGTGCAGTACCACATCTCGATGGGATGCGCAATTGATTAAAACACAGGGCAAGCTTGTAGTGCTAATGCTAATGCTAGATGCCTGAACACGCCCCATTTTAACTTATATGGACATAGCATCATTCCAATTTTAAATAAAATGTGGGTCAAATTACTTACGTTTCTTATATGCAAAACAAATCATGTGGGAAATGTTTTAACGTCAGCCGTTACAAAATACAGCTCGTTAGACAAAAACAGTACGTTACTTTACAACAGAAATGAAACTTAATTGTCTTTGCATAGAATAGCTGTGAGCTTTGTTGTATCCGTCAAAAGACTATAAGAGCCGATCCAATATATTGAAATTCTTTTTGTAAAAAATCAAAAAAAGGTCAAAAAGTATTACGGGAGACACCCTCAAACAGTTAGTCTAATTTGTGAGGACGACACGTAACAATGCTAGAAGCTAACGATAGCTTCCCAGCTGTCACTTCACGCACACGACTCGCCGAAAAAGATATATTTACTCACCTAGAGGAGGGTTGCTCGAGTTAATGGTTAAGTTCAGCGCCATACTGTTAAACCCTTCTTCCACACAGGTAGGGAAGCGTTTTCAACTCTTTGAATACACAGCACAACAGTTTGACAACAGCCAAGGCTACTGTCCACACCGTCCGCACAGAGCACCCGGCGAGAGGAAAGCAGCATGAAGTAGATGCATTAACCACGGAGAGGACTTCTTCTGTTTTCGCCAAATCTGAACGATAGCATGGTCCTGTAACACTGCCACCAAGTGTACAGCGGTATGAACTGACGTGGCACTGACAGGGAGAGACACCTGGTACTCCTATCATCACACAAGGGGAAAGCCAGACTCTTCTGTCTTCTCAGTTAGATTGATAGATAGATTAAGAGATATATTGATAGATTGATTGATAGATAGATGGAACGCAGGGAAAAATCGATTTTCTCATCTGAATGAACGTAAGTCTCCACAGCATATGCCATATTAAAAAGTTGTACGTCGCTATTCAAAAATCTTTAATACGGCCTCATATGTATCTAAATCTGACCAAATAATATAGAAATTGACCCAAAAAATCTAATCATTGCAGAAAAGTCAAGATTAGGACGTTTCAGTTTGATTAGTAAAACGAGATTTTTTTTTCAGTGACATACTGCTATTGGTATTATTACGTCATGTAGTGACTCTCAACATTTAACCCAATTTATAAAAAATGAAAGTTTACTATAAACTCCTCAAATGTTTTTAACGTCATGTAAAAATTTGACGTTGTGTCGTCAGGTGAATTTTTTTTATTTATTTTGTTTGCATGATTTTTTTTAATGTTAACAATAAAATATAAGTTTTTCGATGATTTAACCGTTGTTTTTTATGTTGCAAGCAGGTTGTAAGTCCGGCCGGTCTGGTGGAAGCACAATTCGAAAAAGTAGTTTCCGCCCGGACCAGTTTTCCACCTGCACCGCATGCACTGTGTATCTTTTGGTGGAGGTGTGAAATCAACTTTGAGCAGCGCGCGAGTCAGCGTTTAAAACATCTGTATCCCGAGCAGCTCTCCATTTATCTGACCTGGTAAACAAAACATCCCAACCACAATCACAGCAGCATTCAACTGACAAGTATCAATTGCTGTAGTCATTTCTATTTCATATTGCATTGTCCGTTTTGCCAATTTCTATGTGCTTTAATCAAATATTAAATGCTCAGATCTTTAAATGACTGTTAAACATCGTTTCATAGTTTTCATTCATTACCTCAAAGTAAGCCCGCTGTTATTGTGCATGCATGCATGCAGCACGTTTGCGGATGTCGGTAAAGTTCCCGTGTGAATGATTTAGTTTGCTCTGTTTCCTGTCTAAATTGTGCCAAAAAATGTTTACAGCCATCCAAGTCGAATTAGGATTAAGTGCTTAGCCATGCAATTATAATAATATAATAAGGATAATGTAAATGGTGGTAATGCAAATTCTAATCACAGACTGTAATAGTTGGAGTGCAACTATTGTTTTATCATCCAATACGTTGAAATTAAAATCTAAAAAATTTCCCAAAAATGTAATTATTTGTGTTATTTTTTATAGCTAAATGCTATAAAGTTTGAAAGTTACACACATTGTCCTGATTGATAAACTTTAAATAACTAGTCCTTCAAACTCTTTTCTAAACTTTTCTATCTGTGACTCCCAAAATCATGATGCCATCAACTGGTTACTCCTGTAACTGGTTACTCCTGTCTAATCCATAAGGGCTGAAGTTGCATCAAGAAAAGTGTAAAATCATAGACTGCAAAATAAAATTGTAAAACTGCTTGAACATTTTTATATTCATGGTTTTATTTTATGTTAGATTAAGATAAAAAAAAAAAAAAAAAAAATCGAAGAATAAATGTTTTTGTTTTTCGGAGGCTTCCATGGTTCATTCTATAGTGCGAGTGTTGAATCAGTACTCTGCAGAATTTAAGCTGTAGCAAGTTTGTCTTGTCCCTTGAATTTCTGTCCATACAGGCAGTGTACATTCAGCATGACTGATATTTGTCTTCGCCGTATCTGTGACCAGGTATGTCTCAGGACAGTCAACATGGCAAGTGGACCGTCTCCAGCAGTGATGATGATGATGAAGATCTCCCTCCCTCTGGGACTTCAGCATCTCAGCCCAACCCACCTGCTGTGCCCAGTGTGAACTCCATTCGGTCTGCATCTCCTCCTGGTCCCAAGCAAAAACCAGAAGCAGGCTCTGTAGAATTCAAACCAGAACCAGACAACACCCCTGTAACCTCGTTCACTATTGGCTCTGAAGCTAGACAGTCAGCAGCAAGGAGCCAGTTAAATCCTGTGAAATATGAAAACACTCCATCATTAGCTGGGAAGAGAAAGATAGAGGTGTCTGAGGGCTCAGGCTGGGCTCTTTCAGATAG
This sequence comes from Labroides dimidiatus, assembly GCA_030710495.1. NCBI lineage: Eukaryota > Metazoa > Chordata > Actinopteri > Labriformes > Labridae > Labroides > Labroides dimidiatus. Next base: position 25,736,133 of record CM061144.1, on the reverse strand, counting down.
TGACAGTGATGATGAAGGTGATGTAAAGCGGAAGAGTCTCACTAACCCACCAAAAAAAGCACCCCCGAGCCCCAAAACAAAGAAAGCAAAAGTGACGAACGAGCGCCCTCCGAGTCCTCATGGCAGAGTCTACTACATTGATGAGCCCGAGGACTTCTTTGAGTCCAGTATTCCTTGTTCAAATGAGCCCTTCAGGTTTTACCTCAACAAAGTGACAGGCCTGGACAAAAAGTACAACACTGGAGCTCTGCACATCAAAGGTAAGGAGGATTTAATTCAGTAACAGGTGGTGCAGACAGTTTTTTGTTTTACAAAAGATTTGCCAGATCAGAATGGAGGAGTCAAAATAGAACCTTGGATATCTGACTTTCTGTTTTATAGATCCTCTATGCAAGAGCCAAAGAGCCACATTGAAAGTTCCTTTGAAGGCATTGAACTGTTATTTGTATAAAAACTAAAGGTGTTCCTGTGTCATTACAGCTGAGAGACATATTTGTAAGACCCCTGTCTGTCTCTGGTGTGTGATCCAGAAAAAGGAAAGAGTAGGGTTCATTTCATTGTAAGCTCAGAGGTATTGTTTTAGATCAATCGCATCGCTGGTCTAAGAGATTAGTAAAATAACTATTTTACCTACAAACCAACGTGGCTGTGTACCCACATAGTAACTTATAGGTAACCTACAGTAGTGACAATTATTTGGCATCATTTATCATGTTAGAAATGTGATGTGACTTCTTTGAGTATGTTTAAGTATTGATTAATTATTGTGTAGAATGAACCTTTTATATTCACAGAGGAGCAGGTCCTTGTCCATCGAGGTGGCCATCTTGACAGCCATGTTTCTACAGTAGCTCAGACAAAGTTACAACTATGTGTTTGTCTTTAGTTGTTTTGTGCGAAAGTTTTTGTATGGATAGACCTTATTGATGATAAATCTCTAGAATAGGTGATCATAATTATCATGCATCACTGGAGCTTCTTGTCCTTAAAGCCATCACTGCTTCTTGACAGGAGGGCTGAACAGGGGACTCTTTCTATAATCTGACTATGAAATATCGCTCCATTTTTCTTTTCCTACACACTTCACTTTTGCCTTTAGACACATTTATATTGCTGTTTAAGTACTGCAAAGTCCATTACTCCAGGATCAAATGTATATGGATCAAATGAATAAGGTTTTGTTTCTTTCCCTCTTACCCCATTGGATACTTTCCTACCAACGGCTTCCCCTTTTTGAAATCAGTGCAGTTTGGTTCCCACCTTTTATCATTGGTATTTTATGCAGTGCTATAGAGCTATAATCAACTTTAACTCTTTTCTCTCATCCAGATATTCTCTCTCCATTATTTGGGACCCTGAAAGAGTCCGTTCAGGTCAGTAATCAGTAAAATCATTCATGGACTGCTGGTGTGATGTTTTATGCTGAAACGATTGGGATCAGTCCAGTTTTTAGTTAAACAGCTGTTGGATATAGTGCCATGATTTAAGGGCCATCTGTAGTTCTTCCCTCACTTTAAGTCAGAAAACCTTTACAGATCCACTTTGGTTATCTGATTAACTGTTGTATACAAAACTCGAGCACAAAATGTTTGAAGCTCTCCATTGTGCTCCTATGCTTTGTGTTAAAAGGAAAGCTTTGTGGTGTTTTGATTTATATTTGTGTGAGGTACTTGTTGGCAGCAAGTGTATCATCCACAGGAGATTCTGGTCACTCTTTGCACTTTAATGAGAAACAGACACAAATGATAGGGCTGCAGATGAGGTCAGCTCTACTCTTAAATTCAGAGTTTGACACTAATGTCGATGTAAGATTACACTCAGTTTGGAAAGGTTTCAGCACTTTATTTTGTTGTCAGGAAGTCAATGTGTGTTATATTATGACACAATACATAGTCCACATGACCTGTTTGATTTCTCTCAACCCACCGTACTAGCTGTTAGAGGAGAAGGAAGAACAGAAATAACCAATGCAACTAACTTTACAGCCAATACTGCGTCAGCTGGGAAATGTTCAGCATTTGCTGCTCAAAATTGTGTTATATATCAGTGTACTGGGGACAAAAAGTGAGGAACTTATCAGACTTTCTTAAGATCATTAGCTGGATTAGATGATTATTAATTAGATTGTTATAGGTATTTGTATCTTAATTGTAGTTTTTTTTGTCTCAAAATGGGCTAGTCCCCCCACCAGTCAACAAATGTCCAGGAAAAAAATGTTTGCAAGAGGTCTGTTAGAGGAACATTTTCCTGGAACAAGAGAACTACTTAACCTATGGTATATGTTGGTTAAAAACAAACCAGTCATGCACAAATGAGTCATAACCAGTTCCTCTTTTGATGCCTGTTCCTTGGGGTTTTGGGCTCACTTCTCCTTAATGTTTTCTTATATGTTGATCTACTTTTTGTATTGTAACCATTTGTATTGTTTATTTAGGATTTCCTAGCTTTTGTGCTTCCATCATATTTAAATTGACATGTACTCCTGAAATGTTGGTTAATGTGCATTGTCCTAAAGTTAACTACATGTGGTGTTAGAGCTGACCTTGTCTGCAGTGAGTGGCAGCCTTGCTGCCATGTTGGCTCTGCAGCTGTTTGGGTTTTTTATTTATTTATTTTTTATTTTTTTAATCAAGGCTGGGCTGGTTGGTAACACACTTAAAACCCCCACTTAAAAATATATACAACTCCCCCTTTAAGTGCTTTCTTTAAAACATTGCATGTCATAGTGAAGACGTTACAAATACTATATATTTAAGAACAACTCACTCATATTATTATTATACTCTTTGTTCTCAGTTTAACTACTGCTTTGATATCCCCTGGATGGTGCAGCAGTACCCACCTGAGTTTAGGTAAGTTCTGCCTCCTATTTTCTACTAAGGCATCATCATGAATGCATCCAAAAAATGTCAGATTAGTGAGTCTGCTCATGTCTGCTTACAGATACAGATCTATGTACAGGTTATAGCGCCCTCCACATATAATGGTCTGTGTGAAGTACTTGAAACTGATTGGTCAACATTTATTAACTGTCTCAACATCAAAAGTGATGCAACAGATGAACTGATCACACACATCATAGTAAATAAATCTACAAGGAGGAGTCCAGCATATGGCGATTTTGGCAGAAGTCCCGATTACCTTTACTTTAAATAGAAATGTTAATTCAATAAATTCATCATTTAATCATGCCAGTTTATTTGGAGCTCCAGTTTTTAGCCAGGTGGTAGGTAGGATAATGTATAGTGAACAGGTAGTCATGTCAGTTAGAACTACAGGCAGAGATAAGACACCTCTGCTTTGTGTTAGTGTCCTGCTCACACTGTCAGAGCTCTAATTTGCATAACCACGTTTACTATACATTATCCATTAACCAACTGTTACCTTTCTTTTTGAATTAACAATGCCTGTTTTGATCCATTGATGCATGCGCTCTCTTTATTTTTCTTGGGGGTCTTGTTTACAGGGATCGTCCAGTTTTGGTTGTGCATGGTGATAAGAGGGAGGCCAAGGCCCGGCTGCTTCAGCAGGCCAAGCCTTTCCCTCATATTCAGTTCTGCCAGGTACACGCTCACCAACAAAGGCAACACTTTGTTTATGCAACAGTTATAGTGCAACTCTACTGATGTTTATGAGTACTCAGGATTTCCCCTTTCTGGAGTCTTAATCTTAAATGGGTTGTTATCCACACAGGCTAAACTGGAAATTACTTTTGGGACCCACCACACGTAAGCATCTCTTTCCCTTCTTCATGTCATTTGTTGTTACTTTTTTTTAGTTCTGGATGTTATTTTCACCTGAGGCAGGGTTGATCGGTCCAGCTCTGTAGTTTAGAGCAACACACCATCACTAAAAACATATCAGCATGAAACACTTTACATTCAAAGCCCAAAGGGGAGGATTTCTAATAACCTTAATGTCTCAACTCCTACTTTTATAATCATGCTTTGTCATCAGATCAGAGTTTTTTCACATCACATAATCAGGTGAAATTACCTGAAAAACAAAGGACATTTTAAGCTGTCTCAGCTGGGGTGGGCTGGATCCAGCATAAAGAGACATCATCATCTATTGTATGGTTGTTTGAAGACGCAGCATTATAATAATAAGTCAAAAATCCAGCCTGTATACTTACATTTCAGTGTTTATACCTTTTTTCCATTACATTTCAGCAACCTACAATGATTCAGAAAAGCCATAGATGTTGTAAGTTAAACTAAGAAACAATCAAAACAAATGAAAAATATGTCCAGTTGTGATTCCCTACATTTTTCCACTTTTAAGTAAACTTTTGGTTTACATTCAGTTTTTTTTCTAAATAGATAAGTCCTACCTGAATATCTGAATAAAGATAATGCAGCACTTTGTTTATTGTGGTTGATTAAAGCAGTTTATATAACTGCTCTGTGCTTACTTTCAGGAAGATGATGTTGCTGTGGTATGAGGAAGGCTTTAGGGTCATCATTCTGACTTCTAACCTCATCAGAGCCGACTGGTACCAGAAATCCCAGGGGTGAGTCTGTCTTTAGTGTAATGTACAACTTCAGTCCCTTAAGAGTTGGGATGCTGTGTAAAATGTTGAATACAATATATTGATCCCATGCAGTTACTTCCACTACAGAGCCATGTTTGCTATTGGTTGTCACCCTCACAATCAAAAAAAGAGAGTCGAAGTTGGTAGATGTTGCGTCTTGTCATTTTATGTCAGTAGATACTTTGTTCCAAAACCAGGATGTGGATGAGCCCACTGTTCCCACGGTTACCAAAAGGCAGCAGCGAAACTGCAGGTGAGTCACCCACCTTCTTTAAGAGGGACCTACTGGAATACCTGGCTTCGTACAAAGCACCAGAACTGGAGCAGTGGATCCAACGCATCAAAGAGCACGACCTGTCAGAGACCAGGTAAACATGAGACACACGCATACTCACTTTGACTCTCAGGAGCATTGATGAGACCGTACAGTAAGAGAAGAACAAGAGAAGATTATGTATAATTTAGGAGTTGTAGCTACCTTACAGTCACATCTTTTTTTCCTCAGAGTTTATTTAGTCGGCTCAACACCAGGGAGATATGTTGGTTCAGACATGGAGCGCTGGGGCCACCTGAGGCTGAGGAAGGTAAAAGTTCACTTTCTCCCAAGTCAAAGCATTTATATCTTATGTCTACTTCATATCATATTATAATATCAAGAAATGACTGGCCTTATAGATGTTTAATCTCTTGTGGTTTTACTTATTTAGCTTTGAGAAACAGACCTTTGATGTGTAATATTTGTCCTTTGATATTGGTTGCTGTATTTGATTTGTCATTACAAAATCATATATATCCTTATTTTTAAGACCTGTTTCATGGTCTTAAGGTGTTGTTTTTAGAGGAAAGGGCAGAGGTGAAAACTCAGCTGCTTCTACCAAAGCACCAACATCTGTAATGTTTTGCATTCATTTGTCTCTGTTTGCTAGCAGAGAAAAAGAAAGCGAGGAAAGAAATTAGAAAGAAAGTGAGGAGGAAACAAAGAAAACCATCCTCACCATATGTTGTTTAAGGCGTATGTGTGAGGCTCTGTACTACTTTCTTATCACTTCTTCCTCTGCCAGCAGCACTCAGGTGTGCAGCAGGTAGTGGGAGGAAGGGGGTTCGAGAGAGCGGAGAGAGGAGCTTGTGCTGCATGCAACAATTATCAATAAGCCAAATAAATAAAGTATTTTCTTGCTTGCCTTCAGAATTAAGTTCCTGTTACCAGCTCCCACATTACAAGGTTAAATTACATTTACAGCCACATCATGAAAAATATAGTTGTGATTACTTATAAACCCATTTCTCCTTTGCTTCTTATCTTTGTCAGCTGCTGTATGACCATACAAATCCTGTCCCAGACGAGGAGAGGTGGCCTGTGATTGGTCAGTTCTCCAGCATCGGCTCCTTGGGGCCAGATAAGACCAAATGGTTGACAGGGGAGTTTCAGCGCACAATGACTACACTGGGGAAGTCATCTCTTCGCCCAGACCCCCCCATGCACTTGGTACGGCCCTCCAACACAAACTCTCTGCCTTCTGCTGCCTTTGAGATACAACACTTAAGATTCCGTGGAGAAGATACAAATTAATGAGACTGCTGCTGTGACTGATATTATTATGTTCCTGTAACATTACATCTGAAACAAGTCATAATAATAACTATAATAATTATACATTTTATTTAAAAGTGCCTTTCTCAGCACTCAAGGACACTTTACAGTTATTAAAACACTATGAAAAACAACAATAAAATGAATAAATACAGACGAAAGAAACACAAAGTTCAAAGATCAGTGAGATTACAGAGAGAATGCAGCTTGGAACAGATGGGTTTGAGTCCTGATTTGAGGTGAGGTCATAAATGTTTCTGATGTCTGGTGGGAGTGAGTTCCAGAATTGGGGGGGCAATGAGACCGAAGTTACTCATGTGTGGCTGTTTTGCAGCTCTATCCATCAGTTGACGACGTGAGGACGAGTTTAGAGGGCTATCCAGGTGAGTACAATCAGAGAATTAATGTTATAAAATGCCATTTTTTGTGGAGTTAAAAACAACCTGTTCTAAATAAAAGTAAAATGTGTCCCTCGCACGATGAGCTTAGCAGTTTGCAGCATTTATTATTTTATAATCTCTCCCAGCATGAGTGTTTAGTTCATTAAGATTTTGATTACTTAATGACTGCTTTGTATGTGTTGCAGCGGGAGGCTCTCTACCTTACAGCATCCAAACGGCTCAGAAACAACTCTGGCTTCATTCTTACTTCCAGTAAGTTCACTTTTGTTCAAAAAAGTCACACAAATAATTTTACAACAGCTCTGCGACAGCAGTTTTTTTTTTTTATCAGTCTTGAAAAATGGCAAATTTCTGTTCCCACTGTGAATAATCTTATTTGTGTTTACATGTGAGATCTTCACAGAGGTTGTGAGAAAGGGTTATTTTTATATGCCCTCAAGTTTTATGCTATTTACGATTTTTGCGTTGTGTTTATGCAGCCGTTGGAAGGCGGATACAACAGGAAGGAGTCATGCCATGCCACACATCAAGACGTATATGAGGGTGTCACCAGATTTCACTAAGCTCGCTTGGTTCCTCGTTACAAGGTGCGTGTGTTCACCAAGAGCGTAGATGAGTGTAGACAGAGGTGATATGTCCCCACCAACCATTTTGACCAGAAGGTGTGGTTGTCTGCTGACATCAGTCTGCACATGCATGCTTAGCCCTTAGGTGGTGGCTCAAACTCAAATTAGCTTGGTGATGTATAGAGTGACAGCAGCTAACTATGATGTGCATCAAAGGTCAAAATAGCACGCTAAAAAAATAAAAAAACGCTCATTTTGGATCTTGCAACACCATTAAAATATTAAACATGTCAGCCCTTATTTTATGCTATGCAGTCTGTGCCTCACTGTGAACAGAGACTCCAGACTACAGTTCCCTTTTCATACTTTGTGATAAGCAGGAAAATGATAAAGAGCTACAACAGACTTTAAAATCAAATGACCAGATTTTAACACACAACCCTGTCAATTGATCAAACCCCAACAGACTGAAAACGTAATTAAATCTGAAACCCACTGACATCCTCATGTTATTTAATTTGTCAAAACTTTCATCCACACAGCTGAAGTGAAATAAAAAAGCTTTTGTGTTTCAGTTCCAATCTGTCCAAAGCAGCCTGGGGGGCGCTGGAAAAGAACAACACTCAGGTGATGGTTCGGTCATACGAGCTGGGAGTCCTCTACGTGCCCTCTGCCTTTGTAAGAGCTTCCCTTTGATGTGTTTATTCTTCAGAAAGTGTAGAAATAAAGTTTGATGTGTGCTTATAAACAGCAAAATCTATATGTACAGAGGTGGTTTAGAGTAACATTTGTCTCCTCACAGAACATGAAGACATTTACTGTCCAAAAGAATCCATTTCCGGTCTCCTCCTCCTCCTCCTCTGGTTTTCCTGTGCCCTTTGACCTGCCCCCTACAGGCTACACTCCTAAAGGTACAGCTCTGTGTGTGTGTGCGTGTGTGTGTGTGTGTGTGTGTGTGTGTGTGTGTGTGTGTACATACATGCTTGTACAGACCGGTAGTTCATAAAGTCTCTGTATTAACTAGTCAGTGTTTGACTCTTGCATCCCTGCAGTTGAAGTAAATCCTTAAAGAGTGGAATGCTGGTTAAAAAAACACTCCAAGGTTGTGCTGACAACAAGGTTGGGGATCTCTGAGACGTCTCGGACGTATTATTCATGACTGAAGTGTGTTTTTACTTTAAAAGGACAGTGTTTGAGACATAAATTTTATCATTTGTTTGATGTAGCGTCTTGTGTATTTATGTTAAGTTAGCTTTGATCATTTATTTTTACTGACTGCTGGTTCTTCTTTATTCTCAGATCAGCCTTGGATCTGGAACATACCGTACAGCCAGGCTCCAGACACACATGGTAACATCTGGGTTCCCTCCTGAACGCACACACACATGCACACACCTGTCATAATACTACTTTCAACCTTCTGTTTTTGTAATTTTCAGTGTTGCGTCTAGATGTTAGTGTCAGTAGAATGTATTTTTAGATTTTATACCGTACTGTAAACTTTTGTTACTAACTAATAAAGCTGTTAAACATTTCTTATGCATTTGTCTCTTTAATTTTGCAGCACCATTAAAATTTGACAGGACATTTAATTATTTTGAGTTCTACCTTGATAAGACTGTTCGACAATAGAAAAAAAAATCAACTCCTTTATCTAAAAATGCTTGCCTCACAGATTTCATCATGATTGTAAATCTGCTGAGTCAGAAGTCAGTGTTTGTCCCTGAACATCCTCCTGCACTCAGTTCCTTCCTGAAGAAAACTAATTTACATCTATCTGTGAATGCATCTTTATGGAAAAGGTTCAGGACATGCAGACACCTCTTACCGTCTGATGCAGTTACAGCATTTCCCCCTCATAGAACAGTGAAGCTCTGTGACCAGGACTGACAACTCTGCAGGTTTTCAAATCTGCCAGGTTGATAATTGTATTCCCATGTTCTTCCAGGTGTTAATTAGTCACTGATCACTCTGCTAGAAGGCAAACAAATAAAAGTCTTTGTAATGACTACAAGAAGCACTGACCCAGTCGTGCCTGGGTTTGTTCAGTTTCCAACACATCAAGCTATTGTGAGGAAAACATTGTACTACCTTTGCCCTGACTTTGCCTTGTTTACCAGGATTGTTGTGAACCAAATACTTAATGACACAGGAGCTAAACTTCACTGATTTGTCCTAAAATCCTAAAATGAATATGTGGTATTATCAAGTGGCCAGACTCTACATCCAAACTCTCTCGCCTACCCCTCCTGTTGATGAAGCCATGGTGATCTTCCACTTGACTTTTTTAACCATCAAAAACCTCTATAACTACAATTTCTTCTGCACACAACAACAGCTACTCTCTTTCTCATCTGCCAGCCAGTGCATTTCTCATACCAGCTCACCAAATTCAACAACATGTATGCCGTCTACTAGTTTGTCCTTTGTGTGCAACAGTTACTCAGAGATCATGGCAGACATGACCTCTGTGTATATTTCCAAACAAGGCATATTGAAGAGCTTATGGGTTTGACTAAATGTATTTTTTTTCACATTTTTCTGCTTTAAATCTTGTTAAATTTTCCTAAGAAACTGAGCTTTTGTGGTGTAAATAGGGAAGGGATAGGGATTTTTTTTTTTTTTGTATTTTTTTATCAGCACTCTTTTGACAACTTAGTGAAAATCAAACAGACCTCAAAACAGCTGCACACATCTAAAGACACAAGGAGATGTGTGTGTATTAGGGTTAGGGGATTGGACATACAACGTTTCAACTTCATTTCCAAAATCGAATTCCAGCTTCCCTCTCAGTAATGAAAGTAATAAAAAAATTCTTCCTCCTCTTTTTCCCCCCCTCATCCTTGGCCCTGATGTTGCTCTGTACCTTGATTCCGTGTGTGTTGTCAGTGTGTGTTGACATTTTAAATCAGTTTCCATTTCCTCCACAAAACAGTAAATTAATCTTTGTCCACTTTTTATTAAGAACAGACACTTTCTTGTGTCTGTAAACATGAGACTGTACCACTCAGTCTCCATGTACCAAACAGCACAATGAAGATTTTCCTTTTCCAAGCCTTCTTGAATGTTTATACTACATAAATTTGACATAAAAACTTGGGAACATAATTTTTCAGTAATTGTAAAACAAGTAACAACAGATTTTCTGGGAGGTGAGTCGTAGTATGTCATGATTATCATGGCTGGGCTATGGAGGTAGTTGATGTTAAGTAACTTAAAGATCTTGGAACATTAAAACATCAAACAGCCTGGCTTCAACATTTTCCAGCACCTCTAAGGTATTTAAAGCAACATGCACTTAGGCCACTTTCAGTGTCACCACACAATGCTAAATGTTGCCTCATCGGAGCTTTTTCTTGTGTTAATTTAAACAGTGTTACAACAGACGTACGTATTAACATAGACTCGGTCTGTTGTCATTATGAAATAAGATGCCAAAAGGCTGCTTGGCAGGGTGCTGTTGTACGACATGTTTGAAATCAAGGAATAAAGAAGAAAGAAGATAGACCTACAGGACTGACATCACATCCTTCCTGGTAAGCATTTGACTTAACAATAAAATGTCCCTCGGGTGGATAAAGTCCATGCTAAAACAAAGTGTTGATCTGAAGAAGACATTCATGGTTACGAGAAGTTCAGTATCTCTTGTGCTGGTTTTTGTTATGCATTCTCTCACCATACCTCTTTTAGCTACACTTCTAATCTTTGACATCAAATAAGTAATTAAATTTATTGTTTTCTAAATGATCTTACTTCCTTTTCTTTGAATTTAACAATGTCCTTTATTAAGTTTTCATCATACATAACACATTGTATAGACATCAATTCTGTGTTGCTATATTGTACAATACAAAAGTCTTTTTTTTCCCATAACAAATAAACAACACCCCCACTCCCAGCCCCATTAGCAAACTCTCTCACAAAAGTACACAAGATATAATCTCTGTTACCTTTAAATGTTTCTTGGATAAAGTAAAATATAGTCACAAAGACAAAAAGGTAAAAAACAAAACAAAACAATTTTCAGTGCCCTCATCTGTTCCCTGGGATCTACCACAAGTCAGTTTAAGTATCCCTCTCTCCACTTTTATTTAAACATAATGAGTAAAGTGTGTACATTTTTTCTCACTTTGTTTTTGTTTATGTTTTTTGTTGTAAAATGTGTCTAATGAATGTCTGATTTTCACTTTGTCAGCGGATGTTTTTCTTTTTTTTTTTTTTAGATTGTGCTAACTTTTAATGAAATGTTCTTTAAACTGCTGCTGCTATTTCTAGGGGTTAAATCGAAGTCTGATTTTTTTAACACCTTAAATTATTTACAAAAATACTTTCCTAATGAAAGATTTATCCAATAAATAAAACTGACGCTGACTGAGCTCCAGCCCCAGCTCAGACCCCCCCACCACCGCCCACCCCCCTCCTGTCAAGAAGGTGTGGACACGCCCCTGGATGCACCTTTCAAACTGGCACCATTTACTGAATCCTGGCATTTCTTTGAGTACAGTAAGTTCTGTAAACTGCGTCTCCCGTCGTTCCTTGCGTCATTGTGTCAACATGGCGCCTGTCTGCCGGACAAAAGGCGAATCTGTCTGACGGAGGATAGAAACCCAATTAGAAACAGAGAAGACATTTTGGGAAAACTGTCAGTGTCCGTGTGTCCCGGTGGTCCAAGGCTGAAGATATATGGTCAAATAAACATCAGCGGAGGCTCGTAGACTGGAATATTAAGGTAATCCAAGTCCTGCAGCTGCAACTACTGCTGCCTTAAAGCGGTCCTCCTAGCCCGATCCGTTTCCTTTTCTCTGCCTGCTGATAACTGAAAACTCCTTAAAAATTTCGGCAATGCTGCGACGTTGTACAATGTGGTCATGGTTCATAGCAACTCAACTATTACAGACGGTGTAGTCAGAAAACCAAAAAGTCTGCCTTCCATTCGGCACACACATCGTCTACTTAGAAACACTTAATCAAAGACAACATCAACTTTTCTTGGTGTACTGTGGTTTGAACCGCGAGGCGCGATGTTTTCACCAGAATCCAGTAATAAGGCTGAACAGCAGTCAAACATGTCCTGTTTGTTGTTCATTAAAAGGTTAGTTTACAATGAAATGCACGCCGAATCAGAGTATATTTATTCATTATGCATCAAAACACTGTTATAACCACTTGTCGTGCATGTCAGTCTTCACAGGATCAAAGCATTACTGAAATCACGTTTTTTCCAATGAGATCCGGTGTGACAGACGATCATTTGTAAGGAGACGCTCGAGCTTAGGTGTACTCTCCAAGTGTGAGAGGAAGCAGCGGTTTTCTGTGAAGTTTCGGCTCCCAAGGGTAGTTAAAAAGTGTCCAGCTGTAATTAAAGGACTTTGTCTGTATGCTCTGCTGGCTCGTGTCTGCTGCAGGCGTCAGTTCATGTGCCACGACGTCTGGTTAGGATCACAGGCAGGTCACTGGGTTCAGGGATCTGAGCACAGTGAGTATATATAAACTTTTATTAGAAGTAGGCCGCCAAGCACAGAAATCATTAAAGATATGTGGGGAAAAAACAGATGGATAAACCGAACCTCAGCCTGTGGATAGTTCTTGATGTTATACAGAGGACTCCTTAGAGGAGAGGTCAGAGGTCAAGCTCTGATTGACAGCAGCACCTAAAACACTGAGACGATCAGTGTCTGGCTCTTTTTTTGTTAAACTGTAAAGGCACATTACCCCAGAGGCAGACAATATCCTTCTGTTTGAGACTCTGTGTGCACTCTCATGTGTGCTCATACTTTGTCTTGCTGCTCTGCAGAGATCCTTCAGCTGAGCTGAGATGTGCCAGTCAGCACTATTTGATTACTAGGTCCATCCCTGCTTGCACACATGCTGTATTCCTGCTCTGTCACATAATCATACACACTTTAACACACAACACACTCCCATCTAATGCTGCTCACATCCGTAACTATCAGAGCTGCTGACATCAGTTAAGAGTGCATGGTGTTTGTTTGCTTGCTGCCTCTGAAATGTATTGTCCTAAAAACCAGGCCATGTATTCTGAGTATCTGTCCAGATGGTATTGTGTGTGTGTGTGTGTGTGTGTGTGTGTGTGTGTGTGTGCGCACGCACTAGAAAGAGAGATGTATTCTGTCCTCTCAGCTATGACACTAAAACAGCTGATTGTTATCTAAGAGCAGAAAATAGAAGCCTAGTTTCTTCCTTTTGAAATGGCTTCATTGAGTTCTCTTAGCTGAAGTGGGTTCTTGCTATGGTTGTATCCTTTAGTTACAAGTTAACTTGACAGATGGTTACAACGCTAGGTTTTTCCTAAAGACTGGTTTCATCATTAGCTAGAAATTAGTTTAAATGTGAGGTCAGATATTCTTTGCATTCTGTTATACCTCACTTTACGTATTATCTGTGATTGATCCAAACCTGCAGAATATTTTGTCTCCTATTAGGTCTTTTATTTAAGGTACTTCATTTTTCACATTTTGCTGCGGGCGATGTTTGTGATGCTGCAGTAGAAATTCAGGTCCAATGTTGTGAACACTTTTTGTGTTGCTCATCGCTGATCTTAAACCAGGCAATTCATTTTATTTCATTGCATTTGTCCCATTCATGACAGTGTACAACAATACAATTTTAATCTGTACACAAATTTATCCTGAACATTTCTAATTGACACCCTACCTACACCCTTTATAACGTCTAATTTGTCTGTCTTTATCCTTTTTTTTAAACTGAAAAATATCTCTACAACCCTTTAAGTCATCCTGCTGAGTAGGGCTCGGCGATATGGCCTAGAATAAATTATCAGATTTTTTCCCACAACACTCGATTGATGATGAAAAAACAAAAAAACACTCCTAGTGATACAAAAGTTACATGAATCAAGTTTTGCCTCGATGTTGTCAAAATATTTTCCCCAATCAAACAGAATTTCCCTCTAAGAGTTAAAGTATTTTCAAGTTTTTAAGTATATTCACAGTATACTAACATGAAACTCTCAGATCAATATTTAATCTCATTTAAAAAACAAATACAAGCCTTTAAAAGTCAATGTGCAAAACCTGACCGGGCCTACCATCATGAAAACTGTACATGTTTCAAACATTGCAACAGCTTACAATTGGACTAAGGCAAGAAAAAAAATCTTCTTCTTAAATCTTCTGCAGAAAATAATTTGAATTAATCAATTTGATGGATATATTGCCCAGCCCTACTGCTGAGAATTCCAAACTTTTAAGCCTTGCTCCAGTGTATGGTCTTGCAAGGGTGCCTCTGTGTATCCGTCCAACAAAAAGTGAGCATTGATGTCATCAGGAAAAAAGGTTACAAAAATATGCAGACTAACACATGAGCAGCTCTCATTGAGCACATGGCTCCAAAAGCACAAGAAACCCCCCTAGTTCAGAGCCTCTGAACCTCATTGTTGTAACAAGTGAAAAACACTTTATAAAAGTGTTGTGTTTTGCCAGACAGTGGCATGAATGATATGGAAATATGAGGTCAAAGAAAGCAGCTTTGATACATGTATTTGGTTTGGTGCCCCAGTTACCTTTATTCAAAGAGGTCTACATGAAGGATTCACAGTTAAGATATAGATAATCACCAATTTTGCATGTTACAGATTCCAAGAAACCAAAGCAGATTTAGAAAATGAGCTGCTACTTTTGGGGTTGATAAAGCAAGAGGCTGTTTATCAGCACCGTTGGAGATGTAAAAAAAAATGTGGGTCCATTTGGGGCTGACTTGAAAGCCAAGGGATCCTCCTTAGGCTCATGTTTGAATACAGGAGAAACAAAAGAGTAACAGCTACAAAAATTAAGTTTGGGAATGTAGCTGGTTTAGTGGCTGGTGTGTGTGCATGTGAATAGGGTGGATGTTGACAGGCAGTTCCAGCGTCTCAAATATGGCGCCTGCCATCATTGAGCTTCAAAACATTTCAAACCAGTGAAGGATGTCACAGAGGCTAAATCCAAGTTTTAGCACAGATTCAGTTATTGTTTTTGTGTTGAAGCTCTGATGGAGCCAGAGCAAACATTGTGAATGTGAGCAGTGCAAACAGAAAATTCTTAGTTTCTGCATGAAAATTCAAACATCTTGTTTACCTTCTTTACCTCATGATCTGCATCATTGGATGCCTTTAGTCACAAGGTCTATTAAAAACATTAAGGTATGCAGCCACTGCAGGCAGCAGCGTGGCTGCTATATTGTTGCCTTCTTTTGTGTACATTTTGCTGATCTACACTCTGTAAAACTTTTACCTTAGTTACCATCCTAAATGATTTAGTGAGTGCAGATAAAATCCAAGACTTTTTTGGTTAATGTTTGATACAAATCATGTTATGATGTGTACAATAAAGCAGTTTAATATTCTTTCTGGCATGTAATGTGAGTCTTTTTCTGAAAGACTGTGTATTTTTCTAATTCATTAAGCTGGATAAGAAAACCACTCACTATATATTAATGTACACAAAATAATAGATATAATCATGAAATTTTTGTATTTTATAAAAGAGTGTGAAAAAGAGTTTATTAATACCTTAGTGCAGCGATGAATACAAACTTGTCTATAACCGATATTTAGTAATCTCCCCTTTGCAGTGACAACAACTCTTACGCTTTAGCGGTCAAATCCCATTGTCCTGCCAGGATCACACACACCTGACTCAGACAGAGAACTTCCGGCTATTTATATACATCAGCTTTAGCTGCACTGCGACCTGAGGGATTGCATAAGAAACTCCACATTTGACTCTTTGATGTAGTCATTTTGGATCCAGGAGGCTGAAAACTGTGAGTTTCAGCTGGTGTGCACACTTTAATGCTTGTTTTTACATTGTGCTTGTACTTACTGCTGTTGCAAAACTGGACGGTAGAACTGCTCATCACGTTTCTCATATTGCAGGATTTTTATATACAACAGTGCTGTAAGGAGAAGCAAAAGCACATAACTTAAATAAAAAAATACATTAAGATGAGTAAAAAAAAACAGTTTGTTCACCTGTCAGTCAAAAACTTTAATCCCTTTCACTGGGTATGAGGTATTTGATTCGTGTATGGATGTCATGTCTAACTTTGCTCTGTGTGACTCATCCTCTGCAGCACAAAGTATAGAGCTTGGCTGCTTGTGATGTAAATTTTTCTTGGCATTTTTCCCAAGACGCTTGCACAGACACACAGTTATACACTCACACACACACACACACACACTCCTGCCCTCACCCTCCCTTCCCCGTTGAAGTGTTGACATGTCTGCTGACTTTGAGGCTTGGCTGTGGCCTGTTTTTCTTCTCAGCATCACACAGAAAAGCTTAGAGACAGATGTGTTATCTCAGTTCTCTGTTTATCTCCCATTTTTGATCGCCCTTTTCTCTCTCTCTCTCTCTCTCTCTCTTCAATCCAGTGACTATTTTTGTGACTGCATTTTTTTTTTGTCGAAATGGCACACAATCAAAGCTTGCACAAACTACAGAGCACTGAAGTGAGCACGTTTCTGGTTCGAAAACACACCATACATTACATGGGAACATATACGCAGTAATATGGGGGTTATTTAATCTGGAGGAATGCACTTCATGTCTGGAGAGCAGCTGCTGAGCTCTGATGTCTCACTGTGTATGTGTGTGTGTGTGTGTGTGTGTGTGTGTGTGTGTGTGTGTGTGTGTGTGTGTGTGTGTGTGTGTGTGTTTGTGTGTGTTTGTGTGTGTGTGTGTGTATGTGTGCTGTAAATCTGCAGGCAGGAAGCTTACAGATGTGGCTGTTCTTCCATTTTGTTCTGTGATTGTCTCATTGTTGTTTTTTCTGGGAATGTGAGGCTTAGTAGGAGGACAAAGGTCACTAATGAGCTAAAACTGTATCGCTTATTCTCAAGAAGATAATGTAGATCTATATCAGACAGCATTTATGACCATTTTTGTTTAGTTTAATACCCGCTCAATGTATTTGCATTCTATAATTGGCTTTTTACTGTATTTTTTCCTGAACACTGGTATTCATATTGCACATCTATGCTTGAGGGAGTTGGGGGAAAACACTGCATGCGCATAGGGGACGTGATATGGAAGATAAAAATCTAGTGTATGCCTGCTTTTCCTTCAATGCAGCTGAGTAATGTGGAGTGTAAGAGAAGTGCTGCCCTGTTGGGCTGTAGCATTCTCTCCCTCTTCTGAAATTAACTTAATGTTATCAAGAATCTTTCAGCTTTGTTTCTACCCCTGGTTGTTGATTCATTTTGTTGATAACTTTAGCAAGTGTCTCCAAATCTGTAAGGAATGTAAATGAAATGCCCCAAATTTTTTTGTAAACATAGTTTGAAGCCCGAAATTTGATGTGGCCCTGTTTATGTTTTTTGGAGCTACAATGATCATTTTTAATCAAAAATGCAGAATCATATTGCTATTAGGTCAACAATATATCAACTTGTTAATCACAGTCAGTCTTTTCTACTGAAGAGAATCCTCCAGTGTTGAAATATGAGCCCAAAGCAGAAGTGTAAAAATATGCTGTTCTTCAAATGTGCTTTTGAGGCTGGCCACAAAAGCCACACCCATATTGAAATTTCCATTTTTACCACAGAAACAAACATGTTTACAGATTTGGGTCTGAATACCCCATTTCTCTTTTCATACAAACAGTACAAGGGGTTGTTTTCCAAGTCAACATTATTTTTTACAACAGCCAAAATACACCAGATGCGTCCCCAGTCCGGCTCTGCTCCATCTGATCAGATTTATATTCAAGTGTGTCAACTCACACTGGATCCACTCTGTTGCGGTCTGGCTGCGTCCCTGCTCCAGTAGGTCACAGCAGATAAGCAATCCTTTTACCAAATCCTGGAGCTGTGATGTGTAAATATACAAAAAGCAGATCAAGTGGGAAACCACCTAAAAACGCCCAGTGACTTTCAAAGGAACACAAATGAAAACCAGATCGTATTCAGCTTGGCTACAATAACAAACCAATGTAATGAGTGGAGCCAGGCCAGGAGTCAACAGGTTTGAGGTTTTACAGCCCAACATGAACCAGGAGAGGATCATCAGTGCAGTGGGAAGTGCGTTAAATCCCCAGTCTTGCAACTTCAGCTTTCTTGTGGTCCTGCAAAGTGCTGCATTAAACATGCAGCCAGTGCGAGTTGACAGATGAGAGAGCACGCAGTCAACATGCAACAGAGCCGAGCAGGACCAGAGACGCATCTGGTATATTCCCAGCGTACATAACGCGGTAATTTAGAAGTTACTAGGATTATGAGTTTGCATAATCAGAGGCACAGTTGACTTGATTTACAGATAAGCATGACACTAACACCGAAGTTAGGTTGAGTCAGCATTTTCAATATGGTATCTGATGGTGATAGGTTTCAACACTCTGCTTCATAAAGCAATGGTTGGTGTCACAGAGACTACTTCAATGTATTAAACAGTCTGTGGTTTTGTCAGCATTTCCACTGTGGTGGCTGCCATCATGGCGCTCTGAAACTCTGCCTCAGAAACTGATGGGTGACATCACTGCAACCACACCTCTGTTTTATAGTTTGTCTGTCTGCCCTGCCCCATTATAAACTCAGAGTAAAAGTTGTAAACTAACAAATTGCAAGATTAGCCATAACTTGCTACCAACTAACTGTGTCAACTAACTGGTGCTCCATGTGGACAAAGTGATGTCTTTTATTCGGTTGCATTTTTTGTTGGCTTAAAAATTCTGGTCAAGCCACAAAATACTGACACAAGAAAATCTAAAGGTCCCAAATTACTGCCTGTTACATTCAGCCATACCTGTGAAACAAATTAACAGCATGCAAGTGAGAGAGGGGGTCACAGCAGGATGATTAAGTTTCATCCAACAGACACCATCCAAAATCACACAAATGATGAAGATCTTAAACACATCATACGGTGTTGACCGCATCATCAGTGAAGAGTGCTTTGGACCTCCTAGCTTCACAGACTTTGCGTCATAATGTCACCAGTGTTTGCTAACACAATGCAAAACTAAGCTCATGCAGAGAATAGCGAACAACTGGTACATGAAAGTCTGTACTAGAGGCTGCAAAGCACCATGCAGATAAGTGGACTCTAGTGGTCAACCACCACCAACAGACGACTTTTAGATTTTAACTAATTATTAAAAAACCAATCCATATCCTTGACTCAAACAAGAATTAACCACTACATCACACACAATCACTCACACACAAACACATTGCATGATCAAAAAATATTACTTTAGAAAGTAAGCAAACATAGAAGATAATCAATTTCATTAGCTGGCTGTCCTGGCTGTTCTGTTGTGCAGCAACAAAAAAAAGGGAAAGAATCAGGGACAAATAATAATGTTTTGTTTACATCCACTGTGAGCTGTAACATCTAGTTGATGACTCCTTCACAGTCTGCTCCTCTCACTGATTATTCCACCAGAGGCAGTCTAACCAGGAATCCTAAATATCAGATGTGTTTAATTTTTACTATTCCAGATCTGAGAGGCTCTGATATGGTCAAGAGAAGTACAATTGTTGTAATGACACCACACTTTAGGATTATTTGGACAGACCATCGGTTAAAGAGCCCCGAATCATGTCTGAAATCTGGCTTAAAATCTTTTACTGTGTTGCCATCCTTCAATGCTGTCCTCTTCAATATAGGGGCTCTGTAAAGTTGATATTATTGAAAAACATTAGAAGTTGTGTCCTGCATCTAGAGTAGCTAAACGGATTGTTTTCTCCAGATTCAGTTCTACCACCAAGTACTTTTCCAAAGAAAGGAATCAGATTTGAAGTTAAGATAAAACAAAAATGTTAAAACTTTTGGCAGTGATATGGTTTGGATTGCTGTTAGTGGAGGCAAAAATGCAGCAGCACAACAGGTGTGGCAAAAGAAAACAAAATGTGGCTCTCAGACATTTGTGTAGAAATGTATGTATGTACTGTTCTCTTTGCAGCATAACGCTTTGCTGTGTGATGTGCAGTGCGCCTTACTGCTGAGTATTTAATGCTTCACCTCATCTAATCCCATTTCTTTTTCAGCCGGCTGCATTTAATGCTAGCAAGATGATATGAAATGTGGTGAGATTTCATGTTGAATCTTTCTGCTGTAACTTTATCTGCTGCTGTCAAAGAACTGTGATAATTCAGAACTACATTTCCCTCTGAAATCTGGAGACGCACATGTTTATGAAGGGTTTGTCAATTTTTTTTTATAACTCTGCTTGTTGTCATTCTGCTCTCTTGCAGGATGTTCCAGCAGGGTGAGGAGCCTCGTTTCACCATTGAGCAGATTGACCTCCTCCAGAGGCTGAGGAGGACCGGGATCACACAGGTGGAGGTCCTCCATGCCCTGGACACTCTGGACCACCTAGACCGGAAACATGGACACAAGCTGACCCACAAACCCTCCTACATGCCTCCCTCGTCTTCCTTATCTTCTTCCAGTGCTGTCGCCGCCTCGTCCTCCATGACGTCCACAGCAACACAGACAACTTTCCCAGACAACCGACTCTCAATGTCTCCTAGCAACAACTTTGACAACAACTCTCCACTTCTGCCCATTCCCGTGGCCTCACCTGTGGCCATGGCGGCAGTAGCTCAGAACGGGTTGGTTGCAGTGACAAACGGGAAGCTGTCACCGCCCCGTTTTCCTCTGGGTGTGGTTAGTGGTGGTGTGACGGCGCCGGGCTACGGGTTTGAGACCACTGAGGAGGACATGGATGTTGACGATAAGGTGGAGGACTTGATGAGGTAAGACAAGGGTGGTAAACCACCAAGTGAGTTAAACATCCAACATACACAGCATCCACATAAACATCCTGTTATCGTTTTAGGAATATCTGGCATCACAAAACTGGTCAATGAACTGTTGACTCACATGAAAGGGAGCTTATGGCAACGTTTCACACTGCTTCATATTTTGTTCATACCAGATGCAAAAAAATATAGTTGATCTGCTTCATTCAGACAAATAATTCGCTTGTCAAACAAGGCTGAGCTTCACTTCACTGTGTAGCTGGCTATCTCCCCCCTTTGGGACACTCTGCCCCAAATTATGACCTGATATGATGCCAGGATGTCCTTAAGATTGTGAGTGCTTGTAATTAGCACTCTTGTCATGGTTTTGTTTTTAAGGGTATGCACCGTTAAATTTCACTAAATATTAAATTTTTGGATGGTGTCAAATTCTACATGTGACAGATCTCTGCAACAGAGATGCTAATTCTACCTTCACCTCGCACTGACTCTGAACATAATACAAGGATAAATATCTTTAAATAACCACAGAAACTGTACATAACACACCACACACACACACACACACACACACACACACACACACACACACACACACACACACACACACACACACACACACACACACACACACACACATCCCTCTAGTCTGCAGTCAGACGGCAGCAATCAGAGCGGTATTGATTGGAGGGTTTGTGAAAATGAAATCAAACCAGAAATAGAGCAGAGAATATTACAGCTCGACCCGACCTCTGATTCCTGCACATTTTAAACCACAATCAACAGCTGCTGCTGCCTGGAATATAAAACATTCACTTTTATTGCACCAATGACAGAAGTCACTTCATAATAACTATATGTATTTTTATTCTTTAATAACTTGTTTTAAAATAATAGTGGCTCCTTTTGGTGGTAACTTAAAGCTGCAGAGCTTATGGGGGGAAAACTATGGTGATATTTTTAAGCTGCAAGCTAATGCAAGTAAAATAAGAGTGCAAGCAGTGGTAGGTCAAACACAAAGTAAAGAGCGAGAGAGAGAGCACTGGAGAGCACTTAAAAGTAAGAATTCATTTCTGATGTTTGTCATTGTGGTTACATTCTTAAGAACTTATTAACTTGTCCATACGTCCACACAAAGACACAGGGAGGTGCCAGGTTTGATCTGTTTGTTGCTTAAGTCATTAGTTTACCTGCCTGTTGTGTGTCTCGTCTCTGCCCTCCGTCACAGCCTCTGTGTAGCTAACACTCCTCATTCACAGATCAACATGTACTCATGTTTGTGAGGCTCTAAAAAAACCTGTTCTTGGGGTTTATGTCTCCTGCAGACAGACTGAGAGCAGAGTAGGGGCAGTGATACCACCTGGCTGGCCCCTGTTTATATTTGAGACCTGTGGGCCGTTGACAGCATGCTTTCTGCGGATGCACACATCTCATCAAGATTGTTATTGATCACTCAGAGGGAAATACTTTAGCTTGGTTTCTGTGCCAGCATTCGCTGTGTTCAGGTTGGTAATTAAAAGTAAATTTAACCGTTTCGAGTGCCCAGGAGCTCACTTCTTCGCCATGATATCAGAACAAATAGCTTTATTGTTTGATTTTCCTCGTTCAGTCAAGAAATTAAGAGGGTTGCATTTGCAGAAATCTTGACCAAAACCAGACTTAGTGATGAACAACCATCTGCTGGGCCTGGAAGGTGTGAGGACAATGTGTACGTCAGTTATTTTCCTTTGGTGTTAACTCCAGACTCTGCTCTCTGCTTGCAGGAGGGACAGTTCTGTGATCAAAGAGGAGATTAAGTCCTTCCTAGCCAACAGACGGATCTCCCAGGCTGTGGTCGCTCAGGTAACAGGTGAGTGTTAACGTCATTTTGACTTCCAGGCCGGCTATATTACTACATGAGCTGACCTACAGATAAACAGACCTCATTCTCATCCTCCTCCGTCTTCTACTGTTTCTCCATGTCTTCCTCTAGGGATCAGTCAGAGCCGGATCTCACACTGGCTCCTGCAGCAGGGATCAGACCTCAGTGAGCAGAAGAAACGAGCCTTCTTCCGCTGGTATCAGCTGGAGAAAACCAGCCCTGGTGAGATCACCCTGCGCTATCAGAGCTATGTCTCATCCATTCATTACATGATGTGTTGTTCACCTGCACTGTTGACATGACTGTCAGCTCTGAGCTTTCTTAGATTTTAAGAATTAGTTGAAGGTGGGTTCATAGATTTTCCATCAGTATGAGTAGGGACACCAATGCTGAAGAGAGATCAATACTTCAGTGTGTATTAGTGTCCAGTGATCCTCCTCCAGGAAATTTCTAACACAAAAGCTTTATTGTTAGTTCTCCTGAGTGTTTTTAAGCACCACTTTGTCACAAGCTTTCTTTAATTTCCCTCCAGTTTATATATATATATTTTTTTGAAACAGGTTGATTAAGGAGTAGGCAGCATTTTCTGGGTGGAGCTCATTTGTCCTAAAATAAAGTAAAAGAGTTTACTATAGTGAACCATATATCATCTTTTTTTATTTAACGGACATCCGCTTCTTCTGATGACCTAAAACTAAACCCAGCCAGACTTTTATAAAATCCAGTATTTCCAAAGACAGATTTTAATTGCTCTCTTAATTACCACCACTCCTCAACCATTTGGGCGAGGGAGAAAATTCAGTGGCTCCTTAAAGAAGAAAAGACCAGCTTTCCTGCGATATCTGAGGGATTACTGTACCTAATATGAATCCACATGCACTAATGTTCCAGTCACAGACATCAAGTGATGCAAGCTGTTCTCATTACCGTAACTCTTCAACCATTAGGGCAAGAGAAAAAATAATCAAACATGATCTCAGACTCTTTTAAGGCCAAAATAGCAAGTCCAGGTGGCCGATATGATACTTAGGTGATGCTCAGACATCAGCTTTAGCAGTTCTTAAATCAGGTGTTGTATTCTGATTTATTCTGTGCAACATGTTGACAAAAGCTAACATTTTAAACACAACCTCTGAAAATGTCTCACATCAATGATAGACGAGTGAGTTAGTAAGAGTGTGCAATTCTTTGAGACGCACTGTTTGCTGTTCTGTTTGTTGTTGTCTGCACTAATGTTGGAAATTAAAGCTGCCCTCTCAATCACAAGAACAAAAACAGCAGCATTCTGGCAATCTCTCCCTCAGTTTACTCAACAAACAATTTCTCCCCTTAGATTTAGTTTTTGTCGACTAATCCCACAATATATCAGCTGGGGCACTCTGACAGTCAGTATTTCTGTCTTGGAGAGACAGGAAGTAACTCTGCAGAAGCGAACAGGTGTGTCGTTTATGAAAAGTTGCAAACTTTCAGTGTTTTCGACTATTTTAAGGGACCATAAAAAAGTAAGGCACTCCAATGTGTTAAATTGAGATTAGAGATGATTTTCAGCTACAGTCCAGCCCGCTGTTTCATGTTTCCTCTGTTTAAACTGACAGTCTGAAAATTTTGCATGTGAGAATGAACCTTTTTACTGGAGATGAAGAAAAAGAAAAGTGAACAGCAGTGCATATATAAAGTAAGCTCTGCATCTGATGGAGTTTTTCTGCCTGGTCACTGTCAGTCTTTGACATTTCTCTTCCTTATATCAGCCCTTAAACAAAGCCACATCACACACAGTGCTCTGCTTAGTGTCTAATTAATGTACCATCTATAACTTTGTTGATATCTCTGTTATAATCTGAAGTCCTCAGCTTTTAGTGTTTATCTGTACTGTTTTTATTCCACACTGTAAATTGACGGATGTCAAATTAACCAGACCTCTTCCTGTGGATAAGTACAAGAGTTAGTCCTGCATGGCCTTCAATATCAAAATAGCCTGCCTCAGAGTGCTGTTGTTAACCAATCAGAAGCAGGTATTCAACACAGCTGTGTAGTCTGTCTACAGATCTTCCTCTTTATGTACTTAATGTAACCTAGAATTCAAAATGTTACATTTCACAACATCAGCCATCAGTATCTAGTTTCATTTTTGTTTTTTTTCTTTTTTTATGCATTTTTTTTCCTTGAAACAAAGCCGTGGTCATGTGGTCATGCATTTTTAAAGTCATCCTGGAAAGTCCCTGGTTACAGAAAGACTGTGAGCTGTGGCTCTGTAACATGATAGACTACATTATCTTTAGTTGAGACCTTCATAGTGGAATGTAGAGTGTGACACAATCAGTACAGTCCAGTTAAATATAGACTGTTTTTTTACCTTGAGGGGCATAGGATCAGAAAAAGACTTCTTGATCAGAGTGTTTTGAATTTGGCTCAGGGTAAAATGATTTAAAACCACTAAGTAAAAGATCAGAATGTACCTTCAGATGATACAGAGTCCACAGGGCAGAGGAACAGGACTGATGTTCAGTGTTCTCTGATCTCAGTCATGAACAACAAACTGACATTTAAATAAATTTATTGTTAATGCTTCTGGGCGTCTGTGACTTCAGGTGCCACTCTGGCCATGCGAGCCGCTCCTCTGGCTCTGGATGATATGTTAGACTGGCACCAAACCCCGCCCACTTTTGGCCCTGCCCCCGGCGGCTTCCGTCTGCGGCGAGGCAGCCGATTCACCTGGAGGAAGGAGTGTCTGGCTGTGATGGAGAGGTGAGGAGGAGTTTGGATGCTGTCAGGGGGGCGGTGGAGAAGATGGGGGTTAACTGAACAGTGAAAATGTATCATGAGTAATCTTTGGCTCTTTGTGTGTGTGTGTGTGTGTGTGTGTGTGTGTGTGTGTGTGTGCAGCTTCTTCAGCGATAACCAGTACCCTGACGAAGCCAAGAGGGAGGAGATTGCCACCGCCTGCAACGCTGTGATTCAGAAACCAGGTAGATCAGAACAGAAGTTACTGAGACGATTCACATGTGTATAAAACGTTGAATAAAATTCTTATTCATTACTTTGACTTGACAAACAAAACAGTTTTATTTCTTAGCAACTTTGTCCACACTGACAGTAAGCGCCTGTAGCTCTCAGATCAGCAGGAAGTGATTTGGACGATGCGGGCTTTGTCATTTTCCTCTCAAACACAAACAGCAGCTCTTCATCTGTGTCTTCTAAAAATGTCTGGTTGTAAATCTGATTCACTGATTACTGAAGGGATTTACATGATGCCATAGAGAAGCAGTGTGGTGCATACATATTGAATTTGTGTTACATTTAACCTCATGTCTTAACATCTGTGTTTGTGTTGTGTGTGTGATCACATGACACATGGCAAGTTTATATTGTGCTGAAGTCACAGGCTTTGTCTTGTGTACATGATGTCAGAGAGCAGCCTGGTGTGTAGACATTTATACAAACACTCAACTGGAGCGATGTGTAAGCAGCACAGCATGTGGACTATAACCTGCTCGGAGCTCTGCCAATGTTTATCTCGCTCAGAAAGCCACTTTGACGATCATCACCAGCTGGTTCTGTGATCTCCTGTTGAGCCTTGTGAAATAGAAGTTCATTTTTTAAGCCTTTTCCTACATTTACACTAGTAATGAGCTGAAGTTTTGATTTCCATGTGAGTGGCTGTAAAAAAGTGGCCCCAGGGTCATCCCTCCTTATAACCATTTTGAGATTTTTATCAGTTTCCATCTTGTTTTTTCTGATAGATTTAAGCTTTACATTTGTATAATCTCTCTCAATATATATTGATTTTTGAACGTGCTCTCCAAATATTGTTAGTACTTTTTTTTTCATTGCTAACCAGTCACCTCAATTCATGCCTGGGAAGTAACCTCAACCAGGACTTGGATGATAACATGACCTATTAGAGCTGTCGCTAGTTATAAAATCTGAGTTACCCATTATAATTAAAAAACAAAACAAAACTTAAAAAACTTAAGAGTTATTATTGATACACTGAAATTATACAGGATAAGGAAAGATTGCTTTTGTTTGTTACGTAAATCCAGAGAAGAAGTGAAGTTTTTTTAAAGTGGTAAAGGTCAGTAAATGTTATATTAAATAATGATAAATAATTAAAACTACTCTTGTATGTCCATGTCCACTGTTTTCCTTGAAGAAATATACGAGGTTGACATATACAAGCATTTCATTAACACACATGGTGCGCTACAAAAACTGAAATTGAAGCAAATTTTACTTTCAATAAAAAAATGTCTGAATTAGACATAATATGAGCCAGCTTTACCTGACAAGGTCAGGAAAATGTCTTATTTCAGGTAAAAAGACAGAAATGATGCCTGAATTGCTCAAAATTCTGATAATGGGGTAAAAAATTACTTCTTTAGTTTCTTAAAATAAGAAAAACGTTTAAATTCTAGAACTAGACAAGTATGTTTTACCCATATTGTCTTTAATATCTTATATTAAGACATTTCTATGGACTTATGTGGCTCAAATTGAATCTGTATAATAGTCTTTAAAAATAAGACATACATAGATACTTGATTTCAGCTTTTTGGAGCTTGTGTTGCATTGATATTAGACTAAAATCAAATCTTGCTCTGATATTGAGTGGTGTCGAAGAAATTGTTGCACAGAATCATGTCAGAGCTGAATTTCAGGCCCATTAGAATAATGTAAAACTGAAGTAAGGATGTACATTATCGCACCCACAATCCCGAACACATAAATATGTATCAGGTGTTCGAAAGTGAAACTCATGTTGTTCATTTATTCTAATGCAAATGAAGCTTTAAACTCAGCAATTTTCTGTTGTCACGTCCACTTGGCAGGACTAAAAATTGTCCTTTACTTTCTCTGAATGGTTTTGATAACATGACGAGGTTTCAGGTGTTAACCTGTGTTTTATTGTGTTACAGGAAAGAAGCTATCAGACCTAGAGAGGGTGACATCTCTCAAGGTCTACAACTGGTTCGCCAACCGCCGCAAAGACATCAAGAGGCGCGCCAACATTGGTAATGTCTTCCTCTGTCTGTAAGCTTAGGTGTGTTGTTGTGTCGGAACAAATGTTGTTTACATATGGTTTACACAATATGGTTACCACGGAGATGTTAAGAAACTCACAGGTATTCATTAAGCACAGATTTCACTAATGATATCAAACAGAGTTTGCAGCTCTGTGCTTTTTGTTCTTTATGGATCTGATGGTGGAGAAAAGCTTTTAGCATCTCCTCGCTCCTCCTCTATGCAGAGCTGGGCAGCGCACTGTTCTCTCTCATTTAGACACGGATCACATCTGTCCCAGCATAAATGAGGATCCAGACTTCAGCATTTATCCCAAAATGAATTTGAAGGTGACACTAGGCTTCTCTGCACTGCAGTTTGTGAAGCATTGAACTTTGAGGTCATCTCAGTTAATCAACTTATGTCTTTTTATGTCATCTGCTCATATTTTACAGAATCAAATGCATAATCTTTTTGTTAATCAGGCCCTCTGTGTGTAAGCAAATAGCTCAGATGAAGTGTGCAGTCTCTAGTCATGTCCATTCCTGCAACAAACAGCCTCAGAAGTCTTAACCCCGGATGTTTTTTACTTAAAGGAACGCTAATTTCCACTCTTCCTTCAGATCCCCGTATCTGAGTGAATTAATGACCACTCATGAAACAGCTTCCACCCCTTCTAACACTTCTTTATTGACCCTCTTCTCTGCAGCACCCATCCAACACATACTATTACACTTGATAGAGACTTCTGCAGAATTTCACACACGCTTGAGTCTCACTGAAGAACACACACACACACACACACACAGCTGTCTGCACTCGTGAAATTGTGTTTTTCAGTAGTAATAGGATGTTTTCCCTCTGTAAAATAACAGCTCCATTTAGCCCAGTCATTCTTGTTTTTCATTGCAGTTGGTCTGTTTCTCAGTGTGTTGTACGTGGCCGATATGCTATGATAAGGTTTGTGTTTTTGAAGAAGCAGCCATCTTGGAGAGTCATGGCATCGAGGTTCAGAGTCCAGGAGGTCAGTCCAACAGCGATGAGGTGGACGGCAATGATTTCCCTGACCAGGTAAACCAGGTGATGACAGAGTTTCTCCTCCATAGTGACAGCATGATAAGTACAGGATTTACAGTGCTCTTCAGGCATATAAAAACACAGGGTTAAAAATTATTTTTCTTGTAACAGTTTAAGTTTTTTATTTATTCCAAACGATGATAAAGTGGAAAAAAAGACTCCTAACTCCAAACTCCTGTCCAGGGGCCTCATTTATAAACTCTGCATATGCACAAAACGGGGCTTGAAACTGGCGTACGCCTTTTCCGGTGCAAAGTTTGTGATCTGTACAAACAAATCTGACCGTAAAATGTGTGCACTGGTGAGCAAACTGTGAACCAGGCGTAATGTACATTTTGGCAACCCAGATGGTGAAGTGTTGAATTGAAGATACATACTGATCTCTCTCCCACATTTTATTCAACTAAATATCAAACTTAACTGACAGATTAATGTCATCAAAATCATTCAGACTAACAGTTTTATTTAGGCTGTCATCGTGTCTGTAGTCACTTTCATTCTGACAAAATAAAAATGTAAAAAAAGACTCTGCAGTTATATCACCTAATACAGGCCTGGCATGCATACGACAGCGTTCTCAGTCCCTCAGCATTTCTGTTTAAACAGCATATTTTTAAATGCGCTTTTGCATTTTAATTGAATGGAGCCTCAGAATACACATAACAAAAAGACTAACACGTCACACTAGGGGTGTACAAGAGGGACAGGATAAAGCCTCAGAAAAGTACAATGACCTCTCTCTAAAGTGAAATAAAATCAAGTTCAGGCAGCACAGCTTGGTGTTTGTTTCCTTTGGGGTGTTTTATAAAGGAACACCAGTTCTAAAGGTTCACAGAGTAAATACAAGCTTTTTGAGGGTTGACCTCAAAATCCTAAATCAAAAGCCAGATACTCTTATAGTTAATGTTTTAATCGCTTATTAAAGTAATAACCATTGAGCTGTTTCTCCCCTGAGGTTCTATTTGATCTGTACAGTTAACAGGAAAGTCTGTTGATTTGATTTCAGGACAACTGAGTGATGCATTTGAACATTTGTCAAACTTATTGCAACGAAATCAGAAGACTGTGACCCTAAATGTTATGACTGATTAAAGTCTGGATTATTGTGTAACCCACGTGCTTACTCTTTCACAGGGCTGTGAGGTCTCCTTATTCGACAAGAGAGCTTCAGCCAGACATTTTGGTTTCAGCCGAGCTGACCTGTCCTCTCCAACCCAGGTACGGGCATTGGCGCACGCACGCACGCACGCACGCACGCACGCACGCACGCACGCACGCACGCACGCACGCACGCACGCACGCACGCACGCACGCACGCACGCACGGAACAACCCATAATACTCCCTCTTTAACACTTTCAACATCATTGATGTTTGAGTCGATGAAGAATGGGTTAAATTAAGAAGAGCTCGCCTGATCTGCAGTGGTTCATAGCTTAGCTTCTGTGCTGCTTCAGTGTTTGGTTTCTTGGTAAAGGGGTCGAGCTAACAAGCGTCTCCTGGGGTTAAAACACTTCAAATACTACAATCCCAGTTCAAAAAAAAAAACCTATAACTACCCCTTTAAAGAGAAAAAAACTGGAATGAGTAAATTTCCTCTGACACTCCTTTTATTTCTCACACAGGTTCCCACTCTACTCCCCAGCTGGTTCTCTGCTCTGAGTAGAGGAGCCTTGTCTGGACAGAGAGGTGCTTCTCTGATTGGTCGCTCCCTTGTTTCAGGGGTGGGCCCCCAGGCGGAAGGTGCCAGATTGACAGGTGCGTCCTGGTCCCCTCCCTCCCCTGCCCTTCAAGAGGAACCCACCATCAACAGCGAGCTGTCTGAGTCCCAGGACCCAATCAGTGTGGAGAAGGCTGCTGTCAATCAGGTGGAAGGAGCAAGGTGCAGTATGGGAAACGACATCAAGACGGAGACGCTGGAGGACGACTAAAAGGCGCGTGGCTGTTGTAAATGTTGGGGTTATGAATGGAACAGGATCAGAGGTGTGTTTATATGCAAACAGATTTTATAGGAATGTAATAAGTGAAAAAAAATGACCAAAAGTCGAGTAAACTCCAACCCTGAGATACCTCCCAACCCTACCTCCAACCACCAACCTGCTCTGCTACACTCTTTTAGGCATTACTAGTATATTAAATAATGCTAATACTGATGATAAACGCTCATTTGTTAAAGTTGTCCTCAGACTGGAAGGTTTAAAATGCTCAAGTATCAACAGGTCAGAGAAAGAAAACTAACTTATGATTGATTTACTCATGACGTGATAACCTGTGTTATCTTCACTCAGAGTCTTTGTTCATGTGAATCTCTTGACCTTTTTAAATCTTCCATGCAGCACTGTCTAACAGGACATGATGCATTGTACAGATTTCTTTGGAAACCTCGTTTTCACCACAGGTTGTATCTGTCGATGAAACGCGTTTCGAATAGTTTCAGGGTCTTTCACTGTGATCACAACACAACTGAACAGCCTCAAAAGAGAAATATATGAATTTCAGAGTTAAGTCCATGCTAACTGATGTAGCGCATATCATCACAGTTGATTACATTTTTTAATGTTCGCTGTCAATTCCTTCCAGTGAGAAAAACAGCAGAATAAGCTTGGAGTCATAGAGGTCACAGCTGTTTGCTGGGGTTTCTTTGGGCCTGAGATGATTTAAAGGTATATAAAAGAAAAAACCTCCTCATATGCCACGCTGGTGATGTGAGCTCGCAATATGGAAGCAAAGACCAAAACTCATTTTGCATTTTATGATCAGCTGAATACCTAATTATGATATTTAACATATTCGAGGTATGCTGGTTTAGAAACAGCTGTCTGTGGAATGTTAGAATGAAAGACTTTTTTTCTGTGTTGAAAAGATTAAAAATATTCTGTCAGGGGGGAAATGAAGAATTTACTGGTCAAGTTTCTTGAAATAAGAATAGTCTGAAAAAACGAAACGTAATTTCTTCTTTTATAAGCAATTCAGGTGATATTTTGCGTTTCTTAGTATCTTAAAAGGAATGAAAATTTTTCTGGATTTGCCAGGTGAATGTTGCTCCTACTTAGTCAGACATTTTTTTTTTTTTTTTTTTTTAGCTAAATTTTGGTTTTGCAGTGATATCTTCACATTAAATGTGTCTGACATACAGGGCTCTTCTGCTCTTCCCAGGCATCCCAAATGCTCATATTAGAATTTAAATGATGAATTTCATCATTTCTATCTTTATTTATTTTCTTAACTTCTTATTTCAGCTAAAGAGTTATCTGGCTTGGAAATGTTGGGATTAACCAGATGAATCTCTAAACAGTAGATAAACAGGCATCCTAGCTTGGGCAATCACAGCTCCCACTGTTACAAAATGGAACAAAAAAACAAGCAAAAACTAATGTAATGATTCAGTTTCAAATTGAAATGATTAAATTCTTTTATGGATGTCAGAGTAAATCCTCTTTTAACTGGGAAAGGTGGAGACACTGCAGTCAGATCCACCATGACAGGAAGAATGTTGCACTGAAAACACTGTGTAGGAGCACGAGTGCTTATTCTGAATCCAAGGAAAATAAAACAAAGTCATCTAGATAAAGAACTCAGGGTTATACGACAAAGAAAGGTTATTTATAGAGATTTTAAAGTTTTCAGGGTCAGAAAGCTGGCACGCTTTTAACCTGATGAGATCAACATGCTAACTCACTAAGCTGAGCTGACCTTAAAAGACAAGGTTATCTTCAGAGCTTTATCAGAGCGCCATCCTTTACGTTATGACATGATGATGTCCCCTGTGGGCACTTTAGATCCTCTGCTTTAAATATTGTTTTGTAATAACAATATAAACCATAGACTGTGGAACAGATTGATGTAATCTCTGTGAAGTCAAGGCTCTGTTTAGAGTTTGAAGCAAATTGATGGCGGTGGCCATATTGGAAATAGGGCAGGCTTTGAGCCTCCTCACTAACAATCTGTCAATCAGCTGAGCTGTGCTTCTTATTGGGCAAACTCCTCTTTTTAATATCTTCTAAACTGCTGAGTTAAAAAAAAAATGCACGGAATTCATATGCGGACAAATGACAAACTGCGCATCGTCTCGTATTTTTCGACTGGAGGTTGTTGCTTGAGTTAAACACCCGCACACCCCACCTCTCTTGTGTTTTCATCTCTCGACTTTAGAAAAAATCTACAGTTAAATAATCACAGCATCTGAGAACAATGAACCAGAGTTTTTATTTTCTATTTATTCATTTTTTTATTATATTAATCTTTTATTGGATTAGATGAATGAAGATAGGAAAAAAAACGAGGGGGGGGGAGTGAGTGGGTCAAACCAACTAACTGCCCTGTAAGCTCTGTGTATGAGGTGTGCGCCTAAACTGCTTGACAAACCATTGCCCCTGGATTATTCTGATTCAGGGCTAATTTTACCATGAATGTTGAAAAATATTCATTTGTAGCTATTTATCCCAAATCAAATCAAATCTCTAATTTAACTTGACTTCCTGTTGACCAAATATTGTTGATATACCTGTGTATTCTCCATACAGTTAAAGTATCTGACCTCATCCTGCCTGCACTCCTGAAGTAATGTGTATTATTGTTGAAGAGTTGTAATGTGGAGGAACAGCAGATCATCAGATGGTATAATTCGTATGTTTTATAAAACAAAGATAATTTTGCAGGCGTTGCTTTGTTGACTCCCTGAGGAGAAATATAAATTTCAAATATAACCCAGTTTCTGGCCCCATGTTGATGTTTAAAGATCACCGAATCTTTGGCCACCTGGAGGGATCTCTGGAGGCTGACTGCCCTTCATTAAGCAGACATTCATCTGTTTTACTCCAGTATTCTTTGTTCCCCTGTCACCTAAACCCTGCGTGGTAAATAAATGTCAAAATAAGGTATTCAGCTGTGTGTAAAATACAAATCAAACAGCGTCTTTTTGCTTCCATTGAATGACAGAACAAAACTCACATTTTAAAAGAAACTGTCAACGTATGAGTGAGTGCTAATCATTTGTGCCCTTTCACCCCTTCATCGGGTGATTAAAGAAGGTCAGAACGGATGATCACTGTGAGACGATCTATAATCATACAGATCAGGTCTGTGGGACGATTTCTAACAGTGAAACTGTTAATAGATGCTACAGGCGTAAGAGTAAAGTGAATATATACTCAGACCACACATGTATGTATGCATATACACACATACATATATACAGTATGTTATATAAACAGTGTGGGTATATATATGTACCCTGATC
Organism: Labroides dimidiatus; assembly: GCA_030710495.1. NCBI lineage: Eukaryota > Metazoa > Chordata > Actinopteri > Labriformes > Labridae > Labroides > Labroides dimidiatus. Next base: position 25,702,138 of record CM061144.1, on the reverse strand, counting down.
CATTTCTATCTACAGTATATAGACTTATTAGCTTCAGATGAGAGATACTATGAGTGTTTCTTGGTGTAAGGTGAGTGAAGCATTAGCCAAAGTATTACGTTTGAATTTGTTGTATTTTCTGAGTGTATGATAGTCATGGCTGGACGTTAGAGACGTGCTTATCAGAGACGCATCAGATGTGTCACATTACTGCAAACTAAATGCATTTCTGTTTGAGGTATATCTGAGCTCGATATGCCATGTGTTTTAAACACACTGTCCATATTTAAAGTTATATTTTAAACGACACTTTACTGGGTCAGTGTCGAGGTGCTTTCAGTCCAAACTGTTAAAACATTTCATGGATCAGGATTTAACGGACCAGAGAGGCGGAACAATGAGACGGATATTTAGAAAGTGTTAAGTTCAGTATTTAGATAAAAAAAGTGCTTTAAGCTAAATGATTAATATTTGATTGCACTTGTCCAATCGAGGAAAAGTCAAAAACAGCCCTTGTAGAAGTCCTTTTCTGCATTTAGGTCCATCTTCATCCTCATGAGGGTTATGAAACCTTCTAATCTTTGAAGAGAGTAACCAAAGAGAGTCTGAAAAATGGGATGAAAGGAGAGTTTTCTCGCTTTAAAAAAACAAACTTGCTTTTATACGACTTCTCCAGCTTTTGGCGTCAAAATCCTGAGAACTATAATCAAAACACTTTTTGTCTGGTTGAAGTTGAAGATGTTTATAATATTAAAGCCAAATTTGTTCTTTGTTTTTAAGTGATAAGCCATAAAAAACAGCAGGGACAACTGTTCACCTTTTAAAAGTTGCTACAGCTCACATGCAAACTTAATGACATCAAGCAAAATGTGGCACACTGGTGAGAAAGTAAAGCTTACTAATGTGGAGATCTCGTCAGATATTTTCTGAGATATACATATAAATAAATTAGTGGATTCCTGGATAAACAAGTTAAATTCAGAAAAGACAATTAGAGAAGCTCCAGCTGCCTCTTTATTTAGTTATCTGGTCTGGTGTAGTGGAGCCCGTTTGTCACAAATTAAAGACCCTAAAAACACAGAGGGATTCATATATCTGAAATAACCACATAAAATGAAGTGAATTTGATGTATTTTCTGTCAAACACGTGCGACGTGTTGTACGGTTTGAGGTTAAAGTGCCCTCTCCTTGGTGGACTTCTACAACGGTTGTACACAAACTGATCCAATAAGCTAATCACATGACAGCCAGCTGTAACGCGGCTTCATTCACATCACTTACGGTCTCTCTTCACCAGGTGCTCTACAGGCTAAGCTACTAGTTCAGAGTGGAAACTCAACACAAATACCTCACTTTAGCCCCCGCAGAGCTAAGCTAAAGCCGCAGATTCCTCCAGATGCTTCAATGTGAATCAGAAATCAGATACAAATCGTAAACAGAGCTGAACGTTAATGAACGAGAAGGAGAGGACAGGAGACGGAACAGGCTGTAAAGATGCTTCACTCGCTCATCCGATTCAACAAAGAACCAGTGTTGTTTATCAAAAGGGAAATTCCTTCTCAGAGTCGTAAAAGGCCAATAAAGATCAGGATTGAAAGCAAAGGGAAATTTCCCCTGTCCTCCTCTGACAGAGTCCTTTAAAGACGAACCTTTGTTTCCTGCTCAGCCTGGTGAAAAAAAAAAAAAACAACTGCTCGGCTTTGTTTCAGACTGAATGTTTGAGGTTTGAAGCTTTTTGGTGGAATGTCTCTTTAATTATACGGCAGCAGAGCTGTCTTCAGTGTCTTTGCTTTAAGCATTTATGAAACTCTGAGGTATTATTAGTCCATTATGTAGCTTTTTGTTATCATTGTGAATTATTTGCAGCAAATATCAAAGTCTTCTTTCCCACTAAGGGTTAGAAAAGCTTTTTGTTGTTTTTGTTTTATGGTTTGAATCTGCCAAGCAGAAGCCTTTCTGAAGTGAATCTGTGGATTCATTAAAGATGATGTGCTGTTTTGAGATTATTTCAGGGTTTTTAAATCATTGCGGCCGCTGCCTTCATGGTTGTTTGATGAAAATGCTCTGAAGCAGTGGATTGATTTGATGTGAGATGCAGTGATTTATACTGTATGAGTCATTTTTAAGTCATTTTAGAGCCAAAACACCTGTAAGAAAAGGGATAAAAATGTAAAACCATGAGAGAATTAAAAATAACTAAACAAAGTGTAAATGTTAAATGTGAGGCTGCTGTCTCAGTTTCATGTATCAGTTAGGATGTTTTGGATTTGTTGAAACGTGAAGCTGACTGACTTCACTAAATGCTTATTAACCAGTGAAGTAATCAAACTGCAATAATCCGCCTCAGTTTGATCATGACAAACATAAACCCGGAGTAAGAAAAAGGAGCCAAAAGGCTCCAATGTGAGGGATCATTGATCTAGAATATCACAAGATATAAGCAGCTAACATTCAATCTTTATGTTGTTTTTATTTAAAGATTCTTTATGCTGCCTTTCCTGGTTCTGTTTTTGATTGTTCTTTAAAATTCTGGCCTTAATTTGACCTCCAACTTGAAAGAATCAGAGCGCCTGAAAGTGAGTTTGTTTATGAATTGACTTGAAATGCAGACTCTTTCAGATTATTTTCCATAAGATGGAAACATAAAAAGAATATGAATAACACAAATAACAATAAAACCTTTGCTCTTCCAGTTCTCTTCTAAGCAGACGTACATCCATGTTTTATTTTCTGTTCTCCTGTGAAAAGTTCATATATCCAATAATCTCCACATGAAGCTTTTCCTCTTGTTAATTGTCTGGTGAGCAAAAAAAAAAAAAAAAAAAGAAGATGGGCCAGACTGTATTTTAACTCTGGGTATTCACGTTTTCATCATCTGACGTACAGCTGTGATCTCAAGTGACACTGAAATGAATTTGTTGTCAGAGGAAAACAGAAAATGAGACGTCTGTATTGACTGACGTTTTGAATTGATTCTGTTTATAGTTTTTACCATCTGCCTTCATTCCTCCGTTGCCTTCTTCTGTTTTATTTTGAAAGGATCTTCTTCTAGTCCTTTGCAGTAACAAAGCAGACTGTTTCAGGTCAGATCCAGTTCTGCACTCCAGTTTCAGCAGGAATTCAGTCTTTATAGATTTGTCTCCAGTCATTTCAAACAGTCACTTGCTGTTTTTATGATGGTTTCGGAGTGCATGTTTGTTGATGACGGTGTTTGTAAAGGATCTGATCTGATCTGAGGTCTGCTCTGTGAACAAAGAGGTCAGGAGATGTTGTGTTTGTGTGAAGATGATGCAGTTTGCCATTTGAGGACTTTTATTCCAAAGTGTTGTTTTTATGTCCATGACATTTCAGCACAAACATGTAAATGCTCCATAATCAGACAATGACTGTAAATACTTCCTGAAAAAAAAAAAAATCCAGTTCAAACATTTGATTGGTCATGTATCAAACATTTTATTTTGAAAACTTGTAAGTGGTTAACGTTTCATTTGGCTCCACGGGACGTTTGTTTTATCGGTCTGAAATGATTTCTACCCTCTTGTTCTCCTCTATTTCAAGATTTAGTGCCTTTTTTGGACAGTAGACTGTTCTGTAATTGCTGTGTAGAAACTCTACATATGCCTTTTGTTACTTTTTCATCTGTTGGATAAACCTTATTTGTTATTTTTAAGGTGTGTTTTTATTGATATTCTATTTACAAGGGAATAAAAACTGATCCATGTGCTGTGTGTCTAGTGTTGTTTTGTCTGCACATCAGCCAGTGTCAAAAAATTTGAGGATCCTAGTTTTGTTTGGGCCTGAATCATTTTGCCTTTTAGTTTTGTTTATATTGTTTGATGGGAGTTTATTTTCAATGACTGGTAGGCTTTGAAAGCAACAAAAGTAGTGCTGTGGTGGATTAAAAAAAAATAAAGCCATATAAAGTTTAAAGCATTTTAATTAAGATCTTTTACACATATAAAAGAAAAAAATCTTTGATTTTGTTGTCATAGATCTGCACCAGTAGAAAACATTTTCCCCCTAAAAAGGAGGTGTGGGTGTGTGCATGTGTGTTTGTGTTTTGGGTAAGAAAAGAACAAACATAAATACAGTGAAGATTAAATGGGAGTTGTATTGTGCATTGGAAAAACAACCTACTGTGAACAGAGACAAAAAAAAAATTCTTTGACAATAAGAAACCAAAAAGAGTTATAAGAAAAAGGACTGTTTAGTTCAATATTCTGTTAAAATGTAAAGTTATACACGTAGTAAAATCAAAAGGAGCATGGTTAAAATATGAAGGTCAAATCTGAAAAAGGGATAGAGCTATCTTTTTAAAAAAAAAAAAAACTAACCATAGAAATAAAGCTTTTTAGATGGAGGTTAAAGTGATCTGATTTGTGACAAGTCAGAAGTTTTGATCTCTATATATATATTTTTTATTTTTTTCCTCAACATAATGAGTGACTTTTTTGTTATCGTGTTGGCTCACCTGAAAGGAGCAACTGGCTAAAAGTTTTATGCAGCTGGATGGCTAGCTCTACAACATGTAGTCAGCCAGCCAGCTAACAAACCTTTCTGCTAGATGATCTTAAAGCCTGCTCCATCTCTACGCTTAGGTTTGGATGGCACCCAGTGTCTTCACCCTCTACAAGAGAGGCTACTGTTTTGGAAAAGCCTTAAATGCATCACTCATGGGATACTTATTGTTCAGTTTGAGTGTTAAGGCAGAACACAGTGAGTTTTCACGTCCAGTATATCTAGCCACCAGAGGGCGCTGTCTCTAACACTGTGGTATGGTAATTTAGAGAACTGGGATCAGAGCTCACCTACAGTCTTCTCTGGAGTAACGCCTCAAATACACCGGCTGCGTCTGCGTTTCACCTCCACTCCGCTCCGCGTTGACTGCGTTTGTCAACTCACACTGGCTGCGTGTTTAGTCAGACAAGGCGTGTCAGACAAGGCAGGACTGACAGGCAACTGGAGTCGCGAGACCGCGGAGTTCCCGCGCTTTCCTCTCCGTTAATAAGCCTCTCTTCAGTCATGTAGTGCTGTTAAACGTCAAATCTGTTGATTCTTGGCGTATCTTCGCTAATTGTGTCGTTGTCTTGCATTGGTAAAGCTAAATATGATCTAGTTTTGACAGTTTGTTTTATTTTGAAAGTCTCAAGCTCTTTTTAGGTAGTTTTCGTGCACTACTTCCTGTCCCGCTTGATCTTCTCTACTCTAATTGATGCGTCACAGCTCCGACATCCGGCAAAATAGGATGGCTGCGGATGAGCTGCAAACTGACTTAAATGGAAACCTATTTGATTCGGCGCCGTGACGTAGCGGAGCTGCAACGCAGACGCATCCGGTGTATATCAGCTAAAAGACAGCTGTCACATATATATGCATATGTTATATACAGTAGGCTGGCCTAAAGATGTGTTTTGTGTTAAGATGAATTACGTTCTGTTTTTGTCAGCTTGTCAGTGATATTAAACTTTCAGATTTAGTTCTTCCATCTTTCCTTTTTAAAAGATTTTTCCCTTTAAAGTTACATTGTGACAAACAACCTTGTGATGGGGTTGCTTGTTACAATGTGTCGGAGTGTCTTTGAAAGCTAATGCCTTTTTTTTCTCTCAATGAGAGTGACACACATTTGAAGCCAACACCTTAAGCTTCAATTTAATGTAGGAATGACTGTTGAAAGATGTTTTGATGATGAGCAGTTCACCCTAGAGTAAAAAAGTGTGACAACTAACCTTGTTCTCTTCTGTATTGTCAAGTATCACTCACCCTCAGGTCAGAAATACTGACTGCATGCTGCATTAGTCTCCAACATCAGTCAGTCAGTCATGAACAAAGAACAAATACTCTTTGAATCTTCCTCTTCTTTATTTTTTTTCTTACCAGATTACTGTTCAGATGATAAAAAATGAAAATTATAAATGTATTATAATACATGTTTATTCTTTGGATTGCAGCATAGAATTACGTAAAAGAATTAAATTAATCAAAACCCAAACTTGTGCTCAGATTTGTCTTTTATAAGTCTTAATATGCGCATATATACACATACAAACAAAGAACAACCACTCCAACGGTGCACTCACACGTACAAACAACACATCAAGACAAACCCGCTCCATAGAATCAACAGTAGCAAAAACAAAGAGAATGATTAGTCAGGGTGATATAATACTGGTGACCACATTAAACTGCTTCACTCATTACAAGTCCTCTTCAGCTCAATGTGAGACAGGTCACGGGACCAAGGGGGCTTTTATTTTGCAGGAGTAACTCAGTTTACTTAAACTCCATGCCTTAGCAAGCACCAAAGCCTCTCCTTTAAGCTTCTGTTAGCCTTTCATTCTGACACAGCCCAGCTACAGAGGACTGTGGGTACCTGTAATGATTTACTGTACTGACACCAACCGCCCTTAAAAGCACGGAGAAGAGAAGGTGCGTCTGAATTTTCCTGGAAAGTAGACCCAGAAATGATCAGTCATTGCTAAAAATTTTAGAAAAAATGTTGTCAGCACTGCTCAACCTAACGGCCTCATATTGCTTGTTTGAGTGTTTGATTCTGATGTCTGAGAGCACACGTCTGTGAGCACACACGCCTGTGAAGCGGGTTACAGCTCTCTGTCAGCGAAGAAAGGCCTCAGGGGAGAAGTTGGCAGAACACTGGACGCGCAGGATAGAGAAAGAGAGAGAGGTAGTAAAAGAGGTGAAGACTCACTACTGTGGCCGGGAATGTGTATTCATGCTTCGCAAATACAAACATTGAGCCAATGGTTTCTCTGAGGGTTACATGTTTTACCCATGACGATCTGCGTGTGTTGGTGGTTTGTCGATCCCAGCAGTCTTCAGCTTTGACGTTTGAGTTCTGATAAAAATCTCTGTTTGGTGTCAGACTGACAGCAGCCACCAGGGGGTGACCTTTCCCTCCTGTTCGTGTTATTCTTCTTTTGACAGCATCTCTATCAGATGATCTACCTCTGAGCGGCGATGTAATCAGAAGCTCCACTTACCCTGATGTAAGACTGGATCTGTACGCAGTAAACCTGAATAGTTCCGTATGGGTGTGAAAGCATCCGCTAAATCCTGTCCAGGTTGAAGGCCACATAAAAACACACGACAGGTCGCTCCAGATTCAGACAGTTCGCTTAGAGCAACAGGAACGCAACAAAGATATGGGACCGTTTGAGAGCAAAAGAGAAGCACTTCATGAAAAGAAACCAACAGTAACAAAGAAGACATCCTCCAGAGCAAGAATACAGATCAATATGCAGTCTGAATATGTTTGGACACACATATCACACCAATAAACACCAAACTGAGTGAGTGTGGTTCTTACAGATGATACAGTCACATTATTTTAAACACTGCTGGCTTTGATGAAATTAAGTTACAACACTGAATCACATCTTAGCACAACAGTAATCTGACGCTTGTTTTCTTTTTTTTACAGTTTCTTAGTGAAATGACTCTGAAGATCATGTGCATCACAGCCCATGAGCTACAGTTCTGTTTTTAATTCCTCTCTTATATCACACTCAGTTGAATAAATGTACAGAAAAGTACTGTGGAGTTTTATAAGGAGGCTGTATTAGGAAAACACAGTCCTGTGTTTGAGCTTAGCTCTGCTGTCACACAGGGTAACAGCTCCATATTCAGCTAAATTTCATCTTTCAAGCTGAGCAATGAGTGAAGGAACATACAGCTCATGAATATTGATACAAAGAACAAAATGAATACAGGAAAAAAAACCTCAAAAAGCAGATCTAAGAGCAATGATATATATTAAAAACAAACAAAAGAAAACATGGTTGTATCTTCTTTCTAAATATACAAGCAATCCAGAATGAAGTCGTCCAGTCCCTCTGGAGACTTCTGTGCAAATGAACTGAAGCGCTGATATGAAAACAGTGTTTGTGGAGGATACATGGTCACATGGTCTCTGAGGCACAACAACATAAAGGGACATCCAGAAGCCTGAAGTGATCTCAGACCCCTTAAACTGTGTCCTGAGCCCCAGCCAGGGTGGGAAAGCACAGCAGCCACACACACACACACACACACACACACACACACACACACACACACACACACACACACTCACTCACACACACGCGCACACACACACACACACACACAAAGAAAAAAAAACAGGACAGGTTTTCAGTCCTCATTTAGAGAACGATAAAAGAAGTGGCAGCTGGTGATCGTTTCCCATCATAGCAGGAACTCACAGACACAACTTAGTCAAAGTCTTCCCAACACTCTCACACACACGCAAACACACACACTGTGTATATACAAACACATATAACACAACACTTAACGCCCTTCCTTCATTACCACATGACTGTTTGAACCACAACCTTGCTAAGGACAACCAATTCAACCTGCAAATCACTTCACAACCCACCAACCAATCACATAACAGAGAGCCACTACAGTAACCAACCAATCAACCAACCAGAGGACCTGCAGGTCCTGGCTTCAGTCTAAATAATAAATACACAGATTAAAACATCCACTAGGCTGATCTATTGTCCAATATTATCTCTCTCTCTCTCTCTCTCTCTCTAAAAAACTAATGCAGGAAGATTTTTCTCACAGAAAATAATCCAATCTGTCCCTCTGTATCTTCAGGGCGCTCACAACAAAGTGCCTCTTACACAATATGTACTGCTTCATACTGAAATACGTTGGCCACTTAACCAATCCCAGATTGAATTTAAAAGTTTAATCTGGGATTAAAAATAGAGAACATTAAAGTCCAAGCTAGCATACATTTAGAGAAAAAGATTAAATCCACCGAGTTATCTTACAGGTTAATTTACAACGCTTATAGCAGCAATTTTCATAGAATCATCTGTGCAATCCTTATCAAAACAAAAGGCTTTTTTTAAATTTTCATGCGATAAATGCATGTGTACAAGCATTTAAATATAAATAGTTTATTCAGGCCTCTACAATTAAGATGATAAAAGAAAGAATAAAACATGATCCATATAGATAATCAAATTCAACATACTGAGTGCGTTTACATGCACACAGCTTTCATACACAAACATTTTAAATCATCTCATCAGAAATCTGGACACTCCTCAATATTCAAGGATAAAATGAAATCAGAAACAGACCTCAGTAATATGTCAACTCAAGCCTGTTCTCACGAGGATATAAAGGTAGTTCAGCTTGTAAATGAGACACAGGATCTATCTCTACCAAACAGAATTCATATAAACTTCCCAAATCATTTAATCCAACGATCACATGGTGGGACAACATCAAGACTAGAAAAACTTCACACCAACCTCCGTCTGAGCCCAAGGACACACGTTTGTTGTTCCTACAAAGTGAGGAAATGTCGCCCCCTGCATGTCAGAACTGAAACAGCAGGAGGTGAGGTATCCTGATTTTTAGCATGCATCACTCCGGGTCAGGCTGCAGACACGCGTAAAGCCTTCATCTCCCAGTGTGCAATTGTTTTTGTTAAAGCACATTAGTGCGTCGTATCCTCCTCTTTGATGTTTGTTATGAGCACACAATTATCACAACTATTCTTATAGGTAAGGAATTAAAGAAGATCATTTCCTGTCATTTATGATCCTTGGTTCAGTATCTGGAATAAAAACCCCTCCTGTATCAGACATCTATGATCCAGCTCTAACAAGTAATCTTAAATTATGAGGAGTAATTCATTTAAAAAAAAAACAAAAAAAAAACATTATAAACATCTGGAATAATTTTACACGCAGTTACTTGAATTTAAAACTGACTTGTTAAAATTAAGCTATAAAAGTTTGACTTTTTCACAGGAAGACTGTAGTTCAGACATCCAAATAGTCTTTAACTGATAGTTGGATTGAGCTGTAGAGATCTGAAACAGAAAGCTCTACACACATGAAAGAGAAAAGAGATCTTTTTTTAAAAAAAAATTTAACTAAGAATTGAATTCTGAATATGTCGTGCCATGAACCTATCGAACTTGCCTCACTTATTTGTAACTCAGTGAGATCAAAGCCTCGTATTTAAGCTCCAGTGAGGAGTTTTTAACTGGTAGGGCCACCGATACTGACCTGATACCAGTATTAATTTATCATTCTCTATTCCCCAGTATGCAGATGAGACGGAGACTTTTTATTTGGCAACTTCAGACTTTTTAACTTTGTAAACCAAAATGGAATAAATATTAATTTAAACTGAGTGTATTATTTTATGGGATTATAAATATATAAATGTGTAAATGTGGTGAGTAGACTTCCAGCACTAACATGAATTACAGTTTAACTGTAAACCTCAGTGGAGGATAAGTGAGGAATTAAATCTGCACATATTGCAAATTGGTGTCAGAGTTTTTGGCTAAACAAGTGTGAAAAAACCTCCACACTGCTGAGTCACTATAGTTATTTTGCTTTATAATTCAGCTCTGCCTAGCAAAGGGTTTTGTCAAAAAAGAACAAAGAAGAAGGTCGGTGTAAAGAGTTGCAGCCCCTCTGGAACATATTGTTGAATTAAGTTCCCATTTAAAAAAAATAAATCAACAGTCTGTCAGTTCATTTTTTCTCTCTTTCCTTGGAATGTTCAACCAAGCAGAACTGATTTCGTGATCAATACCTCCACAAAAACTCTCCCAGCTGTGATTAAAAAGAAATCTAGAAACTTATAAAACAGATGAAAGCACAGAAGCAAATTGAGACTCCCATCGAATCTGAAACGGCCAGAATAACTTCAGCATGCCCTTTTTAACTTTCTATTCCTCCACACTTGCACAAACCAACCCACCAACACTCTGGAAGTCTACTCTGAACAGCGCCTCGTGGTGTCCACATCCACAGACCAGACATCAAAGATGGCCCACTCAGATGGAGGACACACTTAAACTTGACACTACGAGTTGATCCGTCTTCCTTTTTGTCTCCTGCACCCTGACCACAGACACAGTCTGTTCACGTACAGAATCTTCTTCACCGTCCTCTGTGCAAAATCAACTTTTAAAGCCTCCAAAGAAAACAAAAACAGGCGCTCCCATAGTGGCTTCGTCCTATGAGGACAACTTTTCCTGCGTTATACATTTATAATCTTTAACATGACTATGACGATATGAACTTTCCTGTGCACAAAGGGCATCTCTGTACAACATTTACAAACATACACACTCACATAGACACACACAACCTCCTTCCCCTTCCACAGTCCCTGAGATCACCTCACACTTAGCTCAAGGCATTCTCTTCAACACGAACACAACTCAGAAATTAAATACACAGAGAAACAAATGCAAACCTAGCCATGGTGAAGGCACATTCTGGGAAGAACTATCTTCAAGAGAAAGAAGAGAAGTCCGAGAGGTGGAGACGAGTGTTACACGACGAGTCAAAGTGTCCGTCTGTAGCCCGGGAAAGCCCAGGAGAGTCGCAGCCAGAGCGGGGGGGGGGTTTGGAAGTTGAGTCTCACAGACAGAAGGTTTGAGAAGTATGTGCAGGGATGCAAAGAAGTCACAGGTGAGTCTCACTCAGGTGTGTGACAGGCATGCTTTGAGCCCTGAACTGAAATGTTTAAAATGTGTCGATAAATAAAAATCTGATCTTTTGTCTTCATCTATACAGAAATGAAGCACATGAGGATGGTTGTACTTAATTGAAGAGGATAAAAATAACAAAACATGAGAATATGAATCAAGCCGACTGAAAAGTATCAGATTTTTTTTCTTAAGTGAAATAATAAAATTATATTTTATTGCAAAAAAGGAAAAAGAAGCCAGAATTATTTTGGCCTCTTCATGAAATTATCACAAAAGCGACTCAAGCTTGACTGTGACTTGGTTTGAATCCCTGTATATTAACCAAGAAGCACCTGTTCTAGTCTGCAGCATCCAATCCAAACCCTCATAAGAGCTACAGCTCACCATCTGTTGACTTCTGTTCACTCACAGCAGTGTTTCACTGACCACCATTCGTTTCCCCTTAAATGGAGTCCTTCCATGGACTTCTAGAAACTGTGCGTAGTCCGTCTTCCACTTACTTGCATTCTTCCTGAAAGGTCTCCTCACTGTCTGTATTGGTATCCATTAGCTGTAAATGGATGCAGTGAGTTTATTTTGGACCAAAGGAGGGCAGGCGGGCAGTCTGATGTGTGAGCCTGTTGCATAGCTGGGAGGAAAAGAGGACAGGACCAGAACCAGGACTGTGGGGAGTTCGTCTCTTCCTTTGAGCTCTAAGTAATCGTGTCTCAGCTGCTCCAGGATTTACGATTCTCTGCTCGACGGGAAACGATGGCCTCTCCTCTCAGAACAGGGACGTGAGCAGGAGCGGAGAAATCCCCCGTACGTCGAGTGGTCCGATCACGAAAGCTAAGGCGGTTTGGGCGAACCAGCACTCCGTATCCTGGTTTACACTGGAAATATCTGTGACCTCCAACTGAGCCGTCATTTTTACCTGAAGGGAGAAAATAAAACAATCAGTCCTCCAATTATCATACTTGGGGCTGTTAGTGTAAATGTCCCCGGTCAGTTGAGTAGATCTGTTTTATCTAGTGTTACAGACGGCTAATCCAACATGAGCGTGACTTTGTTTGAGGTTTCTGCCTGTTAAAACAGAGTTTATCCTCCCCACTGTTGCAAAGTGCTGCCAAAGGCTAAGGAGGTTTCCTGGCTCTCTGTCACGTCTCAAACAAATAGTTTGGTCTAAACTTCTTTTTTTAAAGTGTCCTGAGATAACCTTTGCCAAAATAAAATGATGCTGCCAAAACTCGACACCAGTCAAAGTAGTGTTCATGTAGTGTGTGTGACCGCTTCACTCGTGTACCCACCTACAGGAGTGTCCAGCTCCACCCCCACCCACACTCCTTCAGCGAACTGCGTCACTCCCACAAAGCGCACTGTCCCGGCTTTATTGCTTCCTACTGTAACGTACGCCCCCTCTGCCAGCCATTCAGGTAATGCGCTGTCTGTGCTGCGCTCTTCATCGTCCACAAAGATCTCCAGCCTCTCAAAGCCTTCACTTCCTCCTCCTGAGTTGAGCAGCTTGTGTTCAGAGAAGCTGTTTTCTGCAGTAATGTTGTTGTGGTTTGCAGAGCTGTTTGACGCAGGCGTAGTGATGACGGCCATCTTGGCACCAAACTGAGAAGAAGAGGTCACAACATCGTTCCTGTCAGCACCCTGCGGCTGGGGGTTTGTCGCTATTGTAGTCTCAGTAGCAAGAAGGGAAGACGAGGAGGACGAGGGCTGAAGGACGTCAGACAGGGTGACCGTAGAAACACTACTGGAGAAGTAGCCGCTTGATGACTGGCTGAGGGGGCTGAGGGGGGTGATGTCATGCGGGTCATGCACAGGAAGAGGAGGGACTTCTGGGAACTCGGACCGTCTGTCTTTGGTTGGGGGCCGTAGAAGAGCAGTCTACAGGAAGGTGACAGTGGCCGAACAGACCAGAGCATGCAGACAAGGCAAAACAACAAAACAACAATCAGAAACAATAATCCAGTCTCAGAAACAAACAGTCACTCTCTGAACAATAAAAGTCTGATACGGTGGACAAAGAACGGTTAAGTTTATGTGCTTCAGGAAAACACTGTGCTGAACCATATTCGTAGTCAGCCAATGTTTTAAGACTTTGCACCCACATATTGGGTAACAGCACAATGAATACTAATTTCAGAGCCAACTGATACATCAGCAATATGAAGAGTTCCTGGAGAAAAAGCTACATAAGCTAAGATAATTTAGAATGTTTTAGAAACAGACACATCTGGCTGTAGATTTTCTGTCCAGTATATTAATGACTGAGGGAGATTTTGACAACATTTCATATCTTGTAGCCTTGTACCAGAGGTTATGTTTGATGATCAGCTGCTCACTGGCTGCTGCAAACTTTGTTGACAGAGCTGCAGCCTGTCTTAGCCAAGACACTTTTGGAAGAGATATTTTTGATCTCAGCTGGATAACTCAAGGTTAAAGAAAATTAAAACTACAACATTAAACAATCCTCTACCTTTATAATATTATACAGACTACAGTTGATGGTCTATTTAAGCCTGGTTTATACTTCTGTGTCGAATCAATACATTAGCATACACCCATGTTTTGTGTTGCCCTGTATCAATGCAGAAGCCTGGGTTTATATCCTGACACGAATCTCCTCCAAAATGTTCAAAACAGTGCCCTCTTCAAGCCCTGTGATTGGTCCACTGGGCAACACAGTATTTCCTGCATTTATAACATTTCAGCACAAACGTTTCCTCTGCCTACACTGATTCAACAGAGGACATTCCATCTCTTCCACTGTCTCTCCTCTTTTTTCATATTGCAATAACTGAAAAAAGATCAATTTCTGCTCAACATTTATCAGCTCCAACTCTGACATCATACAATTGGATTTAGTCTCCATGACTGCCAAAAAAGCAGATAATAAAGCAACAACAAACTGGCAATTGATTTTTATTACATACATACATACATAAATAAGCTTTGAAACTCAATACCAGAGGCAGAATATTCAGAGCAATGTAATACTCTAATGCCCAAATATGAGATGCTCACCACAGTGAAGGCCACGCTTTAGCTACAGTGAAGTCAACACAGATGTATGAACCAGGATTTAGCAAATGTTACGTGTGGAGTGAATGCTGTATAATTTCCCTTAAGATTAAAAATCTCACCGTTTCAGTTTTGACTCTGTTGTCGTCCCCTCCTGACGTCATGATGCGAGGGACATGCTGCCGAGTGACCACAAACACGGTGATGATATGGCAACAACACTCTCTAATTCATAAGTTTGAACTCAATTGGTTTGCTTTTAGTTGAAACAACTTTTTAGACTATAAAAGATGTCAACAAAGATACCATCAGGTAGAACTTCATGATTTAAGAATATGTAAATTTTGGACAACAGGCTTTCAGTCCTGACTTTTGATTCTTAGCATGCTGATTTATGTTGAAGAGTTAATTTTTCAGATTTTGGCTTTTCAAGGATGTTAAGAGTCATTCAGCTTTCCACAGATGAAAGTCTGCTTCACAGTGGCACAACAATCTTCAGTCAAGGACTGAACCCTCCTGGTGGCTCTTTGCTGTTTTTTTTTGTAAGATAAATGAGGGTTTTTGAGGGGGAGTGATGTGAAATTGGGTCTGCACCAGCAAGATCTACGCATGCTCCGGCTGTAATGTCACCATCTCAATAAGTGTGCATCTGTTGGCTTTACTTTTGTTTGTATCATGACAACAGAGGACAATAGAGATGTTGTCCTGCTTTAAAAACGGTAAAAGTAAAACACTCGTATGACTCTTGGCTGACTGAATCCCTCCATAATAAACAGTCTAAGAGAAACCTTGAAACGGTAATCAGGGGGCTTGACCGCACAGTCTCTGCTCACCTGCTGGCTGTGCGGTGAAGGTCTCAACTCCTTTTTTTCATCTCGTGCTGGAAACAGAGACTTGAGCAGTTTGGGCATCTGGGGGACCAGCGCTTTAACTGAAAGATAAGAGGCAGCAAGTCCTGAACGACCTGGGGGGAGGAGGGGTTGGGAAGGTGAGGGAGGAGAAAGAGGAGGCAGGAGAAAGGAAGGAAGCAAGGAAGGAGGAGCAGGTGTGGGAGGTAGAGGAGTTGTGAAAGATTAAGACAGGAAGTTGAAAGCGAGTCCAGAAAATGGCCTAAAAAAAACAAACAGCGACAGACTGACAGAGGAAGATATCAGCTCAGATGTTTGCTTTAGCTATGACATTATGATAAAAAAAAAAAAAACACTCTAATCACTGGAGTGTGAAACAGAAATACAGAAAAATCATTAATTCTGTTCATCAAACAGAATTAACCTAAAAGCAAACCAAATTAACATGGGGGGAGAAGTCACAATGACACAGCAAAAAACTCAGATTGATCTGCTTGGATCAATTCAGCAGACATTGAAAAGCTTTGCTGATAAAGATGAGAGGAAGACAGAGGATCACATGGTGCTTAAAACAGCAGGGAATAGAGTTAGACAAGACCGAAAGCAAACAGAAGGATGAGACACTTCACCTCTGCAGGGAAGGACGGGAACAAAAGGGAGACCCAGCTTTTAGAAATGGAAACGTACAGGATTATGTCGTAAACTACTGTATTCTGGAAACATCAAACACAAGGACAAATGATGGAAGAGGAGGGGGAGCAAGGCAAGAAGGACAGAAGTGCATGATTAAAATAAAAGTTTATGAGACAGGAGCAGAAATGGACAAAATGATGCAAGAAAAAGATGAGAGAATGTAAAAACTGGTGACAGAGAAAAGGTGTGAGCACAGAGAGGAGTGATGCTTTAAAAGAGAAGAGGAGAGAGTGAAGGTGAAAGAGAGGGATGAAGAAGAGAGATTTACCTTGCTCAGCTTCCTGGTTCTGGGGAGGTGTCATGCCAAAGGGAGTTGGGGATTGAGACGGCGAGGTGGAGTAGGTGGAAGGGGAGGAGGCCGGTCGGGGGAGGGTGCGTTGAAACTGAGAGGGCATAAAGATGTCCTGCTGACTCTCCCATCGACCCTGAGACACAGGAAGAGAGAGACACATTGGCTTAGAAATACGTGTATCTTGGGTCATCAATAGATAGACCCTGTTTACACAACGACAGTGTTAGGATGAAATACGAAAGTATTGTTGCGTTTCAGCCTTTCATTTACACGGAAACAGCGTTTTAGCCGACCACAAATTTTTTGAAACGTCCTCCAGAGTGGATTTTTTCTGATACGCTGCAGCAACCGTTACCAAGTAAAATGCAAGCCAGAGTCACGCTCCACTTGGGGCATGCGCATGCCATCTATAGGCCTGGAATGCATACTACAGCGTCTTCAGTCCCTAAGCGTTTCCATGTAAAAGCAGATTTTTTTCTCTGCGCTTTTTTGCGTTTTCAAGTGAAAAGTTGTCGTGTAAACGAGGCCATAGATACAAGAAGTAAAACCTGTTTTACCTTGTCATCAAGCAGGCAGGTTGTGGACAGGTCTTGTCTACTTCCTGAAAGCTGCAGACGGAGGGAGAGCGAGAAGGGAATTCATGAGAGAAAGCTTGTTGTGATAAACTCTACAGCTGAAGTGCATTGTGTTAGTATTTTACCCTGTGGACTGAAGGTGAACTTATGCTTCTTCTGTTTCCTCTCCCTCTGCTAGTCAGCTGCTCCTTTACTGCCACCTCCTAAAACACAAACATATTTCAAATTTGTAAGAAAAATGGAAAGACAAAGGAAAGGAAGGAAACATATGACAGTTGGAGAAATTAGCTTCTCAAGTGTGATTTATCACCTATGTCTGATTTGTATTTTACTAATCAAGTCTTTTCCTCTTTCTCTACCTGTCTGAGTCTGTCCAGGGTCAGGATGTTCTCCAGACTGAGAACACTGCGGAGGTATTTCTCAATTGCAGCCTCATCATCACCAGACTGGCTGTTGTGTGCGCTGGCAGCCAGACGGGCCAGCATCTCCCTGTCCTCTGATCCAGGGGCATCCTAACAGCAGAAAACAACAAGACTAGTATCAAATGATCCATCCCTGCTGGGACGTTTTTCAAAGGGGGTGTCAGATATTTCCTCTCTTCCTACCCCAGGGATGTTGGAGACCACCTCAAAGGTGACTCCACAGCCAGGGATGGTGCTGCGTGTGGACATCCTCCTCAGAAAGTTGTGTGCAAAACCCTGACGGCCTGGGTTCACGTTGACACAGATCCTCTTTCTCAGGACAAGCTGCATGTCTGCAGGATGACTGAGCTGAACCACTACCCGAACAGTCAGGTACACCCGCTGCTCCGGCCATGCGCCGCCCCGACTGAGCTGTGGACATTCGTGGACAGTGGAGTCCCAAGATGCCTCTGCTTTCACCTGCAGGGTCAGCGATCATAGCAAGTTAGAGACAAAGTTCTACTAATATAGGGCAGCATACAAACAGCTTGTGTAGGTCCATCGTCACCTCTCCATCGTAGTGTTTGACAATCTGCAGGTCAAAGAAGTCATCCTCGTCCTCCCCACTCAGGGTGGCGTCCCAGCCTCCAGCCTCAGGAACCTCAAACTGATCTTGAGAGCTGAGGTCATCAGCTAAGAAAAGAAACAGAGCACACTAAAAATAAGTCTGCTGAAATAAAAACATGAACAAAAATATGTTTTAAAGCTAACAAGTAACATACGTTTGAGGTTCAGGAAGAGGACAGGAATATGAGTCTCCATGCCTGGCAGAGGAACCCTAAAAAACAAATGTCATTAAAATTGTTATCAACATGAATAGGTGCTGCATGCAAAGTCGAGGTAATCACAAGGAGATAATGAAAATTCAGGGACATGAATGCATTCTTCCATGTAAAGTACCATTCAGCAGGAGCTCCAGGAATACCACTGCCAGCAGAGGGCACCATGACTGCATTTCTCTCCTCTGTCAGAGTCAAGCGCCACTCCAGCAGCTGAGCTTCCCTCTCTGTATCATCCTCTGTTTTTTCTGTGCACACACACACACACAAAAACAAAACATTCAAATCTTATGTTAACTTTAAAAATCTATAAATGAGGATACAAACATACTGCAGATAACCTGAGGGTAACAAAAACACTGAGCAATATTTTACATTTAATTGTGCAAGTATGTTTTCTGACTGCTTGAGTGCTGATTCTTACCAGCTTTGCTGACCAGAGTCTGCAGGTGCTGGTCCAGGTACTCTTGTCTCTTGGTGAGAGCAGCTAACCACTGCCGCCTCAAACGTTCCAGGTCTCTTTCCTTTAAAACAAAGGATTGTAAAAAAAAAAAAAATCCTGGCTTCTTTGTCCCTTCTTTGTATCCTTTAAAGTCTAAAAACAAGGTGTATCTACCTGATAACTGTCCATCTCATCTGTTTCCTGGTTTGCTGTAGTGTTTCTGATCTCCACACACCCCACTGACACGGCAAGCACTATTTCTGATATCAGAGGCATGGTGCCAGAGTCCTGGACTGAACGTACATCCACCTGGATCCGCCTTGACTGACCCTAAAGATGACAGAGTGGAGGAGGAAAGAGGTGTGAGAAAGATGTAGACGTCAGTGAAAAGATGTAACATGTTTAGAGTCAATTACAGCAGGAGTTTGTGACCAGGTAGACCGGGGTTTTGTGCTTTGCTTATCCTTGCCTGTCGGAGCTGAAAGATGCCTCCAGTCCGCACATCTCTAGCAGGAACCACTTCCACAGGGACAAAATCTCCATTCTCGTTGATCTCCAGGATTTGAATCCACAGCTCCAGACGTCGTGTTACCTCACTCCACCTTTAGAAACCACCATTATCAGAACATTTCAGCTACATGTGCACTTTGTTTCAGTTTGTTTTGTTTCAGTCTTACAATCTAGACTTAGTTGGTATATTTCTTTTGCTTTTTTTAGTGTCTACCTGTCTCTTAATGTGCGTGTCTTGGCCTGGATGATGCTGAGGTCCCAGAGGGCCGGGTTTCTTCCTGCATCGGCCTGTCTGTGCCCAAATACCTCGATGGCAACTGCCCCTTCAGTCAGGTATTCAATAAAATCTTCAGTAACAGACACTGCCAGCTCCTACAGGACAAGAGAAAGACCAGTTTCATGTATTTAATGTGTGTAAAACAAAACCATTCATTCCATTCTAAAGTTACATTTAATTTGTTGTCTGTCTTTTTTACCTTGCAGCTGTCAAACACCACCATGCAGTGTGGGTCCTTGGAGCTAGGTGATGAGGATGATGGGTCTACCTCAGGAGCCACGATGATGGGCTCAGGTTGATCCCAGAATGCATACTGACAGAAGACGAAGTTGGACAGATACTGAGGGAGACCTGTGGCCTGTAAGATCTTAATCTGTAGAGGAAACACATGACGTTTTAAAACATGCATTGCTTTTTTAAGGCACACCAAGCAACAAACCCTGCCGAAAGTAAAATAAAAACCCCTCCTAAACTGCACGTCTTACCATGCAGACCAGTTTGCGGTCCTGAATTTCATTGTCTTGGTTGTTGTCAGATTCATCTCCTCCAGCCATGTTGTCCTCTAACGCCCCTCCAACCCTCACCACCTCTACGTGTAGACGCCCGGCCACCTGAGCCAAAGAAGAAACACACCTTCATTTCAGCATCAGCACAATCTGTGTCAAAATACTCCACAATTACTGGCCCACACTTTGGCGTTCAATAGTTAACATTTAGCTTTCTGAATACTGTACTTACGGGCAAACTATCAACAGTGTAACAACAACCTTATCCTGGTACTTAATAATGAAAAACTCCATAGAAAAAACAACTGACAGACACACTGGGCAGGTAAAAAAAAACACATGTAAAAAACAGTATAAAAGATTCAACAGAGGTGTAGAAATCACATTTTCAGCACATCCTGCCCAGGATGTGCTGAATGAGAGATAAAGGAATCAAATGGTTAACATCAAGCCTGTGACTACCCACCTCCCCCTTCTGGTTGATGATGGGAACAGCGTACTGCAGCTTGACATCGTAGAAGAGGCAGGAGAGGAAGACATTGGCAACGCCGATCAGACTGTGGTTTTCCTGTTCATCAAAGAACGGGTCTGCCCGCCGGAAATATGAGCGCATCATCTGGACAAGGTGGGGAAAAAAAGAAAAACATGTCACAGGTTTAAGCATGTCTCAATGTCAAATTAGACACTTGGTGCACTGTTCTAGTGACTGATCAAGATTATTGCAAGACTTCCAGAAGCTACTTTGTCTCTGAACTCACAGGGTTGTCGTC
Source organism: Labroides dimidiatus (assembly GCA_030710495.1). Lineage (NCBI taxonomy): Eukaryota > Metazoa > Chordata > Actinopteri > Labriformes > Labridae > Labroides > Labroides dimidiatus. Next base: position 25,681,494 of record CM061144.1, on the reverse strand, counting down.
TTGGTTATTGTGGTTGTATTCCTGCCACTCCTGGTACAGCTCCCTCATGTCAACCAGACGGTTCTCCATCTTCTCCAGACTCCATATCTGCTTCCCTCGACAGCGACGTCGGACTTGAATTGCTGGTTCACTGAGCACTGCGTCCCTCTTTACGTAAGAAGGAAGAAACAAAGGTGAATTCAGAAAACACCTGCGATAAAACCAGAAACGTGAAAAATGTGCATCATAACTGATGTAAGCGAGTGAGAGACCTTGCGGTTTGCATTGAGGTTGTCTGATGGGATCTGCAGAGTGACTCTGTACTCTGTGTGTCGCTCCAGCTCCTCACTAATGAAACAGGCTTCCTGCACCAGGAGGTTAGCCCTCACTATCTGCTCCCTCAGCCGCCGTAGACTCCTCACCAGCACTGCCTCCCTGATATAGAAGAGAAGCAGGTAAAATTGGAGAAGATAATAAGTTTTACAGCCCTATTTAATGATGAATTATTCATCTAGGTACACACACAGGCACTCTCACCTGTCCTCATTCCACTGCCTGAGTCTGCTCTGGGCGCTGGTTGAATGGCTCATCCCTCCCATACTAAGCCTCTCCAGGCTGCGGTAGTGAGACTGCTGTCCTTGAGCTTGCTGGCCAGTCGTTGTTCCTCCAGTGCTGCTGGAGGACAGACGATCAGGGTTAAGTTTCTTGCGGAGCTGCTGGAGCTCCTGTTCATACATTTGTCTCTGTCGCTCCAGAGCAGAGCGCTTCTCCTCTTCATGCTGTCTCTCTAAAGACTGGAGGACAGCCTGCATAGGGTCTAACAGGACAGAAAACACAGAAGTTAGTTCAGTCAAACTTACTGATGTTCTGTTAATCCAGGACACAGATCCTTCACTTTGTATTCACGTCTTACCGTTACTACCAAGAGCCTTCATCATGACCTCTGTTTGGGCGAACTCATAGGAGAAGCTGACTTCACTGGACACTTCACTGGCTGTGTCACCATCTGCATCCAGCTGCTCACTGCTGCCACTGTTCTTCATCACGCCGGCCTCACCCTCCTCATCCTCAGCTCCTTTGCGCCGTTTAGGCAGGTTGATTCTGTAGGCACAATGACTCTTAATAACTTTGAACTTTTGGTACCGTTTGACCTGCTGTACAATAAATAAGCTTAATTAATGTGTGCAAAATTACCTGAAGAAGTGGTTGTTTCCCCAGAGGATTCTGTCTCCATGATGAAGCTGAAGGGCACTGGTAACTGGAGAGCCATTGACACAGTTCCTATAACACAATAAGGAAAATGATTTTTGATTCAGGAGATTAAAAATGTGATCACAGTGTACGCTCTTTAAAAATAAACACAATCAAGTCTGTGGGTCAGCTGTGTGATTTGTGACCGTATTAAAATGATAAAAAGCAAACATTTATTATTTGTGTCACCCTTTTTTCATGAGCCTATTTTTTTTTTTTTTTTTAACCTACCGAGCATTTCTGTATGGCGTCAGAATGACAGCAGCATCGGTGGTTATGTTGATGACACAGTGCTCTGCCTGAATACCCATCCCACACAGCTGGATGTCCTGAGAGTCTGCTGAGCCCACCTTTGTATGTTCCTGCAACATTAAAAGTCAAGATATTATCAACTAGCCGAGAGTTTGACAAACAGGGAAACCGTGACAGTCTATCAGCAGAGGTGTGACGTTAAATCAAGTGGTTGCTTAAATCTTTGCTAGAAATGGAATGACAACAGACAGGAGCTTAGTTTTACTCTCTAATGAATGTTGTGGTTCATCTTTTTCTGATTAGAAATAAAAACTCATTCCTGAGTTGATGCATGATGTTACGGCAGAAGATTAGGGCCATGTTAAAAAAAGTACATTTATGAGAATAATCTCCTCAGGAGATTAAACTGGTTATTTTAGTCTACATCTTGTCCATCAGAGGAGCAGCAGTCACCTGTACAAAAATGAGGAACACAGAGCATCTTGTGAAGTTATGCTTTAGTTTAGGTTTCAACTTGGCCCTAATCCTCCGTCGTAGTGTGGTAGCCTATGGTGCTAGGCGTTTTAACTGCCTTCATCAGAAAGCTCCAGGTTCCTGTACAAACTATTGACAGAGATATTAAGCAGCTCCTATAAAACAACCTTTCAGAATAAAGTTTTTTTTAAACAATTTAAATCGATTTCTGAATTTAATCTTGAAAATTTCTGACTCTAAATCCCAAAATTACTTTTTGTCTTTTTTTAACTTGGCCCTTATTCTGAGTCGTATCATGTTAATAGGCAGATAGATCAATAATTTTATCAAACACCTTTTTTAAACTCAAATACCTGTGATGCTCTGTGTGTGTATCTGTGTGTATGTGTGAGTGTATACCTTTAGGTAGTACACTAGCAGTTCATTGAGGGCAGGATCAGCATTCAGGTTGACAAGAAAACATTTATCATCTCCAACTTTAATCCCTGAAGACTGGAGAGAAATACCCAGGCTCTCTAGCTGCTTCTGACGCTCCTGCACACAAAAAAATGAGCACAGAGCAAACACACACTTTTAATACAATATAATCCATGATGTATCAAGTAGTAATGGGAACTATAGTTTATCTTACTTGTGCAATCTCTTCAGTTTTGCGCAGCTTCTCCTCCCAGGTGACAGTCATCTCTTGAATCAACTTTTCTGACTCCTCCAAACGGTCTTTCAGGTCAGGAGCCTTCAAAGACTGAAAGAGTAAAAAACAGCCAAAGAAACTTCAATAAAAGTTAACAAATGTTGGCTTTAATGATTAAATGATATTTCACCTCTGCTTGAGTCAGCTGTACTCGTAGTTTCTCCACTTCCTCCCTGAGCTCCCTGATGATGCGGGCATTGGGGTCTTCATTAACGACTGCATGGTTAACAATGTTCTTTGCTCTGTCTGCGTAGCGAAGTGTGGATAATGTCTCCTCGTAGTTGTCGGCTGCAGGACTGACGGTTGCAACCATTGCTGTGCGACTGTTGCCACCAAGACAGTCCTGGAGAGAAGGAAGAAAGAAAGAAAGAAAGAAAGAAAGATAGAAAGAAAGAGGCAAGGAGAGAGAAAGGATGAAAAATGATTGTCTTGATAAAAATAAAAAGTATTCAATAAACTCTAATTCTAGAGATAAGTATGTACCTTTAGTAGCCATGTCAGAACAGAGTCCCTGTAAGGAACAAACTTATTTTTGTTCTTTGCTGTCCCCTGTTCAGCTAGTGCTGAGATCACCAGCCCGAGTGTAGTCAGAGACCTGAAAAACACAGATGGGGCTTCCAGTTGAGTTCATTTATCTGCTATGAGGTCAGTATGTCCAACTCCTTTGAGGGTTTTTGTGTTTCTTGTGTTAAAATATCACTTTTCTTAAGGTGCTCTTTTCCAAACACACTTGTTATCATACTGTGCTTTAGGTAAAAGTGAAATTGGTTTCAAGATCTCATCCATACTTGTTGATGTTGCTTCCTTCTTTGAGCCGCTCTCCTGCTGCTCCAGTCTTTGCTGCTCGCTCACTTCCAGCTAAGTCCACCAGACTCAACCGACTCACCTTCTCTCCACTCGTCTGCAGAGAAAGAAAGACAGAAAGTCTTGTATAGTTTTCATATATACCCCCTTTAAACAACTTGCATATTTTTTTAATCAAACAGTGGAATGACTTTTTTTGTGCAGCACCTTCATGTGATGATGCTGCCTGAAGTGCTCGATCACACAATGACAAGTAGAACAAAATAAAAAGGCTAGTGAGAAAAAATAAAAAATAAAAACAAGCAGTAGACAAAGCAACCCGACTAGTCAGATAAATAAAAATGTAAAGATAATAGTAAAGACAATGTAGGGTTAACAGCATCTAAAACCAAAGTGATGTCTCTTCAGCTTCCCTTTAAAAAATGACAGTTTGCTGTTCTAAGATCCAGGGGACCAGATGGTTTCATTTTCTAAATGTTTTCTGCTTTAAATCTGGTTTCAACTGGCAGGATTCAATGTTGTGATATGGTCCAGGAAAAATTACATCAACAAACTTGAAACCAACACATTGCGTGAACAGACCACGGCAATAAAGGCAGCTGTAAATCCCACTATGAAAGGGATTTTTCTGTTTGTCTTGTAACAAAATGCATCATAAAGTTTTCATGACATCTGCTTTTTATTACACTGCAGAAGTCAAAGAGCTTTTGTCCTCTTTCCTACTGTCCTCTGACTGATGGTCAAAGAGTCTATGGCTCAAGAGTCAGCAAGACGGCAACTCACATCACTCACATCAAAAAGCAATCTCTGCTGAATTTCCAGCTCCTCATGAGAGGAACTTCTTTCTGCTGTGTTTGTGACAGTAAATGACTCTGTGAGACTTTGAGCTCTCATTTTTGAGTCTTTTGTTCATTGGTTCCTTTAGTTTAATTTTAGAGGTTGTTGAGAACTTTGCTATCACACAGTTATCAACACTGATCAAGGGTAACAGGTCTGTCGCTGAGGTGGCTGGATGTACAAACCTGATCCTCTACTGCAGCGCAGCTAAAGCAGCACATCAGTAGATGAGGTCCTCTGTTTGTGTCAAATGGACAGCCCATTAGACCGTCAACTGGATATTGTGGCTAAAACACATATGCTGTAAAAGCTCCATCCATTATGTGCCTTTCTAATAGGACTCCCAACAGTTTCCTGGAAACGCAGGACAAACAACGAAGTGCCTGACACCACCCAGCTCCTGTGATATCACTCTTCTTCTTATTTACTTTAAACCCTGAGGCCTCCATGAACTAGTCCACATTCTGCTCTTCTCCTGCCGTCTTTTAAATGGTGTGACCTTGCACCCCAAGTCAAGTCAACATCCTCAGAGCTGAAACTCAACTGTTTGACAAAACATCTACTTGACAGAGCCTTTTATTACCTGTTGCTGTTTTTCTGCATCTCTAGTTTCTGTTGTTGTATGAAGACATCCTAAACATCTCCATCTGGACCTTAATCTCACAACTTCCATTAAATTTAGATCTTATAGGCAAAAAATCTCAAAAATCTAAATTCTAAAAAGACCAATTCCCTAAACCTAAAAATCAACCTCAGCTCCACTGATACATTACAGCCCCAAGACCATTCTTCTGAAAGGCTCCAGACAGGAGCAAATTATAAACAAACAAGAGATTTTATCAAAACGCTGAGCAAACAAGACTTAAAAATAAATGAAAGCCTTTCTTAAAATAGGGCCTGAAGTGCTGAAGGGTGGAGAGGAAGACAGAACTGCTGACTGTGAGCCATAGAATAAAAATGAAGAATTAGAGCTCCTGATTGAAACGATCAATGACTGAAATCTGACACAGCGCCTGCTCCTGTTACCCAGTCATGTCCGACTTAGAGGACACATCAACCTACGCTTTGTTCTTTCATTTTCAGTTTGACTTTTATTAGTGTGTAACTTGTGCAGGAAACAATACCCGCCAAGTATCATTATCTCTGATTAATAAAACCAGGACATGTAACACCCGGGACAGTAACCAGACCTTTGCAGACTACTGGGCCACACCTTTAGTTCCAGAAGAAAACAAGAGTCATAGCATCAATAAGTGCTTCAAATAGTAAATAATCAAATAGATTTTATAATGAAAAAAGAAGAAATTAAAAATTTCTTCTTGTTAGTTTAACTCTAACTTAACTCATCCACATGTGAAAGCTGGACTGGGTTTAGAAGAGCAGAGAACAAATGTGCAAACAACTCAGTTACAACAAAGGGCTAAAGTCCGTCTGAATGACCTTTGAGTTTTGTGACGGTTTGACGTGTCGGAGCAGACCATGTGTACGTTAGTCAGAGGGAATCCTGCCCTGAGCCCTGGGAGTGTCAGAGTGACTCATCCAGCTCTGGGTGACTTCACTGGGTGTAATGTTGGCTTCTTTAACTGGTTCAACACTGTTCCTCGACAAACAGCACCACCTGAGCCATTAGGGGGCACAGATGAGCTCTGATGCTCTTAACAACCATCAGTCCTCCTAATGTCAGGAAAGGTATTTAACACTGGCAATTTCAACCAACAAAAAAAAGCTATGAAGAGAACGAAAAATAAGGTGGGGGTGAAATAAGGGTTTAACATTTAAAGCATCTTACAATCAGTGTTCTCATCACCAACTACTCTAGTGATGCTGCTTCTCTTAAAATGACTGATACTTTTAGTCTCATAAAGGCGAAATAAAATTTTCTTTCGGAGGCAGCTGATTGTGATTTTTACCAGACTATTTCTTTTTCTTCTTACAACCCTTTAAACAGATGAAACTCCACAAACAACTGTTCAGCATCACAAAGCAATGTGAATGGAACATGCGTCACAAAACAAATATCACTGTGACAACTAATCACTCTACTCCTGACACTGCACTGTAGCTGTTCTATATCTAAAACACTTTTTTTAATTTAACCTTCTGTTTTTTTCTGTTCCTATTTCAGCGCTGCTTTTTAATATCTTGTTTTCTATCTTTTAAACTCTTATTTTATTTTTTTTTTTAATTTTATAACTATTTTAATCTCTCATATAAAGCACTTTGCCTAGCCTTGCTATTTGAATAAAATCCCCCCCAATAAATAAATAAATAAATAAATAACATTTAAAAAAATACAGTGTTTCACTGAACAGTAGCAGAGATCTGATCTAGTGGAGTGCAAAGTGATATAAAAAATGTTGTTTTATTAAATTTGTTTATGAAATGAGAAGATAATGAATAAAAGAAACAAACTCAGAAGTCAAAGAACTGACTCATCCAGATTGTGAACATGTCAGCTGAGTGATTCACTCACTATCTGTGCAGCCTGTGCTGTGTGCTTGATGGACCTACTGACTGACTGACCAATCTGGTGACTGATTGTGGGTGTGTCTTGAAAACAGAGCATGCTGTATCAGCTGACAAACTGAAAGTCATGCCTGTGAATTATTAACTAGATTCACTGATGGTAAGTTTGTCAGGAAACAAGAGCAAGGAGCAGGAGAAGCTAAGTGGGTCAGCGAAGGAAGGAGAATGAGCTCTTTCCTTGGAGTGTTGGGTCAGACAGCTGAGCTGACATCATCCTATTTTGTTCCCAACTTTTCACCCGGCGACTGATCGATCCAAAAGTTGGCAGACAGCATTTGCTTAGTCATGCATGAACAACAACACAGACAATTCTGTTCTGGTACAGAATAAAATGTCTGGACAGAAATAGTATTATGATGTCACATCGTGAGAGAGACGAGATATTTACTGGTGAGGAGACCAGGATAACTCTGAAGTGCACTGGGGCTGTTTGGGACACAATTAAAAGAGGATTGACTCATTCAAAATGCCAAATAACTCCTGCTCTAAAATAGTGTGCCAGAGAGGCTGCTGGGACCTGGCTCAGCTCCCAGCAGCCTCTCTGGCACCATCCTCTTCCATAGAGGTGGACACTAATTATCTACTGGACTTGACGGTTGACATGTTCAGTTTAGAGTACCACACATCTACAGCCATCTGCATCTTTTCTACATCTGCTGTCTCCACCAGTTCTTTCATGTTCTATTTTTAGATAACTCAGGACATAAATTGTTTAAAACTGTGCCCCATGTCTTACCCCTGACTGCAGGTCTTTGAGTGTGTGTGTGAGGATGATGTTGAATACAGCGTGCGATCGGCTGCTCTCCTCATTCATGTTGGTTGCTGCGACAGTCCGAGACTTATTCCCCTCTGACATCAGAGACTCGATGTCCTGTCAGAACACACAACAACAGATAAATTAAGAATAATATCTGCCATTTTATACAAATAATAATAGAATTTGATAAGATTCTGTACATAATTCTTTTTTTTATATCTTCTCGACATTTTCAAAATAAACATATTCATTCATTCGTGTAATGAGGCTTTCAGTTTTTTGCTATCATATAAAGCCAACAGTTGCTGTAAATTTTATATCAAGCTTCAGCCTGATCGGGGGGAGAGACTGAAAAATAGGGCTGCAACTAACAACTATTTTCATGATCGATAATCTATTGATTATTGTCTAGATTAATCGAGTAGTTGTTTGGTCCATAAAATGTCAGAAAATGGTGAAAAATGTCAATGTTTCTTGGAGTCCAAGATGACATCATCAAATGTCTTGTCTGCAAACCAAAGATATTCGGGACTGTCATAGAGAAGCAAAAAAACAGAAAATATTTACATTTATGAGGCTTAAATGAAAGAATCTGGACTTCTTTTTCCTGAACAATTACTTTAACCGATTAATCGATTATCAAAATAGTTGACGATTTGTTTAGTATTTGATTAATAATTGTTCATTAATTGTTGCAGCTCTACTGGGAAGACAGTGAGCTATCAATACCCTAAGGGAAAGGAAGTGAAATGATCCTCCTGTGTCATCAAACAAAAATCACTTCCCAAGAAAACAACGTTTACCTTGTAGCTGGTCACAGCTAATCGAGACAGGCCGTCCACGTATGGACCCAAAACTTTGTGTTCCCTCACCCTCAGAGCTTGTCTCCCCCTGCATAGGGAATAAACACAAGGTCAAAAAAGAAGAAGACAAGAACATAGTCACTGCTGGTAGTTCTCCTCTGGTGTAATAAAAGTGTCAGTGGATCCGTCCACTGCTGTAGCATTTCATAGAGACTGTGTGGGCACTTGGCTCTCTGACCCTGATTCAAACTTTCTCCAGGTCAAAGAACTTCATCATTCTAAGCAGCTCAGTGAAGCCCATATGGCTGTCAGATGGTCTGCTTCTCTTTGGCCTCTTTTACTGAGGTCAAAGGTCACAAAGTGAGAGGAGGTCAGAGGTTGTGCTGTCTGGGGCAGCAGACGTAGGCCTTCGCTTCTGATTTACTGCTGACCTGGTGGACATGAACTGGGCTCCATCATTGACTTTAGGGAATGATCTTTTTATCCATTGACCAGCTGGAGTCACCAGAATCGACCAGCTGTAAGTTACGTTTAAAGTAGAAAATTACCTCAAACACTGTGTTTGTCTTTTAAGCTGACTAATTCACTGTGGGCAAAAGAACAAAGACATCATCTAGCATTTAAAGTTGATGCCATGACTTTTGTGACTTTCTCCTCTACAGATCAGAATCTTTGTAGTCTGCAATTGTTAATTAATAAAACATCCATTAGATTATGAAAAGTGACTGCATCTCAACACTTTCTGCAAAGTCTTCAAACTCAAATTCACATTCTTATTTCTCAAATAAACAGATTTAAAGCCCGAGAAGCTGCAAAATGTGTTGTTTTTTTAATGCCGTACAATTCAACAATTTCTGTTTCGGATTAACTAACCAGAGACATGAAGACCTTCACAGTAAAAAAAACACTGATCTTTCCTTTAATGGAAAAAAAAGGTTGAGGTCATACCCTTTGGGATCAAGCAGATCTCGGACCTTTTCGTTGTAGATCTCCATGTAGGACACCTCGACTGTGAAGCACTCCTCTTCCCGCTCTTCTTTCTGAGTTCGCTCAAACAAAGCACTGCACAGCCGGGGAATCAGACCGGGCTGGTCCCCTGAGCCCATCATGGTGTACGACTTTCCTGAACCTGAAACGACACACAGGAACGATGATAGCTGGAGCGAAAAAAAGTGGAAATCCACTTACAACTTGCAAGTAAAACGAGTGGCAATTATGGTTCACAGCTGTCAGTTTAAAGAAAACGGAAATAAATCTCAATTACAACATTGTCATGCAGATCACCGTTTTTTTTTTTTTTTAAACAGAAATCTATGATGCACATGAGTCACATGTAGAAACAACTCTGAATATTTTGCATCACTTCTTATGATTCAAAAGCAAAACATTGTGTTAACTGAACACCTCAAAAGCACAAAAAAAACAACTAAGTGTTGACTTTTTTTCTTAAGACACATTTTGTGTGGCTTTTATGCAGACACTTAACAATTTAACCAGCTCTGACATGTTTCTTTAATGATCTGTAGCCTTTAAATAATATGTGAGCAGTGCGAGAAAAAGAGATCCTCTTCACTGCGATTTTCAGTGACATTTAACCAGAGTACTCTGTCTTTACATCGCTCCTTGGTTGTGTTTCTGTTTCAGCACACTGAGAGGAAATATCATGCCTCCAAGGTATGAGTTGTCTAGTTTGTAGTTTGTAGTTCTAGATTTTAAGAGGAATGAGAAAAAGGAGAGGCAGCCCTGCCACAACACACCTACACTGACACTCCTCTCTTAATGGTTCAAGACCAAAAAAATCTTTTCACACATCGGTTTCACAATCATAGTTCTTTGAACTGGCAATCAGGAAAAAAAAACACTTCTATGATACAGATCATATGACAGTGAAGGTACATTACCTGTTTGTCCATAGGCAAATATACAGGCATTATAGCCCTGAAAGGCATTGTGAAGAAGACTTTCCCCAAGGCACTGGAAGACCACCTCTTGACCTGAACACACAAACATACACATTCAATTTTATTATACTCAACTTTGAGTAACTATTAATAATGACATTTAGTCTTATAATGACCATACCTGCAAATTTCTCCTTATCCGTTTCATCCATGGACCAAAAACAGTAATCATAGGCAAAGACCTGGAAATGAAAAGTAGCAATTTATGAGATACAAATAAGAGCTTTCTGTGTGAACCATCTATAACAGCAATGTTACCATCTTTCATTTTAAATCTCTTGTTTTAAAGACAGTTCAGCTGATGAGATAAAGAAAATATAGGGGAGGATGTTCGCTCCTCGTGACAAATTTTACAATATTAATTGCCTCACAGGCAAAAGTATTTATTAGCAACAAGTAATCCCTAATGTTCCACAGTAAATTAATGAAACAACTCCTCTGGCAAAATCTGTTCAACATCACTTTGTGTAGTTGCACAGAGTTCTTAAACTGAGTCAAAGAAATACAGCAGCTTCTTTGTTTATCACAGAGATGATTCACAAGTATGGAATTAGCTCAGTGTCCAACATGTCTGTGAATGTTGGAGTGTGAATGTGTGTGTGTCGGTGTGTGTGTTGGTGTTTGTGTTTGTTACCTTGGATTGATTCCTGATGATGTCAGGATGGTCAAGGTTCAGAGCAGCATGTGGAGAGATATGAAGATGACAGTTAATGCACATGTTAGGAAGGGCACAGTGTCTACAGCAAATCTGATGAGAGAGAGGTAAAGAGTGACAGACGGAGGGACATGGGCAGAAAACAAGGGAAGCCTGAAACCTGGCCTTAGACCTTCTGTGTTTTCACACATCACTCAGTAACACCTTTAATTCGTGATCGGACTCGTCTGTGTGGTTTGTTTACAGCTTGTTTGTTTGTCACATTTAAAATGACTTCTCCTGGGATGTGGTAAGGGTATGTGAAGACAATACATTCACATCCGAGGGCCTGAGGAGACAGAAAAAAATAAAAAAATGTCTCCATTGTCTGTGTGTGTGTATGTGTATGTGTGTGTGTGTGTGTGTGTGTGTGTGTGTGTGTGTGTGTGTGTGTGTGTGTGTGTGTGTGTGTGTGTGTGTGTGTGTGTGGAGGGGGTTGGGGCTAAAGTTGGCAGAGGACTGAAGCAGAGTGTGGTTGCGTTGAGGGGTTACTGGGTTGAGGTCATTCTCAGAAATTGATGGGGACGCATGGGGAGCAAACTCATCCAATGAAAACAACTGATATTCAACAATGAAGGGGGGGTGGTATTGGTTTCAATATCTGCATAAAGTTCACAAAAAATGAGGCAAATGTACACTTTTCAGTTGTGTGCAGTGGGCTAACAGGCATGTCCTGTTGGCTACACTCGCTGTCTTTGGTGGTTTCATAGATAATTCTCTTCTCTGCTGATGCATAACTAAAGGTCAAACAGTTCAAGGGTTTGTCCTTATTTGGATACATTATACGGTTTGCTTTTGAAGGCCTGCCAGACAGCTTTTTAACTAAAGTTAATGTTTTTAAACCTGAAAAAGAACTTCATCTGGTAGCAAGGGTCTAAATAATATCAATACATACATTCACTGTGAGGACTCAGGTCATATGTTTCAATCAATGTCTTCTCTACTTGCAAGACATGAAACAGCTGAAGTGTTTTAGTAGGAATGAAGCTGGGTACAAGAACAGGAAGGAAGAACTTGGGCAGAATGTGGCCTGAAGTGGAAATATGCTGTCTGAGTTCTGCAGCACACATTTCTGCATTTCAACGTAATCAGATTCACTCCTTGCTTTAATCTGTAGCTGAAAGAACGTGTGACACTGATATGATCTGAAATATTCTTATTTCAGTTTGCTCTCAAAGGGCATGAGCTGGGAAGATGCGCCAAGATTAGTGTGCATTAACTCATATACAGTCATACAGTCACACATACATATTTATATACAGTGCCTATCAAATTAATTAGACCATGACCCAGTGTAAGGATTTACCACCACTGCCCTAAATTAACAGGATAGAGTTGACAACCAAAACACTTCTTATGTTTCTGTAATGGTTAATTCACCAGGATGTGCAAGCTCAAAATAATCAAAATTATACATTGAATGCTAAAATATAATGACTGTTGTTATACATGAAATACATTAAATGTGCTGTTTTGTAAAAAAAACAGAAAAAAGTAAAGCACTTATTATTTTTTGATTGTCAAATTACGTGTTTAGGGGATGTTTGTTATTTTTGATTAATTTCCGATTTCCCAGAGAATTCCAGTTTTCTGGCTCAAAATTGGGAATAAAAACATAAAATTAGTTTGAAACTCTCACGCCTGTTCAAAATGGTGAAGTGCAGGGAAATCTCTGGAAAATTGAAGGACTTCCTGATGCTGGATGTTTGCTCATTTTCATCACAGGTGTTCTGATAGATTTGTTAGGCACTGTGTATACATATGGAATGGGTGTCACATATTGCAAAAAGGCAGGTGGCAGAAAAGGAAGAGAAACACTAGTTTTGGTTGATGCTCATACAGTACAGTAATAGTAAACATGCTAAAGAGATAATTTCACAGTAGAAACCTTCATTAAGCTCCTCCTGTCAATAAAGTTAAGACGATTTCTGTTGGTGCTTTGGTTAAAATATAAACTGCCAGTTAAAATTCTGCAGCTCTAGTTGACATGCAGTGTCCCAGTTTTGGAATGTCTTTGGGGCATAAAAGCTGCCATTTGGTGGGCACTTCAATTAAATAGGCTTTATTACAACATGGCAACATGAGGACTGGCATTCCCTGAGGAAAGAGAATCAGAATTATAAGCAGGCCTGTTCATCCCATTATCTCAACAAAATCTGCAGTGCTCTCAGAAATCCCCCTGATTTATTAACTCATCTCCTGTCAGGTGTTTAAAAAAACATACTTCTATTATTTCTTCCTCAAAGGGGACCCTTCCTCATCTTCCTTCTCCTACATACAGTACATACAGAGTTGACTCCACCCATGGGGGTGAGGCAGCTGTCAGTCGGAGAGATGTGTCAAGTCCTATTATATGCCCAGAGGAGGTTTATACACCAACACAGACACGCTTCTTTCATTTTGCACAGTTGCATTCATTAGCAAACCCCATCACGACACTCATTTCTGACCCAACCCATATCACACCTTGAACCACAAACCAAATCACAAAAATTCACATGAGGACATAAACATGACTAAAAGAACACACAGACAAAGACACACACACAGACACACCTGTTTCCTTTTACCCATGCACATTCTTTATAAGCCGCCAAAACCGCAGAGCAGCCAGCATACAGTCCAATCTGTAACACTTCATATTTCACTGACGTTCCTTTGCTGACGTGCTGCATTCAGACAGTAAAAGCATGCCGAGTAATTCATGTCTGAAGGCTTATTGATTCCAGTAGCTCTTCAAACCAGGATACAATCAGGTCCTCCTGGATACAGTGCGCATGTTTGTGCAGAGTCAACGGGACATCTATCAGTGAGGGATGATGGTATGGAAGGAGGACATACATTTCACTGTACAATGCTGGACAAATCTGGCTATAGCTTGTTGTTTAAAAATTGAAGTGACAATAAATGCCATTTTGATTAACTCTGAGCATCAAATGAGGCCTGCACTCACAGGCTGATCTCGCTTTTGTCCGTTTTAAATCATGACAGTTTTTTCCCATCCTGCGTGACAGCAAATCAACTGGTGTTTGATATCAATTCTGTTCTGGTGTAAAGAATAACGACATTCGATGAAACACAAACATCAGCTGTGCTCTGAAAGTACTTTAATAGAACGGTGTCGCTGGCTAACATAATGGTGCGTTCTAGGTTGTAATGTGTATGAAAGAATGAGAGGAATATACTCTATTTTAATAACTACAAATGACTGGACAGAAATCCAAACGTCCTTTGTGGCATTATGAACTGAGTTAAATATTTTCTGTGCAGTTGTAATTTGATGCATTTTATCCAAGTAAAGAAACTGTGTTGCTCATTTGTTATAGGTAAGTTTAATTTAACGCAAAAATCAAACAAAGTGATTTAATCACAGTAAATCTTCTATCTTTCGATCTGCTCTCTATCGAAACCAATGATGTCAGTAGACCACGACTGAAAAGACAAAGATGTGAGCAAACATGGTCCTAAAGTCTTTCCAGGCTGGTTCGCTGGGAGGGAAATCTCCAAATCTCCAGCTTAAACATGTATTAATTTACAGCCTAATTTCATGTTAGTGAATGCGATTGTTTCTCTAAATGCTCCTTCAGGGGATTCCAGAGCATCCCTCATCTCCCATCAGTCACATCTCCAAACACACTATAGTAGTGAAAATGGCATAGCAGGTTTTGACATACACAATGATGACAGCTGTCATAGTTGCTTCAGAGGCTGCAGGCCGAAGGGTCGCCCATGTCTTGCGCTCAACCGCCCATTAACGAAGCTAGGGGCCCCTCTGACCAATGAGAGGAGAGAATGAGGCGGTCAGGAGAGCTGGGAACCCGCCTCCCTCGGCCCTCGTACACTTCTATTCGTCCCTCCTCCTTTCTGCCTGCTCCTCTGCTCTGATCACCGTCATTTAAAAAATAACTTAATGCATGGCTGCTCCCCCCCCTCCATCTTTCTCTACTGTTCTTGCATTCTCTCTTTTTTTTTCTCCCTGGGACAGTACCATCCACGGCTGTGCAGGGAGGAATGAGAAGTGGAGGATGGAAAGGAGGCTGAAGGTAGCCAGGGGGGTTAGAGAGCAAAGAGGCTGGGCCTGAGACTGGAATGTTAAGCTGAAGCAGAAACAGCATCGGCGTAACACAGCACATACTGATGGCACCGAACAACAAAACGACATGTAACAGGCTAACACTTGAGCTCAGCACACTGTGACTGATGATGATGACTTGCTCCATACATGCTGTGGAAATGATTCTATAGTGTGATACACAGACAAACCATCATAAAGCAGATCACCCCATTCACCACTTACTCAACCATTTTTTTTCCTATGCTTTCAAACACGTCTTCTAAACCAATTCCTTGGGCTGAAGTGAATTCATTTCACATTTCATGCCATGCTGCACCCCCAGCCTGATGCTGGTTTAATTCACACAGCCTGAGGAGATGGGCTTAATTAATGTCATTTATTTTGAAAATGGGGTGTGCGCAGCTGCTGCCTTCACACTTCTTCTGCCTTCTTGCATTCTGGTATCAAAATGAGGTTTCATTGTTCCAAAAATAAAGGAAAAAAATCCAAGCCAGTTAGATTCAAGCAGTTTCAAGTCTAAAGCAACAAAATCCTGCAGTAATCTAAGATTTTACTTCTGCTTCTCTTTGGTCACTAGTATCAAGGAGAAAAACCTGAAGCCCTTAAATTACTTCAGCAGCAAGACAAAATGTTACTTTATATGGATAACTACAAACTTCAAGAGCTGACAAGCCTCAACAAACCAGTCTTTTTGAAAATGCTGGTGAATTAATAATTCCTTCAATAACTGATTTCACCACGCCTACTTACAGCAAGAGGAGCAGAAAAAAACATAAATCAAAGGCTGTGACGCATGAAGCCTTTTTAGAAAATAGAACTTACAATAAGAACTGTACATTTCATAAAATAGAACTGAGTTAAAAAACAAAAACCCAACAACAACAGTATTTAATATGGGCCAACCCTTATGCAATGCGATCTGGTCATGTGAGAAGCTGCAACTTCAAAACAAACATGAAAAGACCCAGAGCACCACTAAAGACAAATCAAAGCACAAACCTTAGAGACAGAGAAGAGCGAGACAAGAGCTAGAAATGAAAGATGAAAGCAACATGACGGTGAAATATTGTGAAAAATCCACACATCTCCCAAACCATCAACAAGGCTTCAATCAGACATTTGATCAGCAAAAAACAAGATCCCAAACAAACCTCACAGGAGAAGACATTCAGGCTAAAGTCACCATCCAACTGTCTGAGTGCCAATACAACTGAGACCATCACAGCTTTCATATGCTACCATACAAGTCTGGACAGAGTCGTGGATGGTGTTGGCTTCCTCAGCCTCATTCATATATTTATCAGTGTGATGTGTATTTGATGGACCTGATGATAGTCGTGATTTACATCTTTCTCACTCTCTTCACAGAAAAAGTTGACCTAAAATATGTAAAATGTTTGCAGATTGTCTACCATCGTGAACCATCAGTCTGTTCAGACAGCAGTGAGACATTTTTTATACCATGCTGAATGCTTAATGAGTTTGGCTTGGAGGTCTACAGTATGTGTCCAGCATAAAATCTGGACGTTAAAGTCTGAGCCGTACAGAACGTGAGGATTTGTTTTAGCATGAAGCTAATTTTGTTTAATACAATCCAGCATAGTCAGATTTCAGCCTCTGTAGTTGGTCAGTGTGTATTTTTGGAGAAAATGTAGCTGCGTGACAATCAGGACAACTTATAAAGTCTCTCTGAGATAATACATTTCTGAAGAATAGCGAACTTATGTTTCATCTTTTTCAATATTTAAGTGAAATTCTCAATTGTACTTTCTTTATATTCTTTGGTTTAAGGCCAATGACAATATATATCAATTTGGATCGCTATCTTCTCCCTTCAGCCAAAACAAACTCATTTTATGTACATGGAGGAATTTAATATGATTCTACATGCGAGTGGCTGCAACATGCTGTTAAATACAATCGACTTTCTTAAGTTAATTTTGTAAACCACGTGATGCTTTCTGCTCAAAATTACATCAGGGCTGAACTGAAAACTGTAACAACTTAGACTTTACCAAGCACGGGTCAAGTGGCTGACTGCTCTAGTGGGTTTGTGATTTACCATCCAAGAAATCTAAACAGTGAAATTATGGGGAAAAAGAGCCAGAGAAGGTTGTGGGAGAATAACACTCTCTCTCGCTCCCTGATGTCCAAGCTCATAAAGACAGTTTAAGCATTTAGCAACCTTGCTATCACAGTAAATATGCTGCAGATCCCTAACTATCAACAACAGTTTGAGGTAAACACAATACCATGTGGCGGATAATAAAACAACAACCATGGACACAAAGCACTGCAACAAAAATGTCCAACAATACTCAGAGAAAGAGGACCACACAGTTCCTTTTGTTAATCGTCCTGGAAACTGAGCCACTTGTGTGTGTCTTGCTGGTATCTGAAGGCAGACAGATCGTTGTCAGAGTGTGTCAACATCCAGATTCACCAGTCCAATGCAAACAGCCCTGGGTCAGCATGCAAACTGTGGTGTCTGACCACACGGCTGCAGGGAGGTCTGCTGTCTGCTTATCAGACAGACTAGTGCACAGTGCCCCGGCACTGCAGTTCAAACTCTGGAGGTTAGGACATCCAGGGGGCTGGAAAGTTATTCAGGGAGGGGGGAGGGCAGGTGCAAAAGCAGAGAGTAATCAAAATGTTCTGTGTGGAGATATAACAAAAGATTAACAGTGCTACACTACAAGGAAATGTATGTAATGCTTAGCAGTCAGCAAACAGAGAGCTCAGTAAAGAATATATGGTTAATATAGAATTAACGTCCATCGTGATCCTCTAAAAAAAAAACAGAACTTAAAGAAAGCAAAAAATATTTCAACCTAAAAAAAAGGCCCCACCGCACTGAGTCAGTGAGGCTGGCAGAGTGGGGAACTTAATACTGGCTGCCCAGTGAGTCCTGCTGGTGGAAAAACTGAATCAGACACACAAGTAGAACACCAACGTACAAATGAGTAGGGAAAAATGTAAAAAAAAAAGGAGATATTTCCAAAGTAAGGTCTCTTTCACATAGTGAAGCACAAGTTGTTTTGATACATTAACACTTGGAAAAGTTTAAATAGTCTGACATAAAACTATTTCTAAAGTCACTTTACTCATCATGTACCTCTCGACATTGTAAGTCTAATAGTTTCATCCACAGATGAATTCTTATCCAGCAGCTCAGACCTTATTTTGATATAAGAGCAAGTGGCTGAGGCAGTGAGTGCGTCTGCACCATGAGTGGTCTATTCTGTGTCAGGGTTGTTCACGGTTCAGTGTTTCACCAGAGCTGAACATGACCTTCCTTGTTTCAGTGATTTGTGGCCTTTTCTGTCCCTTGCCTGAGTGGACAGGACGGTCGTTTTCTAAATATAGTGAAAGAATGTGAGGTTAAAAAGACACTCACAGCAGATATAACACATGCACACAATACACCCAAAAAAAGTGAACAAGGACAAATCTAAAACTTTTCTAATGAAATCTTTCACCTTTCCTTTCCAGTAAATGACCACTGCATGTCTGACACTTAAGAACAAAAACATATAACGTACTGGTACTGTTACTATTGTATTATTATGTGGAGCACCAAGCTAGAGTCATCCTGTAGCAGTGACTTGGGGGCAGCAGTGACTCGGTCCACTTGTTAGGAGGAATGTCTGACACCTGATAGCTGATCTTCCTGGCTGTAGGAAACAGTTTAATGGATATTGAATGGATTAAAAGTGTCTGTATCTCCCTTAAATCAATCAAAATGATCTCCACTCCAATAAATGCTGCTGTAAATCAGATTGGCTCCACAAGATGTGGTAGTCAGGAGAGAGTCATATATTCACTTGACAAAAACTCATAAGTTGAAGTAAGGAAATGTGTAACAGTAGATCAGTGAGATGACTTTGGCCTTAAGCTAGACTTAAAACCGAGCTAACATATACTGATAACTGGGGATGTACCAATTGATCCTGGTGTCCAGTATCAGTCTGATACAGACCAATAAAAAAGGAGGAATGGAGGTTAATTAATTGTGCAAGTTTCTCAGTCTCCTCCTCATATGAAGAAATGGAGAATGTTAAATTAATTAACAGATCAGATCAGTATGAGTCTTTGCCAACACCAAAGTCCAGGTATCGGTATTGATACTGGGACTTAAAAAGTTGTATTGGCGTGTCCTAAATCTGACCTTCTGTAGGGCAAAGTTTTCTCACCTCGGTTTTTAAAATTCAGGTAATTATGCAGATTACTGTAGACTGTTGCAACACGTATCATACTGAGGGGTCTCAGCCAGTACCCACCTCTACAAATCACAAGATTAAAAGTTGTTTTTGGCTGCCTGACAGAGAGCAAATCCAAGCTTTATATCTCAACAAGTCTAATCCTTTGCTTCAGCAACAACCACTGCAGAAACACCAGTGCAGACATCTCACACTTCAAAGAGCTGTAGTCTATTCTGAGTAGACTTCAACCATTAGATTTCTATCAGTTAGCGATCATTTCAGTGTTCCTCATTAACCTGAAAAGTCTGTTCCAAACCCTGCTTTTTTTTGACTGCTTCAGTTCAACACTGTTTTTTTTTTACATTTAACACACCAGCAGCTGTGCTGGTTTGTAATTATGTAAAAATTGCAACGTGTGCATATTTTTTTGACAACTATGCATATTTATTTACCGGCTTGTGCGCAACCATGAAAGTAAATGAAAGTAGAGTATCAGAGGCTACACAAGAAAC
The DNA here is from genome assembly GCA_030710495.1 of Labroides dimidiatus. Classification (NCBI taxonomy): domain Eukaryota; kingdom Metazoa; phylum Chordata; class Actinopteri; order Labriformes; family Labridae; genus Labroides; species Labroides dimidiatus. The sequence goes on along the minus strand of CM061144.1, from coordinate 25,661,676 downwards.
TGAAGGATGGAGCTCTCCGTCTTAAGATTCTTTGAAGATGTATGATTAGCCATGAATACCCAAGATACCTTGTGTATTTATGATGGCAGAGAATATTATAATATGACAACATATCATGAGTAAAGAAGCTTAAGTCTTGTGATTTTCATTTTAATAATATACCTTTCATCAGCATTTGTGCTGAGGAAACATCAGATTTCTTAGCAGTCAGGGAGTAAAAAGATGCATTAAGCTCATTATGTGGTTGCAAAGTGTACAGCTTGTCCTGCTTGTGCTTCTGTGAAATGTTTACAGTTATTAGGGCCAGAGCTGAGACAAATAAACAAAATAAAAACATTGTCTTTGATTATAGTAGCAGGTAATATATCTGTTAAACTGAATACTGCTCTATTTGGGGATGCTGGTTTGTGAAATAAATGCTGCTGTGTTGGAGTTGAAATGAAAGTAGTATTTTTTCTTTTTTTAAAAAATCAATCTTTTTTTGAAAATGTCTTTTCAGACCTTTTAATTGCTTGATCACAAAATAGTTATTGGTTTAATGCAGTTAAATTCTGCTGCTGTGTATTTCTTCACAGTCCTGCAGTAAGTGTAAAGACAGAGGCTGTATTCAGACGGAGGTGAAATCTCTTTTTTATGCATTCACTGCAGATAAGTTGCCCTAGATTTCAACACATTTGGCTAGCAAAGCAAAGTCAACCTGCGACATCCTGAAATCACTGCATAGTTCTTCCTTGCCCACTTCTCCAGTTTCTATAATCTATTAACACCTATAATTCTGCTGAGTTAAAGATGATTCTTATGTTAACAGTATGTTAATAAGGAAAAGAAACAAACAAAAAGTAAAACAGCATCTGCACGCTGAGAGCAGCAGTCAGTCAGCCCATCCTCCTGCTGCTTCCTCACTCTTTTGTCACTGAGAGGCAGAGAGAGAAACTACAGCTCTGCTCTTGTCTGCTGCTCCATAAAAGTCACCCGAGAAAGTTTATGGGCGACAGATGCTCAGGAATATAAGGGTTTTTCCCCTCTTATAATGACTCCTCACTCAAGGAAGGGGCTTCACGGTCACCGGCAGCGACCCGGAGTTAACCTCCCCCTGTGTTGCCCGGGAAACGGAAGAGCTGAGAAAAAAGGGAGGAAGCCAGCCGGTGGGGAGTTACGACCTGATGGAGTGAAGGAAGAGAGGAGCGAGCGATGTCCGTCTTTTTCATCATATATTGTCTGTCTGCCTCTGTCTCTTTCTCTAGTGCCCTTCTTCCAGACACACACACACACACACACACACACATACACACACACACATGCTGCTTCTGTTGTCTGCTGCACCTCAGTCTGAAGCCAGCGTTATTCACTGCTTCTGATCTGCAGTCAGCTCCACCAGTCACAAGGAGATCTTTCTTCCGACACAGCTGGCTTCCTCCAAGATGGCGGATCGGATTTCAAGCTCAGCCTACTGGATGATTACAGATGATTACTTAAATTAAAAGAGGGAGGATAACTCTACTTATTTCAGCTTTTATCTTTAATTCCATGCGATGTACTTCACAGTTTCTCTGTCACATGATATATATTTGCAAAAGCCTGCTCAGTCTGATCCCTCATGCAAAATTCCTTCAGTTAGTCAACGATCAGATTACATGCTGTCACACATTCTCACACACACATACACACTATTCTGCCCCCTGCAACCAAAACCAACTCATCTTAATGTTTCCTACAGTGCTGGGATTGAGAAATGTCAGCCTTGAGGCACAGTTTAGGGTTATCCACCAATAACAGCTGCCCACTAGGATGGAAGCGGAGGAGAAGCCAGAGCAGAGGAACAGATTACGAGTGAAAAGAGCTGAAATCCACCTGTCTCCATGAGGCCCAACAGCTGGATGAATAGCTACATGCCAAAAAAATTATCATGATGATGAAGAAACATTCCTGACAAATCTGGGAGAAGCTTTTTTATAAAAGCAGCAATGAGGGGGAGGGTACAGGAAAACATCTGAGACACTAAATTACACAAAGACACAGTAAGGAGAAGAGAAAATATAGTGGGCTGTAAATCTGGGAAACAGCAAAGTGTGTGAACAAGAACAATGAGGCTGAAAACAACATAATGAGCTAAGCTAGAATTTATTTACCATCATCACTCTTTATGAAATTAGCACTTTTATGGGTATACCCAGCCAACCAATACATGCTACTGTTAGTGTTTTACATTTGGTGCACATTACTACTTTTTGACACAAGAGAAACTAGTATTGTATCCGAGAAGCATCAAGTAATATGGCGTATTATTTTACCAAGATACTGTACTGATTTATGGATGTGTACCGACTGAAACAAAGTCACTTGAAAGAAGTTGCTAAACAAGAAATAAGAGTTCCCCATTGAGTATAAATCACTGCTGAGCAACAGATCAACATACCTGGAGTCTCCTTTTCCCAGGTTACCTCCAGCAGGATGGAGGACTGTCTGGTTCTTCACCATCTCCACACAACACTTAGTGTTCAACTCCTTTTCTGTGGATCACAAAGTACAAGCTGTTAAAGTTAAAGCACAACAGCAAATCTAATCAGATCTGTTTCTACTGCTGTTTTTGATGGTATGTTTCACATAAAGAGCCCAATCTTCTCAGCCCAATTTTACAAAATAAAAGGGGAGAACATTTTCATAATGTTACCTTTTGACAAGTGTATTTGTGAAGAAAAACATTTATCTTTTTTTCACAGTTTGCATGGAGGACAGCAAAGTGCACAAATTGACAGCTAGTGAAACTTTTTTTGCAGTGGAACATCAAGTTTAAACAGCTGAGCACCAAATGCCCTTTCACCCGGGCGTAAGCATAAATCAATAACACAGGATTTCTCAAGGCAAACAGTCTCTCTCTCACTCTCTCCCTCTCTCTCCCTCACCCACACACACAACGCCCTCCCATACTGACCCTGGCCTGTTTGTCATGGTGCAACACGTGGCCCTTGAAACACCAACTGGCCATTTCCAACTCAGCCTAAGGAGTGGTTGTAATGCTTTCTCCATTATTGCTAGATGCACAAGTCAGCATAGATTGTTACTAACCAAAGAACTATTTCATCATAAAATGAAGAAGAAAAAAAAGAAATGCTACTTCCTTTCCTAAAAATAAAAGGAATGCATTGATGAAAAAAAATGCGAAAGTGTCTGACCTCTCTTATATGACTGTTTAGTGCTACATGTTTGCTCTTGTAGCTGGGTCAGTCAAAGAGGCCGTTAATAAGCCTCGGAAAATAACAACATGAACCGCACTGGAAATTCATGAGGCTAGTAAGTTTCTCCATTCATCTGTCTTAGCAGCGAGACTTACTGATGGTTGTCTGAGCAAAGGCTAGGTGCTGCCAGCATGTCCTGGGAGTCCAGTTTTGGCAGACGTGGTTGTGTATTTTTTTTTTTCTTTTTAAAAAGCATTTTACAATTGGTTAGTTTCAGGCATGACAGCATTTTTTAGAAGAACTATTACAGCCTTTTACAACATTAATGCACTTTATTACAACTGAAATAACTTTTAAAAATGTCAATAAAACTGTTGGTGATGAAAGTTGCATTATCTTGGCACATAACTGCACAACAGTTTTATTTACATTCAGGAAGTTTTTTTTTTTTTTTTTTATAAAAGCAGACAACAGATTAAATGATTAATTATCATTATGTATCCTGGTTGATAAGGTCTCAGCTTTTCTGACCCCCCCTACCCCATGTGTTGCTCCCACTCAGGATATCCTGTTTTCCTCCTCCCAACTACTACAGGGAGGTCAGAAGTCAGGGTGACAGCAATTCTACCTTACATGCAAATCATCCACTTGTAATAAAAAATGCCCTTCACCTCTGAGGCCTGCTTCAAGAACCAGATGTAAACAAAGATTTCTCCTCAGAGTGAATCAGTAGTTTTCCAGAGCTGAACCTCAGCTGCACAAGCTGCTTGACTGGGCTTCTTTTCACCCAATTAGCCATCAAATTCTTACCAAGTATTACTGCTGGAGGTTAAAATACACCATTACGCAACAAATGAGTGTCAATAATGGTTTCTTTTTTTATACATCCAGCAAGCAGCTGCATGCAGAGGTTATTAGCGTCAGCATATGTGACAGCACAGGAAAAACATTCTGTGCTTTCAATTCCTTTCTTCTTCAAGACTTGATTTAAGCAGCACTACAGAGGCATTTGGGATTATTATTCCTCTGGTTTCATTTTTTTTAATCCAGGCATAAAGAAATCTGCAGCAGAGAGGAGCACGTGCAGAATGATGAACAAGCTGGCAGTGTCACGTCTTCATGATATACGGCACATGAATACTAAACAAAGGGTCACTCACAAGGGTTCACTTCAGTGCATGAGAGAAAGAACTCATTAAGTTTGGAAGTAAAACCACCTGGCCGTGCTCGTCCATTTAGTTCCTTCCATGCGAGCACACATGCAAATGACCGATTTATCTGGCGGTGATACCAGGACAAATACAAGACACAAAAGCCATTCACGTGAACCTGTTCTAAAAATGCATTTGGACAGGTTGAAAAGAAGATGGGAAAATTTTGCTTAGTTGGAATTCCCAGCTCTGGCAACACTGAATGATACTTGTTTTCGAAAATGTTGGATCTTTCAGGGATTAACTGTTAATTTATCTTTCATCTTTAACACTTATTCTGTATTGAGAAATATCAATAATTCTCACAGTAGGCAAATTAATAATGCTTCTAGTGTGAAGAGTATTCTGTTATGATGAAAGCATCAAGTAAAAAGAAATAAAAATTAAAACAGAAATTATAATGGTTAACAAAAATGCACTCCATTGTCAGTTAGAGTCCAAAGAAGGTATCCTTCTATTCTTTGTTGCTGATCCAAGCCTAACACAGTGAGAAAGCAGACAACTGCAATGCCCACTGTAAAAGCTATAAACTACAGACTGTCAGTTGTCTTGTAAATTTGTGCTGTTGTGGGACATCAGACCATTCTACATCAGACAAAAATGAGACTAGCTTAATAATTACAATAAAGTTTAGCGTGAGAGGTAAGCTGACAAGACAACAAAAACAAGCAGTGGAGATGAAACTGTCCAGCAAAATAAACACGCTGAGAAATCCCAGCTCTGCTGGTCCGAGCAGGACTACAGAGAAAGAGCTGGGGAAACTTTGTGTCAAAGGTCAGAGGACCTGAATCACTGTGATTCTTCTGCTGTCAAGGATCTCATGAAGCAAAAAAGCAGAGTGAGCCAGCAGACCAAGAAACAAAAAGACAGTGAGGGCATAAAAAGGCAGAGTTAAATGGGGGAAGTGACACACTGCACGTTTGCATGCAACTTCAGAAATCGGACTATAAGCCTAGTTAGTGCAAGATCGGACTAATGAAATGCGTCTTAACAGTTTAGTCAAAGTAGGAAGTAGATGACCGTGATAAATAGGGTCACTGCGCTCATACAGTCTGTGGCACCAACACAAGCGTAGTTAGATGTTCTCGGCCAGAAGTCCGATTCTCTTTTCTGCATATATACACAGACGGGGCTAGACTGCTGTGGCTTTACAATCGAGCTACCTTAGCCCTGTGACCTTAGCTGGACTGCTGCATGCATGTAAACGTACAAACAGAAAGAGTGGTTGAGTCTGGCTTCTCATCCTCTACTACTGCCTGCCTGCCGGCCTACATTACCCAGGTGCCCATGTTCCAACTGTACTTTCTGAAGGGAAAGTTTGATGCAGTGGTGTTACAAGGATAAATGTTCCTATTGTTTTCCCTTCACCAGCTCTTTCTTTCCACTGGCTCTGTCTCAGGTCCTCCTCTGGTCTACCGGTGCTGAGGTTTGGCACCACAGGGCTCACATGAGCCAGGAGGCTGATTGGCTGTGGTGCTGCTGTTGCTACGCCTTGGGTTGCTGTGTTCTTCGAAGGCCACAGCCATGGGAACATGGAGCATTACGCAACTTTAGCAAATATTCATTCAGCCTCACTCCCTTCCTGCCTTTGTTCTGCTGGGCAGCTACACCACCTCTCCTCCTCAACCTGGGATACAGAGAGAGTGACCGCACGCTTTAGGAAGCCAGCTCATTACTTCAGTGTCATTTTAGGGTGCCGAGTCCCTCCCTGAGCCACTGCCTAACAACAGCATCCTAAAGAAACTTTCTGACACCAGGACATGAGAAATGGGTCTGAAATGAGACGAACAGAGGTGTCCATGTGTGGAGGACTAAACTGTAAATGAGGAGGTGCTGGGGATGATTTGAAATCATGGAAATCTTTCACAACACTGTTAGATGTTTAATGGGTCCACTGATGAGAATATCAGAAGGAAATTACAGGACACCTTGGCATTTAGGGATGGTTCAAAAAACCATCCTCACTGCGCTTAATAGGTCATTAGGGTTTTTCAGCTTGTTGCAATGTCATCTCCATCAGACTTTCAAGTTCAAAACAAGCAACAGTGGAGTAGAATATGCAGCTTTTAGAAAAATAAATAAATAAAAAAAAATCTTTGAGTCTTTGAGTTTGAGTCAACTCTGAGTATCTCATCGGCGTACATGCTCTGTATTATTGCTGTTCATGTCTGTTTCCTCTCTGATGTATTTTGCAGACTTTCATAACTTAAAATGAAAAAAGCTTAATCTAATCAAAGCACAAACGTCAGTATGCTTCTACATCACGGGACCATGGACCTCTTTTTCACGTCTACTTCTGGAAACTGCTTTCTGGACTGAATCCTTAATGTGTCTGAAAACTATGGCAGAGTGAATATTTCATATTTTAAACCACAAGGGTTTTGAGTACAAGAAGGACATGGAAAAGGAAGCAATTTTATTGCAACCACTGGTAAGCACCTGTCAGCATAGTGAAAGAGAAACATCTTCTTCACCCTGGCTGCAGGAAGTGGTCATTGTCCTGTCTGGAACTGAGCTGATCCGCTAAACTCTCCAATGGGATATCCTGGAACATGGTCAGCTGTTCAAATTTCTACCAATCTGAAGGAGAGTAAATTCTCCTCATCTAAAGACGACCCTACAAGAGCTAATCTGTAACCACTTCTTTAATGGACTTACAATAAACGCCTGACCTTTCAGAACCATCACTGAAACCGTCATCCTGGCCACTAAGTTTTAATGCATTAGGCCATGTTCCTGTAACTCTCTGCCAGTTGGAAAAGTGCAGAAACCCACTGCCTTGGTCTTGTGACCAACCTCTTCAGTTTAGAGAAGAGGAGAGACAAAGTCATACACATGATTGATTCTGCCACTTGTCGGTCAACCGGTCTGCCTCAGTGGCTCTCCTCCTCCTTTCATGGGACACATGGCCTCACACAGCAACAACACCACTTGGCAAACAACCAGGAAATGTCATCTATGCCCCCCTGCATGTGGCTGTGAAAATCTGCAATATAATTGACCAGAGTGTTTGCACGCACATTTTTCAAACACTACACCATTGTTAGCCTAGTTTAGAGAAACAAGCTGCAGACCACGTAAGATTGTCAGCCTAAAAATACATCACTGTACAACTTAATCTATAGTGCATGATTCTTTTGACCAAGGTGCACTGATGGCACTGAGAGAAGCTTTTCTAACATACTGCTGTCAAAGGCTTTACTGGGAGGCACTGATATATTCCTTCTTTAAAGTGAATGGCAGCTGAAGTCAAGAAGCTATTGGCATCTGTATCAGCCTGTGAAGGAGACAGTGTTTAGGCTTTTGAACAGTAGATCTCACACAGCAGCAGTTCAGCTTTAAATCTAGCTGCATGGCTGGCAGCCATGAGGGAAGCCCTGTGGCAGCGCTGTACGAACATGTGCCATCCAGACCCGCCTGTCTTTAATCTGCAGAAGCTCATTTCACTAATGGGTGTTGATTTCTCACTGGCACCCAGTTTCAGGGATATTAAACAGGGAGTCTTTGGTAAAGCCATTCTCCAGAGGTAGTGTGACCTGCTGTTTATTTCGGCCCCACTCTCCATCTCCACGCAGAGTGATGTGGATTTTGAGGCATGATTCCACTAAGTGCATGTCTGATCATCAGGTTCAATCGGGTTTGGATGCTGACAACTTAACAGGAAACTTAAGGCTTTCCTTGTCTCAAGATCAATCTAATTATTTAGTCCCCTATTTCATTTCAGCAAATCAGCAATGGACATTATAGGGAAGAAGAACACCCAAAACAAGTTTATCTGTGAGCCAGAGTATTTGTATAATAGCTGTTAAAGATATTTGTATAGCTGTGGAGTAAACTGTATCACACTCAAACCTCTGTGAAAGATCTAAATAGACATCTTTCATACCTCTTGGTTCCCCAAAACTCTTATACAGTGCAATGTCAAAATCACAAAGATGTTCTTGAGATGAGGTATTTATCTTATTAATTCGCAGGGGCGGAAAATGCAAGGTCATTTACAACTTAATACCAATACTTGGCTCATAATAAATCTAACATACAGCACTCCTGTGATGACTGACAAACCAGTAGGACAAATCCAGATATCACAATATCTGACCAGATGAGAAGTTCAAAATGCCACCCTAAAGGTAAAGTGTGAGATAAATGTTACTTGTGCCACTGATGGGAATCTATGAGTCCTTCTGCGCTGAATAGAGGAAAGGGAAGCATACTATTCCTAAACTATTTTGTCCTGTCCCCATCCTACAGCGTTGCTTGGCAAGTTGCATGTGCTGTCACAACAAAGTGCCCCATTCCTCATTTTAAGTCAGTGAAGGACATGGACTTTCCCCCTTGTGCACTGCATGACTGACACTGGTTAAGTCTCTGAGGTTTAGAGCTCGGGCTTTAAGGAAGGAATTGGAATTGGGCCACAGTAAACCAAAGGTAGTCCCTGCATCACCTACTGTGAATATTCATAATCTAGCCTTTAGTTACAGCATGAGTTCAACCTCATGCAAACATCATTTTAACATTGCATTTAAATCATGTATACATATGCAGTCTGGGTGCACAGTGAAACCATAGAGCAGGTTTTGTTCTGACAATCCAGATCCGACCGATGCCCTCTCACCTCTCCTATTCATGGGCCGTACACGAACAGCCACCTTGACATTGGCGTCATCCATGCCGGGCTCCCCCATGCTGACTCCTTGCACAGGAAGAGAGGAGGTAACGCTGATCCACAGTAAATCAGCTCTTCAGCTAAACAATCATCCAAAAGCTTGAAAATGTAGCGCTAGCTGGACCGTCGGCCAGCTAGCTCCGCTCAGCTTTGCTCCATAGACCAGGCATGTCCATGGGAAAACAAAAAGCCTGGGCGAATCCTGCAGGAAGCCAGCCGCTGCTGCCTATCTTCTCCTCCTGCTCATTGTCCAGGCAAATTTCAATCCACTGAGGTGTGGAAGCTGGAAGGGAAAGGAGAAATGTAAATTAAGTCAGATAGTGCAGCAGCTGGTGAATGTGACTGGGTAAACATATGCTATCTGCAAGTGAAAAAAGGGGCTAGCCAGCTAATTTGTCTGGCAAACTGGGGAGCAGCGGCAGGAAAGGAGCAAGTTTTTGTCATTTTCCTAGCATTTTGCTCCATAACACCCCCATGCAAGACGCACTATACGAACGACATACCTTAGTGGATTCATCCTGGAAATGACACCACTAACTAACGCGTTTAACCGAGTAAGATCCACAAAGAGCCGCCTGGCGATGATCTACAGCCTCCCGACTGAATCCACTCTATCTCCCCCGTGTAGAGTTCCAAGCAACGAGCAGCACCCTCATTTCCGCCTCGAAACATAGCTACAAATTAAAAGCCCGCAATGACTTGTCTGCTAAAATTCACGTGCAGAAAATGCACTAGGACATTTTTCGATGATAAGCCAAGTCTAAACTATCGCAGCTATTGCATACAGTAAGTCCGGTTATTGTAATACCAAAACCAAACCAAAAAGCCGTTTTTGTCAAGTTGTGCTACCTTACGGAAAATACGTCCATTGTGGATGATAATTGAAATTTATTCGCACAATTTATTTAGTTTTTTGAGCAAAGCAAACTAAAGCGTATACACAGAAAGAAGCAAACATAATTTGGAACTCTATTATAAAACACTTGTTCAGGATTTTGTGAGAAGCGCGTCTCAATAGACTATTACGAGTATATAATTAGGTAGTGTTTCACCACCACTCAGTCTATTTGCACTATGACAAATGAGAGATTATGTTTATGTTTAGATACTAAATTGTTCACCTCGATTCAAGATTCCAGAATGAATGCATTTTAGTGACCGTTATCTAAATGCTCTCAGTGGTGACAATCGCCCAGTATTGTGGCTTCACGCCTGCGCAGAACCGATTGGCAGCCCATCTCAGCAGGAAGCACTCTTCTTTATAACACCGGTAAAAGTTGAGATTTGCCGACGACTAGTTTATGTGAAGTGACAGCTACGGTTATTTATTACACTCGGTCTGAAAACAACCAAAAACTGACACGTTGATCAGAAACTACACTGTGATAAAAAAAAAAAAAAAACACACCCCTTAATGCAATTTTACGATAACAAAATACAAGTGTTTTACGCCTAAACATATATTAACTGCAGATACTTATAAATCATTGCGGCTATATTTTCCTTACTTGTCGGTCTAATTTTACAGGAAAACTTCGTTAACGTGGAACCGTCTCATTCATTTAATCGACTTGAAAACTGTAGAGGTCTCACTTAACAGCTCTCCTCGGTTGCTACACCCTGTTTCTACAGAGGGACATCCCAGCCGGGAACCGTTAACGTAGAGGGAATGATAATAAATCAAAGTGGCAGGAAAAGTCGGTAACCCAGAAGTCGACTTATACTTTTACAAACCAACAAGAGAGAAAATCACCAAACAACAGCTGACTCTTCCCTGAATTTGGATCTTATAACGAGTAAAGGTAGTCGTTACCAGATGTGTTCAAGAGGGCAGCAAGTCACGCGACACTTCCGCTAATCACCACTGAACCACGCGCAGCAAACATTTCACTTCCTACTGTACCCTTCAAAATAAACCTATATAATGTACTTCAAATAAATCTTATTACATCACCTCATAATGATTTCAGTTCAGATCAGTTCTGTCACGCCAAGTCAGCTCAGTTTCATTGCACGCCATTTTAGATAAGTGCATGGCCCACAAACACATTTTAAAGCAGTATCATCAGACTGCAGTGCTTCAAGCTACTCATAGAGCAAAACAAACTAAAATCGATGGGTGTTAAATACAGCGATGCAGAACTGAGTCTAAGGGGAGCTTTACCCGTGTCCATTATAATTTAAATGGCTGCTTGCAGTTTTTTAAATTTGTTTTGCAAATACCCTTTGTGTGTATTTCTTTCATTATGCTGAGCCACTCCTTCTGTACCTCAAACTGCACCTTCGGCGCCCACCATGATGCCTGTTCGACCCCTTTAGCCCATAACTCAATTCTAAGTCATACGTCTTAAATTTGTATTTATTTTGTTTTTTTCTACTTTGTGAATGGAATCTTATTCAATTTTATTTTAATCCCTGGGGACAACAATGTGTTATCTTATCTTTATCTTACCTTCTTACCCTATCTTATAGCTACTGTAAGATCGCCCAAAAAAAGCTTCAAAGGCTTGAATATTATTCACTCCCTCTGTGCATGAATATCAAAGACATGCTTTCAGAGTCTTGCTGATAAATTCTGCCATTTCTCCAAAACAAACAAGTGATTGAGGTTGTATACGCTTTCAATATGAGGTCTATCAGTTGCAAAGACAACTTAACAAGAGGACAATTATGTTGCTTTTGGGCCATCTAGTTGTGCAATTCTTTAGTAAAACACAGCACTGACAGCTTTGACAGTCCAGGTTTGGGCCAGTAAAATTGTCTGCTTTCTGTTACCTGCTGTTTCATATCTGACTGAAAGAAACTTAAGGTAGCATATGTATGGAAGCCCATTTCCGCCAGTTTGAAAGAAATTAAAAATTCAATTTTGGCATTGATGAGATTTTTTTCCCACATAGAGTCATAACTATGAAATAAAACAGTCTAAATTGTGAAATAAAGACTCATAATTCTAAGACTAACAAAAAGAATTTATGAGAAGACAAAGTCGAAATAAGGAAAAAAAAAAATCATTATGAGATTAAAAAGTTAAATAATGGGATGATAAAGTCATAATTATTAGATAAAAAGTCGAAGTGATGTGTATGTCTTTAATGGCAAAAATATCACAAGAGCAGCAATTTAAAAAAAAGAGTAGAGAATTCTTGTCAGATATGTCATTATAGTCAACAAGAGCAAAAGCAAGTTTTGTCTGACACTAGGCTATTTACTGGCCAAATGGTAGAATTTGCTTTTGCTTGTACACCTTTTTTGGTGGAAACAGAAGAAGCCAAGGGACATTTTATGTCACGAACAAGGCTGAACACAAAAGCAGACAAAGGCAGTGCTGATCTTTCAAAAGGAGTTTATTGATAACTGAGGTGTTGAGTTCTGGTGAGGGTCTGGTGATCCGGGCTGGGTGAGCGGCAGGTGAATCCTAGGGACAGGAAGAACAGGCGTCAGGAGGGGTGAAGAGCAGATTTCACAAAACTGGCAAATTCTTAATTTGAGACTCAAAAATGAAAGCTGGATTTGGCCACAGACTGACAAACCATTTGGCACAACGATCCGGCAGGGACTGGATGTTGGTGCAGGGTATTTATGGGCCGTTGATTGGGTGATAGCTTGCAGGAGTGTTGATTGCAGATCCGGTTCAGGTGTGCAGAGTGAAGGAGACAGCAGGAAGGGAGAGGGGGAAACAAAAACACACCAGGCACTCCTCACTCACACTAAAATGTTGAAAGTAAATAAAAACACACACTTACAAGCACACAGGTGTCACAGGACAAGGACTGTGACATTTTAATGCCCTTTTATGTCTGTTTAGGGTAGTTTTTGGACTTTATGGCAGTTTGTTCAGGAGATTTCTTCCATCTCATCAGCTGCTACACTCAAGCTGATGTTGCACACTGAAGGCTGGGTTTTTCATTAAAACCCATAAACTTCATGTTGCTTAAACAGTTAAATCTCAAAATATATCAACACGTTGAATCATACATAAGTACATGGTTGAAAGATTTTTGAACATTTTAAAGCACAAATAAAGTCTGTAAGTGGAAGTATGCTGAAGTTTTAGTATCTCAGAGTTGAAGTAATTTTTGGCAGAAAAGCTGAAGTTTTCCATTCATTTAAATAGGGAAATTCTGTTAAAACGAGTGGAATAAATCAAAAGGTTTAAGGGTTAGAGATATGAGAAGTCATAGCAATCACCTCTCAAAGAAGCTGAATAGTTTAGATTTGATTTAATTTGAATTCATTTCTGACAATTTGGTTTTTAATGTGGTAATTTTGTTTGATTTGTTTCTTGTCAGGAGTTTTAACATCTTAACCTACCAACAAGATCATCTGATACCATTAAGTATAACTGATTGATTGATTGATTGATGGATTGATTGATATACCAATCATCCAGTAGGATGGGTGCAATTGTGAGGATTTATTATTCTGTTAGAGTTTATTATGGTCAAGCTTTGGTGTCTGATGATATGTGACTATTTCTGCTGATTTCTCTCTCAGCTGTGGTTTTCCTGTTTGGGACACACATGTAATGAAATAACCCAAGTCAAACCTTTTTTTATGTGTGTGCATGCATTTGGCAAACAGCTGATTCCCTCCTTGTGTCATACAGTCCAGTTTGCGTTCATTTATATGTAATTACATGACTGACCACCAGAGGTCATTCAAAACCCACCAGTACTACAATCCAAGCAGTGCAATGTATAGTACACCTGCCAGATGGCAACTAACACTTTCCTTGGTTTTTATGAAGTCCTGAAGAGGATGAGAGGTTGAACACACTCTTCATTCAGCACCTCTATTGTGTTTAATGTGTGAAACCATTAATACGAAGAACAAAACACCTCAAGACACAGAATCAGTTGCTGCATGACAGGCCACAAAGGAAATAGTAAACTATTTTTATTGACATGTTCAAATTCTATTTACAGGTTCTCATAGTGGGCAACAAAACACCTCACACCATTACAGTTTGAATAGATAAAACAAACATTGTTTGTACAGAGAGGAATCTGGCATCCCCCAGGAGCCAGTCAGAGAAGACACTCACATGTTCATAACATCAGTCTGGCAGACAGATAGTACAGTAAAACAGATTTGACTGCTGTTTATTCTTTAAATTCACCTTTGCACCAGATTTTAGGAAAAATCTCAGTACCTGTCTTAGGTGTGATTTGACACAGTGATAAAGACAATGACTTTTAGCTGTTGAATGACTTCATTTATTCACCACTAATCACAAAAAGTATGTTTTACACCACTGCTGACTTTATCCAAAGCTTGATGACCAAACACTGTTCCTCAAAAGAGAGTTACACAGTTTTCCACAAGATGGCAGTAAAGAATATGAAGTGGTCTTGCCTGATAACAGTGGCTCATGGATACAAGCAACTGGAGGCTTCTTTGTTCCATTTTTAACAACCAAGTTCACAAACCAGTCTTTACAGTGTACTGTATGATAAACAGAGAATCACTGATTATGCATTAAATAGTTGAAGTATTTATCCATTATACTGAAAACCATTTTGAAGCAGCGTGAGAGTCCCCAGAATGAGAGCTTTCACAAAGGAGACAAACAGTTGTCCCACAATTCAGAGTGAAATGCCTTCAAAAGGTCAAACACCAAAGAGTAAGGCTGGTAAAGACTCTATACAGGGCGGCCTGATCACTGAGAGATTTTTTTAATCAAAAGTTTGAAAATAATCAATATTTTTTGTTCTTGCAAAGACACGTTAATTGTAGGTTCTCTGAGTCTTTCACTGTGTTCAGACAGAAAGTGAAGCAGGTCCTTTCCTTCATGCACTCACATATGAGCATTGTATGTGTTTATTTGTTTTGGCAGACCACAATCACCCCTCCCCCCTCCCAGGGATTGTGATAAATTTACTGCCATCTCTGTCTGCTTGAAGTGGTTTGAAGTGGTTTGAAGCTGGATACTCACACTTAGATTGGTCTAGTACAAATGACCAATTGGTCACTGATCACTTTTTTTCCTTTGATTTATGTTCAATACATATGTAGAAATGAAGCCAAATAAACCCTGTAAGCTGGGAGTAAATCTTATTCTAAGGACTTCAGGATAAAGCCAAGGCTAGAAGGCTTTTGAGACAGCATCATGAAATTGTCACCCCTCCAACAGTTGACTTGGTTTGTAACTTTGTCCTGCAAAATAACTACTTCACTTTAAGTCTGAAAACACCATCAGGTTGTGGGCTTACCTTTTACTCTTTTTGCCCTCAACTTTGGTGACATCAGTAAAAGTTTGACATGTTGGTGACTGGAATACGAAACAAGATCATCCAAAATACATCAAGAATTTGTTCTATGTCAGCGTTGTAAAGGTACACTCCGCTAAACTTCATTCTGTTGGGTGAGATCCTCTGACACACTGTTGAACTCAGTAGCCCGAGTGCTCATCCCCAGGTACTGCTTCAGGAACTCGCTGAAACGTTTTTGGTTGTTCCACTTGCGGGCAGACTTCCGGATGCCGATGAATCCACCGTACCTCTTCTGGTAAGACCTTCCTGGAGACATCAGCTTCCTGTAGCCGTGCCTCCCTTTCACAAAGCCACCAAACCTCTTAGACAGGGTCAGCCCTAGATCCCCCTGTCCCCTTGCTGCTACATCAGTGGCTCCTTCCTCCTGCCCTGCCTCCGCTTCATACTCATCCTCAAGAGACAGGGCATTCTGGGAGTTGTAGGCAGTGTTCAGCTGGCTTCCTTTGACACCTAGAGCCCTCTCATCCACACCAAGTGCCTGGGTCAAGTGATCAAGCCTCTGCATTGCAATGGGCAGCAACAGACCTCCCTCTGCCTGCTCCTCCTCCTCCTCCTCAGGAAACAAGGCCTCTGCCTCCTCCTCAGATCTTTTGCGCAGTGATGCGCTGAGCGAGGAAAGTGGAGACAACAGCACTTTATGACAGAAATCACGGTAGAAGGCAGGAGAGATGTTGCTTTCACACTCAGTGAGACACACCTGCAGAAAAGAAGACAGAGGACAAATTAATTTACCATCCTGACAAAGAGAGCTAAAGTTAGACACACTGAAATGACCCGTCACATTTCACAGAGTACCATAGAGACTGGTGACTGAGGAACAAGGCTATTTTTGAGAGGTTACTGTGACTGTTAAACTGAGATTTTCTCATATCTGTGACTTGAGTTTGTGACTCTGCGACCTTTTAAAATAAACGTTAAACTCAAGAAACATCCAGGTAAATAAAAGCTTAACTAAAATCAAGTAAAGAAAACAATCAATCAAACAAACAAACAAACAAATAAATAAATCCTTCAGAGCAGATCAGTTTTTTTTTATATCAGGAGAACTGACATCAAATTAGAAAACCTTAATGCAGACACGTTTTTGTTGGTCCACTGCTTTGATGGAAAAGCATTGTATCAACATTTGCACTGAAAATTTCTGAACATATTCTTTTCTCCTGAAGATGGTTTTTAAAAGAAGAGCTATAGAAGGCCACGGTCAAGTACCTTTTTTTGGTCAAATACTTTAAATAAGCTGCACACACTTTAAAAGAAACCTGTCCATCAGTCTCTGATTATCTATCGGAGTAATATAACCAGTGTGAACTTGCTGGAATCTCAAACATGGACAGTAAACATCTGATATTCAAATATCTGGCCAATAAGTTGTAATCTTTTAATCATTTTGCACCTCACCTTAAGAGTTGCTTACCAGAGAGAATGTATACTCTACCTTGTTACAGCATCAGATCAACCTTCATCAGGTACAGTCTATCAAGACTTCAAACAAATCTGCCAAAATACTGCTTTTGTGTTGCTTTTAGGACCACAAATTAAAGACTCTGCAAGTATAATCTCTTTGGTGTTGACTGCAGGGACACAGTTTGTGTTTTATAGTATTAAGACACCATTTCCCATGAGCACCATCACCCACTGTCATAAAACGTGAATCCTAGTTATGTCCTGCCAGTGCTCAGCTACCTGCTACAATCTCATCAAGCAGAGCTAACATAACCTCACTCTTCATTTTATTGACAGACTCTCAAATTTGATCAGATCACTGCAGCATAACTGCTGCATGTAGGTTGGAATGAACATTATCACAAACACTTTAGCTCATGTTTTGAAATTGTTTTCAGCAGAGGAAAACACAGATCTCTCTTCCCACTGCTAAACATTGTCGGCTAACATGGAGTTGTCATAGAGACTTTAACGTGCCGTAAATCAATCCTGTCCTCTCCAACCTGACTGGGAAACTTACAAAGTCCTCACAGTCCCTTTAATGTTAAGCTAAAGGTTTATAATTAATATTCTATTTCATTATTCAAATACTGACTTACTGTAGTACTTAGAGTGCAAAGGCCTTGTCTTGGTCCAAGAATAATGTTAAAATCAACAGGACAGCTGACTGCAGAATATTTTTTATCACCTAAACCCTCTACTTTAATGGTTCAGTGGTTATGTTTGCATGCATGCATTTTTTAGGGAGGATAAATCCTCTCTCATGACAGACAGCACTAGTTTGATGGTGTTTTTGATAAAGCTCTCTTATAATGGAAGCTATCGTCTTTCATTGATCGACACATAAAACCCCTTTCAGGCAGGGAGGAAAAAGAGGGAAAATACGTCATACAAATATCGACAAAAGTCTTTAAAACGTCAAATATTTTACAATGAATACTCAGTCAATATGCTTATGTAAGGGTTCAAACCCCATAATGTAAACAGCTCATTCTGAGAATTAAAACAAACACTTAAATGTCTTCTTGCTCTCACAAAAAGGTTGATGAACTTACATGTCATAAACTTAGATAAGAGGAACATTCACCAGAAATAATCACACAGAGGAGAAACACACATCTATCCTCAGGAATCAATTAGCCACAACAAATTAAAACTCAAATGGCAAAAGGGTAATTTGTTGAGTCAGATTCAGTGAGGGAGAGGGGAGGAGAGGACGAGACGAATAGAAGGAAGTTAGGTTAGAGGCCTCTAATTATTTCATCACTAAACCTAAGAACCCTGTCGAGTGGGTTGCTTATTTTGTGTAAGCGTGTGGTCTGTTTTTTGTTTATTTTCTAGATGGGGAATTTGATAACTAATATTTCAGGGCAGTGGCATACTGAAAATAACAAACTCAATAAAGCTTCAGTCAACATAGAGTGAGGTAGAGACGTGGAGTTGAGGGTTGAAATGTCACCCCTTTGTACAGGGTGAGCTGTTAGAGAAATAAACTATTCACACTGAAGTTGTTTTTTGTATCAGACTTTAAAAAAGTTTTTTTTTGCTGTAAAAAAATATGTGTTTTGTTTTGGAAGTGGTGTGTAAGTGGTTTCCAGTGCTTTCAGAGCCAGCTTCAAGCAGCAACACACTGCAGGCTGGAGGTTGTCGTTTAGAGAAAATTCACCACAGGTGAACTTTCATATTCCACAGACTAAGTTTTATTTCAGTAATTTCAGGCCTGGCTTGGCAGGTAATATTTTCAAATAAGACTTGTTTTTTTCCCCCACGAATCATTGTGTGTTTGTGTCTTATTGAATCTAAAAAGGGATTTTTTCAGTTTTCATAGTTTTAAGTTTGTGCATTTTGGTGTGTGTATGGTGTGTATGTGTTTGTGTATTTGTGTGTGTGTGTAACTGCTCACCATGGTGTTGAAACTGAGCTGTTTGGGCAGGATGTTGCTGCAGGACAGGCAGTCTGCCTGGCAGTCACTCTGTACAGGATGACACAGACAGAGCAGCAGCAGAGCCACAACAGTCTTCATGGTCCCACCGGCTGCTGCAGGAGCAGAGCACATCAGACACACACACACGTCAATGCCGATAGTTTGATACGTCATAATCATAAAAGGTTTATCTGCTCTTTCTGTAATGCAGTTTTGTCTGACTACTGTTTGAAGGGAGCAGGCTGTTGTCTGAGCATACTGCACAGTAACTCTGTCCTTCACTAACAATAAATTAAAGCTGCATCAAGTTCAAGAAAACAAACATTGTCTCCAAAAAAAGGAGTCTGGAGGCTGAAGCAGGAAAGTTAACACTGCATTACGTCCCAGAGCAAAACCACTGAAAAATCCAAATGCAATAATTACTTTCCCTGGTAACTAATTACATTTATGAAGGAATAATTCTGTTACTATTTCAGTGACTTTTTGTCAAAGTAACAAGTATTAGTTTTTTAAAGTAATTTGGCCAACACTGTCTGTAACCATCAGAAACATATCTGTGTGTTTGCTTCAGTTTGTTTTGCATGGGAGTTTTTGAAAATTTTAATGTGTACAGTCGTATTTAAGGATAGAAGGAAATTAATGGTGAGTCTCCCATCTTTCTTCAGAACCACAGAAACCATCTGTTTCCACAGATTTTAAATAGACAGAAGCAGACTATGAATCCATGTGCATGGCTGTAATCTTGAAGTACAGTTTAACAGACAGCTGACGCCATGTGGGCTCCAAGAGAATAATATAAAGAAGTACTCTTTGAAATATTTTTTCATCATGTCAGTGGCCCACACATGACTAAGCAATTGGCTCTGCATTTCGGTCTAAGTCTCCAAGAGAACTGCAGGAACAAATTATAACAAAAAAGAGACATAAAGGATATAAAGAAGAGGGAGCAGAAAAGTGATTTGACCTTATTCTGGTGGGAACAGCCCAGTCTGGTGAGTCTGACGTCAGAAACAAGACCAGTTTTCATCTCATTAAACAAACTCGTTAACTCCTTTAATTGATGCCTCAATTATCGCCGCTGGCAACAAACTGAGTCATTGTTTGTTTCTGACAAACATACACACACTCAAACACACACACACACAAACACACAAACACACTACTCAGACACAGAAAAAGAGTGCAGAAATATATCCACACATGCCTCATATAGACACTGCATGCCCTCTAATCAGTACGTTGACAGACACACACGTTTACACTGCCGCCTTACTTTAAGGTTTTCATCATCTCTTCAACTAATTTGGCAGAAAGTACTTCTAGTCTTTCTTCAGTCAAACTCTTCTCTGTAATGTCTTGGAAATTTGGATTTGTTCAGAGTAATTAAAAACTGATAAAAGTGTTATTGCACTGCAGTTCATTCCAGTCTCTTAAATAGCAGCTCTGGTAAAATTAATCAAAATTAATCACTATTTATCTTAATTAATTAGTTTAAAGCGTTCAAACAATAAGAGTGTGTCTCAGTCTTGTTCAGTTTGTCAGTGAAAACATCACAGCAGGGGTATTATTGGACAGCTCTGGGCGGGACCAGATTAGCAGATGGACGTAGATTTGGTTAGACAGCTTGGGCGTGTTTATCTGGTCAAAATGTGTCTCATTTCTCTTTCCTCCTGTCATTGACTCTCTGCTAACTTGGCTTTAAAACATTATCTGCCATCATTAAGGATCATGCATGAAGGAGATGTTGCATCATTTCCCCTCTGTTTTTCTAATGAGGCGTGACCAGAGGACACAAACACACATGCTGCATCTTTGTTCAGGAATGTGTGAGGACAAAAAAGAGGGGGAAAACGGACCTGCCTTCTTACTGCAGATGTGTTAAAACCAACTTTATAAGACTAATGACATATACAGACACAGTTTTAACTATATGAGGCCAGAGCTAATAGGAGTTTATTTTGAATTTTATTTATTCATTTATTTATTTTGCTGTTTGCAACTGCACTGACAAATTGAGCAAAAATCGGAGGTGGAGTCAAAGTGTGGATATTTAAAAAAAAAAAAAATTACACTGAGCCCTGTCTAGCATTAACGATTTCACGTGAGTTGTTTTGAGCTAGCTTGCTGATACCTAAAGTCAATAACCGCTGGCGGAAGTCAACACCCATTGGCTTCTGAAGAAACAGATGAATATAATCACTGTCACACAGGAAGTGACTATTCTTTTGACCTATCAACGGACTGCAATGTTTCTGGCTCCACCTACTGGGGTCGGACCGGTATGCCTGACATCTTGACAGAAGGGTACCAACAAGTGGGACGGTACAGGTTGGTAATTTGGGGATCTGTCCCGGTTTTAGTTGAAGGAAATGCCACACAATGCATGCCGTACCGAGACAAACCAAACTGAACCGCTTGGTGAGGCTTTTGATGGTGTTGGCAGTGTGCACACCTCAGTTACCTTACATATTCACTCCTTTGCTCTCCTCTAGAGTGCTGTAACGTTCTCTGCTCTCTCCTCAATAACTTCTCTTGTGCTCTCTTTTCTTCAGCTTCTGTACATTTGAAATGCAACTCACACTTTCCATATTGATTTTGCCATTTAACCTTTCTCCACTTCAGGCCATCGTCTCATCAATAAACCAATTTTCATTAAAGGCAAACCATCCGGTTCCTCTCTCCAGCTAGTGGAGCGGGCAGGATCGACCTTACTGCTTACCAAGCTGGGCGAGAGGTGAAGAGGGCGCCTGTAGTGGACAGAGAGCTGAAGCTTCCACCTGTGTGACAATGGCTGCTTTTGTTTAAATGCACAAAACAACAAGGAGATGCTTTGCTGCCTTTTTTAATAATGGTATTAGCATAGCATACTTAGCAAACTTAAAGAGTTATTGTTCACTGATCTGCTGCTCAGTTTGCATTGTCTTCTGGCTAGAGTACGCTATGTACTGAATGAAGTCCGACAAGAAGTTGGCATAAGATGTACCCCCTTCCCCTTACCACCACCACTAAAAGACTGACCATGGTGGGATATAAAACTGGGGGGGTTATCATCCTGCAATTCCTGATTTTAACAAGAAATGTCTCCGACAAGGCAAACAGTCAATCCTAAAGGATGAACTACCCCCCAAAAAGTCAATAAGTAGCCCAACACACAGATCCAGATCTTGACCAAATGTCATTCCAATCCATCCAATTGTTTTTTGAGACACTACATTAACAGTGGCAAAATGTTATTTTTGTGGCAAACATTTCATGGCTCTGATAATCATGGAGTTTGAAAGGACAGTTGCAAATTTTGACATGAGTGTTCATCTATTTGTCTCCATTTCATGTCTTTTATGAGGAGTACATTTGACCAGTGTCCCAGCTTTGTAAGGATCCTCATTACTCATGCAGGGATACAGCCTCCAAAGTAGGAGCCACAAAGTCTGTCTGTGTCATACACAGAACATCTGTGTCCGTGTTGCTGGCGTTGAATTCAAGATCTTGTTTTTTAAGCCTAGGAACTGGCAGATGTATCTCATACCCCTCAAATTAAGTTTCATTCATTTCAGGATCAACTTTTTGTTGTGATGGGGGAACCCTGAAGACAGCCAAGGAACAAAATAATAACCAATGGAGTGGGAAGCTGGCTAAAGATGGAAGCACTGTAAGTTCTCATGCGTTTGTGATCACTTCCTGTTTTATTTTGTAATCCCATGTTCTTGTTATCATACTCAGTTTTGTTTCCCTCGATTGTTTCCCACCTGTTTTTCTTGCACACCTGTCTTTTTAATCCTGTTTGGTACATAAAACCTGTGCTTTCACCAACTCCCTGTCATTGTCTCCCAAGTGTGTCCAAACTCTCTCCAGACTGTAACTTCTTGTGTTTCTTTTCCTGATTCACAACCTGTGCATTGGATATTGGATTTTAATTTTTGGATTAGACCTCATAGGACTTGTTTGCCTCTGAAGACCAGTGGCTGGAAGCCGTTCATAGCAGCTCTTGTAGGTTGAAATCAAAACTAACATGTTATTGATTAATTCATTATCACAAGGAAATGATCTTTGTTATGTCGAGAAAATAAAAAACAAAAAATCATTAGAATGAAAAAAACGATCTTTGTTATATTGAGATAACAAAAAAAATAATTGGTTATAATGAGAAAAAGATCATTATTGTATTGAGATAAAAAAAATAAGTCGTTATCACAAGATAAGGGTGCAGAAAAAAAGAAAAATCCATGGCTGTTCTCGTCTTTGGTAGTTAAGTGGAGGGTGAGATAGTTAGACTTCAATTCAGGATAAATACAGCCCAGCTGCAGTCAACAAAGCCTGTCTCGGGTTATAACCGATGTTCACACAGATGTTCATGCACGGGTTCAAACCCTTCTCTGGTTTTTGTCAGTATAGTTCTCTGTGTAGTCAAAAGCTCTTTAAAATGAACTGGGTGTCTTACTGACGTCTGCCAGGTTCTCTCAGGAGCCCTTAACACTCATTTACTCTGCTTTTAATTAACTGATTAACCACCAAATAAACCAGTTAATTAAGTCATTACTGTCTAGTGCTGCACTGAGGCGCTGCCGATGATGGAGGTCTTACAGTCCGGGAGATAATGAATGAGGAGCTGCTCTCAAATGGAGGGATGCTCCAGTCCACCAAATATTTCTCAGTAGTATCAGGGTCATCCTGTTCTCTCTGAGCGCAGTGTGTGTATTTGAGCTGTTCTTTTATCTTAAAGTCAAGCCTCACCAAAGGAATGCACAATGCTGACAAAAGCTGAAGTAAGAGGTGTAAAACTGTAGATAAAAAAGACAAATCATGAAATTAGAGCAACAACTCTGATTCTGTCTCTCCTTGGAAAGCGTTAAACATTGTGACCACACCATGCTGCAGATTAAAAGGTATTCTAAGTCATGAATTCATCCTGAAATAAGGAGATGTTCAAATGTAAAGTAAGCCAGAGCTGTGTCATCCAGCAGTTCACGACTCACTCGAGTTCAAACTCCTCAAACTCCTCATGCTGGCTTATCAACTGTGTCCACCATTATTTTCCTCCATTAAAACCATTTTTCCATCAAGAGCAGGAAGTAAAAAATAAATTAGTCCGAGGCTGGAGAGCGACTTAAAGCCGGATTATTCACGCATGGTTGAGCGGAGGAGGAGTGTGCATCCGTTTTAGCAGCTATTCTTTTTTTAAAAAAATGCTATAGTGGAGATTATTACGTCACTTAAATGTAATCACCACAGCACTGTCACAGTCACAGCAGTACACCTGGTACCTGGATCCAACTTTTCTGACTTTGTGGGTGTTTTTTTTCTTGACATTTGGACATACTGGAGCCAAACGTACAGGAAACAAGAAAGTATCTTATTTTGATTGCGTGTTTTTTTGTGTTTTGATGTCTTTTGACGCCATTAATGACATCATTGCTGTTGCACCTTTAAAGCCTGCATCAGAAGGAGCACTGGTCAGGCTCCACTTCCTCTGTCCATTATTTCCTTTACACAGCAATGCATGATGGTCTGTGTTACATTTCTTTTCATGAAGCAATTGTGGAATACAACTCATCCTCCACATTTCTTCCTCTGCACTGAGACTGTGACAGTGGCACATTAAAATAGGTGTCAAAAGATGCTAATAAAAAGAAAAAAAAGAAAAGGAAACATAGGTCAAATTACAGGGGGGGGGGGGGGGTTAAACAATGTGACTTTAAACCTGCTACAACCCAGTTCAGTGCAATAATAGAAGAAGTATGAGCCTGGTGAGAAGTAACTCTAAAATCTAAATTGCAACATTTAAGCCTTCAGTTTTGACTCACTTCTGTACATTAAGATCTATGTCATCATGAAAAACTAAATTACATTCATTTTAGGGGGTCATGTTCTTGACCCAGGACCCCTTGCTGCATATCTTTCCCCACTCTCTATTACGCACATTTTAAGTCTCACTTCAGCTGTCCAGTCTAAATAAGGCAAAAATGCCAAAATATATAAATATATTTAAAAAAATCTCTAGATGTGAGATGTATTTTTATACTGGATTTTTTTTTGTCATTCATTGTGTTGTTGTGTTTATTAATTGCATCTACTGTATATCTCTAATGTGTTATATGTTTAATGCTGCTTTCTAGTAAAAGATTTTTTTTTTTTTTTTACAAATATACTGCCTTTGTTAAAAAAAAAAAAAAAAACTGCAGTCAACAGTTAAAATGTGATAAAAGCTACTCATACTGTGTGCAAAACCCAAGTCATAATGCTTCACGTAGTTTGATTAAATACTAAGTTGCATTTAAGCCAGATACAATAAAATTCCTTTTAATAATATTACATTCAGACTGCACATTTTAAAAAACACAAGCATTCTTAGGTATACATTTTTTTAAGGGTATTTCCAGACAAAGACTGGATCTAAATCAAAAGGTCAGTGTGGTTCAAACTTCTTCTGTTGATAAAACAACTGACGTGATCTGAAGATAACGTAATGGAATATGAAATGATATAACTTATGATTTTAAAAGTTTTAAAACAACTGCATGACTACATAATGATCAAATGAAGGGCAGGTTTTAATTAGGTAGCTGCATACTAAAGTGCAGAACAATAACTTCCTACTGTTAAAGGAAGAGTGCCCAGCATATCAAAGACAACCAATCAAATATTGACTAATTAGAGTGTATTCATGATGTTGGCTTTGTTAGTGGATGAGTCACTTTGACAGGTAATTAAATGTTATTTATTCTTCTGCCTGGAGCCTCACAGAGGACTACTTTATCTGTCAGAAAAGTCATTTTGACTGACAGCTCATCCCAGGCCCACTCGAAATACATTGTGCTCTTTGTTTTAATATTGATGGCTAACTAGCAAAACAGCAGAGTGGACACAGATGCGACACATTTTGAGACAGTAGATCTATATTACAAATCGGTTTGTAAAATATATAATCTATAAATTAACTGTCACTAAAACAAGCCTTTTACTGTCGACTGACTGATTTATATGTCTACACATTTATTTCTCACACGTGATGTCTCATTTGCACCCACTCAACCTGTTTCTTCCTCATTTCTATGTCTTAGACTTTCACACTCTTTGTCCTGCCTGCATGAGCAAAACCGGTCAAAATAAGAACACAAGTATGCAAAAAAGGCTCAGCCGACTTCGCTACACAGTAGAAGAGGCGGGAACGGATCAAACAATAGATGAAAGTTGCAATTAATGAATAGCAGAAGAACACCTGGAATGGTTTTCCAAGACTCCATCTGTGACCTAACAGCATTTCTTTGCTCTCCATAAACACTGGTCCGATCACCAGTACAGCAGCTTTACAAGAACCAAAAGCTCAATACAAGTTTTAAAACCAGAGGACATATTTGAATGAATAACCAAGTAACATCAAACTATTCTTTAAAAACATTCTTTTATCAAATAGCAGTAGCAAACCAAAACCTGAAAGTGTCACAAAACTTAAAAATACACAAACCTTTACACAATTAACTTATAATGTGCAACTGAAATCTAGAGTAGAACATCACTCAAACAGCCTACATAAATGAATGTATAAATATGGACTATAATGTCTCACTAGAGAAATCTACAGTAGTGTTATATTTGTGTCATAAATGAGAGGATAAGGATGTCATCATGTCACCTGTCTGTCTTCTCTGACTGTCACAGCCTGTTGCATCAGGCAGAGAGGAGACGCTGTTTGCCAGCCAGCAGCAGTAAAAAAAAAAAAAAAACTCTGGATAAATTTACAAATTCATTGCAAAGAAACTTAAACAGCTGTGCGATTTACATTGAAAATGTTGTTTGAGCTTAACAATTAAAACCCTGTTAATTAGCTTAACCAGAGTACAGAGTTTATTTAAAACATGCCGGCAGACTTCGTACAGAGGAACTGAAATTTTTCTTTTCCGTTAAACAAGTTGTGTGATAAACAACTAATTATCTATTCAGTGTTTTTATATTATATAATGTGATATTATTTTATTTATTTAATTATTTTTATTTACTTATTTATCTACTCATTTTTACATTTTTTTTAATTTTATTATTTATTTATCTATCTACTTATTTTTATTTATTTATTTATTTATTTATTTATTTATTTATTTATTTATTTATTTATCTACTTATTTTTATATTTTATTTATTCATTTGTATTTATTTTTATATTTATTTTGGGGGGGGGGTGACTTTATGGCTGAGGGGACACCTGTAACTTCCCCAGCATTTGCAGCTACGGCCTTTAAATCTTCCCAGAAAGCAACACAACATCTCCACGACGACTAAAAAGCATGATGATGCTGATTGTCGTCTCCTGGTCACTGATTGTGTTTCAGCTTACAGATTTATCTGTGGGTGGGCGTCATGACCAATGTGAGGAACCATCGGTGCTTTCACAAGATGTTCCCTGTCAGTCAGACTGTGTGTGAGGTTGCTGCAGGGTCATTACAGGCAGATACGCTAAGCTAAATCAATTTACTCTCTCAATGCATCTAATCACCTACAGTCCATTAATGGATTGGAGGAGTACATATATAACATGAGACCAGGGTCATAACAGTCTCTTATATAAATGAAATATTTGTATATGTATGATTAGAGATGAGAGAACACCCTGATATATTTTTGTCTACCTTTTGGTTCAAACCGGACAAATCCATTATTTAGCTGTTTGCGCTCTTTCTGTCCCCTGTATTTTTCTGTCATATGACTCATAGCAATAAAACCTCTGTGAAACAGGCGAATCCAACAAAGCTAATGGCCGCATTACTTCCAGGTGTGGCACTGACATACAAATTGGTGCCATCATTGCTGTTGTTACACCCTCCTGCTTCCTTAAGTCAAAACAAAATAGTGTTTTTTTTGTTATTGTTTTATTTTATGGGAGAAAAGGATTCTGTTGTCCCATTTTTTTCCTGAGGTCTTCTCTCCCATCTCGGAGCTCACTGAAACAAAAGTCAAAAGGTATTTCTGAGCCTGTCAGTAACTGGCAGTTTAATAGAAAGGCTTTTTCCAAATTTCTGTTTTCAGACTGTGACTCAGAAGATTTCACAAAACCTTTTAGTCTGAGTATCAATTTCTGAAATAAAAGTAGTAGATTTTACTGAGTCACTTTTTCAAAAACAAGCATCTAACAGCCATGTGTTGGGTTTAGGGTTTGGGAGCTACACTGCAAAAACTGAAAATGCTTTTTAAGACATCAAACAAAGTTTCTTTGATTTCTTTTTCTCACCTTTTCTCTCTAAATTCAGGACATTTTTGTTTTTCAATTGGGACATTTTTTCCTGGACTGTTCAGGTGAATCTGGCTCACATTGAGTCTGATAAGATGTCTATACTACAAATAAGACTACTTCTCTTTGTTCAAGACAACTTTTCACTGGATATGACGCAACAAGGTAAGGTATTTATCAACAGTTATGCAGCGTTATTGTTTGAAATGTGACAGCAAGCAAACTTTGTCAGTTTGTACAGTAGTTTAGTAGCCGGCAATATTTAGAACTACTGGCAGCCTGGTGCTCTGAGACGTATCTGTGGACTCATGTATAACATTAGTGAATCCTTTGGTCTTCATTTTATTGACAGACTCTCAAGTTTGATCAGATCACTGCAGTATAACTGCTGCATGTGGGTTGGAATGAACATTATCACAAACAGTTTAACCTGTGTTTTAGCATTTACCCTATGATTAGCCTCTAGCCTGTGCTCTATCCCTCTCCCATTTAGCATTCTTCTGCTCTTCTGTCCTTTTTTAATGCCAGTTCAGCTCTAGTAACCACCATAACTACAAAATCAATCCAAGAAATTGTTTTCAGCAGAGAAGAACACAGATCTCTCAGCTGATGTGGTGTTGTCAGACAGACTTCTAAATGCTGTAAATTGATCCGGTCCTGCCCAACCCAATCAGGAAGCTAAGAAATAGCATTTATAAATATCCTATATAGGCGCTGATGATCTCATTTTAAGTAGTGGATTATGATCAGGCATATGTCTAGAAGTGAATTTTTTTTTTAAGATCACTTAGAAAGTTCTTTAAGCCAGATGTCCAGATCTGATGTCACTCTGTTTTTAAGCACATTTCGGCCTTAAAATCTTAGATGGGGTCACTCTATAGTACACTGGTGCATTAACCATGTAACAAAGGCTGATCTTCCCATCCTCTGTATGTGTGAATATGCTCAATAGGACAGCTGACAACCCTTAACCAATAGGCTACACCCTTCTGTGTATTGTAGTAAACATTTTTATGCCAATGCCAAAGATGTACAGTTTTTCCTCAGTACCTTTATCGGCACGATTGCAGGACAACAAATCAAGAAGCTTTCAGAAAGATAAAACCCATTCTGCTCGTTTTTTTCCTCATACAAAAGACGATTCTATCATCAAAAACAGCACAAGTATTGAAATGAATCAGCTCCATGAGTCAGGGGTCATTTCTCTTTTTATACAGGAACAAAGGCAGAAAAAAGGCTCACACATGGGTTAGAAGAGACAGGAGGGATCGTCTGTGAAACCTCCCAGGATAAAGGATGGACAGACACCCTGCTGTGTGAGGAACATTGTATCCTTGGATTAACTCCACATGTACAACTCAATGCAGTCAGCAGAGGTGTTCACGCCATTAGAGTAACCTGTGATCCAGCTCCCCTCCCATCCTCCATTTTACCCAAACAGCCTCTGAATGAGAACAGCTTCCCAGGGTGAAGGAAGTTTATCCAAAGGCTCATATGTGCTGTGGGTGAAAACAGCAAGGTCACTGTCGAATGGAATGGAATAAAAGGGTTTCCAGGCCAGACACACACTATTCTCGTTTTTGTTGCTTATTCATGTTGAATACAATCAGAAAATGTGCACTATGGGTAATGAGCTGTATGTATTGTTTGGGGTTATAATCAGCCCCTCCCTCTCTCTCTCTCTCTCTCTCTCTCTCTCTCTCTCTCTTCTCTCTCTCTCTCTCTCTCTCTCTCTCTCTCTCTCTCTCTCTCTCTCTCTCTCTTCTCTCTCTCTCTCTCTGTGACAGAGAGAGAAAGAGTGAATTATTCAGGGTTGTAAGATTTTATTGCTATTCAGTTAGTAAAACTGATGAAGCAGCTAAATGTGTGCAGCACTGGACTCTGAGACTAATTCCCCTGAAGAAAAAAAAGGAGCGTAAATTGTGTTTTGCTGTTGCTGTAGTGGAGTTCAACCTGACACCTTGTTTTCAGCACTGATGACTCAGATTTGGACCTTAGCATTGACTTAAGTCAGATTTGGAAGATGGAGGGGATGAATCCAGCTCATGTATCAATAAAGACTGTTTCTGATCCAGTGTAATGACGTTGGAAGGAAGAGGGGCTGAGCTATTCCAGTTGTTCCAAGAGTGAGGGTGGGGACCCTCCTACTGGGTCACAAATCACTATGCCCTCCACAATCAAAAACTATTTACAACTGCATATTTCATCATGATTGTAAAAATATGAACAAAAACAGATGTGAAATAAAAAAAAAAACCATGCCAAACCCTGACACTACCACAATAAAATGACTGAGTTTTCAGGGCCTATGGGTCACAAAACATCTAAATCTGCCAGATTGGGCTACAGTCTGCTTATTACGTGTAGTCTGACCTCCACTGAAGACCTTTTAAAAAGAACCAAAGTGACTGACTTTGATTGATTTCTGTCCAGAGTGCATGCAGAAGAGTAAGAGTCGATAAAGTTACCTGGACCATCAGTGTTAGCAAGCTGCTAATTACTGATTAAGATCCAAAACGCATGATAAGTTTCATTTGTGACAGCTATAGGGAAGCACAGTGCACATCTGTACATGGCACTTAAGAACTGTTTCGGGTCGTCTTGATACAGCATGTTTTTTGTGGTGTTTCCTTTGACTAAAACAGGTCCCAAAATTAATGACCCGTACCATCCCACCTTTTGGTACCCTTCTGTTGGGATGCCAGACATACCGATCTGACCCCAGAAGGCGGAGCTGGAAACGCTGCCATGCAACATTACTCTGCCATGTTTAAATCAAGCGACAACCTCCGGTCTGAAAATATGAGGCAATGCGGAAGTGCTAAAGTCTGCTGTTCCTCAAGTGTCTGCTTGAGGCTGGCTCCGGAAGTACCAGAAATCACGTACACACCAAGCCAAAAAAAAGCCATTTTCACGGCCAAAATAAGCACATTTACAGCCTGGTACAAAGAATGTCTCTCGTCTGAATCGCTGATTTCACTAACGACACGCACTGTACAGGGAGTGAATTTTTTTCTAATTCGGCAGTTTCCACAATTTTAAGCTCGCCAGTTCGTCCAATCAGAGGCATAGCTCAGATCATGTGACTGTGGATCGTCCTATGGTTGTTACTGTGGACACTCACAGTCCGCCTCATTTCCAATATGGTCGCGCTGGCCGTTTTGCTTCAAAAGTCTGTTTCAGAAACAGACAGGTGACGTCATGGAGACTACGTCCATTAATTATACAGTCTATGGTTTAAATATGCAGTCGACTTTGTGAAGATAACTTTCTTTTTTTTTTTTTGAAAATGGCATCCCAACACAGTTTACTGTTTTTCATTTTTCTTCTTCGTTGGATTTATTTGCAGGGTACACTGTGACACTGCTATGACATCACGCTATAAAGTAGATGACGTTGCAATCAGCATCCAGCTTACACACCGCCTACCAAGAAGGACACAGCTGGCTGTGGAAACACATACAGGATCAGGCTTTACCAGTCCAACCAATTGCTCGCAGGATGGTGTTTAAAAATTGGTGTCCTATCATATCATGATGTGTCGTACAGCATCCTGAGTTTTGGATCCTATCTTACCACACTTATCGCATTAGGTCATTCTCTTTGCGTAATACCCCCCCCCCCCCCTTTTTATCTTTTTTTTTATTTTTTTTATTTTTTTACAGTTTTATGTTTATGGTTTTTTAATATATATTAAATCTCTCTCTTCTCTCTGTACTCAGTCAGAGTGATAGAAAGAACACCCTGGTTTCAGTCTCTGAGGGAATTGAAACAATGACTCCCAAGACTGTTGTTCGATTGTGCAAAAATGAAAAATGTTCTGCTTGAAATCTTATCATAATACGTGTTCACTTTCTTTTTGAGTCTCGTGTGTCATCGGCTAAACGGTTTGTGTGTCTTTATGTACTGCCAATCATGAAACGCATATCTGTCCCTGAGATCTGAAGTAGTTTAACTATCATAACAGATATAAGTTTCAGTGCCTCTAAAATTTCAAACATTTTAAACCCAGCTCATTTTCTAGAGATTCCTCTAAAATCTGCTTCATGTCACAAGGAGAGTTTAATCTGAATTACTATTATATCCATCAGCTTCTTTCTGCAGACATCAAAATCCAGTTAACTTAAAATAATCCATTTCAGACAGTTTTATTTCGTTGAGTTTATTTCAAGGTTAAATCCAAAGTGAGCCTGAGGCTAAACATAAACACAGTGCTGATTATTAGACCCATAAGAAAAGCGTGACAGCTAATCTAAAGGTTTATTAACTTCTCAGTGTTTCACATATAGGCCTGAAGGCAAATTGAAATGATATTTGCAGGTAGTGCCTAAACAGGAAAAACAAAAGTTGCAACTGACCTGACACAGGACTGTAGATGTAAATTAAACCAACGCCAACACCTACACATCTATGCAGTCATGCCTTAAACTGCAACATGACACATGCTGAAATGAAATTAATTTATACTTGCATAACTTTTTCTTATTACACATAAACAGTTTATAATGGTTGTTTAAAGGACTAAGAATTCATTTAATATTTTCTTCCTCTTTTTTTTTTTAATTAATGGAATCATACATTAAAAGATTAAATAAAAGCAGTGGAGCCAAAAACAGGCAAGATGTGACCTGATTACATATTCTTTGTGTACTGCATGAACTTACCATTCAACAAACTCAGTTACAGACAGTTGCTGACACTCTAACACTGAAGAATCACTCCACAAATATTCCTTCTTATTAATTTTAATATCACATCATAAATCAATTAAAAACTAAATTTAGTCCCCGGGCATCCATTTTTATCTGTATGTAAGCTTTAAAGATTTAAACCGTCCTTTTATTAATCATGCATTCAGGATTTTAGAATTTTTCTGCATAAACATGCATTTTCTGCCAATGCACATTTAACCTTCAAAACCATCTTGGTATAAAGTGAGCCTAACCCTGACACGCCAACATGAACTCAGCCTCATCACCTCTCATTACTCTCTATCTTAAACTACAAACACAAACACAAACACGCAGCAGCTCTCTGCAGAGACTCCCCTCTCATTCAGGGAACCCATGAGGGCACCACGG
The DNA here is from genome assembly GCA_030710495.1 of Labroides dimidiatus. NCBI lineage: Eukaryota > Metazoa > Chordata > Actinopteri > Labriformes > Labridae > Labroides > Labroides dimidiatus. The sequence goes on along the minus strand of CM061144.1, from coordinate 25,628,683 downwards.
TAAATCAGGCCTTAATGATTAACAGCTAATCACGCTGAACGATTTATGACCTCTCTTTTACGCCTATTCACTGCAGAAACAAAGCACAAGTGAAGTCTAGTCCTCACAGAGAGGCTTCACCTCCGGCTCTCTGTGGTGTGTACGTTATAGCCGCTTCTGTCCACTCAAGCATGCCCCATTAAAGCCCTGTTGTAAGTCTGACGGTGTCTCTTTGGAGGTGTTACATTGATTTGAGAATCAGTGACGGATCAGGAAGAAGATTGACCTGGGACATTAACCGGGAAATGCTTGGTTTGTCACCGAGGCCAATGACAGAAAAAGCTGCTATTTAGTTGCATCTCTCAGACGTAAGAACCCCGAGGGTCAGAGGGTCACAGCGTGACAATGGTTGCAGAGTTCAACCCAAAACTAGAAATGATAGACAAAAGATGCAGACTGCAGAGTTAAAATCATGTGCATTTCTTATAAAGTGTGATCATTTGGTACTCCCCAACTTTTTAGAACATTTTCATCCAACATCAGAGCTCACATTTGAATTTCAGCCACTTATTGGCTCAGCTAAAATGTTAAAACAGCAACCTTAGAAGCAACCAGTAAAAAAAAAAAATCACTTCTAGATTAGGGGTCACTCCTATGACAGAAACATGTGATAAACTTGTATCAAAGGTCAGAGGTCAAGAAATCTCTTTCTCCATCTCTGCAGGGTCTTCTTACCTGTGTTAGGGTGAGATCGTGGGGGGGGTCCCTTGGGTGCAGGCTGATGTCTGTCAGCGTATGTTTCCTTCCCTCAGTCTCAGCGTGGTTTTTCTGGCTACGTGGAGGCTGGAGGCAGCTGCTCTTATAGAGATCCACCCCTCCTCCCCTTCAACCTCCCCCTCTGATTCCCTCTCCCTCTCTTTCAAAACTCCCTTCTTCATCACAGAGAGAGAGAGAGGGAGGGAGAGAGAGAGAGGGAGGGAGGGAGGGAGGGGAAGCAGATAGAAGGAAGGAAGGAAGGAAGGAAAGAAGGAAGGAAGGAAGGAAGGAAGGAAGGAAGGAAGGAAGGAAGGAAGGAAGGAAGATGAGGGGGAAGAGACAGAGGGAAGGTGTATTGGGTAGGAATAGAAGGATATGAGGCAAAGCAGAGCTAAGAAAAAAGTATGGGGGCAAAAAGACGAAGGGAGGCGGATGGATGGAGTAATTTTGATAAGATAAGGAAGGGAAGAGTGAAAGCATCTTCTTTTGTGTCTGTGGTGGTGTTGGTTTGGGTCCAGATTTGTTTTAACATATGTACATGCTTAAAAATTCTTCTGAATGTACTTTATAATTTAAATACAATAATACATTGATTAGAAAAGGCAAAATGCAAACTAAAAATAGAACTGTGGTCATGAAAAAGTACAGAAATCAGAGGAAGAAATATCTCAGTTTGAAAGGATATGCTGACATAGTAATGCAGGAAGAAGAAATTTATAGCATAAAATTTAAATTTGAAATAATCAGGGAGCTAAAGTGTGCTAATATTTTTCCACAAAAAAACCCAAAAACAAAGCAAACAAAACAAAACAAAAAAATAGCATAAAAAATTATTTTTAGACCTCCTTCCTCACTCTCAAATCTCAAGCTCTGCTGTATCCCTCTATGGCTCTGCTTGTTTTCTTTACTGCACTATAATTACTACTTTAATTACATACTTTTTATTTTTTTAAAAAAGAAGAGAAAACTGTTCTCATAATTTGTGTTATCTCAGAGGCACTGTGAAGAATTTTCAAGCTGTTTTAAATTTGGTGTGCTCTTTAGATGAAAGTATGCAACAAAAACTGAAAACTAAGCAAGTGCTTGTCTTATTAGTAAAAAAAAAAAATCTGTACTTAACTTAATATAGGTACATTTGCCTAAAAAAACCCTCTTATTTTCAAATATTTTCTGGACTTGTCAGGTGAATGTGGCTCACACTAAGTCTAATAAGACTTTTTTTTGTCTTTCTTTTTTTTGAATAAAATAAAACAAAATGCTTGCTTGTTCTTCCGTTTTGCAGGGTAAAGACAATGTTTCCCAAGAGGACCATCATCCATTGACATAAAGACATAAAGGGAAAAAGGAAAAAGAGAACTTTTTGTCGAAGGAAACAAAAAATATAGCCTTTTTTTAAATTCTATTTTTTGGTTCCTGTTAACCTGTTAATTTGAGGCTCAAGAAATATAAAATGTAATGTAACAACAACAACAACTTGTGAACTCTGGTTTATTACTGTTAGCTTCCAGAAGTTTCTCTGGCTACAAATGAAATATGTCTTCTTTAGTAAATCCTGCTCCAGTATCAGCCATGAGTACAAAACATTATGTCAAAAGAAAATGAGCTTCAGGTGACCAGTCTAGGGTGTACCCCACCTCTCACCCTAAGTCAGCTGGGGTAGGCACCAGACACCTGCAACCCTGAACAGGATAAGCAGTATAGAAGATGAATGAATGAATGAATGACTGAATGAAACTCTTCCTGCTTCATACCTGGCTCTAACCTCCAGAATTCACCAGTGGAGCTCTCTAAACATCATTGTGTGTGATGAAAGTAAGCCAAACCTTTTTTTAAAAAGAATAAAATAAAATAAATCTGACCCAACGGGGGCAAACTGAAGTTCAGTATAAAGAAACAACCTGTTTTGATCATCAAGTTTACTTTGTCATGAAGAGGCCTCGGGTTAAGATTGAGGCCATTTCACTATTTTATTGCCTCTTCTCACATAACTGGTCAGTTTCCAATCTCCAGTGCAGAATCATTTTAAGGTTTCTGTTATAAAAGCATGATTCATGGGTAGAAGGTCTTCACCTTCATATGTATTTATTCGCCACAGTTTAAGCCTTTCTGAATCTTTAGTCTGAATAGTTGTCTATAAACACTCGATGGTATGAATTCCCACATGACTAATGTAAAATGTACCTTCTTGTTAAAAGCAGAGAAAATGTCATCTCTGTGTTCAGGGTGTTTTGAGGAGAGGCTTGAGGACGTCTGACTGTCACTCCTCCACTGTGATGTGGGAGTGACAGTCACATGTCCTCCAACCTCTCTTCAGGCATTGGCAGGACTGTATTACTGTCACTCTGCTCGTGGATAAATAAATAAATAAATCATTGCTGAAAACAAAAGAATCACGACAAGCTCCGGAGCTTCTTATTATGCGTCTCCGTCCGGCCTTCATTATCGGAAGGATGCCTTCTGTTTTACTCTGATTAGGGTTACTCTACTGTTCCCATGCATTGGTTTGTTGCGTGATAAAACTCGGAATAAACACAGGAGTTAAAAGAAACATAATAAAAAACACATTAAGGAATAGGATATACTTGGAATGCAGCGAATTTCACTCACATGTGGTCGTATTATAACAAAATCAGTCAGTTCAGTATTTTTGACTGTTCATATTGGATCACAGAGCCTTGAAGGTAAAATCAAACAGGACCAAGCCGTTAGTGACAAATGAGTGGTGCTAATGCTACATTAACATACCTAACAAAGAATACAATTTGAATGTCAAAGTCTCTCTAGTTCATCTTAATTGTTATTGTTTCTATTGCATATCTGGTGTTTCTGGTTATTATGTGGATGGGAGAAAGATATGCTGTGTAGCTTTCTTGCACTTTTGTCTCATAACAGCAGAAGCATTGACTTTGAAGATGCAGAAACAGTAACTATGGAGATGATTGTGAAGCAATAACAGTGATAAGCAAATCCGACCACGAGGAATATGAGAAGAGAGGAAATATTCCTTATGGTGATAAAAAAAAGGGAGAACATGACAAAAAGGTATTACTCATGCTGTCAGACATTCATTTTTATTATCATTGCATTTCCACAGTTAATTGGATTAATCACATTTTTAATGGCATGTTCAAAATTCCATTTTTTTACATTTTGTTAAATCTTTGAAGTCCTTATTAAAACTGAAAAAAACATCTTACTGCTGCCTTGATTTGGGGATGGCAATGATGGCAGTGACATCTCCCGTGATGTTAACTGACCTGCAGTCTGTTGCCACCTATTTAGCAAGCCAATTAACTTCTTTGACTCAGTTTCATCAGTCTGGGCATCTGCACCTATAAGTTTAACTCTAAGGTGTGAGATCAAACTCAATGCAAACTGCTCAAAAAGGTTAAGGCTCACTGATTTAACTCAGGCATGTTTATTAATATGTTGGCAATTGTGATTTAATTTTCACTTTGTTTTTTTCACGTTTAAAGTTCCTCTGCTGCTTTTATGACAAGATCTGGTTGTATTTGTTTAGAAAAAAACAGAGAAACAAGAGTTTAGCTTCAAAACAAACAGAAATACTCAAAAATAAAAGTCTGCATGGTTCAGTGGATGTCAGCAACATCCAGGCCTGTACAAATATACCCCAAATTTTAAATTTCATTAACTTTGATAGAATACATTTGACATCCCAAAATATCACAGCAAAAGCAATGTGGGCCCTAACATTTTTGAACAGTATACTTTGGTGAAATTGAGCCTTAATCCCTTTACAGCTGATGTGTTAACAATGACAGTACTAAAAATAAACAGTACAATATACAGCTTTGTATTGTATGTCCTCTGATACAGTATTATATGTTGAGTCACATTATGAGTCACTTTGGGGAAGCTGAGGCGACCTATAATAGGTTTGGTGAAGTGGTCATCCCTCATGAGGATTCATGTCGCGCTGGAGGGTTGTTTCACTATTCCTGGAATATTTCCTGTTCCAGTTAAAGAGCCTCATGTTTGGTTTTTAAAAATCAACAGGAGGGATGCCTCTTCAGTCAACAAACGGTCTCAGTAACAAACAAGCTTCTTTGTCAGGCAGCCCCGCAGACGTTTCTTATTTGGAACGGAAACTTTGTCAAAAGGCCTGAGAATATAACCGCTCTCATGTATGCATTAAAGGAGACGCTAGAGCCAGGAGTTCAGTGGAAAGAAGACAGGAAGAGCCAGCTTAGCTCAACATACAGTATAAATATACACAAAATATAATAGTACTGAATTAAATCAACTGTGAGGAACAGTCACTTTGACAAATTGGAAGCACAGACTGTATGTAGAATGGACAGCATTACTCCGCCTTTTATCATTGTATGGTTTTGAATAATAAAAAAAAAACTCTGTCACAGGTGCCGCCGTTGTGCAGCCAGAGTCTACACAGTCGAAACTATGAGGGACTCTGAGAAAATCTGAGTGGTGCTAGGTGACAAAATTAATTATTTTTTTTCTTTTAGTCTAATATCTTCTTAACTCTCTTTTCTGATGTATTTTACTATTCCCGAAAAAACTACAGAAGAAGAGCAGCTATCAATCATCATTAAACCAGACGTAAAACCCAGTTTTTAACATCTAAGAACTAATGAAAAACCAACTTTTCAGAAAATAGACGACTTAAAAACAATGCATCTTAATAATATCTAAATATCACCACAGTTATAATAATGTGAGAAACGTTTCTAGGAGGTGTAATGATTTTTTTAAAGTTTGACCACAGCCCATCTGGAATGAATAGAGCGATAGAGTTTTTGACCTATACTGCAGCCAGCCACCAGGGGGAGCAGTTTTTGTGGTGACCTCAGTTTGAGCCGAGCGAGATGACGAGATGTCCATTTCCTTTTTTTTACAGTCTGTGAGTAGAACCAGGAGTTGCTGGTTGAAGTTCGATGGCACTAACAACGATGGACACTGACACTGTAAACAACTCAGTATGCCCTTTTCTCCAAAATCCAGTCGAGAGGAGAACTTTAAGTGAAGAATTACAGATAAAAGAAACTGCCTGACATTTAACATCGAAACATTCCTGACTTCAAAAAAGGGTTACTGAGAGATTTGCTGATGAAAATTCCTGTATCTGTGTCAAATTGTAGTGGGATGGTTGTTCAAAACTGAGTATGGCTATGCACAGCCCCACCTAAATATTTTTCCCCAGCCGCCACTGTGTACCAGGTGTTTCTTTGCTGATCCTGCTCTGTACACATATACCAGTGGTCCAATGTAAAACTCACCATTCCCCTTTTTTTCTTTTTCTTTTTTTCCAGCTAGCATAGCACTCAATACAAAACCATGCTGTGGTAAGTGTTCGTTTTATAGACCTTCAGAGTTCTCTGCTGTAGCCTACAGTCCTTTTTAATGTTTTTTATCGCTTCAAATTAAATGTACAAACTAACCGAACTCCTTTCTATTCTTGTATGATCACTGTTAATCCTCCAGAATCTGTGGTTGGGGCTGTAATGTTGTGTTCATGAATGATTTTGTGTGTACACAAATGCTTGAGCATTGAATTACCCAAATATGCAAATTTTGTAAGAGGGGATGTGTTCCCTTCAAACACCACTTGGCTCTGTAGTCATCTAACGAGGATGAGCCTCAATATAGGGGGAGGTGAAACCTGTTGTGCTGAATTGGCAGGGGAAACTGTAAACTGTAAAAGTAAACTGATCACTAGTCTGAAGTGACTGACATATTGTTTCACAACTTACTGGATAATCCAACCTCCTCACTCACTTCTTATCTTGTCTTGATGTTAGGTCACTGCTTACAGGTCTAGACCTTTTAACGCTTTTGGAAAGCATCTTGAGATAACGTTTGTTATGAATTGGCGCTATATAAATAAAGATTGATTGATTGATTGACTCACTTTCCTCAAAGCTAGCTCCTTTTTAAAATACAGTTAGTGTCACAGAGATCAGGGAGCACAGGTACATCAATTGATCCTGTATTTTCAGTCATTGGACACCAGAGGATGTCCATGTTGATTGGCTATCAGACCTCCGGTTAAGAACATTCTTGAATACGTCAAGGAAGAGAGTAGCACATTGAGTGTGCGAAGAATTTGTTGAAGTTATTTAATCTTCTTGACAAGCATCTTTATTAATAATAAAATGTCACAACCTCAAAAATCTACAGTCATCCTCCTATGACCAAACAAACCAACTAGTGTTCAGACAAAATAGTTATTCAGCAGTGACGACGGTGCCCCAGAGGTCAATAGGCCATTATTGTGTTTGTCTCTTCTGGTCAGTGGTTCATTAGCAGATAGCCATCAGAGGAGAGACAGCAGCTTTGTCCAGTAATCCAAAAGACTGTCCTGTAATCAAGACGTCACAGGTTCAGACCATTACTCTTCATTCCCGTCCGGCAGTCTGAGTCAGTGGGAGACAAAATACCAGAGAGATATACTTGAGTAAAAGTTCAAATACTAGAAAAAACTAATCTAATATTATAGTCAGTATAGTTATTGTCATATCATATAAGCGCTCAAAACAGTATTATTTCTAACATACTTCCGGTATAAACGTGTTCATGCACAATGTTACTTTTTACTTATTAGGGAAGCCCACAATTTCCAACACAATATTTGATATGCAAGTATGCAAAGATGGACAAGCGCAGCTGCATCAAGAAAATGAGACAAAAGTAAGTGCTTTGGATTTACAGTATTTAAACATTGTGATCGCATGTTCAGATAGCATATTGGCTAATAACGGACATGATGAAGATGTTTAGTTAATTTGCTTGTGTTTTGTCCTTTTGCATGTGTTCTCTTAAGCTGCAGTGCTGTGAAATTTCAGGGCCGTGCTTTTTTTAATGTTAGCCTGATCGCTAACTGGCGCTACAAGACTAATTGCGCTTAAGCTTTTACAGGTTGCAGACATCCCAATGACTAAATAAATGTTAAAGACATTACAAGTAAAAGAAAACTATTTCTCTTTGATATTTTTACAGCTGGAGATTACCTAAGATATAAAGTAGAAGAAGATAGTCAGAGCAGGTAGTAGTCTTTGAATTTTGTGTTATCCAAAGTGGTTTCATTTGGAATTGGTAGAATTGGTAAGCAAAGAATGTCATCATTTGTCTTTGTTCATGAAATCTTCTTAGCCTAAGATGTGCATAAACTTCAACTTCATTGGTATTAGCCATCAGAGGTGGATCATTATGGGTTAGCTAGTTAATTAATATCCTTATTCTGCCTTCTTAAAAGTAAAACTGCTTTGAAATCCCTTGATACACGTTAACACTTTTACTTTGCTTCTTTTCCGTTTCCTGAGTTTTCACACCAGTTGACACAGTGTTTCTTTTCTGCCACCATCTCTAACTACGGTCTAAGATTTTATTTTGAAAACATATTTTAAAGAAAAAAAATCTGAAATTACGACACAGCTTAATTTTGCCAAATTTTGAGAAACAAATATTCACAGAGGATATGTTTAAAGGAAAAATAGTAAATTATTCATTGGACAGAGAAGTTACAGAAATACTGACACTCGTAGCAGGAAGACATATTCCGAGAAAACAGAAGTACCTCTGAAGTGAAACTAACAGCATTCAGGATATGATTTGTATCAAAGCAAATACTGAACGTGAGGTCAGTGTAAAATAAAAACTCTAAAAATAATAACTAAGCTGATTGTCAGCTGAAGTGTGCTGTGTTTTAAACAGCAGCCGTAAAGACTTGCATATTAATTTTTTTAAGCAGCAAGAAACTAAATGACAAAATTTCCTTTGCTGCTCTAAAAAAATGAAAAACAGTGTTGTAATCAACACTGATGGGCAGTGATGGTGGCTTGGTTTTTTTTTAGAAATGAGCTGGAAGAATTACATAATTTGACTTGACTCATCTCAGTCAATCTCAGATCAGATCATTTGGAATCAACTCACAGTCAAATTAAATAAACAGGAGCAGATAGTGCCCAATAATGAGCACAGAGACAGTCATCAGATGCATATCTCCTTCAGTTCAAAGTTACTGTCTCCTCCATTTACTGAGACCAGACAAAACCAAGAAACACAAACCTTTAGAAATAACAGGCGACAGTAATGATGGTCTGCGCTGCTGACTTATTCTCCTCGCCTCATCGAGTGCCCACCCCTGATTGCACATTCTGGTGTTTAAGCAGTTTGCAGAGAAACACAAGATGCTAGATGAGCAATTAGTTTGTATTGTGAAGCCGACTGCAGCTACTTGATTGATAATTGAGCCAAAAAAGAGAGAAAAACTGTGTTTCTACAAAAGTAACTCTCAGTGGAAACCCAGAATATGAGTAAAACACAAAGTGACTGAGGTGATGACTGAGAGACGATGACAGAAATCACTTTTTCTGACTGATCCATGATGCAGATTTTCCTCTACCAAATGAACCAATGTCATTAATTAAACACTCATTAGGACTTTTCCTGTGGGAAATAGCTGATAGCTTAACAGTCAATTAGACAGAACCAAATCAGAGGCTAATTTTAGCCTGCTTCAAAACAATCAGAAGACAAACACAAGTATTGTTTCAAAGCATCATTGTGATTTTAATCGAGCCAAAGTATAAAACAGATAGTTTATCCCTGTTTTTTGTTGAGGCTCAAATCATCTGCGAAAAAAAAAAGCATTTAGATTCCATGACAAACTAATTTCAGTTTCTATGCTTCTCATTTTTAATCACAAAAGTCTTCCAGCCTGATGCTGACTGAGTAGTTTCAGTGTATAACTGCTTGTTTATCCTGCAGGTTACATCAGTTTGACGAGTTGGTAAGAATTTAATAATCACTGGCAGATAAAATATCAAATTTATTCCAGATCAGATCCATACCAGTTACAATAACATCATAAGTAATTTTCCCTGTAAAATTCTGATTTGTCATTTCAGATCAAGCTCAGAATGATTCAATTAAATGTTTGATCCAATCCCTACACTCTATTGTCATGGATGTTACTATAATTTCTGTTTTGCATTGCCGGCACACTGCATTTAGTCTCAGCAAGAGAAAATCTAAAGCTGCTCTGGCCAAAGGTAATGGGCTGCATTTCCACAGTGACCTTTATTCCTGACACATCACTTAGAAAGTGTGTTGACTGAACAACAGCTACAAAACAGCCTTTCTTCAGCCTGTATGTTACATCGTGTTTGTTAACAGATCAAATCGTCCGCTGTGCTCTTTTGAGTAGTGAGTCTCACACGTTGAAAATTGAGGAAATCAAGAGACTTTTTTCACTAGCCCCACACAGATCCCAACCAGATAATGCATAAAGTTATATACATCAATCATTTATCTATCACTTGAACTTATATTAAAACTGTGGAAGAATAAAAATATTTCTTTTTTTTCTGTGTAGAGCAGGGGTCTGTATCAAAGGAGCTATTTTGCCTCATTTCACGTGGATTAAAGTCTACAAAACCTACCTTTCCTTCCCAATAAAGACAAAACTGTGTATACAATTCTAAAATGTATTGAATAATCATCTAAACAAGATTTTTTTTAAATTCAATAAATGGTAGAACTACAAAAAGGAATGCTTTAATTTGATAACATCTGTTCATAATGTCGCTCCACTCATCATTTTTTTGTTTGCTAATTTCTGCCACATATCAAGCATATATATTAAGCTGGCTGTGAAATGAATCCCTCCACACAGAATTAAAATCTCTATTTTCCTTCAGATTTGTCCTTTTGTTGATTTAGTTTTCTGACTAGGAGTATAAAACTTGCGATTAGTCACAGGTGCAAAGAAAGTGGGTGGTTGATGTTGCAGGAGGTGAAGTACAGAGGTGGAAGGCTTTCTTGCCAGATGTGATGCATATTTAGTTGAACAAAATGTTAAATCATGTTTTTATTTAGTGTCAATACCATTAATTGTCAATACCCATTGCAACAGAGTCAAAGAACCACATGAGGCTCCAGAGCCGCAGGTTGCAGACTCCTGTTGTGGAGGCTTCCCTTCATTTCAGGCATGCTTTTATTCTGAAGATGTGCCCTGGGACAGTTTTTGTGTCTATTCAACCTTAAAGTGAACTTGGGTGGAAAAAAAAAAGAGTTATGAAATAGGTTGGCTGAAGGTAAATTATGTTATGTATTTGTCTGTCTGATATAATCTCTGTTTCATGTAAGTTCGAGTAAGTGTTCGATACATACCAAAGACTGACTCTTCTGTTTCTCTGTATTTTCCTGTCTCCCAGAACGTACTTCTCAAGGCCTTGACAAACATCATTCAGGTCATATTTCTGCATTTTGTGACCTCACTACCTTATTGCAATTTATATAGATGCTGGTGTGTTTTGGTCTCTTTTCTCTTTTACTCTCCCCCTCCTCTGGTCTCATCCTGGGGAGGACAGAGAGAGGTTGCAGGTTTGTTGGATAGAGATAACAGTTCTTATCTTTTCCCCGCCAGACGTAAGAGGCCTGATCCAATCGAGACGTGGTTAAAAGAATTCATCGACTTTTACACCCAAGCCTCAATAAGAAGAAGGTTCGGGTGAAAACAGACATTGATGGAGTAGATTTTGTTAAATTCCATGTCATCTTGAAGGAGCATAGCAGTGATTTTGAGAAGGAGAGGTTTCTTTGGAAGGGGTAGGGCATTACCTTAAATCGAACAAAGTTTTGAAAGTTTGAAAGAAAATCAAACCCTCCAAACTCATTCAACAACAGAAACTTGTTTTTAAGGAAACATGTTAAATAAAAGACAAGTTAAATGAGGTTGTTTCCTATGATGTACCTATCGAAGTCAAATTCAAATTGCTACCCCTAACCCCGCTCTTATTCTTGTTGATTAGTCGCCAGTGTGGGGTCGTTATTGGCCACCAGACCATGAGTGAAAACTCTCTGGATCAAACGTCACAGATGTGATTCATTCATAAAGTGTCAGACATGTCTTTTTCTCACCTAGCACGATCTCCTAAAGGTTACTGTGACTGCCCCCTTCCTCTCCCTGCAGACTGCTGCCATTCTTTCTTATAATTGTGCTGCTATCTATTGGGCCTAATGGTCATTTCTGCCAGTACATTCATCATGTCTGATAATGATAATGTGTAAGAGTTTGTTCCCTTCACAGAGACATGGTGGCATCTTCTCTCTACCTTATTTATGGCTACTGTCATTTCTGAGAAATAAAAAGGGTTACCCACAAAATGCTAAAATGTAATACTTGTTGTCTCCATGAGCTTTCAAGTGTACTGTTTTATAAGAAAGCGTAATGAAATAGAAAAGCATATCATTATTAAAGCCAAATTATAGTTATTTACTTAGATTCTTAAAAAGAAAAACCATAACGTAAGTAGCGTAAGCAGGCCTTAATTAAAGCTCTTTATGATGCTGGATGGTTTTCTTGTTTTTCTGACAGGTGGTCTAAAAAAGATGTTAAACACGGCATGTTTCTGCCAAACAGTCGACTATGGGCCCCATAGTAATATGACATCCCCTACTGTTTATTTTTTATTAGTCTGTAGTCTATAATCTTGTTCAGTGGTGATTCTGGGATTTTTATTTATATATTTATTTATTTTTTGGGGGGGGGGTCTATACTTTTGGGTTTCTATATATATACATTGCAGTGATCTGATCAAACTTGAGTCTATCAGTAAAATGAAGAGTGAGGTTACACTTGTTCTGCTTGGTGAGTTTGGAGTTGTTAGAAGAGCACTGGTAGGACATAACCAGTATTCACTAACCTTACATGTTACAGACACATCTTAGAGCACTGGGCTGTTAGTTGCACTAAATATAGCTGGTTACTAAATTACGGAACAAAAGTTTGTTTGTTGTTTTAAACAATTGCTCTTCGTAACTGTCAACAAATACATTACGTCGTTTGTATACTGTAAAAGGTTTCCTTGAACAAAGAAAGTAACAAGAAAAAACAAAAAAAATCTGCTCTCAAATCATTTTTCTAAACAAACCCAGGCCTCGAACAGTGTCACATCCTCATGACAGTGGTGCATTTGCTCATGGCAAATGGAGTATTTATTCCAGAAAAAGGTGATGTGCTTGTTTTCCTATATTTAAAGAACTGGAGTTAGAGTTATCAAAAAACTTTAATAACCCCCCCCCCCCCCAAAAAAAAAAACAACAACAACAACAACAACAACAACAACAACAACAACAACAACAACAACAAAACAGAAAGAGGGAGCAGGAAACTATGCCAAGCTGGATGGACACAGGTCTTTATACATGTGTTAACTTTGTTCTTTAATTTCCTCTCTGGTTTAATTTCCAGATTTAAGCAGTTCAGTAAATACTTGGTAAAAAATTAACACAAGATAATTTTTTCCATATGAGGCATTTTTATTTTTATTTTTTATTACTAGATTCTCTCTTCCTTGTTTGAAAAGGAGACTAAGGTTCTTTAGTCACTCTGATCAATTGATCAGATCAATCAGTAATGTAAGAGAAGACATTAAAACAAGTTTTTAATAACTTTTTTTTCTCTTTACACCATCACCTGCTTCACTTTACAGTGGACTCTCAGAATGGAGCCAATCAGCCTTTAATCCAGCCTCCACCACACTGACTGATTTATCAGCCAATAAAAGCCACATTGTGCTCATGAGCCAGAACTCATGGGCTGAAGATTGAATGAATATATATTTCTCTATCTCTGTCTTGTGATGGCCTGTTGCAACCAAGGAGTTTAATGATGACAGAGAGCCGGCATGGTACCGTAAACTCAATGCAATACCTATAACTCGTTGCAGAGAGTCATCGGCGGCTCAATAGTGAGAGTGCCAATAATCTAACTCCAGCTTGTTCAATCCAATGAGTGTTGAAGAGAATAGAGAATCAAATGAATTAAAGATGGAGGAGGATGAGACAGAGAAGGGAAATAAATTCAACACGCACAGTTTCGTTCAGAGATAAATGTTCCCTTGTGACACATCTGTGATTTCTACATCACATCAGCTGATGTGAGTCTTTCCACAGCCCACAGAGCTTTTTATCTGGATGGAGGCTGATCAGAGATTGTTGCTGAAGGTCTCTATTAAAAGGCAGAGGTGGAGGTGTGGACAGCAGAAAGAATGATCAACCTGGGTGAGACATGACAACAGAGGTCACAAACTGAGGCTGCGAGGAAACAGCAGGACATTATTTTCTGAAAAACAATGGAGGGGTATTGAAGTATTGAACCATGAGAAAACTTCAGATAACACTGAATTTAAAGATAACCAGGTCTGATTTACAATAAGAAAAAAAATGTGCAGAAAAATTGAGAAGAAGAGGAGTAAAAGCATTTGTGATTACATTTACACCGAGCTAACTGCTGTTTATTCACTTGGGTTAAAAGACGCTAGTCTTTGAAGAATCATTCATGAATGAGCATGGAGATCCTCCAGTATGACCAAACTTACCAGCAGAGGTTCATTCATCTGGAAAACATGAGACAAATTGATTTTATCTCTGTGAATGTAGAGGTTGAATTATCTGCTCTTAAATTAGCACTGCCCTAATTAGCATAACCAGTCGCTCAACTTTGTTTGACAGGAACAGACTGGAGGGACGTTTGAAGGGAACCCCTCACATCTCACAGGATCTTGTCCTTGGGCGCTTGTGATTGGTGCTGAAGTTGTTCATGCCAATGAAGCAAGTAAAGCAAAAAGCATCCTGGCATTTCTATGCACAAATTAAGTGAGTAAATAATTATATTTGCATCAATACTAATGTTGTGTTCATACCAAACACTAACCTTGCTTAATTGTAAATAATGTTAACAGTCAAAGTTAAAGCATTGTGAGCTTCTGAAAGTCATATACCATAAAACATATCACACATAGGGTGAGAGAGATTTCACGACACACTTTGTCCCCTCTTGCTTTTTGCCTCTCTTCTTTTTTGTTTGTCCAGTGTCAGTGAAAATGAGTGAATAAGGACAAAGCTGCTCAGTCACACATATTAGAAAAGAAAAAACTTGTCTATGTAACCTAAGTCTCTAAGAAAAGCTCATGCACTCTAAGGCCTCAAGCCACAACTGTAGAGTTTCTTTTAACCAGGCCGTCAGGTCAAGGGAGTCCAGGAGTTTGGCTTTATTTGATTTTAAACTTTTCAGACTTATTGATTAAATGAGTGTTTTTATAACTAGCTATGCTTCATTTATTTTTAAAGGTGAGTCAGCTGCAGAGTTCAAGAAAAAAAAGGAGAGCTGAATGAGGACAAAATGTCTAAATAAATATTCCTGCTTAAAAGTCCCGTTCACCTTTTCTAATGTTACCTCCAAGAAAATTGTCTTGGTAAATGAAATTTATCACAATAGACAGGCCAATGCCAAAGTTGACCTTGTGTTGGAATGTCCACAAAAATGCACACACACACACACACACACACACACACACACACACACACACACACACACACACACACACACACACACACACACACACACACACACACACACACACACACATAGCTTTACTAACCTTGGAATCAGAGGGACTATCATTATCTTAAGCTGTATCTTAAAATCGGTAATATATAGATATTTTTTAATCAATGTTCTTAATGTCAATAGCTTGTGTCAATTCAGCCTGTTCATGTCTTCAGTTGGTAGCCAGGTAAAAAGTGGTTTACACCATGGTCTTGCTCGCCTTGTCTGAGTCCTAATGTGCATAACCACCTACTCCTTACTTATCATCCTTCAATTAAAGGTAACCAGGAGACTAACTGATATGTTGAACATATTTGTGTTGACTCTCAGGGAACCAGCAGATACACAGATACACCAGAAAGCTCCTTTTCAGGTACATATTCACACTTAGTATTGAGTCCAGATTTTGTGGCATTGTTGTAGTTTTGAGGTGCTTCATATTTACTGAACTTTATAAGCTGTGTGTTATGTGTCATGTTAATGGTTTAATCATAACAAAGTGCATTAATATCTCTCTTGACCCAGCCATGGTGATTTCACGAGTGTGTGTGAGAGAGAGAGCAAAATCCCAGCAGGAACTGGAAGAGAGAAGATTGTAGAGAGAAAGAGTGTTTTTTAGAAACAGGCGGAGTCGTGAGCAGAACAGGGGTAGATATTTGGAGGAGGATGAAGGTGGCAAAATTGTGATGGAAAGGGGCACTAATGGAGGTCAGAACCATTAGCAAAGAAATCTGGATGTGGACAGCAGGCCAAAGCATCAGGGAGAGAGAAAAACCCAGCCCAGTGGTTTGTGGGTTTCTTCTACCTGAGGGTCAGTCATGATGAGAAAGGGACTCAAGGACAGCTGGATCAGCAGAACTGCAGAAATATTTAATACTTGACTTTTAAAACAATACATAGTTCATTGTCACACACACACACACACACACACACACACACACACACACACACACACACACACACACACACACACACACACACACACACACACACACACACACACACACACACACACTCCTTAATAGTCTATTTTCATTCCTCTGGGCTTTATCTGAAAGAGGAGGTGATTGGTGTTCAGCAGAGCAGAGCACAGAAACACTGTTATCTACCAGTGTTCCCATGGCGCTTCACTCCTGCCACCATGTCTGCCAAACACACACAAACTCACTAACTTACAGTCAGGCTCCCGCTCTCACTTAAATGCTACCACATCCACACAGCAGCAGCAGCAGCAGCAGCAGCAGCAGTGTAAGGAGGACTTTGGTGAGCTGAGCCTTTAATTTCAGGTCAAATCCTCTTAAAAGTGTGAAAACAGTCTAAAACATGAGAGCGATGAGTTCAAGTGCCTGAAAAAAATCCCTGTTAGACATGCATGGCATGGTTTAAAAATACAGGACACAGATAACAGCATACACAGGAAATAAGCTTTGAAATTCCATATTGAAAGTGGCTTGATTAAAAACCTACATCAGGAAAAACTTCACTAATCCCCTCTTTTAAAGTTAAGAGCCAATGTATAGTGTTTGGGTCATTATGTGAATTAGAATTTGTCAAGGTGAGCAGGAACCTGAAAAGAGATCAGCATTTCCTAATATTCTTCAAGGCTCTTTAAACACAAATGAAAACACTTTAAATTATAATCCTCTCACTGCTTTTGGTTTATAGGCCAAGCATGTAGAAATGGAAATACACAGCAATATCAATAACAGTCAGATTTTAGATTTCCTCCAATGGGTGAAGCGAAAATGACCTTTGAGAGCAAGAGGTACTTGTGATGTGTAACATGTTTGCAGTTATCTCACTCATGGTTGCTCATGATTTCCCTTTAAGCCTAAAAATTAATGTAGAATAGAAATAAAATAATCTGAAATCACTATCAGAAAACGCAGGGACAAAAACAATATAAGGAAAAAGGTAAGCTATTTGTTCGTTTGTTAGTTTGTTTATTATTTGTCCTGCTAGCTAGCTCAGCTAGCCTTGGGTAAAATTGTCTGGCTAGTATTTGTATGCTCATAAAGCTTTAGTGTTTGCTTCATGAAAGCTAGCTGAAATAAAATAAATGCGTCAGGTGATTGTGCCGTCCTGACTGACTGACTGAAGTGGGTCAGATAACAGCAGGGACTTGTCACGGGGACTTCTATGTGCTGTAAGTCAATCCAGTCTTGGACGACCTGAACACAGATACTGAGAAATAGCGTTTAGAAATAACTTATTTTGGTGATGATAATCTCATTTAAATTGTGGATTATGATCAAGCATATATGCAGAAGTAAGACCTTTATGATCACTTAAAAAGTCCTTACAGGAACTTGAAAGAAATTTAAGAAAGTTATATTCCATCTTCATCAAGCCTGTTCTGCTAAATGTTACCAAATATTACACACTGTACCTTTATGCTTTTTGAAGTTACTTTGTAATAGCAGCTCCAATCTCAAACTGGTCTTCATGTGGTTAAGCTTCATTATGTGTGATGTTCCGTGAAGCGTTTTTGATACACTGTCAACAGGCAGTCGATCAGGATGAAATACTCATCACAGCTGGGTGATTAGGAAAAAGCTGGGTAACATACACACATTGTTTTATGATTATTTGGGGCTTTTTAATGAATTTATTGAAGTACATAATAACGCTCAGAGTTGAAAAAGGTCATGTCATCAAAGCGAAACAGGTGCCCCCAGGAGTAAACGTACTGGAAAATAGAAACAAAAGATTTGAAATTAATAGCTGCTTTCTATCCAGTGACTCTTCAAATCCTCACAGGATGCTTTTCATCAGGTTTATACAGGAGAGTTGTTTAGTAAAAGACTTTCAAAGTTCTTTATTTGAACACTGGCTGATCTTCAGTGGATAAAGGTTGTCATAAATATTGTTGCAGCAAGTTAAGTATGACATACCATCAGACCATCTAGATATGAAATATTTACCTTTGTATGATCTCCTGCTGCTTCTATCCCTGTAGCCCTCTCTCTGTTCATACAACTGTTTTCGTATTTGTGAGTAGATGATTTTATGTTAAACAAAAGCTTTACAGTAAAGACCAGCCCTCGGAATCTATATAACACATGAAAGCGTCTCTGATATGATAAATTTGTTCATGAAAGGGAGTCATAATTCATGTAAGCTGAAGCTGTCAAGACAATCAGAGGTAGGCTTAGACAGAAGGTGAGAACAGAGACTGGTTCAGGCTGTCATAGAAGGAGGAGATCTACTGACCTGAACTGGATTATTATGGAGTGGAGGAGAAACTCTGTTTGGAATTGGTGTTAATAACATCCAGGAGTGGATACGTCTGCCTTGAGATGCTGGTTTTCGTTTAAGGAAAGGGTGACAGAGAGGTGAGTCCCATCAATCAGGTACGACACCATCACTGACTTCAGCTAACCAAAAACCTTTATCACAAATACAATATTGAGCCATCCTATAAATGTAAGATTACACAGGAGCAAATAAATAAATAAATGAAAGTGTTTTCTTTTGAGCTTCTTATGGCAACCCCAACAAAACAACCCCAAGGCTCAACATGGCCGATGGAAAACCGAAACTCAGAAAGAGACACGAGAGATCTAGAGATGAAGCACACATGATACTCAACATCTACCCTTTTCTTTAGGTGAAGACCGATGAGTACTATCAAGTTTTGAATTAAAAATAACCCTCTGTGTTAAGATACATGAACCCAATAAACTCCTGCAGCCTTCTATTGAACCTCACACAGCCAGGACGCACCAGGCTGACGAGTCGATGAAGGAACAGTCAATGATGCTGCTGCTGGATTTTTTTTTTTAGCTCTTTCTGCCTTCAGGAGACTTAGAGATTCTGCATTAAAAAAAAAAAAACATACAACCAGAGACACATCACACCAAATTCTATGACCTTTTTTTTAATTCAGTACAAGAACTGTCAAGAATGATGGTTCTTGACGTCACAAGTACGCCAAAACCATCATTGCGTTGTTTTCACGCACATGTGACGTCAAATGAAGTCCACGGCTATAGTCTTGAGTTCTCTGAGAGGTCAGGAGTGCATGTATGTGTATTTAAATGAAAAGTTTTGAAGCCCTTGGTAAGAACTCTCTGTCTACACAAGATAGAAACCATTAGTGTCTCCCCAGCTGCTCAGGGAAAACCCTTTGGCCTTATTTTACCCACAAAATAGTTTGCATCATCAGTGGTCAGTGGTGCAGCCACTGATTAGATTGGCTCATCTAAGTAATGAGCTCATGGCTATAAAGCTGCTAAAGTCATTAACCTTATGGAGCCCGCTATAATGGACCGCCATATTCTGGCATGGATCTCAGCCACCAAGGCCATAAAGAGCAATCTCCGCCGTCTCCTGACCAGGGCTCTGCTTTTAACCTCATACCTCCACCCCCTTATGCACACAGCCAACTCTTACTACAGCCCTCACCCCCAGCATGGCCTGCACAGAAGCAATAGGCAATAAAGACAATTATATTAAGCAACCATTTGAGATCCCATTAGGGTTCGGTTCACTGGAGCTTCAGGTTTGGGAGATGAGAGAGGTTTGATGCATTGCTTTGTCTCTTGTAATGGACAGGGTGACATCACAGTGCTCAGGTCAGGACTCATGCTCACAGATCATTTTAGATCTCAGGGGGAAAAAAAAAGAGAAAAAGAAAAAGAGAAACACTGAGATCTCAACAGTCATGCTCCCATACATTGTATTTACTCTGTTTACCTGTGATAGCAGGATATTTTCAGTGGTTTACTCCAGATGTCAGCTTTACGTCAGTTTATCATATAGTGTAGTAAGTCACAGAGTAACAAAAACACAACGCAAACAAAGACGGGCTTAACATAACCAATCAAATGAGTTATGGCAACATAGTGACCAGCTTATCATTTCTAATCTTCTAAACTAACATAGAATTAACCAGTTATCAGAGACAAGCTGTATGGAACTGAGATGTTTATTAGCAAAAATGATAAATGATTTTCCTAAAAAAAAAAAAAAAAATGTGTGTATAATTTCCTGAGAGCAGCCATGTTGAAAAAGACCAAAATATAACTTCGGCTGCCTGTAGTGGAATGATGTATCAAATACGTTCGGCAATAAAGGGTTAAGAAAACAACAGCAAATTTAGTTTATTGTCAGATAAAGAAGTTTGTCTGATCAACGGTCTCACTTTACAAAGGCATGTCAGCCTCACACAAACTTTCCTCCTTTTACTCAGGTCAAATAAGGAAAGTCAGGAACAAGGAAGGACCCAAGGGCTATAACGAACAACACTTTTCTGTAGCAGACATCATTACCAAAAAAAAAAGGACTGAAACTGTGTTAGTGTGTGTACAGTACACTGCAGGAGGGAAACACTGCACCATTATTCTTTATCCCGCATGGATTTCACCAGGCCTTTTGGGACATCCTCTGAGCAGTGCTTCAATCAGCAGCTTGCTCCGGTAACCTGTTGTGACTACAGTCTGTCTGCTGCAGAAAGACAAGGAAAAAGAAAATCTGGACAACGTCTGCAGTACAGGAAACACCGTCAGTACCTGCATAGAGAGGACACAGCACACCTCAGTCACTGAAGGAAGGTGCACAATATTACAAACATCATTATTTACTCATGTCTCAATGCTAAAATTATAAAAAACAGAATCTATATTACACATCTGAAATAAAACTATTTACAAAGTCATCGCATGTTCACTGCACAAATCATAAATCACAGCTCTGAACCACTCAGAGCGCTGAAATGAAAATAGATGATGTGTTTTCCAGGCTTAGATAATGATGAGAATTCCCAACAACTTTTTAGCTTGTCATTACAGACACACACACACACACACACACACACACACACACACACACACACACACACACACACACACACACACACACACACACACACACACACACACACACACACACAACATCTCCTGCTTTGTTCTGATTAGTGGCCGGAACAATTACTGTAATCGTGTCATCTCAATGAAGGAGCAGATAAGGAGAAGGACCTCCTCCTTCACCCCTCCACCCCTTCACTCTTATCTCTTCCATCACCACACATGTACACACATTCAAACACGCACAAAGACACACATTCAAAAAGCAAAAAAAAAGGGAAGGATTTTTTTTTTCAAAAATAGTCTAGTAATAATAAAAAAACTGTAATAAAGATAATAATTTTATTGTCTACGTTTTTAGATCTTAACAATTATCACCAAGTGATGCCGCTCTTGCTGATTGTGTTTCTTTGAGTTTCAAAAGTTTGGATCTTTTTCTTCTCCTTTGAGAAAAAAAAAAAAAAACAAACGAACAAAAAAAAAACCCAGAAGGTTGTAAGGACAGCTCTGAGGGTCTGTGACGTAGGTTTCCTGATTAATGGTCAGTTATTCTCTCCTGATCCTCCACGTCACTCAGCGCAGACACAGTGCTGCAGCTCAATCACTCTTGTTCATTCTTAAAACGAGGTGGGAGTGAGGCTTTTTAGGATAATTTGAGTGTGTGGTGACTTTATAACTGCTCTCCTCGTGGGTGCTGCTCCCTGTTGATCTCTGACCTCTCATCTGACAAGTATTTACTGTGCCTACCTGTGTGAGGGAGATAACAAGGGGCTAATTCCTCATTACCCTGAGAGGAAGATGCAGATTGAAACTGAATAATGTAAACACGGCCAGCGTTCTTAAAGTCTTCAAAGCCCCTGCCCTTTAGGTAGGAAAACCCCTTGGGAGTTTAATCACTCTCAGCCCTCCTGGTCTTTCCAGGATGTGGCGTGCAAACATTTACTTTAAATTAACAAGCCTAAAAGAATTACACTTCATTTTTAATGTGCAGTGGCTTTCAGCGTGTGGTTTGAAAGCTGTGACATCTTTTTACTTTGCCCGACACTCCCTCTCTTAAAAACTCCTACCTCCAGCTCGCCTACACAAGACGGGGAGGGCTATGTTACTGTAATAGTTTGACATCCGCTTATTGACTTCCTCTCAGCACACACGCAGCACTATACGTCACAAAAGTGACCACGTGCAGAGGGAGGGGGAGAGAGAGGATTAAAAATAAATTGCAGTTGCCCTTTAGCAGGCCTTATTTGGATTCAGAAAAACAAATGTTACAGGAAAACACACAATTTAGACAAGAATCTTTTACATGTAATATTCTATATATTGTTATTTTTCACTTGAATTTACATGAGACATCTTGCAGAAGAACTTGTGTCAAATGCTTTAATTTGATTGACATATTAGAAACAAATACAAATCAATGATACATCATCAATTCTGCGATCACGTTTTCTGAAGGTCATTAATATGAAATCTTTATTTAGAGTCACAGTAAATACAGGAAACAAAAAGTTTTCCTAACAGAGCTTGCTCTATTCCCCTGAATTACAAACCTTCAGCAAAACCAAAACCAAACAGAATCCTCATAATTTGTTTATAAAATTAATAATCTGTTTAAATCAGTCTGTTTTCATTCCAGCTCAAAGATGAATCAGACAATAACATTAATTAAGAGATATTTTCTGTCACCAAATTTATTATTTGAAAGATTATTACACAAAAACCCCCAAAAGTGTTAAACAATAGTATACTGCTGGGTGAAATCTTTGCCTGTGTATTACCCTAGAAAAGGTAATACACATTTTTCTTGGAAATTGTGTGTCTGATCCACAGTCTATGGGCTTGGAACGTCTATGGAACGTTACACATTAGCCTACAGCTACATCTCACAACACCGGGCTGCGAGAGGCACTAAAATAACTACTAAAATAGCAAATATTTCTGCTGAAAGAAAGAAAGAAAGAAAGAAAGAAAGAAAGAAAGAAAGAAAAAGAAAGAAAAAGAAAGAAAAAGAGTAATATGGTACTGTCTTGGACGGTAGTATGGTCTCACACCAACATTTGACATTGATATGAGCAGGATCACATCATTCCTGATTTACAAAGAAAGCCAGTCCTCGCCTTTTATCCTGCCACTTTAGCATCTCTGTCTGAATGTATCAGAGAGGTTTGCACTATGAATCTGGATTTTCTCTTATCGAGGTAACTGTAGGGTTCACCCTGTGTTTCCATCCTATGATGCTGGTTCACTTCTTAGCGGGATAAATCACCGTGGTAACTGCTGAATGGCTAACCTGCTCTGGAGCAGAACAAGTTCTGGATAAGAGATCAACGAGTCTGAAAGTACCACCTCCTGACCAATCAGCTCTCTTGAAAAATGACCTGCCAATTCTTAGAAGATTCTGAGGGCAGCACTTAGGAGAGCAAGAGTTTTAAAGAACAGATGTGATCCTTTTGATGTCTACGACATCATCCTGTACGAAGATACAGATTTTCATTGGATGGACAGTGCTACCTTTAAATCGGATACTTTGCTAATCCATTAATACACTTGCAATACCTGCTTTGATATATCTGTTCAGTGTGCAATACCTGTTTGTGCAATATCTGTTTAAAGTGCAAAATTTGTCAAACACAAATCATTAAGTTCAATATCAGTTTAATATTGTTCATTTATTAATTTCTGTTCATTAAGTGCATGTTGAACACAGATTACAAGTGCAATACCTCTTTAACACTGTTCTTGCCTTATCCATAATGTAAATAGCTTCTTCTATTTATCGCTCTTATATATATATATATATATATATATATATATATATATATATATATATATATATATATATATATATATATATATATATATATATATATATATATATATATATATATATATAAACTATTCTCTCCACAGACATATCCATTAAAAATGAGATAAAAGTATAAAAAAATACAGCAAAAACAGAGTAATCATTGAGAGCTGCCAGTAGAAGCACGTCATTCAACAGACAGCTTTTCTCCGCTGTTGTTGATAAATATGTTTTCTGAATTGTCCTTCTATAACATTCTGACTGTAATCTAAAGAAATGTCCCTTGGTATCCATCTTAATGTTTTTAACTTTTACTGCTTATGAGCATGATCAAAAAGACTTCACATTTATGGTGCTTTACCTGTTTACACTGGATTTGACAAATCTTTATTACACTCACATTGCACTGTAAAAGAAAAATAGGTCCCATATTATTCTTTCCATTATAAATGTATACTTGTCAGGATTTTTCACAACCCTATTTATGTTGTCAGCAAATTCTCCATATAACCCTGTAAAATTAAAGACTGAAATCCTCCAGACGTAAGTGATGACAACTGCAGCTGATTTACGTAGCCTCTAGAAAGGAAGGCGGGGTATAATCACTGCCTACGTCCTTCCCTTCTTGCCTACGCCCATAACAAGCTTGTGACGTCATGAGTTGAGTGTGATCTGATTTTTGGATCAGCACTGCAGATGTTTGCAGTTCATCTGGGGTAAGCAAGGGGGGCTTTGTCAAACTCAGGTGATGTTAAAGGTTAAACTTTGAGTTTCAGTGACGACATCCTCTCACTTCTCATACAGTAAAGCTTTAATTTAAATTTTAAACCAAGAAGAATTATGTTGATGTGTCAAAACTGACAAGCTTCTTTGCAAGGGATGTTTTTTTTCTGAACAGCTCTTAGTCGTTAAATGTATCTACACGTACTACTTTAGTGCTGATATATCTTGCAGCAGAGCGCCCTCTGGTGTTTTTTCTGTTCTATTGCTCAGATCCCATTAAAGGTTGTTGTAAGCGTCAGGACAAATTCTCAGCTGAATCTCTGACCCCTCCAGCTGTTAGGCAATCTGTAAGACAAGGAGCAAATATGATGGCTTGACTACATCAAAATAATTTAATGCTAACCTAAATTTACCCTGTGATTCCAGAATTATAGCCTATATCAAAAAGTTTAAGTTTTTGCACATTTTCAATAAATTATTATTTTTAATTATGATTTGGTTGTGAGTGATTTTCAGCCCATATTTTTTTAATCAACATTTTACACATCATCCAAACTTTTTTGGAATTAGAGTTGTATGGAAATTACTAAACTAAACTACTAAACTACCAAAAAACCTAAAAAAAAAATTAAAATTAAAACTTCATAAGATAACCAATTTATTTTGCACAGCCTTAGACTTTGGACTTTATCATGCGAATTTGTAAACAACAAAACAGTTTTGTGTGGAAAACCTTATGTTGAAGAGTCAGACCGGAAGTAGCATTCATAAGGCTAGCTTGACGTTGCATAGACTGCTGCACCCAAACAAGAGTAACTGTCATTTCACTCATTAACTGTTGTTTACTGCTGTCTTTAAGTTATCACGTCTCGTCTTGGTTGATTTGGTAAGTCTAATGCCATTGTGAATAAAAAAAAGCGTCTGAGAAAGTTTGTCAGGACATTTTACGTCTACAGATTATCAACATTGGCTAGCTTTTTCCATAGCTTAAGCTACAGGGGCTAGCTACCAGGACAACTACAGCTAACTTTAACCCCAGGGGCTAAAAAAAAGGACAAAATGTCAGGAAACATTTATGAAACTATAAGAATGCCAGTTAAGACTCTTTATTATTAAATTTTAATTCAACGAAAGGTTAAAAGGTACACACGTACTAAAACGTTCTTATGCTAGCTATGCTACCAAAAGGTGAACTGTAACGATGTTACAGCTCCAACAACTATGAAACCAAGGTTATTATTAAAAGGTGACATGAGTTAACCCTGCTAGCTTTAGGTTTGTTTTTCTTTGCAAAGTGCAAAACGTTGACTTTACTCAATGTCAACCCGTTATTCAAGCTAAACAACCCATACAAAAAGACAGCACTCTCTGTCTACATAAAAGCACTTCTCTATGGGACTGAGGACGTTTATTAAGAAGTTAGTTCAAACAAACAGAAGTAACATGAAAATAATTTGAAATATATATGTGAAAATAAAAATTAGAGAGAAAGTAAATAGAAAGGAATAAATATAATATTGAAATATAAATCGAGTGCTAGACCTATGGGAAGGCTGCATCAGGTGAAATGTATTAAGAATGCAAGTAAACCTGAGTAGTCTGACTGCTTTATATTTGACCAACATATGGAAAAATGCTCAGCCCCAGTGTTGATATCTGAGGGCTGGTGCTCAGCGTTGTGCTGTCCTGGTACTACGGGGGACAACTTAACTTTATGTATTTATGCAGTTTTTTGTTTTAGATAGTGACCTTTTTTGTGCGGATGTTTTAGCCTAACTTTAAACAATTTTGAAATCTAGTAAACATGATAGTTTTGTGAGTGTTTGTGCTTGTTTGTACTGTGATTGCAGAAAGCACAGCTATGTGCAGCTGTGTGCGGAGCTCCAGGGCTCTATCCCCTGTCCTGCTCCCCCGGCTGCTGCTTCCTCAGACGGGGTTTAGATTGGCCGGCAGGGGCTTCTGGACCTCCCCGCACTGCATGACCGTCAGTGGAGACTCTCAGATGCTCCCCCTGCCCAGCCAGGCCCGGGTGGTGATCTGTGGAGGAGGCATCGTGGGAACATCAGTGGCCTACCACCTAGCAAAACTAGGATGGAGCGACATAGTACTGCTGGAACAGGGCAGGTAAGATAGTAGGTCATATGTTTAACATACAATTGACTGACCGTACTGGCCTTGAGGAACATGCTGGATCCCTCCAACAATCAACCCTGACCCTTGACAATCCTCTGTCATGATCAGAGACAGTTTCTCTTTTGTTGGTTAAAAATATGATTGTATATTGTTATTGTATATATTGTATGGCCTGTCCTTTTCTTCTGTTGGCAGACTTGGTGCAGGGACAACCAGGTTGTGTGCTGGCATAGTCAGTGTGGCAAAGCCTATTTCCATAGAGTGTCAAATGGCAAACTACTCCAATGATCTTTATCGGCAGCTGGAGGAGGAGACTGGAGTCAAAACAGGTCAGTCACCTTGATAGGTTCTGTTTTCTCTCATGGAAACGGAGGCTTCACTGTGACACGTGATTACTGCTGCAATAAATCAACAGACCATAAACTTTTCTATCAGCGCTTTGTTAGTTTTTTTATTGCCATCAAATTCCACGGCAATCATTTTAATAATAATAAGTAATTAATTAAATGAAAAATGTATTTGTGGGGTTGTATGAAGTATTTTTTAATACTGAGCAAAATCAAATGTTTTTTATGACCAAAAGCAAACGGACAAATCTTGAAATTAGCAGAGTTGAATGGTAGAACTGATCCTGCTTGGTCTGGTTTATAGAGGTTCTCCGGCTGGTTTATCAACAAAGTTAATGCGTTGACCAGGATCCCCTTTCAGTAATACACTTGCTATATTGGCTGGTTCTTAGTACAACCTCACTTTAAACACTTCAGAGTATCTCTTTAACCTTTGTTTTGGCTGTTTTAAAGTGAAAGCAAAAGCTAGAACAACAACCTTTCTTACAGCCTTGAGTCTGTTATACTTTATTAAAATACTTAAATCTTTTAGTGATGTAACGTCAGGTGTAGTTTGAAGCCTGTTGAGTCCTTTATTGTAAGATCTCCTGTTTTTGTTTATGACTTCCAGGGTATATTAAGACAGGGTCTCTATGTCTGGCCCAAAATCAGGATCGCTTTATCTCTCTGAAACGTCTGGCATCCCGTCTAAGGTGAGATCCTTAAACTGTGTGCAGCTGTTGAATAGCCATACATTCATAAGCCTCCACTGCTTTAACTGTTGGTTTTGACATTTTTGCACTCTGACATGGCCACTCATGAATCTTTTATTTTTTGGCACGGTTATGCAGGGTTTTTTTTTTTCATGACCCAAGAATTGATTCAAACTATCATCAACTTCTTCAGCCTCTTCCTGTTTCTGCCTCTTTTTCATCTCCTCCCATAAAATAACGGTCATAATACTGTAAAAGCTGCTGTCCTCACCCACATGGTGAATTTGTTCAGGTACTCAGAAGCACGTAAGCTGGTTACATACCTTTATTAAAAGATCTTATTTTTTTCTGTCAATTGTTAGGGTGATGGGGATCAGCTGTAATATCATTAAGCCTAAAGATGTGGCAAAACTCCACCCTCTCATAAACATTCATGACCTTGTGGGGGCCCTTCACCTTCCTGGAGATGCTGTAGTGTCTCCACCTGATGTAAACCATGCCCTGGCCGTGGCCGCTGCTGGACATGGTAGGACACATGTAACTTCCAACTTAACCTTACTAACTCTCAACTCAAAATCAAATTTTACCTTCAACTTTTGTGTGTGATTTTCCTCCACACTCTTCTTTTTTCCAACCTCCCCGACCTCTTGTTTTTTTTGCATTACAGGTGTTCAGATCCTGGATCGAACGAGTGTTCAGCAGGTTCTGGTGGAGAAGGGTCAAGTGATGGCAGTGGAGACTGACCGCGGCCCAATCGAGTGTGAATATTTTGTCAACTGTGCTGGACAGGTAAATCTCAGATTGTGATTCGGGAAACAAATGCAGAAGACTCAACCAGTCCAAGTGCCAGGAGGAGATCTTTCTGTATATTATACCCTTGTAGATAAACACAGCATGGTTTAAAAGGGAGACAAATCCCAACTCATAGGGTGAAATCACTAAATAAAAATAATGAATAAAACATAATAAAAAAATCCTTAATTTCCCTTCTGGGATTAAGAAAGTATGATCTGTTCTATTCTGTTCTGTTCTGTTCTTTTCTTTTCTTTTCTTTTTTTTCTAATGTGGGGTGAGGCTCCCTGGTTTGGGTCCGCGGCATTAACCAGCATTAGTATACTTGTTGTAAGAGCTGCAGATGTGTGCTGTATCTGTCCTGTCTCTTTGTTCTTCAGTGGGCTTATGAACTGGGCCAGGCGAGTGAGACAAAGGTGTCAGTTCCTCTTCATGGCTGTGAGCACTTCTACCTCCTCACCAAACCTCTCCAGGAGCCACTCGCACCAGAAATGCCAGGTCTCACGTCTTACATACTTATTCACTTATATATATTCACTTTTCCTGCTGCAGGCTTTGTGGCAAATTGGTCCAACTTCCCAATTAGTTTAAAAAAATTTGACATATAAATATTATGTACTAGGGAAAACTTTCCCTATAAGAAACACATTACACTGTAAATGTCTTCAATAGGCATCACCTGTTCATTTCCACAGCCTTTTAAGTTAATAGCCAGTAAACAGTGAGACTATGGAGTCTGCTTTGTGGCTGTATTATAGTCACATCTACAGATTTAAACTATTATTGTTAAGGATGCACCGATATGGAAATTTTGGCCGATAGTGATATCCGATATTAATATTTCTTTTGGGGTCCTTAACCGATATTTACTGATATTGATATATGTTAAAAAAAAGCTTCTATTTTCAAAAGGTGTTTCAGTTTCAAGTAACCAACAGTGTTACTTTTTAGCAACCCTCACAAATTGTAGCAAGTAATTAAACTCTCAGCTCACAAAGCTCCTGCGAGAAAGTCTGGATCATAGATTACAGAAAGGATCATAAATCAAAATAATATCCTGACAAAGTTACCTTAACAAACTTACCAGTACTCATGGCAACCTCTCTCGACACATACACAAACTAGACGGATATAAACATTGGTTGTTATTATCGACCCAGTTTTACTCATAGAACCGATTCGATATGTTAAAAAATTACAAACATCAGCCTATACTGATATTAATGTCGATATATTGTGGATCCCTAATTGTTTTATTTAATGAAAACACCTTTTCATGTGAGTTCAGTCGTCTCTACAAGGGCTCATATTGCAGAGCCAACTATATTAAATGCATGTTTGGACTTAAAGGGAAAGTATTAAATCAATGTTGAGACAATGGAAGTTGTGGCGTTTTCTTTGATTTGTTACAAGTCCTGAACATTTAAAAGATGTGAGAAATTTTTCACTTTTAAATGCATGTGTTAATCTGCTTTTAGAATTTAAGTCACTTCAGGTGATCTGACTGTGCCTGTGTTTTGTCTCCAGTGGTCATTGATATGGATGGCAGGATATACGCACGGCCATGGCAGGGTGGGCTTCTGTCGGGGGGCTTTGAGAAGAACCCCAAACCCATCTTCACTGAAGGCCGAAACCAACTAGAGATTCAGAATATGCAGGAGGACTGGGACCACTTTGGTAATGTTTGATTTTGCATTGACAGACCATTTTCAACATGTACTCAGACAAAGAACAGAGAAGAACATAAAGTGTCCTTTTTACAAATTGGTTAATTTGCTAATTGATTGTTAATTATGCAGCTCAGACACAAGTTGTGGCTTGCACAACACAGGAATGCCACTTGTACTACGCTGATGTTACTGAGGTCATAAAAGTTTTTATTCAGAGATTTAAAGTTCCACTCTGTGGGTTTGAGAGAGTGTTCATGTTTGTTGTTTCATACTCAGTTGCAGGAGCTTCGTTTCATGGAGTTTATTGGTGATGGAAGCTGCAGAGTCTTACATGAAGCCCTGATGGCTCAGGAAATGCTTTTATGGTTTAACCGATAGCTTACATTTTATACCTGATTAATTTAAGCCTGGTTTTTCATTAGTTCTATTTGACCAGTCAACAAAGCCACCAGACGTCTTTCCATTATATGTGCTGTATTTGTTTTCAAGGCTTCAGTCAGTGTGTCAGGGTGGTTTCTGTTTGTATGAAGTATCCCTTCTTAATAGCTTAAATTAAATGTGTGGATCAGAGAAGTTAAATCAGGGCAGGCAGTCAGCCAGATGTTTGTGCTGTTGGTGTAACTAAATTTTGGAGTGTATGTACAGCTCTCCATTCACATGTAAGAACACACACGCATGCATGCTCATACACACCTGTTGTTCAGCCTTGGCCTTATGCCTGTAACATGAGATTTCACACGCTGCCTCTCAGGGTTTTAGGGCCAGCCCTAAATCAGGAGCAGAACCTGATTTAAAGATGGAGTCACACTGTACCCTCAGTGGTTCTTCATGTTTCATCCTGTCATTTTTTAATTACTTAAATTTAAATATGGTATTCTTTATCTGGTATTTCAAAAAATACAAATGAATAAACATCTTGACATAAAAAAACATCTTAAAATGAACACTACCCACCTCCTTTAAAGATTGTTGTTATAGTTAAGAGTAGGACTAAATTCTGCAGAAAGGACTGTTAAACCAGGAACCCATTTTATCATGTTGAGTTAAAACGACAAAAACAAGTTTAAGATCTTAATCATAAGTTTTGGTCTTAGGAACCTTTTAAAGAAATAAAACACATCTCACATTTTCTGGAGGTCACATTTACTACTTTTATTATGACACTTGGTGAGTTGAACTGTTTATGACACAACATATAGGATTAATACAGGAGTTTAGGATTTCTGTCACAGCAGTCCAAGATGTGGGTCAAATAGTGGATGAGGAAGGAAAACCTGAACTAATTAGAGAGTCTGAAGTAGTTTTAAAACAATATGCTTGGACAAAGCAGCCTACATTATGTTGCAGGAAGTAATTTGATTTATTTAAAATTGAAAAACCCCATTGTCAACCCCAAAACCAGAGAGAGAAGATCTGTCCTAAAATCTTTATCTTTTAAATTTAGAGAGCAAGTCAGGACTCTTGGCACGATTTTTTGTTTGGATTTTATCTTTTAAAATCACATCAACAGTATAACAAGAGCAGCGTTTACATTACCCTTTAAATGCATCTCAAAACTATGATCATCCACGTCCCAAAGTGGTGCAGAGAAATGAGGCCGTGCATTCCTTTTAACTGGGTTAGATAACTGTGATGCCCCATGTGCAGGGTCGTCCAAACAATCTGTAGGAGCTGACCAGATCACTCCAAGACACACAGAATCACTTTTAAAATTCCACTCTAAGTCAGTCAAAGTTTTTTTGTTGTTCAGCTTTTTAATATATCTGATCATAAAGTCATCAGGTGGAAGTCTCATAATCACACCCAGAATCAGTTCACAGCATTACTGTCTGTGCTTTTAAATTAAAGTTCTAAAGCTTTTTATTTTCCATGGTGTATGTACAGTAACTCAGTGATGACTTGTCTGGTTTGATACTTTCACAGCAACACCTGTCTACACTTGTCTTTTTCATATTTAATTGCTGTGAAGTATGAAAGTTGGGTCTTTGCTTTATTGACCAGATTTATTGACCTGGTTTCAGTGTTATCCTCGACTGTAAGCCACTGTTACCTTTTTCATTTCTGTTTTCATCCACAGTGTAAAGCACATTGGATTACCTGTAATGAAATATGCTGTTATTAGCTTTGAAACCTAATCCATGATATAGATTTAAAACATTGACCAGCTGTTCACCTAGCTTAGCTTCAAGCCCACTGTGTTTTGATCAAAGGCACATTGTCATGTTATTTTCATGAGAGCATGAATAGAGTGAAAATACATCATATTAATGGGACAGAATTTTTTGTATCATTTCTCTTTAGATGTTGTACAGTAATTCAGTGTGTCCTCTCTGCAGAGCCCATGCTCAGCGCCTTGCTGAGGAGGATGCCGGGTCTGGAGTCAGCTGAGATCCTCCAGCTGGTCAACTGTCCGGAGTCCTTCACCCCTGACATGCGCTGCCTGATGGGGGAGACCCCAGGGGTCTCTGGCTACTATGTGCTGGCTGGGATGAACTCCTCTGGTTTGGCCTTTGCTGGAGGAGCTGGCAAGTAAGTGCAGGCATTTATTTATGTACTCAGGAAAGGATTCACCCCGTCTGTTCATTTCAGAGCTCAGATTGTGTTCAAAACATGTTTACACGTTGTGGCATATTGTGTGGTGTGGTGTTAGGTATCTGGCAGAATGGATGACATATGGTTATCCCACCGCCAACGTCTGGCCTCTGGACATCAAACGCTTTGGTAACCTGCAGAGCAGCCGGACCTTCCTGCGACACAGAGTGATGGAAGTCATGCGTAAGTGGTAAACACCTCCTGCTGTTCACTTGAACATCTATAAATGTTATTTACCTTCATTTTTACTTCTATCACTTTAATGTTACCCATACTGGAAAAACAAATGCTCTCCAAATGTCATTCATTAATTTGTTTATTTTCATGGCTGTGACCATATGGTTTGAAGCACAAACAGAACATACAACACAGTTAACACATTATTGATGCACAGTATAGTTTAAGTACAACTGATGCTATTTTAATACAGTGGACATTTTTCAAACAGGGCACTTAATGACAGATAACTTTTAGTTTATCTAATGACATTGATTAAAACCAATTTAAACATAGATGGATGATTCGGTACTTTGGTTGGTAGCCCTCTCAGTAAATTTAAATGCTCCTCTGGTTTCCGTCCACATGTTGATTTCTCTTGAAGTCCTAACATTACAGACAGTCTGTCTTTGCTTTGAGTTTTTCATATTTGAATACTTTCCAGTTTGATCTCTTGTTCTTGTTTTACTGTGCTTCCAGTGGTACACTTTGAGGAAAACCTGTCCCCTCACCAGCACACTATCTAAGTAAAAGTCTCATATGTTTATGGTGCATATTCAAAACCCTGGAGGTAGTTAAGAGTCACAATGATTTCATATGTTTCTGAGCTTTGCTTTGCTATGAAGACGTCTGTCTGTCTGTTTCTCTGGTTAATTCCAGCTCTGCTGTACGAGCTGAAGGTTCCTCGCTGGGACTTTCAGACTGGCCGTCAGCTGCGGACCAGCCCGCTGTATGACCGCCTGGACACACAGGGCGCTCGCTGGATGGAGAAACATGGTTTTGAAAGGCCAAAGTACTTTGTTCCTCCTGGGAAAGGTAAAGTTGTCCTCTTTATCTTAAACTTTCTGTAAACACGAAGAATCAAAATCCACAGAGGTTTTTAATTCAGTGAGATTAAAGTTTTCTGATACCAATAGCTAACACGGTTTATTGATGTGTATTCCTGTAATGTATTCAGTGGTGCAAACTTGTCAACTTTCAGCAAAATTCAACATTTAGGATCAGAATAGGTCATTTCTGTGATTCATGTAAATCTGCAATAAAAATATTTCTGGGAGGAGGGGGGTGTTAATCTGCTTTGCGAGCTCAGTCATGACTCTAATTCACTTAGTGGCAACACGCAAGCTTATTTTTTCCGGGTTTGTTTTTTGTTGTTGTTTATTTTATGATACCTGCTTTGCCGCTGGTCATCAAGCTGTTGGATGACTGTTTCGTACCCGCTCTTGTAGCCTTGGGTTGGTAGCAGTTGGGCTGGGGGAATGCCATCTTCAGAGAGATTTCCCTGAGACTGTTTAAAGTTTTAATTTTTGTATTTTTTGTGGTGATTTCACATTTCTTCATCTGACTCTCTGTCTGCTATAGACAGAGAGTCCATAGGTGAGGGTTGTCACCTTTTTTTACCTGTGAATTTCCACCCCTGTGTATTAACAATATATATATATATATATATATATATATATATATATATATATATATATATATATATATATATATATATATATATATAATGCGAATTAAATCCTACTACAGGTGATCCTGACTGATTTTTCTTTGATTTCATGATGGTTAAAGAAAACTTTGTAGAAGTCTGAAAGCATATTTATTTTCATTTTTTTGCTTCAAATAAGAAAACTATAAATAAAAACAGTGTTTTGCAGTTTGTCTGCTCATTGATTGACTTGTTGCACAACATTTTTTCTGTGGTTGTCTTTGTGTGCAGATCTTCTGTCTCTGGACCAGAGTAAGACCTTCTACAAGCCCGACTGGTTCGACATTGTTGGAGCAGAAGTAAAATGCTGCAAAGAGGCCGTCTGTGTCATCGACATGTCTTCCTTCACCAAGTTTGAACTGACTGTAAGTTTTGTTGGACTTCAGACTTTCACTTAAAGTGAAATCAGGTTTGGATTATATAGAAAAAAAACACCTTTCCTCCATTTTCAGCTTTGTGGTTTCAAGAACTCTCAACATAAATCCTTCCTTTTGTCACACCCATAGGCTTTACATTAAAATGAAGGCCACATGTTGTCTCTTACTGCAGACAAAGCTTTAGAGCCCCCTCTGTTGACTGGCTGAAGTATATGTCATAAACCCCGCCCACCCTACCCAAATGTAGGCATCTGCAGTGTAAGCAGAGTAAAGGAGGAGCAAAGAGAGAAAATGTTAAACACTAACGCGAGTCATTGTACCTAACAAAACCACGAGTGCCTCCTTTAGATCAGCCAAACAGTGGATTGTACAAACAAGGGATCTGATTTCATGAAGTTAAATAGTTTTGTTTTCTTGAATCCTGCACCTCCCTCGGGTACATTAGGGAAATATGTGAGTATTTAAGGAAGATGGTCTTTTGGTTTCAAAGCTGATAACAGCTGTAAACTAAGGACGTTGTCCACTCTGTGCACAGGCAGTGAGTCAGATTGTGTTGGAAATTCCTTCAATGACAAATGCGTCCACTGTGTTTGAGTGACTTTATTATGCTCACATTGTTTCTGTCCTGATGCCTCAGTCATCACAGGACCAGGCCCTGGACCTCTTGCAGCATTTGTGTGCCAACGACCTGGATGTTCCTGTCGGACACATCGTCCACACCGGCATGCTGAACGAGAGGGGCGGCTATGAGAACGACTGCAGCGTGGTCCGCCTCAGCAAGAACAGGTTTGTAACACATGAGCAGCACTGCAAGGGCCATGCGGTCTACCACTTTGGATAATTTACACGTTTATTCCCTCTCCAGTTTTTTCATCATCTCACCAACAGACCAGCAGGTTCACTGCTGGTCCTGGATGAAGAAGCACATGCCTAATGACCCAAACCTCCACCTGGAGGATGTCAGCTGGAAGTACACAGGTGAGTGTGAGGCACCATTTCAATGTCGCCATCTAGTGGCCACATGATGTAATAGACTGGAAGTAATGCAGGGGCCTCCTACAGCCTTTAATGCAGATATATGAGTGACGCGATTTCAGAATTTGCTTTGATGAAATCTGAAACCACAGAGACCAAAATGGGGATTAAATACAAATACAAAATGTACTTGTGTTTAAAATGTATTAACCTCAACTGTTTAAAATATGAAGCGTATCAGACCTCTAGTTCTACAAGTTAAAACACTATTTCAGGTCTGAAAGTTGTTAATTTTAAGTGTTAAACATTCATTTTATGCTTTGTGTTGTAACCGATGTTCCATTGCTCAGCCTTGGCTAACTGAAACAATATAAAGTCAACCTTATTATAAAATGTTATTAACTCTGATGCTTTCTGCTCAGCTCTCAATCTGATTGGTCCTCGGGCTATGGATGTTCTGGCTGAGCTGTCGTACGTTTCAATGACTCCTGATCACTTCCCCTCCATGTTCTGTAAGGTAGGAGACAGTCACAGGATTAGAATGATAATCGTTGTGATAGATGATGTAGAGTTAAAATCCATGGCTGCAGGGGACAGAAACTGACCGTCTGTGTTTGTGCACCGACAGGAAATGAGTGTGGGTTATGCTAACGGGATCAGAGTGATGAGCATGACTCACACAGGTGAACCAGGCTTCATGCTCTACATCCCCATAGAGGTGAGATATTTTAAACACAAGGCGTCTCCCAGTTTGAGGAGCATATCTGGTCTAACACGAGTGTTCCCTCTCTCCACAGTACGCGCTGCACGTCTACAATGAGGTGATGTCGGTGGGTCAGAAGTATGGAATTCGTAATGCTGGGTACTACGCTCTGCGCAGCCTGCGTATAGAGAAGTTCTTTGCCTTCTGGGGTCAAGACCTCGATGCCTTCACCACCCCGCTGGAGTGTGGACGAGAGTTCAGAGTGAAATTTGATGAGGTAAACTGTTTAAACTTTATCAACCCTGTTACATCAATCATCCTCTGAAGACTGCTCCTCTATAGTCACATTTATATGACATAAATTGAGGAAAATCTAAATATCGCATTAAGAAATGGTAATGGAAACACCAAAACTTAGAAAAACCTCTAGAATTTTAAGTTTCAATATTGAAGTTTATTGCAAAAGTGCACTGGAAACACCTTTTTAGCAAAAACATGTCACGTTTTGAGTTTGCTTTGTCATCGTCATCATAGCAGCAACCGGATGGGCGTTACGATATTTAAATGCCCTCTGCCTTCATCTGTTGAAAACAACAGTAAGGCCACTGGTTACAGTCCACCTTCTTCTTCCTTATTCCCACAATTGAATCTTGTGGGACGAGATTTTACTCAAGTTGTGCGCAGTTCTAATCGTAGTGGAAACCACAGCAAGGTGCAATTATACTTATTGCTTTTATTTTGTGAAAAAGTGCAATAAAAATGCAGCTTACGAGGGTATCTTGATGTGAAAAAGGGATTCCAGGGTGAATGCTGAACATAAATAAGTTGTAAATCTTTCCATTTCAGCTACACAAAATAAGTGTGTCAATGGGGTTTTTGTAAGCTTCTACCTAAAGGCACAGTTGCATCTACTGCATTAAACCCTAAAACATCCAAGTCACAGTTTTTTTCCTCTGATTTAAAGGGAAACTTGTCCCTGAGCTGCGCCTGCAGGCCCAACAGGTGGCACCTCACAGCAGCAGTGCTGAAGTCCACCATCCTGCTCATTCTGCTGTGCACAGCAATAACGTCAGCTCAGTGTTAATAAACGGCTCTCAGTGTGAAATTGGTTTCACATATTGCTCTGCCTTGACTATTCATCAGCAGAATCTATATCTTTATCGTAAGGTTTGTTATTAAAACATAAAAATGAAATATTGCTTCTGGAGGAGCTGTGCAGTGTTTGTAGATGAATTTCTGTTGACTAAAATCCAGCAACGCCTCCTTAGTCGCTCTGTCTCTCTGTTATCCCACTCTCCTGTCTTGTCTCCATCCCTCCATCAGGACACAGACTTCCTCGGTCGTGAGGCCTTGCTGCAGCAGCGTCAGGACGGTGTGTCTCGACGCTTTGTCATGCTGGTTCTGGAGGACCATGACACTGAGCTGGACCTGTGGCCGTGGTGGGGGGAACCTATCTACTGTAACGGTCAGCTAGCAGGATCGACCACCAGCAGCGCCTACAGCTACACCCTGGAGCGCCACGTCTGCCTCGGGTTTGTGTCTCCACCCTTAGGTCCAGAGGGGCTCCCCACACCTATCACCCCAGATTTCATCAACCGCGGGGACTACGAAGTGGACATCGCCGGACAGCGCTACCCAGCTAAAGCCAAACTGTACCCCTTTAGCTCGCTCTTTACCCAACAGAAGCGCCGCAAGGACGAGATAGAGTTAGGAAACCTTCACGGGAAGTGATGCATAGGAGGGTTTTCTGTGGCACTCCGTCAGTAACCAAATCCACTCCTGCACTTATTGCACAGTGCCAACTTATCGTCCCTTTCTGGCTCTCGATCTGAGGCCTGTATGCACAATCACTCCAAGTCTCTCTTATATTTAACCTTCATGCTGCGTCGCCCTCGTTCGAAGTGCAATATTTAAGAAGCACCAAATGCTTGAACTGCATCTCCTGTTATATCAAACCCTGCAGTTCTTCTTCTTCTTCTGCTCTGCTTCACTCTCAGAAACAATCCAAACAGCTGTTTCCTGAGACAGTCTGAGTTAAGTGCCTTTATGAAGGCAACATCACCAGAACTCATGTGGGACTCTCTCTTTTACTTTGTTCACTTTAGCTCACTGAGAGGGGGATTTGACTGACAATCTTCTCCTCACATGCAGCGGTCACTTTTATGTTTCGTCACTGCGGAGCCTGAAGGAGTTTTCATCCAGCGCTGATGTGCACAGACAAAATGTACAGAGTGAATTTGTATGTTTGTTACTGTAAAGTTTATCAGTGGTTAAATGCTGCCCTGTGTGTGAAGACACTTAAAACTTTTGTCTCATATCAACAACACTATAAACTTTCCTTAAGAAGGGAGGAAACAGAAGGGACAGAAGCTTTGAACAGCCAGAGGAAGTATCAGGAAGCCCGATGTATTGGGAGGAAAGTTATTTTGTGTCCTGCTAATCAGCTCTCTTGTTGTCTTGAAGACCCCCCAGGTTCTCCTGAAGCTTAAAATTACCTTCTTATCCCTTTAGTACGGTGGCCCTGAGAGCTCACAGCACTGCACTTTAAGAGAACACATGCAAAAAGACAAAACACAAGCAAATTAAGAAAATATCTTCGTCAGTTTGACAGCACATGCACAATATTTAAGACCACAACACATTAGAAAAACGTGCTGTAAATAGACCGCAACACATCGCTAGTTTCCAGAGGACACTTAAAAGTGATGCACACATTCATTATTAGCCAGTATGCTAATATGTGAATCATGTGATCACACTGTTAAAATAAATCAAAAGCAACTGATGAAGATGTTTTCTTAAGTTGCTCGTGTTTTGTCTTTTTGCATGCATTTTCTTCTGTTGCAATGCTGTGAGCTCTCAGGGCCACCGTACTTTAGATCTGCCTTCATCATTAGCTCCTCTCCACTGTCCTGCTGTTTCTGGTGCGTTAAGCTCGTGGTAATGTCCGTGCAGTAATATAATCCAAAATGTTATTTATGTTTTGTGCTCGTCTAGAAGCCTTGTTGATTGTTTGATGCTTAAGTTTCTCGTGATGGATGTGTTCTTGAATGTCGGTGATGTCAGGTGACGTTAGATGAGTAAAGTGCTGCGACAAAAACGGAAATCTTTGAGGTTGAGTCCAAAGTTTCGTTTACGGAGGGTTAAAATTCTGCCTGATGGAGTTATGTTCGTGTAGAAACAGATTATACTTTGTGGTCAGAATAAAGTGTATTTTTGTAGAGCTAGTGTGTATTAAAATCTCTATTTTCTGATCTGCATGTTGTTCAGTCAGTCAGTTTTAAGTTGATCAGACACGTGAATCATCAGCACGAGTGCCTCTGAGATCTGTTCTTTTAGATGCTCTTCAGAATATTAATGTGAATGGAAATGTCATCTGTCAGCAGGAGCTTGATGTTTATTCCATGTACGTTTTTCTGAGAAGTGATCTGATCCTTCAGCCTCCCACAACCTTCAAAGGTCAGAAGTCAGGGATTCAGGTGACGTCCAAACTGATGTATTTTCAAGTTTTGACTTGTTTTTTTTATGTGGAACAAAGTTCAAACTAGGCTGACAGTTCAAAGTCATATCATAAAAGTGGACATCATTGGTGAGTTTGTTGTTTTTAAATCTTTCAATCTGGATCATTTATCCAACACTTTATCTGGGACGAGGAGGTTTTGAATGTAAACAGAAGAGAGAAAGATAATAGACAACCTGCTCAACCCCTTCTGATAGATCAACTTAAAAGAGATAAACTAACTTCATATAAGCATCAGTTTTCAGTGTTGCTCAAGAGTGTTTTTTTGTAGATTCAAAAAGCTCTTTGTACAAATATCTTTTAAAGTTGTAAAATCACATATTGATCCCTGAAAGGTAGTCCAGTTCAGTTCAGAAACGAGCTTCTTTTGATGAGCTTTCTGTCTCTAAAGATTCTGATTTCAAGGCCACTGGATTCTCTGCACTACAAGTTCTCTTCAGGTTCCATCAAGAGCACATTGACCTCTAAAAGGAGACATATTGACATCTTTCTTGGTTTGACTTTTGTGAAACTTTACTGAGGTAATGATGGAACAGAAATATGAAAATCCTCTGAAAAAATTTCCCCCAATTACATGAAACGTACTCGATTTCTGACAGTCTGATGATTCTTGTCTCTAAAATCGTGCAGGAGACGAAAAACCTCCTGCAACAGGGTGTTTGGTGGTGCTTTAAAAGGGCTAATATCACTTTGTGTGCTACATTTGTATAAATAATAATGAGTTAACATCAAATGAAGAGCTGCTGTGTGGATCGTTGTAAATCTTTGAGTATGTTCGTCTGGATTCGGATAGTTTTATTGTTTGGCTAAACTCATGGTACTCCGCTTTGGCTTTCTCTGGAGTTTCACACATTTCAAACCCGTCCCTGAAAACAACTTCTTCTTTTTACAAGTATAACAAAAAGCTTTCTTTAGAGTTGAAGCACCTCTGGCAGATCTCAGCAGGTCTCTGGATTCTACCTAATGATGTCCAAAATGATCTGTTGGTATTTAGTACTTGCAGTGATTTCCTTTTCAACATCAACTTTTTTAAAATCGCTCCAGAGCATTTGCACTAAATAAACGATGCCTGCTGATCTCTTTTGTTTTGTTTCTGGGGCCACAAGCTTCTCTGAGATTTGTATTTTGTGTGAAAGTCAAACTCCAAACATGTTTTGTTATAAAGGTTCGAGAGGCCCCAGGGTTCATTTACAGTCCACTTGACAGCACTCGTCTCGAAACACATCACTCCACTCGGTGAGGTGCACGTCCGCCTCTCATTTGATGCCGATTTTAACACTTGTACATGACTGATGTGTAAATGTTTTCTTTCCTGAAGAGCTTTACTGTATTTATATCCTGTTAAACTGATGTTTGGCTGTCTAATGTACTTCTGAAGTCAAATATAAAGAGAACATTGTTCATACCAGGAGGTTGAACTTGTCTTGTCTCTTCACTTCATGTGTGGTTGAGCTTAGTGTTGTGTTCAGACTCCAGCACAGTCGCTGCCTCCCACACACAGCCGTCAGTCTGTTTCTGCTCTGTCTGCAAACACTGGCCTGCTAATGAACATCAGAGCGCCTGCAGTGACACTGAAGGTTTATTCATGTGTCAACAGTCACAGTGGAGGATGCAGACACCTGTTCTCTGCTCATTACTAAACACCATCTGCAATTATTTCCACAAATGAATTATGTAAGGTCAGCTCAGAGCCAAAGAGTTATACAACACAAGACTTTATTAGCATTTTACAACACACAGTTTCCTCGTGGCTTTGCTGAGGTCATGTCCGTCTAGCTTTGCGTGGGCGGCATCCATTGTGGGGCACGGGGGTGTTGTCAGTGATCGATACCACCTCCAGGCCGCCCATTGTCAGGCCTTTGATTGCAGACTGAGAGACAGAGAGAATACGTTCATTCATCAGCAGAGCTAATGGGGGCAGATCAAGATGTGTGTGGCCTCTTAAATGGCCTCAAATGATCCTCATTATGAAAGGGCTGAAATTAATTAAAGGTCGTATTTCAACATGCAGTGACAGGTTTGTCTGAGATGCTCTCGCAGTATTAGATCAAGGCCCGGCAGGTCGGTAATATAAAGTACAAGGTATCGAATAATTTCATTTAACTTTCCAAACATTCTGTTTAATACTTTTTTCAACTTTCAAAGAAAGTTTGACCACCTTCGCCAATTTAACAGACATTTACACAAGTGAATGCTTCAGCCAGGAAAGGAGTTTTTGATATCAGTCCAAAGGTAAAAGTTTTCAGATTACTGATGAGGGGAAGAAATAATGAAGCCTTTCCTATGACTGTGAATTGATTTCACTCAGCTAAAACAATGTAAAGTGCCGAGCATTTAACCCAAATGAAGCAGATTTCATAAAAGTAACTAAGCCTTTAAATCACCAAAGACCTTGTGTTCTGCATTATGCTGTATGTTCTGTATATAAATAATTCATGTAGCGGCATAGTGGAAAGCATTTAATTAATATCAGTGTGTTATATGTGCAAACCCTTCAAAGGCCCGGAATAAATGTACCCAAGGGTTATCAAGTTAAACACATCTATGGTGGAAATACAAGTATGCACATAATCTTTGAATTTTAAAGACCCAATAAA
Source organism: Labroides dimidiatus (assembly GCA_030710495.1). Taxonomy (NCBI): domain Eukaryota; kingdom Metazoa; phylum Chordata; class Actinopteri; order Labriformes; family Labridae; genus Labroides; species Labroides dimidiatus. The sequence goes on along the minus strand of CM061144.1, from coordinate 25,586,135 downwards.
CACACACACAAATCAATACAATTCTTTTGATGGAAATAGAGTTTCTCAAGATTTAGAGTTTTAGATTTTTTGGGGGTCTTGGATAAAAAAAACAAAAACAAAAATAATTTCTTCTTTCACTCACCTGGCGCCCGGGACCAAGTCCTTTGACCACGACACGGACGAATGTCACTCCTTTTGCTGAGGCTTTCTGTTTGGAGGGAGAGACACACAGAGGATTGATTATATTTTGATGACAGCCACCAAAAGTAAGTTAAAAAGAAAAAAAAAAGAGTGACCCTGAAACTGGAGACCTTAAGCTCAGTTTATTTTTTATATTCTAGATACACCGTGTATCAAAATATCAGATCTATTAAAGTCAGTGTTGGTAATCAGATTTAGATACACTTTTTGCTATACTGGTTAAAATGATCTTTATGTCCCAATAGTGATCAATGCAAAGACAAACATTCAAATCATATCTTTACCTTCTGTTGTTTGGGTACTGATATTTTATCCCTGCTGCAATACAGTAAATAAGTTATTGTAAATTATGACTTTTAGAAAGTTATGTCACTCTTCATCTATAACCATGCAGACTGTTTTCACTGTTTGTGAGAGACATTTGGGGGGTTATAAAACTTATCAACAGAGCAAAGATATTGGAATAAGGGCAGAATGGTAGGGGTTTGTTCACTCATTGTCGTTGTCCTTGTGTTTATTTGAAATACTTTGCTTTATTCTTGTAAAGCTGTTTGTACCTGTAGTTTAGAAAGTCATTAAAGAAATATAGATTTGAATTATTGTTAACTCACTGTAGCAGCAGAGATTCCTGCAGTCTGAGCGGCAACAGGTGTCGACTTCTTGACATTCTTGAAGCCTTCTGTGCCACAGGACGTCCTGACCAGAGGTGTTCCTGCGCTGTCTGTCAGCTGGATGTGTGTGCTGGAACAGAACAGGGAAGTTTACCCAGTCACTGACTCGCAACTGACAGGCAAGTCTTTTTAACAGTCGGTAACACATATTAATGGCACTGTCACTCTGAAGACACACTGTATGTTCCCCTAAGCTGGTTTGAATGCATCAGAACAGAACACAGATCCACAGAAGTAGATCTTGCATGTAAAACATTCAGACCATCCTCCTTAGAAGCCTTAGAAAAGTAATCCCCGCTAAAGTCAGCAAATAGCAAAAACATTTGAAGTAGTCAGTGAAACCCTGCCTGTGCTACAAAGAGAGAGATACAATCTCTCCATCGTGTCCTGGGTCTACCCCGGAGTCTCTTCCCAGCTGGGCATGCTTGGGTAATGGAAACACCAACATTTTGAAAAACCTCTCAAATTTTGATGAAAAGTTTTTACGCTCTAATGAGGTGGTTTTAGAAATTGCAATATTTAAGTTTTTCGCAGAAGTGCAACTGAAACACCTTTTTCACAAAATCACTCGACGTAAATAACGACGCACCTTCCTCACCTCCTCAGCAACGATTCTCTGCCAGAAGTCCCTTGTAAGTGTTCACTGCCACACAAACAGACTCTGGTGTTCACAGCTCTGCTGTTAGTCATGTGTTCAGTGCAACAAGTTGGTGTTTCTGACGGACAGTGAAGGCATCAGGAAGACTGTGAGCGTATCAGAGCGCAGCAGGAGGGAGGGGCAGAGGTGTATGGGTGAACGAGTGGGCGAGCTGGAGACGAGGATTTTCATTTATTGTTTTGTTTGGGCGTGATCACGGCTGTCAATGACCAGTGAATAAAAACACAAGCACGAATCAGTATTGTCATCACAGCAGCATCTCTGCAGCCTGATAGCAACTGCATTATCTAGGTGTGTCAATCGAGCTATGCTCAGTTTGTATTCAGTCTGGCTAAGCTGTTTACATGCATTTTGAAAGTCCAATCTCAGGCTGGCTACAGCACAGGAGGCCGGGGACTAGGGACACAGGCCTCTGGTCTTCCTCTCACAGCGAGCAGCACACCCCCCTCGCCCATCCAGAAAACTCTCCTGAGCATGCGTGTTTTTGTATTAGGAGAGGTGGGAGAAAGAGTCGTTTGCAAGTCTCATCAGTTGCAGGTTGTGGGCCTTGGAGCTTGTTTTCTAAAGTGTAGTCTCTTATTTGAGATTCCTTTGCTGCCTGTATGATCCCATCTGATTCTCTCCCAGCTCTCTACAACGAGAAACGATCATGATGACACTTACTTTGGTTTCAGTTTCTTCTTTCACTTACTCTGATTAACACACACACACACACACACACACACACACACACACACACACACACACACACACACACACACACACACACACATACTCAGCTGTGTGCTGCTCACTGCATGATGGCAGACAGAGAGGAGCTTTGTTTGGTCTTATTATGCAGCTGAATACCAAAATACCGCAAGCTGCGATGTTTTCAGAAAACAAATAAGGTTCTTTGGCGACTCCACAAACATATACAAACGGCAAAAAGAGAACTTGAGGCTGCAAAGTAAACAGAAGGAGGAAGAGGAGAATCCCCAAACTACAACCAGACCCCAGGCTGAGAGACAGAAATCACAGGCAGAGTTCTTTCAGCATGACCAACAATATCCAGGTAGCTGATTTACAGAAGTGAGAGTCAGATTAAGTCATCTCCAACTTTAGTTCATGTTAGTTTCAAGGTGTAATTGGTTATCATTTGTGAAATAAAAAAAAAACTATTGCGACAGTCATGCAATACATTCAGCCAGTTGAATGAATCTGAATGAGTTATTTCACTGAAGCTGAAAATATGTAACTACATTAAGTTCAGTTTACTATTTTCGATGGTTCCTATGTTTCTTTTTTTAGCACTGATATTATTGTTTTCATTAGATTTTTCAGTTCATATTTCCTCATTTCTCTGGTGTAGGATCAACTGACTCTTTCTGGCTGAAATGATTTGATGAACAAAATTAATTCTGGCACCCAGCCCTTACATCTTCTTAATATCAAACCTCAAGTTTAAACATACAAAGACTGCAGAAATACAGCCTTTAAACAATTACGATGGAGATTTGTCAACATGCATTACTTACTTATTGTATGTGGCTTTGATGTGAATAATTGGTAACTCTTCATACTTTTTCCCAGCCCATCTCAGTGAGCTCTCCTGACCTGGCATTGGAGGGAAGTGGCTGGAAGATACAAGGTCAATATTTCTATCACCATTTATTTATAGTAGAAAGATGTGCAAAATAATTAACAATTTTAAGTGGAAAAGAAAACAATTCAGAATCATACATAGGAAAAACACCTAAAGGTGGATGTCTAACCTGAAGTCTTTCGAGGTGTTCTTGGAGTCTGTGGTTGATACTGCAGTCTCCTGACATCTGACAGCGCTGGTGCATAATGTCCGCGTCAGCCCGTTGTTTCCACATCTAAACACACAGAATATCATTCGCATCATTTTTACATTACCCTGTGACCTCTCTGTGAGCTGAAGACAACGCTCTACCCCAATCATTGCCCTGCTACTAACACCAGGACATTGTGTTCAATCAGATGTTTGCAACAAACCATCATGCAGAATTAGCCATTAGCTAGCATGGATGCTAGTAAACTTTGTCTTAAATGACTTACCGAGCGCTGCTGTTGGCAGTGAGAGAGGCAGCAAGATTTCGGCATACGTTGCTCACAGAACTAACTAATACACAGTTAAACTTAAACATGTCTGATATTTACAAATTTAAAAACGTCCACGGATAGTTGACAATTCAACACAACAAACGTGACATTGACAGGACTGCAAATCAGGACAGGACCATTTCAACTTCAATTCCTTGAAGGGGTACTAGGACCGTAAATTAATTACTAATGCAATCGAAACATGTCAATTTACGTATCTACTGTTAAAAAGACGTATTTATGTGTATTTTTGTGTTTAATTTATCTCTGCATGTTTTCAGTTAAGTTTTACCATTATAAAAATGTAAATTATCATAATAACACCCCTACTATCTTCTCAAATGATTCGTTCCTTATACTGCAAAGAATTGTGGGTAGAAGTGAAAGATAATGCCGCTTTCAGGTACTGAAATGATGCTCAGAAAATACAAATATCATTTTAAAACGTGCTTTAAGCCCGGTTATAAACAATGTTTCAAAGAAAGAGAGATGAAAGTCTTTTTACCATACAATGAATTTGCTTTTCTGAAATATTTTGATATAATCTGTCAGAAACTTACACTCTCTGCCTGTTTGGGTTATTTATAGCGTAGCTGATAGTTCATTTTCCGACTACTTTGAATGCAGCAGAAGAAAATGGCTGCGCCCTGTTACAGGATGGCAAGTCGGTCTCTCTTACAATTTATGTCCGTTTATAGCAGGACAGCGCTCAGAAATACGGGGCTTCGACATTTTTCTAGCACTTCAGCGTGTAAGGCCACTCGGCTTACCAAAATTCAATCAGACAGAGCGAGTTCTCCATGGACTTTAATGGCAGCAGTATGTCTTCAAAGGCTCCCGGTCATCTCAGCGGACTGCAACCCGATAGAGCACGAGTTCAAACAGATGATGCAGGAGGTATATTACTGTGATACAATATATGAATGTATAGGAGTTTTTTTGTTTCTGTTTTGTTTCAGCATCTTAACATTAATGTAGTATACATTCTTATCTTCGTTATGACTGTGAAATACCCATATTTGTAGGTCGTGGTTTATGACTTATTGATTTAAGATAGTACTCCAATGTAATGTGACTGCCTTAATCACAGTCATTTCCTAAAAAACAAGCATTGTAGCCCTTCTTCTATCTTTAAAATATTACAGGAATACAAAGTTGTTGGGTTAAGGATAGTACTGTTTTGTCATCAAAAGCCACCCATCTAGTTCATCTCAATGTATTATCCCATATTAAAATATATTTTTATTGTATTTTTTTTCACTGTACCCTCTTTTGTTACTGTAATTCTGTAAATTTCTCCTTGGTGAGATGAATTAAAATATTATCTTATCTTACTTTTACAATTTGCACACTTCTGCTTGCTCTTTAACGCATTTTAACTCTGGTAATTTCTACTTCATAATATGCAGTGATTTGACGCATTTCTTGGTCAGTGTTTCTGTTTTTTGTCCTTTGATAATTTGATATTTGTCTTGTGTCATATTTTTTAAACTCTTTTTAATTGGGTTTCATTCTGTTGTTTATGTTGTCCTTGTGTGATGTGTCTCTTTCCTGTTGTGAAACCAGTCTCCGCATGAGGCAAAAACAACGATTTGAATTGAAAATGTGGTCTTAAAAGAGTTCCTGGAATGAATTGAAAAACAGCTTCCTGACTTCCTTTCAGATGGAGTTTGAGAAAAGTTTGCTGTCAGAACATGAGCTGCGGCTGCTGGAGGATGCTGAGAGATTGAGTCGAAAGCAGGCAGCTGACTACGACTCAGATGAAGAGGATGGCCACAAGGATCAGGATATTGTGTTGGCTCAGGACCTGGAAGACTCCTGGGAGCAGAGGATGAAGAAGTTCCAGCCGGCAGAGAGGGTCAGAGGTCAGTTTGAGAAATGGACAAAATGTTTGCCCTGTGGCAGGAAATGAGTAAAGCAGAATAAGCATGCTGTGAAAATATACTTACATAAGACATGTTTTCCTTTTAGATTACAGTAGTCATCTCTTTTTCTTGCTGGAGCCATTCATCAAAAATCACTGAGCAAAGAAAATGAGATTAGTCCCCAGTCTTCCCATCCATCTGGGTTTAAAGTAAATTGGAGGAAAGAATTGTGGAACAGAGTTCTAATATTATTTTGACATTTAGGAAATCTATTCACTCTGGCATTTCTAATTTGCATTTTATTCCTGGTGACATTTCCAGACTTAGTGCAGATTTTACTCCACAGAGCAGGCTTTGAAGCAGCTGACGGCCCTGTTTCTTGTTCAGCTGATGTAGATAAGGACCTGACCTCTTTGGAGCGCTGCCTGGATGACTCTCTGCTCCTGCTGGCCGAGCAGCAGGTCGGGGCTGAGAAGATGTGGCTGCTGCCTCAGACTCAGTGGCAGGAAGGAGAAACCCTGCGGCAGACGGCTGAGAGAGCCCTCGCTTCACTGCCAGGTAATCAAAACTACTCCTGCAAATCCAATGCAGTGAGGCCCCTGATAGTAATTAGGATTCATTTGTTGGTTGCTTTCAGAATGTAAGTGCTTACCGTAGGAAGCAAAATACAAATGTTATAAAATCATCAAGTCTGAAAAGAAATTACAACATAAAAGACTGAAAGCAAAATAAATGTTAAGATAAACATTTAAAACAAAATCAGTTCATAGAAATTTACTGATGTAATTCAGCTTAAATCAAGAAAAACTAAAACAGTGTTTTAAGGGCTGATTGGCTTGAGGATATTATAGGATGGTACTTTGAGTTCAGACATAGGGGAAAGAAAGGTCATGAGGAGCTGTTAAAGTAATCAGCCAAATGTATAGTACTATAATACTCTGTGAGACTGAAGTGATGAGATTATTTTAGATTTAGGTTTATTTATTTATTTATTTATTTACCACACTTTACCAAAAAATGGTGCACGGAGGGAACAAAGCCCAATGGGTTTGTACAAAAGTTCCGTCCCCTTTCAGTAATCACAGACAGTTCATATTTATAAGGCCAACAAATAAACTTTGAAAAATAGGGGAGATAAATTACTAAAATAATCAACGTTAAATGGAAAGAAGGAGAGAAAGTACCGAATAATCATTATGAAGTGGAAGACTATGAAAACAAAATAATCATTGTAAATCCAAAATAATAAGGAGACGATACATACTGTGAAGAAAATTAATGAGGGCATAGAGAATAAGATGTGAGAAAATGTATATAGATATATTATTTACACCAGCTGTCACAACCAATTTTTTTTTTAATATGCAGTTCAAGTCTTGTATTTTTTTTGTTTTATTTTATTTTATTTTTGTGAGTGATGTGATAGAACAAGTGTCTTCTTATGACTTGTCTATCCTTGTATTAGAAGTTGTAATTCTGCCTTTTTTGGTCAAATTTCACAGCGTCAACAAAAACATGTTTCCAGATCTCACATTCAAAAGCTTTAAGAAATAACTGATAGATCTACATCATGTCTGAGCTCTGCAGCGACTAATTCCTGGTTGTTTCATGACAATTTGAAGTCTTCCGAAGCGGCTCCTCTGAAGGAAAGAAAAAAGTCAGATTCAATACAATTTACTGTTTAACACGGCTACATGCCGAGTCACACATGTGGATGTCTAAAACGATGTTTAGATGGCCTTTCAAATGAGGATAATGTTAGCAGATTTAGCACCACCAGCCTTTGGTCCTACATTTACAAACGGACCTGAAAGACCCTGTGTACCCTCAGACCAAAATTTTATTATGAGTTTAACCACATAAATAAGATAAGTGAAACACGCTATCTATTTATGTATTTATAAATTCTTAAAATATGTAGCTTGTAAAAAAGTGTTTGGTTGAGCAGGTATGCTGGTGTGTGCACACGGTAAGGAGTATAACCTCAGCTTCATTTTAGACCATTGTTTTTTCATTCTCTTCTCTCAAATGTAAGAAAGAAGTTTACTCGGAACAAGTTATCTGATGCTATAAAAAGGAGGATAACACCATGACTGACAGCTCTGTTGACAAATGAGGCTACTGTGCTGTGTGTGTTCAGGAAAACGTAACAAACATTAATACAAGAAGCTTTGAACGGTGTAAATGAACGGTGTAAACAGTGCGTAAAATGAAAAATGTCATGTGCACTTTTGGTTGAGGAAAGAGGAAGGAAGGAGCGGGAGGTCAGTACCATGGCTGAGAGCTGATTTCCATATTAACTCTGCCTTACCTGCATATAATATCCGTGTATTGGCTTCACTTTTATACACTGGAAGGTGGTGAAGACGTGTCATCCATTTCTATGTTCAGCAATGATCAGAAAGACTTCCTACCTTCATGGTTTACCTCTGGAGGAGCACATTTTGTTCATGGTTCCTAAAATTACATTTAGTTTTACTGATAAAGGTCCAAATCTATTTGACATATGAGATGTTTTCAACTTTATTATCGGAGCGCTGCACTTTACTGCCTCACCTTCAGTTCCAGGTCAATTGCTGCATCATTTTTGGAGAACATTAACTACGAATAAAATGGGACAAAAAGCAGAAAGAGGATGTTGATGAGTGAGGAGGTCATGTTGAATTTTGTTTTAATGTATCTCAATTAACCTCAAAGGCACTGCTTCCGGCAGAATATACTGTTATTGGTTGTCTTATTGTAACACGCTCCGTATGCTGCATTATTAGCGTAGTATATCCTGATCTCTTTAGCTGTAATGAGCCACTTTTATCTTCAGCATCATTTGAGTTTAATGTTCTCTTATCTAAAATAGCTATGCAGTGCCTCCTGTACAAACATCTATTAACCACAACAAGAGGGTTAAACATCCACATGACAATCCCTCATATCCCAGTTTTACCATCAGTATTCAGTGGATAGTTTGAGTTGTCATATCCACTTAGGCCTCCCTGATGTCAGCTGTAGACTTGGCTTCAGTTCATGGATCAGTGAGCTAATGACAGGAGGGAAGTTTGGAGTCACAGCTGGTAAAACATGAAACAAATGCAGCAGTGACCCTGTAATGATCCCTCACACAAGATATTTAACATGAGCTGTTAAACTGTCTTTTTTTTCCTCTGTGTCTCAGCAAGAAATGGAGCTTTTAAGCTCTAAAGCATTGAAATAAAACGCTGAGTCTGTTAAACAGTTTCACAACACTGCTCATGAACTATTAATGTTCCAGCTCCATCAATCACTCCCCATTAAGACTTCTCACTTGACATTAACATGTGCCATTTGGAGGAGGGGTTTTATTCACTGTCTTACAGTAGCAGCGGAGGTGATCCATTTTTAATACAGCCAGGCTCACTGGGAACTGAACGTCTAACATGGCTGCTCTCTGCAAGTTGAGGCCACTGGGAGCTTCAGACAACATGAGATGGAATTAAAACTTAATTGGGAAAGTGTGTTTTCACAGGGCAGAATGGAAAGTAGAGCATGAGGCTAACACAACACGTAATTATACGAGAGCATAAAATTTAGGAACATCTGCACTTCAGCCCACCTTTTGTCTCCTGCTGAATTAGCTGACAGTTTGTTCTCCCCCTGCAGCAGCTGCTTTCAAGGCGACTTTCCTGGGAAACGCCCCCTGTGGAGTCTACAAGTACAAACTGCCCAAAGCTGCTCGGACGGAGAGCACGGTGGGGAGGAAGGTGTTCTTCTTCAAAGCTATTCTGTCAGACAACAGTCCCCCCGCTGCTCCAAATGCTTCTTTACTGTGGGTGAAGAAAAACGAACTGCAGCGCTACTTAAAACCAGTGTACATGATGAAGGTTGAACGCTTTATCATCAGTGTGTGACGTCCAAACACAGAACAGAGACGCCGGATCTAAGTATTTATCAGGTCCACAAAACATCTTCATCCTCTTGTGGTCTGTTTGTTCTCATGTATCTCTAAATGTTCCGTCATTCAAAAAGTATGTGTTTCATTGTATTAATAAAAGTATTTCCACAAACATTGTTCTTAGTTTTGGTCATCAGTTTGAAGAACCCTCTGATCTGATCTTACGATGTAAGGATTTCTACCCTATCTCCAAAAACTAAACAGTGCTGTCTCAAGCATTTGTAGGATGAAGGTGATAAACTTGTTCTTGATTTAGAGGGAGGAGGAGTAGGTTAGGACTCTTTCGATTGGGATGAATTAACTGGGTCATTGACTTTTGTAGGGGTGGAGATAAATATGTGGGAGCACACCTGAAAAGTGTTCATAAACCCTTACTGGCTCAACCTATCACATCTATGTTGACTCCTAACATTTAGGTATTTACAGTGTGAAGTATTTCTGTGCACATTGTTTTGTAACTGCTAAAAGTAACAGCAACATATATAGTCCAAGTTTAAAGAGGGGGTATTGTTTTTTTTTTTTTTTTTTAGATTTTATGTTTTCCTTTTGGTAACTCTGCAGTAGCTTGATGTGATTAACAGCTCAAAAAAAATCAGTTGTTCCTGTGATTGGACAGCTTTCTGGAGGTCTGTCAGAGCAGAGCAATTGGTAAACCTTGGTGTTTGAGGCCTGCGCTTCAAATGTGTCATGAACCAGTTAGGAGATCTTTAAGCAATGACGTCAACGATTTCAGAAAGTTTCAGAATGTCAGGAACTATTTTTGATCGGTTTTCAGATGGATTCAGAGATTTCTACAGCATATGGGTATGTAGAGGTTTAAAAATCTTCACACATTTAATATGAACTTCCTGCATTATTACTTAATGTCCTTGTTTAAATATTGGAAAAAACAATACCACCTCTTTAATTCTAAAAATAAAAAAAATAAAAAAAAATTAGATGTATGTTGGATGTAACAGATGGAAATGCAAACAAATGATCATCAAAAGACCCCCATCTGACAAGGCACACAGATCAACATGGTCTGGGTTTGTGGGTGGCACAAAGGGTGGCCAGCAACATTACAAGGGAATCCATTCCAGCCCCTGACATGCCTGTTTCCTCCCCACGTAGGTAATGAATCTATCATTAACTCAAAACCTATAAAGTGTACAGTGCTGACTCCTTTGGTTTAGGATACAGGGTTAAACAAGGTTCTAGAAATGATATACTGTCACACCACAAGGATCAACAACAGACCTTAAAGAAGATCACGTCACAGTGGTTTAGTTCACTTTACTGTCCCCATCAGCTGGATCATTGAATCTGCGTGTACTATGCAAGAATCAAAAACCAGCCTACCCGTGGAGAGAGCAGCTGTTATTAATTTTATGATAAACATCTGTTCCTCTATGTGAGATAAAGAAAGGAAGAAAGTCCCTACTTACTGTTAATGGAAGCTGTTTATTGTTATTTGTTGGGATAAGAAGTTAATCAGTCAGTAGTGATTCAGGGCAGAGGAGGAGAACTGAAACACTCAGAGAGAAGCTATTTTAGAGATGAATGAAGACGATATGAGAGAAATCAAACAGTTTCTAACTGTTACACTAACAAAATGTTTGAATGATGCATGTCATGATATTTTTAATGCAGTGCAAATACAATCACAGGCTCTCACCCAGTGATTTTTCCCCCTTTTTTCTAGATTATTGACTTTTTGTCATAATTTAGGGTCAGGGTGTAACCACAGACTGTATGATAAATGGATGTAGTCTCCATGATGTTATTCTTCTGTTTCTGAAACACAGTTTTGAAGCAAATCGTCGACAGGGGAAATATTGGAAATGGGGCAGGCTTTGAGCCTCCATACTAACAGCTACAGGACACCTGCCTGTCAATCAGCCAAGCTGTGCTTCTGATTGGGCAAACTCATCATCTTAATATCGTCTAAACTGCTGTGTTAAAAAAAAAATTCACCCTGTAAACCCTGTTTAGTTCTTATCCATACTTGTTAGATCCTCAGATGTATTCTGAACATATGACCACTGGCATTACTAAGACAAGTGAAAACCCAGCATGAACTGAAAAGAAGGAAATCAAATCAATGCAAAACACTTCTTTTGCCCTTAAAATAACCTCAAACTCACTTAAACCCAAGCTGCAACCTCTGGTCTAAAAATATTTTGCCTCTACTGAAGCTCTAAAATTTCTATTCTCAGAGAGACTACCACATACACACCAAGCCAAAAAACAAACAAAACAACTTTTACAGTAAAGATCAACATGTTTACAGCCTGCTTCAAAAACGGTTTGGGTCTGAGTGGCTAATTTCACTATTAGCACACATTGAATGGGAGCTGAATTTTGGGTTGAATTCAGCATTTCCAACGTCAACGATGGGCTTCAAAACTCTGTATCAGAAACAGACGTCACAGAGACTGTTGTTCATGTGTTATACACTCTATAACTAAAGAAATATAAAATCAAGGGTTTTTTCTTTGTGAATGTGCTGCCATCTCCTTCATTAGTTTATCCCAGCAATGATAAAGTGTATTCCAGCAGAAATAAAGTCTGCTGAACTTTCCCTGTTTGTATTAATTATTTGACCAATGGGTAACAAAATGGTGACATCAACTTGATTTTAAATTTAAACAAAGAGTAGCAGAAATCTGTGCAGTATACAGAGTAACAATCACACAATGATAAATATCTTGATGTGTATTTAAATATCTTTTCAGTGAAACAGTTTGTAACTTTTTGGTCTAGAAGAGGGAACGATAAGTGTTGACACAGCCAGGACATCTCTCCTTTGATATTGGCTGATTCATGGCTGTGGTGCTGCATTTTTAGGTAGACGAGGTTCTTGGTTCTTATTTTCCAATTCTGTGGAGTCACTGCAGTCAGCGCTGATGAATTACACTTACACTTTTTACAAGTAACTTTAAGGAAGAAACCGAATATGGAACTTTTAAGCTTTTTAATGTCTCCTTTAAGTTTTGCGTTTCAACAACACAAACTGTAGAACAGAGCAGGCAGGTAGTCGGGGGGTGACGTAGCTCGTCTCATGTTTTCCACAGTTAACTTTCTGCAAAGTATCTGTATTTCAGTAGTAGAGCAGGAGGAGAGAGCCGCAGAACAATATCAAGTAGGGATTACTTCATATCTCCATCTTCAACCATCTAATCCACAGGGAGCATGAAAAAAGGTTGTCTCATATGACATTTACACAGCAGGTCTACATACAGACGCAGAGAAGACGCATGAACAAATCACTGAAAACGGGAGGAAAACAGCAGAAAGTAAGAAAGTGCAAATAAAAAGATTAAAGCAAAAACAGAATAACATGAATATGTAACATGTTTTTGTGTTGGAACAGTATGTACAAAATTTACCATCACACTGTCTTAAAGAAAAGGTCACTTCTTACATATCATACACTTCCTTTACAATCCCCATCTTTTTTGAGCATTTATATTAAGCTTTATACTCGCTGGCCTTCTATAAAATAATATCACAAAGGAATAACTTTCAGAGGAGAAGTAGGAGAAGTGTGTGTCTTGCTGTGAGTGTTTCTGTGTTTTTAAACTCCCTCTGTTAATGAGTCCACAGCGAGCTCTGAAACTGAACTCTAAATGTTGCTGCAGTTTGGAGAGCACTCTTCATGTTGAACTGTGTGGGCCTGACAGTGACACAGTACAGGCTGGAGGTGAAGTGTGGAGCTGCTGCCTGCAGCAGCAGGTTCTCTGTGTAACAATAGATGGCAGTATGTACACATCGACCACAGGGCAGCACTGAGTAATTACGCCTGTGTGGTGACCTCAGAGGGGGACTGCAGAGAAAGCTTTTCTGATCAACTTCCTCTGAAACAAACTGAAAATATCCATCATAGCTTGCTGATGTGGCTTCGTAACTGCCGTGATAATTCCTCTGAGGTAAGAACATGATGGTGTTCCTAAAATGTTCCCAGTAATCAGCTTCTCTTTTCTATTTGTGTCTGCTTGGGTGAGTTTCCATCAATGTACTGGATACTGGCATGAGATCTTCCCATCTTTGTGTGCAGGGTCTGCAGGCTGCTCTGACAGTAGTGGAGAATTTGAGATGTGGAGGTCAGGGCAGCTAATAAAGGCCATTAACTCTCGTGCCATTTTGTTTGTGCACAGAACCACTTACCATTCTGCTGGCTGACAAAGTCCTCTCATTGTGCCCCTGCTGCCCTCAGTTCTGTTCTTGTATCTGACGTCAAATCACGGTGTAATCACAGGTACAAAGAGAGCATCAAGCTGCTTTCATCTCCAGGGGGAGTCTGATGAAAACATCTTCCCCTTGTTTGTAGTGAAAGTGCCACAGAGGTTACAGAAATGGATTGGGAACATTGCATTGTCGATCTGAATCCTAAATCTATCAGAGTTGAAATGGTCGAGTGCGTCTCGTCTTCCTCTTGTCAGAAACAATGTCAGGCTTCCTTTTGAGCTAATATTTCATGTACGGCTGCTTTTTGGGAACATTTCTATGGAAAAGTTTAATTGTTGAAATCAAATCCAGATTTTTTCAGGCTGTTTTCATTCAGCCTTATATTGTCCATAGTTTCTCATTGTCATTATTCCTAATCCTGGTTTTAAAGTCTTACTCTTTCTTTTATTTTTTTTCTTTCTTTTTATTGCTATAATTATGTATTTGTCATTGCTACATTTTAATGGTTAAATCAGGTAAACCTACATTCTAAGTAGAAAACATGTAAAATTTCAAGGTTATTACTAGAAAAGTAAGACTAGTAAAAGTAAAACCCCATTTGAACGTGATAACTCATGAAAAATAAACTTTTCTGAAAAAAGAGGACTTGAACACAATGCACCCGATAATTTCTTCATATCACCACAGCAAGATGTGAGAAACATTTCTACAAAGTGTCTTTATATTTTTAAGTTTGACCACAGCCCATCTGGAATGTATAGGGAGAGTGTTTTTGACCTATACTGCAGCCAGTCAGCAGGGGGAGCAGTTTGTGTAGCAACTTTGAGCGTGACAACGTCCTTTTTTTACAGTCTATGGGCAGCATAGGCCCCAGAAGCATGCTAGACCAGAAAATCTAATCCTTACATCAAAAATGAAAATGTTTACAGCCTTAAAGGAAAAGAAAACAGTCATTGTCTCTGCACACTGTACAGGAGTTTAATACTTTTTAAAAGTCATGAAGTTCTTAGGACATTAAGGTCACAAGTTTTACATAATTTGGAGGCAACGTGGCTAACTTGGTGAACACAGTGTAGCTGTTGGTGAGGAGGCTTACGGCGGCCTTAACTTCACCTTTTTATCTTGACCTAAAATTTGGTTAAATCCACATTTCCAGTATTCAAAACTGTACTTCAGAAACCAAAAGGGATGACACCCAGACCACATCCATTTTTTATAAAGTCTGTGATCACAACACTTTTTATTCTTCAGTTCATGGGACATAGTTCTCTTTTGCCACCTGTTGGTTGGTGGTGCAGTAAAAAATTGACGCCTCATTTTCCTGCACCCCATGAAGTAGTGATGGGAAGTTCAGCTCTTTTCAGAGAGCCGTTTTCTTTGGCTCAGCTCCCAAAGAAGAGCCGGCTCTTTCGGCTCCCAAACGGCTCCTAATTTAGTAATATTTGTTGCATCATATTTGAGCCTAACCTTGCAAGTATGAATGATTTGTGTGATAAACTCTTTTGCATTCAGTGTTTTTATGATGTGTCCCTTATTTGCCTCATTTTGTGCATTTTTTCTGTTACAAAAGCAGGCATACTTACTTTTTAAAAAAATATTTTAACAAAACATTTTGCAAAAAAATCAAATGAACAAAAGATGCTGATCCAGATGCTGCTTCGTTTGCGGTGTCCCTCATATTTACACGTTTTTGTGATGCATAGTTTTCACCTCCTCACGGCTGTCTGCTGTCTCACTCTCTGAAAGGGGACAAGCCGCTATACCTGACTTATTGTCCTCCTCCCTGCTATCACATAGTGGCATAATGGTGTGAGGCTGTATCCTCACGTGACTGGCTGCTTAGCTGCCATGCTGTCAATCAAAACAAAGTTCTGCTGTGAGCAGAGTTAGGTGACTGAGTGAGAGCTGAGCAACAGAAGGAAACAAAACATTGGGAGCTGGCTCTCACTCAGTGGGAGTCGGCTCTTCTGATTCACTACAAAGCATCAGCTCTTAGAGCTGCATCTTTTGACATCACTACCATGAAGCTTGTACTCTAACATGGAGGAGGGTTGATCCCGCTCTCCAGGCTGAATGCATACAGACATCTACATTTTTAATGCAGACAACATCTTATTCTCTCTGACTGTTAAACATTTACTTTGTTCTCCTAACATGTATGAACACGACATATCTCTGAGTATTTTTTGAAAATCTGGTGAAGATAAAGGTCTGTTTTATTCTCATTCTTCTTTTTATAAATGTATTATTTGAGGATGGCAGATTTTTTCAAACAGTTTACAAAAAATCAGGCGTCATATGTCTTTTAATATCTTAAAATGAGACAAGGTCTTTTTTTTTTTTTTTTTCATAAAATAAGACACTAACGCTTGCTCGGATTTCAGTTTTTGCAGCTTAGAGGTACACTGTGTCATACTTTCCTGTCTGGTAAAATCCACATTTTTTGTTCAGCTGTTTCGGTCCATCAGTCCAGACATCAACCCTGATGACATCCTCTGTCTCTGCGTGATTGGACTGAATGCTATGCCAGCTGCACAGTTGAAGACCAGAATGACCAGAGAACAGCCCACAGGACTGAGGGATGTCCACTTTCAGACCTTGACACAGTGTGTGTTAAAGGCCAGCAGCATTGCCACAGATCTACCCGGGTCACAGACTGTTTGTGCCCTGGATGGAGACTGGAGATTCAGGACCCCAGGAGACTGCGAAACAGCTACTTCCCCAGAAGTATGACCTCCATCATCCCTCTGCTCACACAAAAACCAGCGCCTAAGAGCTGAGACACTTTCTGCACTTTACATCTTGGACTTTACTAGGGCTGAACAATTAATCGAATTTAAACCAACATCGTGGTGTAATAGAATGCTGTTTTTAAATCACAAAGGCTGCAATTTGAATAAGAAAAAAAGCTTTGCGCACACAGACGCTATCTTATGTGACATGCATGCAGTAGGTGGCGGTAATGCACCTTTCAGCTGGTTTGCCAACAGCCAAAATCTCAGAAGAAGAACGAGACGCCCGCATGATTTGTTATGTTGTTGTTGATATCTTTAAAAATGGCCTGGTGTCAAAAAGGAATAGCACGTTGGTTGTCTGGACTTATTTTGGATTTAGGAAAGAAGATGCAGCACAGTGTAAGGTAATGTGCAAAACATGCCTCGCTACCATAGTTACAACAAGGGGCAACACTACAAACCTGTTCCAGCATTTAAGAAAGAACCACAAGGCCATGTATGACACCTGCATGGCTAAAACCCCGACCACCAAGGAAAGAAGTGTTTTTATATGTTGACAGTATCTTTTGTTATGTTTGTCATACTATAGAATGATTTATTGCTTGTGTTTAGTGAATAATGAAGAGGATAAAAAAAAACCTACATGCTAACTTGCAATCACAATATTGGTGCAAAAAAAAAAATTGCATTATATTAATTTTCAAAATTGTTCAGCCCTAGACTTTACTGTTCTGGCTGCTACCACAAATGTGTTTTTGTCCGTTGTTTTTTCAGTGTGTTTTATCTATGCTGAAAAGTGTTGCCGTAATTTCATCATCTAAATATTATTCAAGACGCTTAAGTCTAATCCATTCTGACCTCAATGGGGTCACTTTAGAAAACTCCATCTGACATTAACAGGTAATAACTAATTGGCCAAATATTAGATGGAGAGTCATAGGGAGAAAATGTAATTATTAGTGAAACTGGTGTAGAAATATGTTGATTCCTATCTTGTATCCTGTCGGTTCCTTTCATAGACAAACAGATAATAGCCAACAGTCAAGCAGTGAGCCTGCCATTTCCAAAACACCTGTACAGGTAGAGACAGGCCGAGGCAGGAGATCACGACTTCACTCCAGTCAAGCCTCTGACCTCTTCTTCCTGCCACTGGCTGCCCTACAGTCTACCTCTTCATCCAATTAGATAGCACATGATAGAACCTGGATAACAAATGTCAACAGAAAGGTCTTGGAGTTTTTCGCAACTGAAAAGGGTAAAAGGGAAACAGTAAATGCCGAAGATGAAGCTTGTGGCTAAGGCTGGCTGATGGCTACTTTTCAAGTCCTGCTGCAGCTCTGGACACAGCAACAAGTACATACTGTACAGAAGAAGTCATGAACTGGAGGAGAAGGGGGTGAAGACGGGGGTGAAGACGGGGGTGAAGATGGGGGTCAAGTATAACCATGTCTCTGTGCATGTTGAGAGGTCACATGGCAGTCACATTAGATCACATGTAGCCATGGCATACCCTTCAGAACCTTCCATTTTTATCTACAAATGTGATCCTAAATGACAAAATAAACATGGTGCTATAAACATGGTGCTGTTTTTAAGATGACCATGCACTTAAAATAAAGTTTTCACTGAGCTAATAAGCTCAAGTCTGTTGTAAACATTAGGGTCTTTTTAAAAAAGGACTGCTTGACTTTCTGACTATAATCCTGCATAAATGAGCCAAAAAGAGATTCATAAAGTACCCCTAAAGGGTTAAACGCTCCAGTAAACATTACAGTATCTAAAGCAAAACAGGCCCTTTTCTATGCAAACCAAAGAAAAGTGAGAAAACGTGGTATAAAAACCTGATTTTTACTTCAACATTCAGTGGTATCTGTAACAACAGTAGCTTCGGTATATATTTATATTTTAATGTCACATGACACAGATTCACACTCTGCACGCACAGCTGTCAGGTCTCTGTGTGATCAAGTACGGTCTGCATTACTCTTTTATATTAATCACTAAAAACAAGAAACTGTGACATCATGACGTGTTTTGGGTCTTTGCATAGACATCACATTTCCTGTGATGTGACTAGTTCGCATGCATCCATCACAATTTCAGTGGTACAAACATTTTTACTCTGAGGACCTCCCCATCAGTCTGTTCTATTGTATTGACCTTGCCCACACATCTGATGTCTAACCCCACCCACATCTGATTCCACCTCATTAAACATGCTGCAGCTGAGGGTGGATGCATTGCATTTACTCTTGAAACCAGAGGCTGAACAACCAGCTCTGCCTGTTCTTTAAAACCAGAGAGTTTCAACAAAACTTGAAGTGTCTAACTTTAAGTCATTCAGTAATACAAAAATACACCCACTTTCAGTTAATTTGCAATTTCTTTGACACTGCATGTTCTTTTTTCCCATTCATTCATCTTCTACACCACCTATCCTGTTCAGGGTTGCGGGTGGCTGGAGCCCATTGCAACTTTCTTAGGGCGAGAGGTGAGGTACACCATGGACTGGTAAGAAAAATGTAAATAGGATAAGATCCACATCCTGATCCTGCCATAAAAACATACTGACATAATTCCCCATATCACCCCATAATAGAGAACATTGTCCTTGAGAGGAACCAGAGTTTGCTGATGTTTAATCAGCACTTAACTGTAATGGTTTGGAATTGTGTTTCGTTAGTGATCCTTGTTTCCTGTGCTTCCTGGTGTTGTTTCCCTCATGTGTTTTATGTCTCATTGTTCTAAGTAAATCTGTAGTGTTTCAGCTGTATTTGGTAGTTTCTTTCCATGTGTTTCTTGTGGTGTTTGTTTCATTCTTCAGTTCTCAGTGTCTTTTCATGTGTTTATTGCTCCCTCAGTTTCCCTCCTTCTGTGATTGTCCTCATGTGTTTCACCTGTCTTGTTACCCACCTGTGTTTCATTGCCCCCATGTCTGTTTAGTCTCTGTGCTTCCTGTGTTCTAGTTTCAATTCATTGTGCCTTTTTTCCTGCTTGGATTGTGTGTGAGTTCTTCCTGGGTGTTTCATGTCTCGTGTGTGCTTTTCGCTACGTGTTACCTGTTTCAAGTTTTTGTAATATTTTGGATTATTAAATTTTGAGTTTGGAATCTGCGCCTGGATCCGCCCTGTTTTGTTTCCGGCTGCCACATCACACCTAAAACTGCAGAAAACTGAGCACTTACTATCTGGTATCAAGAGATGATTGAGGGACAGGTGAGGTTTGATTTCATGAGTCTGTTATGATGGCACTAGTGTGTTTGAGCACCTTTAGCGACTGATTAACAGAAATCACTAAAATAACTAGTGAACAAACGGAGCATTCCTACATGATTTTCATAGCCAATAAATATCAGTAAGAGCTGCTGTCCCTTAGTCATTTTCAGTAGTTTAGTGACATGAGCAGAAAAGCATTGTGATCTGATGGCATGAAGCCAGTGCCCTCCCAGAATGACATACTGTGAATGCTTTGGGCCCCGGCTGCATCGGCTTCTTATATAAAGTCTATAGATGCAGGGAGAGCTGAAGATGTTCCCACCAAGCTGCACAATCGCACCGGTCTTTGACTCACTGAGGATTTCCAACTGATTTAAAAGGAGCTGCTGAATTTTTTAACCTTATTCCCATGATCCTTTGAAGTTCAATGCATGCAGTGAAAAGCTGGCAGGCTGAGGGGCTCCACTCCATTTGGGTGACCTGTGCTAATAATAGTACCCTCACTTATAACACTGCTGAGAACTACCAGGAGTAGAAGCCTCCAACAAACTCTAAAGTGTTGCTCTGTCTGCATTTTTTGATGATGCAACTCGTAGTGGAAACCATACGAACAGTTTTTACTCAAAAAGAGAAACAGATGTTTGTAGAGAGAAGATTACAATTTAAAGAAGTTCTGATACAACTTCCCGACTGAGGGAAAAAAAAAGTTTTTAAATATGATTAAAACCATGCAGCTCTAGGACTTTATTTTATATTTAAGAGCGTTCCTTATGCTCATTTTGTCAAGTTTGGTTTTGATGCATTTATCACATTTATTTCATTATGTTTCCATGTGTATCACCCATTGTGATTGATAAACCAAATAAGTTGTCTCTCTAGTGCCAAGATTGTCAGGAAGAACCCAGAAACATGGCTCTCAAAGTGGAAACTTAAACTCTTTATTTGAATTCAACAAATGTATCAACACGAAATCACAGCTTAAAGATTGTGTTAGAAAACAAATTACTAACAAATCACAACAAGGCTGGAAAACAAAATGAACAAAGAAGCTAAAATCTAAATCTAAAACTTCCAAACTCAACTTTAGGGGGAGGTCTTAGAAGGCTTAAAAGCACACAAAACAGCATGGACATGACAAGACGATCTGACTAAGAGGGGGGAGACGCAGACATTTACAGGTAATGGGGCACAGCTGGAAACAGTCGGAGGCAGGGACCAATCACACACAATCACAATGGTGGGGAAACACCAGGGCAGGATGTGAAGTGACCTGAAGCAAGAGGAAAGACGTAACTACAAACTAAAACCAGACATGACAAACATGGAAGACGAGACCAAAGTAAAAGGTGCAACTTGACACAACCGATGCAGCGTGACATGTCATTGCCCATCATTCAGATTCAGATCAGTCCTGTCAGGAGAGTTTTGGTCTACGACTATGAAAAAAATAAGTGTATACCTCAGTTAAATGTTCAGATACTTTAAAATTTGGTAGAAGTATACAGTGAGATGCACAGGAATTTGTAATTTGTTACTTATTGCTTCATCTTAATATAATTCTAGTCATATCCTACATTTATACTATGAGTTGTAGCGATAAAATCCACAGGATCAAGCACTAGTTTTTAAGTGTGAGACTTCTGCACTCTGACCTGTCAGTGTTTTCTTGTGCTGGGCTTCAAAACAGAGCAACCATATGCAGAAGATCAACTCTGCTTTGTGTGAAAGATAATAAAGCACTGCTCCACATCTCTGCTCACTGAAAAGTACAGCTCACCCCCTCCTACCACCCCTGCTGTGATAACACACTGAAAAGGCATTTCCACACACTTTTTTTTTTTAAGTTTTATGTAAATGTCTCATGACTGGGAGGGATGTAAGCAGGCTAGACGTTCACAACAGCTTACCAAACGTTTGATAAAGAAGCTTATTAAAGTCTTTATGTAACACACAATAAACATGCAGGTAAAGGAGACCGGCTCAGAGGAAGCCTCTGGATCCCGACTGAGCCGGACCATAGTAAGCGCCTTAACCGACACCCTCTTTAGCTTTACTTTCCCAGCATGCAATGCTGCCAGCACTGCACTATATTTCTTACCCTTAATCATTCAGTGACAGTCAGCTAAGCACGCACACTCTCAGCCCCATCCCGCTCCCTCTCCGAGCAGCTGCAAGAAAACGGAGCAGTCTTTGCCTCTTTGGTAAACCACTATTTAAATACTGTCACCCACAGTGATCCACTTACCAAAGCACCAGACAGTGGATTACATTAGATTTAACTTTGTGAGTAGCAGTATGGTGAAAGAGCAGTTTCCAACTGTGAAGTGTAAATAGTATGGAAATAGTGTATTCAGATATAAGGGATGAACATGATACACTAGTATACAGTGCTACCCAGCCTGGGTCCCTCACTGTATACCAAACTCAAACAAAACATGACTGCAATTTAAAGAGAAAGGATGTCTCACAAAAGTCCGCAATAGCTGGAAGAAAAAAAGGAGCTTTTTTTAACCTCCTGTTAGGAAGAATAATTCAGCATAACAACAGATATTTGAAAAGAAGGTCCTCAAGGTTTTATTTGATTCCGTGTGATCAGCAATCATTGGCCCTAAAAGCTCCTAACATCTTTTTTTTCTTGTTAACATTAAAGTTCAACTATAAAAAAAATAATATTGAAAGTTTAAAATGTTTTAAAGTTAAAAACAGCAACGAAAAAGGCCCATCGCTCTTTAGCCGTCAGTTACTGTGTTCAACTTGGCTCTCTGAGTGAAGACACTCTCAACATCAAGGTCCCTCTGAAAACCCATTTTAATCAATGTTAACTAGTGAGTTAACACACACTTTGGCCTTGAAGTACCCACACAGGCCACATGATTCTCAAAGAAAGCCCAACTTCACTCTGAGTCAATCACTGTACATGGAGCATTTAACTGGATACACTCACTATTTCGTTTGCCTATTCAACTGCGTGTTAACTCAAATATCTTATCAGCTAGTCACATGGCAACAATTTAATGAATTTATAATGAATAGAAATGGTGAAGACGACCAGCTGAAGTTCAAACTGAGCACCAAAATGGAGGAGAAAGGAGATTTAAGAGACTTTGAAAGTGGCATGGTTGTTGGTCTGAGTAGCTGACAAACTGCTGATATACTGGGATTTTACCCAAATCCATCTCTAGAGTTTACAGACAATGGTTCCAAAAACAGAAAATATCCAGTGAGCAGCAATTCTCAGAGACAAAATGCCTTGTTGAGTCCAGAGGTCAGAGGAGAATGGACAGACTGGTTGGAGATGACAGAAAGACTTCAGGAACTCAAATAACCACTGGTTACAACCAAGGTCTGCAGAAGACCATCTCTGAAACCAAGGCTACAATTCACATGGGCTCACCAGAACTGGACCACAGAAGACTGAAAAACGTCTGGTCTGATGAATCTGGATTTCTGCTCCACATTCAGATGGTGGACTCAGGATTTGGAGTAAACAAACTGAAAGTATGGATCCATCCTGTCTGAATCAACACTTCAGGCTGCTGCTGCTGGTATAATGGTGTGGGTGAGATTTTCTTGGCACACTTTGGACCCCTTAGTACCAAATGATCGTGGTTTAAAGTCTAAAGCCCACCTGAGTCTTGTTGCCGACCATGTCCATCCCTTCTTCTGATGGAGACTTCCAGCAGGATAACGCTCCATATCACAAAGCTCAAATCATCTCAAAATGGTTTCTTGAACATGATGATGAGTTCACTGGACTCCAGTGATGCTGTCATGTCAATATGGACCATGATCTCTGAGGAAGGTTTCCAGCACTTTGTTGAATCTATGCCACCAAGAACTAAGGCAGTTCTGGAGTCAAAAGAGGGTCCAACCCAGTACCAGCAAGGTGTACCTAATAACATGGCCAGTGAGTACAAAGCCTCTGTTCTGTTCTACCATACAGGCTTATCTTAATGTATATTTGAGGTAATGAAACTCTGCCATCTCAGTTGCACATCACATTTATCATATATGTTGAAGTATGTGTTGATATGTTATGAACAGTCAGGGATAAGAACAGAACGGTAAAAGGCAGAAGAGAGTAAACACAGCAATCATTAACCTTGGAGTCATCATGGACAGGCTCTCTTTTTTTTAAAAGAAGAAGTACTCCAACAAACAGTTAGCAGGACAGTCTCTGATTTATACAGCAGAACCAGAACTTTGTTTTTAAAAATAAAACACACTTTTGTCTTTGGGTCTGTTTTTTGAGCTGTACAAGAAAATTCAATTGACCTTTATGAGGGTAAGGACAGAAGTTTCAGCCTGATTCAATTCTGCAGATGAAAGGAGAACAATGATTTTTTTTAGTGGTGGCTTAAAATATGACTATCCAAAGAAAGAAATAGATGTGGAGACAGTGCTCCCCAAAATATACAGAGCTGAATTCATTAACCATACAAACCTTTTGCTCAAGCACTGGACTCCAATTCATGTTCCCAGGCTGTCATGGGTCCTTTTCTTTACCTGATATCTAATGATGCACATATAACTCCTTAAACATGCATCTGATCCAAATCCCCCTGGTTCATTATTTAAAACAAAGGAGCAGTTGCTCAGTGATCTCGATCAAAGTGTTTGAACATTTATTTCTTAAAAAACATACTTCATGAACAGTGGTACGTTTTTTCTGAACATCCCTGTGTCAGTGGTGGTCTTGTGAGGTTCATGGTTGTTTTTAAAAGTATTGTAACCTCACTGTATGCCTCTATGAATTTGTAAGAAATTAAAATAGTCACACCATTGGAAGCTTTACTTTTAAAAAGATCTTTCCAAAGGCTTCATGTTCTCAGCAGTCTCCTACGTGTAATGCTCGGAGTATGATTCTCTCTCCCACCATGTCTTCATGATTCTTCAAATTTCTTGGATCAATGTGCAAGAAAGATCTGAAGCTGATGTCTTACTTCCTGTGCGGTAGTGTTTCTGTCACTATAGTAAACACAAGGTGCAGAATACACATTTTTTTTCTATGGCTGCTGTTTGAGGCTTATTTGGCAGCTTCAAATATTTTTTGAACATAAAAGAAACACACACTGACACTGGAAAAAAAAGACACTTCTCTGGGTTGTTTCACAGAGGGTGTATTGTGCTTTCAAATATTTTGAACATGGATATACTGTAAAGTAACAATGCTGGATGTTGCCACCAGAGGTCTGGCCAATCAGAGGGAAGGGGGTTTGTGAACCTTACAAAGACAGCAGGGAAGGATACCAGAGGGACATGAAAAAGGGGGAAAAATACCACCTCTCTAAGTGATTATCATTTCAGATGATGAAATTGTGGGAACTATAATGTGCCCTTCTCTTGTAATTAACACTATCGGCCACTGCGAATAAAGTGTTTTGTCATTGCTGTGGTAAAGTCTTTGTTCAGGATTATTGTTTATTAGTTTTTCCCCCTTTTTGCTCATTTATTGAGATGCTTTGTGCTATTCAAAACAGGAGAAATCCCCCTGCATGTGTTTCACATGACTGCACTGCATTGATTCTCATTTTTACCACCAGGATGGTGTTCCTGAAATTACAAACTCATTCCCTGCATAGTGAGGTGGATAAAGTGGACTACATAGTGAGCTCAAAAGTGAGCATAATAAAAACATTTCATATCCTTCACTGTCTCGCCTGACACTGAATAATGATAAGGCTCCCTGCCAGCTAGAGATTGCTTTCTAAACTCCTTTGTTTCTTATATAATGGCTTTATTTATGTAAAATGCCACCAAAACTTTGTGCATTTCTTCTAACTCTTATTCTTATCATTCTTTTGAAGAATCCATCTAAATGAAAGACCCCCTTTTCCCCTCAGAACTGTCTTGTTTCTTGGTATCATAGATTCATAAAGATGCTGGACATATTCCTCATAGATTTTGGTCCTTATTAACATGATAAGTTCACACAGTTGCTGCAGATTTGTTGGCTGAACATCCATGATGAAAATCTCCCATTCCACCACATCCCAAAGCAGCTCTTCTGGATTAAGATCTGGACTATGGAGGCCATTGGGGCCCAGAGAACTTATTGTCATGTTCTAAGCCGACCATCTGAATGTGGAGCAGAAATCCAGACTCATCAGACAAGGCAACATTTTTCAATATTCTATGGTCCAGTTTTGATGAGCCTGTGTGAATTGTAGCCTCAGTTTCAGAGATGGTCTTCTGCAGAATTTGGCTGTAAACAGTGGTTCTTTGAGTTCCTGTTGTCTTTCTGTCATCTCCAACCAGTCTGTCCATTCTCCTCTGGCATCAGCAAGGCATTTTGTCCCAGAGAACTGCTGCTCACTGAGGATGGTTTTGTGTAAAGATCCCAGTTTGTGAAATACTCAGACCAACAACCATGCCACATTTAAAGTCTCTCAAATAACTTTTCTTCTCTATTCCGATGCTCAGTTTGAACTTTAGCAGGTCGTCTTCAACATGTCAACAAAACTAAATGCATTGAGTTGCTGCCATTTGATTTTTTTTATATTTGCATTAACAAGCACTTAAACAGGTGTATCTTATAAAGTTAGAGCTAACTCAGATATAAACATGGGACAGTCGAAACAGCCGTATGACATCATTTATGTTTACTCATTCAAGTCTGTCTTTATGTTAAGTGCGGAGAGAACTGCACAGGCATCGGAGAAATTTAGTTCAGTTTTATTTTCACGTTTTTTCTGAGTTAAGAACTTTACTAATGAAAATAAATAGGTAAGTGAGTGAGTGAGTGAGTGAGTAAGTAAGTAAGTAAATAAATAAAAATAAATAACAAGGAAGGTAACTACAGCTAGTGTCTAATCTGGATGTAAGCATGTTAAGAACTGAGAATAAGCTATAATGCTATTGCTAGGTTGAAATTTCCCTCAGATTTTTCAAGTGGTGGCTAAGCTTTATCATTTATTGAGTCACTAGTAAATTTAACAGGATTTTCACTGAATCATAAAACGTATGAATGAGTTAACGCAACAGCACGAGATGCTGTATAATCATACAAACTGTCAAAATCAGTCACAGAGGCTGTAAAGAGACTTCAGTATGAGACCACGTTGTCCTTGTTGAATGTGTGTAATATTCAGCCTAAAATTAATGGGCCACATTTTCTTTTTAACATTCACCAAAAGTTACTACAGAGGTATGTGAGTGTCAGAGGTCGAAGCTCTCTCATGATGTAGCGCTTCACAGAGAAACACATGCAGGCTTCTGTCAGTGATTAATGAGAGTTTATTCTGGACCATAAAGTGCTTTTCTCAAAATGAGCAAGCCTAATGTTGAAAAATGTAAATGTGTGAATCTACGTGTGATTTATAGGACATGATTTAAATGTGGCAGAGTTAGTGTGCTGTGCTACTGTGTCTTCAGCTGAAGCCATCTATTAAATCATCAGATTAAATGTTTCATATTTCACTGTTGGCTGTTCGTGCTTCGTGTAAGTCTGGCTCGAGTGAATCTGCATGAATTAGGACAGAGCGAGAGATTGTGTGCGGCGTTCTCAGAGTGGAACAGTTGGAGACGGCAGACGCTCCTCCTGTCCTGGTCTCCTCTCTGCAGGATGAAGCTCTCCACACCTCCGTCTATCTTTCCTTCTCGCCTCCCATCCTTCCTTCTTTCACTCCATCCAGAGCTGTTTTTTGCTTAGTCATATAAATGCCAAAGCCACAGTAATTTCTTTTGCTATAATTTTCCAAACCATGCATTTGTAGCATAACAGCTTAACCAAGCCACACACACACACACACACACACACACACACACACACACACACACAAACACACACATACACACACACACACACACACACACACACACACACACACACACACACACACACACAGATCGGTTCATACTGTGTCTGGCAGGCAGACCTCCGGCCTGCGGGGTGAGTCCTCCTCCCCTCGTCTGACTGGATCCGCCACCTCCCTCGTATCACCCCACATCCTTCCCCTCTTTTCCCAGAGCTGTCGATCCCAAACAGACTGCTGAGTGAGGGTGGTGGGGGAGGAGGATGGATGAGATGGATGGCTGACAAAAACGGTGTTGGGGGTGAGGGGAGGCAGTGTGAGTGTGAATGGACAGCAGGAGGGTTAAGGTCACATCCTACTGTGCTCCTAAGATGGCATTGTGTCATGGCAGACACGGCCTCTGCTGACCCCGACTTTCTCCATCACCATCACTCCTTTCACATCCCCTCCACATCCTCTTCTTCTGCTAGCCTACAAGCCATCTGACGGCTGCTGGGGTTAGCAGTTCACCACCAACCACCAGCTGGGGCGGAGCATCATCACACCTCTGGGTCACTGGTAGCATATGGAGTGAAGGCGGGAACAAGTTCACAGGTTCGATGCTGTATAAAAATGTGTAAAGAGAGCGGACAGAGGTGTTGGAAATGAATGTTACCAGAAAGATACAAATGTAAGTGTACTGGAGACACACATTCAGATAAAGCTCACTATCAATCCTCTGTAAGCTATATTCAACAAATTCAACCTTCTTTGCCAGTCAGGTTAATTAGCAAAAAAAAAAAAAAAAAAAAAAACCTTTCAGCAATAAATATAAGAACAAAAGGGAGCAACTTGAATAGCTCAACACAACCAATATTTTAATCTTGCTCAAATTAAAAAAAAAAAAAAAAAAAACACTTTTGCTGACTTTCACTGAATGGAGCTCCATCTTGCTGATCTGACCTGCTGCGAATGGGATGAACAGCCAGACACCAGCTTCTTGCAGGAATCCTGGCCCATTCCTCATCGGAAAATTGCCTTCAGTTCCTGATTATTTCTCTGCTTTTTAACCTGCAAATGCCTTCTTCAAATCCCACCAGAGATTTTCTGTTGGGTCGACTTTAATGGCTGCTCTAGAATATTCCAGGACTCATATGAGACCAAACTTTAGTGGACTTTGGATCATTGCCCTGTTGTTTCATTGCTCCACAGAACAGAATCTCAAAAATTCTATAATTTATTTATATATTTCTGAGCATACTGGAGTCAAATTTTCTTGTGATTATGGGTCAGTAACAGTGTGTGTCTTGGAGTTTGACCATGGAGACCTTCAGAGTTTAGTGAGCGTCTTATTGTGCAAATGGAAACCTTGGTGCCTGCTGCCACATAATCTTGCAGGCACTTTTTGACAACCTAGATGCTCAAAGATCTGGTGGCAATAGTTGATAGCTTGCTCTTTCTGCCACTTCCAGATAGTGTACCTATCAATCTTTTAATTTAAACTTGCCAATTATGCTTTTAACTGAAGCACTGAGCTGTGTAGAGATCCATAACAAACCCTGGGGTGCTGAGAGGACATGAATAAACTGAGCTTGATCAGACAGGTTGGATTTAAACCAAGCTAAAGTAGTTCCTGTAATGCCATTTAGTTGTTCTAATCTCTCTTGAAAGATGTGATGATCAGTCATATCAAATGCAGCACTAAGATCGAACAACATAAGCACAGAGAGGAGACCAGCGTCTGAAGCCAAAATTAGATCACTGGTTTCTTTCAGCAGTACGCTCTCAGTTCTATGGTGTGCTCTAAACCCAGACTGAAATCTATCAATTAGACTGTAGTTTTGGAAGAAGTCACTGAGCTAATTGTTGTTGTTGTAAGGCTGCAGCCCCACCGTGCAGCCCGATCATAAAAATAATAATAATGACAATAAATTGTATTGATAGATGACTTTCAAACCTCAAAGACACGGTACAATTAATAAAAACACTACAAAACAAGAAATAGACACATTACACATAAATCAAACAAAACAAAACAAAACAACACATCACACATTAAAGAGTGACATAACTTGAATTTTGAGTGGAGAGTCAAGTTCCAGAGGGAGGGAGGAGGCGCTGTCCTCCTGAGGTTTGGTGCTTCATTATGCGTTTTAGTGTAAAACCTCAAACCTGTTGACTCTTGTTGACTCTATGTCATATTTTTGTTGCTGCAATCAAGCTAAATACATTTTTTTAATACATTTTGAAAGTCACAGGCCATTTTAGGTAGTTTTTGTTCATGACTTTCTGTCCAGCTAAATCTGCTTTTTGTAAATTAACACATCACAGCTTCTGCATCTGGCAAAATGGGGAGGCTTGCATATCTGCTACGACCTGCCAGAGCAGGGACGCAGCCGGACTGCAAAGGAGCGGATCCAGTGTGAGTTGACACATTGACTTGAATAGAAACCTATCTGATCCTGTGCTGTGACGGGGCAGAGATGGAGATGCATCTGGGTCAAGAGTGACTTGAAGTGAACCTCAAATATCATCAACAAACTGATTGAGCTGAGAGGTACTGGTGCTAACATAAGAGCTCTCAGCTAAGGCTGGATATAAAATGAAGCAAGGGCCAAACTTCCTGTTTTTCAAAGTGTCTTGTGAAAACATTTTTTGTGAATTGAATTTTTATAATTAAGGGTTTAAGACATTATATCAACACTCCCTAATTTCTGCATGTAAAGTATCAG
The DNA here is from genome assembly GCA_030710495.1 of Labroides dimidiatus. Lineage (NCBI taxonomy): Eukaryota > Metazoa > Chordata > Actinopteri > Labriformes > Labridae > Labroides > Labroides dimidiatus. The sequence continues at coordinate 25,556,142 of CM061144.1, read as the reverse complement.
CAAGGAGTGATGAGGTTTGGAGTCTTGATGTTGAAGACGGTGTTATCTTGCCAATATAAAGTTTTAATCCTCCACTTGCGTTGTTCACTCACGTATCAGCTGTCAGTCCCTTCCAGCAGAGATGAAAGATCATGTAGAGATGAAAGGAAATGAAGAGAAGGAGGGAGGGAAGGAGGAAATTTGTTTTGAGAGACATAAGATGTCCTTTCCTCTGGTGTGTCATGTGATTTCCATTAAAATACATATTTATGAGCCATGACCTGTAAGCGTGTCAGTTACATGTTCACCCTCAAAAGCAAACATGATTGTGAACAGAAAATCAGGCTTCCCTCTCACAGACTTGTTCCATAAACAAGTGTAATTAAACATCATAAAGATATACAGAATGAGGCATCAGACCCACAGTTACTGATTGTATTGGACTTGCTCCAGATTCAAAGGCCTACCTCATGATTATGTCATTATATAGAAATGTCTTTCACCACACATATAATTCTCCTGGTGTGGATAATTTGTTGGCACTGGCCCGTGAAGAGGCGAGTCCCCTTCCAAAGACCTTTCAAATGACGAGCAGTGCTCCCTAAAGGATTCCTTGATAGTTTGGCTTTAGCAGCAGCAGCACCATTCCTCCGTCCCTCAGGACCTAAGGGACAGCAGCTGCAGCAGCAGGACTGAACATCTGGCATAAAGGTAAAAAGTCGGAGTCTCGTCCAGGAGGTCATTAGTGGAGAAGGTGGCAGAGAGGGCCATGTAAGACGTTTCTGTCATTGCAGGCTGCAAACAGCTCGGCACACAGTGCTCCCCAGGCGGAGGAGTCATCTGTATCTTTCCCTCAAAGTGCTGCTGAACATTCCTGGGATGATAAAAGACACAGCAATTCTGATAGGAAGACCTCAGGGACTGTGTGAGACTGTGCTGCATACTGCATGCATGGCGGCAGCTGCTGCAGGAGACCCATTTCAGTACTCCTGCCTGTTGAACGACTGCTGCACTCCAGCTCCTCTCCTGCTGGGAATCAGAGAGAGCATTAAGTTTCTGGTCATGTATGTGAATCTGTGGGTTGTTTACACCTCTCAGGTCACGTCTGAGTCAAGAAGGTCATGTGAGAGTCATCAGAGTCACATGAAGCAGTGTGTGAATAAATCTGAGATGGCAGGAGAGAGAGTTTTTATCATGCAGCCTGGTAGTTGAGAAAAAAGCTCTTTTCGCTCTGTCTTTGTGGGATATTTGTCAAAGATTAAACTCAAATTCAACCTGCAATATTTACTCAGATGTACGCCTTAAAGGAAAAAAAAAAATCAGACTATATTAAAGCGGAAAAGGGCGAAATAGACAGTTGTTAAGATGTCTTTAGTGCACGGTTTTCATCACTTCCCACAAGCAAACAAGGAAAGATTTCCATCAGTGTAATAGCACGTAAACACTGCAGGAAATAAACTGACTACAACAGCCCTGTAAGTGGTCATACATTTAAAGGAGCCAATGCGTGATAAATGATTGTTGTAGTGGTTATTTTCTCAATTCATTAAACCATTGTTTTGACCATAAGATATGAGAAGACAGCAAAAAAACATGGTTAAACACAAAGTATTACAATAACTTGTGATTTTATGTGTTGGTAAGAAAGGCTTGGGTCAGATTGTTTGACCTGTTATTTGACTTGATTGATATGATTTTTTTAAAGCCCCTGTAAGAAATTTTTAACTAATCATAATACAGACCAGTGTAAATACTGATGTCCCTTCACACCCTAATAAAAATACAAACCCGATTCACATGAAGTTAAGATGTTGTGTAAAATGTAAATAAAAACAGAATACAGTGATTTGCAAGTTTTATTTAACCCATATTTTTCAAACTGATAAACTTTGTTTTTACTTTTGCAAATATTCACTCATATTGAATTTAAAGCCTGCAACACATTCCAAAAATCCTGGAACAGGGGCAACAAAAAAGTTGAGGAATGTTTAAAAAACACCAATTTGGAACATTCCATTGGTGAAAAGGTTAATTGGAAAAAGGTGAGTGTCATTATTTGGTTCAAATGGAGAATCCCTGAAAGGTTCAGTTATTCACAGGCAAGGATGGGGTGAAGTTCACCACTTTGTGAGCAACTGCATGAGTAAATAGTCCAACAGTTTAAGAACAATGTCTCTCAACATGCAATATACAATCCAAAATAAGCGCTCACTCCGAGTTTCATGACAATTTTAAATACATTTGTGGTAATGTCAGAATCTTGTACTTTTCACTGTGCCATGCATGATGCATTATCAGGGCCAGTCAATGAGCTCCCTGCCATTTTTATTTCATTTTCCCTCTTCAATACTTGCCCCTCTTCAGTCTGATGGAGAAGTTCCACAGGAGGTTGCTGAGCATACATTCTTAACAGAATCCCTTTTCAAATTAAATTTAAATGACCCCCTCAGCTCATAAGCAGAGGCTCTCCTGACAACTTAATTCATAATTCAGTGCTGAGCCAGGGCCTTAAGGGCCATAATGACGGCCTAAATGGAGAAGAGATGCTACTAAATGGGCTGTTTGTTTGCACCTAAACCTCTTTACAGGCTCCAAGTCCACAGCTCAGCACTGTGAAGGTGAGGAGGAGGAAGAGGAGTGGGGAGGCTGATGAAGAGAGGACATGGAGAGCCCAGACGATTTGCTGACTGGCAGCTTTTATGTCTCGGGTCGGGGTGCGGCGTTTGACCACAATGAGGTGATGGTAGACTGTTTGTTTTAAAGAGCGGCTCTACTCGTAAGTTGAGTTAATGGCAGTGGTTTGTTCGTGTATGTGGATGTGGGCACTGAGAACAGAGAGACACATTCATGAGTTATTCATGTCAAAGAGTGGATGGTGACAGTGGGGCCACCAAACTAGGCTGACAGTTACAAGAATCAGCTAATGGCGGTGTGCTGTATGGCCTTCAAACTGTGTCAGCGGAGCCTGAAATCGCCTATAGATCCTGGTGGGGATGATGCAATGAAATGCTTAATTGCAAACCAGCAACAGCAGAAACCAATGTGAGGTGCTTCAGGAAACTCAAATTGCAATCAAAACCAGCCCCAAACTAGCCCAACAGCTAATAAAGCCAGACCAAACACCACCCCAGTGAAAGAATTTAAATTAAACTATTAAAATATACATTATACAATATATACAATATACATTGCAGTTTCAGTCCAAGAGTATTGTTTCATAGTTAAGTATATTGCAATATGTAAAACACTGCCATAAACGGTCAGTATACTGGCACTGGAACAGATTTCCCATCACATAAGTTTAATTAGTTTAATCTACTTTCTATATTGCTTAAGTTATTAAATCTGCTTCACAAAACATCCCTTTACTTTTTGTCTCTTCCTTTTGCAGAGTCAGATGTAGGTGGGCAGTAGGGACAATGACTGTTGCACATGCTGGCAAGGCCGCATCTCTCTCCCTCTCTCTCTCTTTCTGAGCGTGCTTGCTGGCAGAATTGTACATCTGTGAGTGCAGTGTTTGTGTGACATATTCCATATGTACCTGTCTATCTGTTCGACAATTTGGTTGGGGTTATGCATTAAATGCACATCATAAATAGTCCACTTTATTATTATCCCTTTGCTCGACTCCAAAGATGGGTCCACTCTGCCCACAAAACACAAACAAAAAAAACTGTCAGCTGCAGCACCTCCAAAGTGACCCAACTCCAAGAGAAAACCACAGACCTGGCAAGTCCAGACCCAAACTATTGGGAATTTAAGAGGAAGTGATGAGGTCAAGAGCCCGGAATAAATAAACAATGCTTCACTGCTGCAATTAAGGCAGGGTTGGTAGTCACAGAAAACTTGCATGAATCTGAATGTAGCATCTTCATAGGTCTCTGTTTAGCTCCTGTCCTCCAACACTCAGAGCTCCTCCAAAACAAGTCCCGCTCACATGCAGGAGCGCCACTGATTTGCGATCATATGATTGTGACTGATTTTAAATCACAGACTCAAACTGGTCCTCAGCACATTGGCTTTGCTTGCACTACTTTATCAGAAATCGGAATATAGGTAGTATTTCTGCCGTTCTCCACCGTACTTGGATCCTTCTCGGTTATGCCCATTGAATCCAGGCTAGCGCAAGCCAGCAAAATGTAAGTGCAGGAGGCGGGCAGAATTGCAGGATGGGATTTGATTGATTTATTAAATAGGACACCAAACGCTAAGATAGGCTGCTGTTTTCCCAGGTTTATTCCTGCTGTAGACAGCGCATATTTTTCACTCTATTTTATGACTACATCATGTTTCGATTCCCATCAGGAAATAAAGATAATTTGAACCAGTACAACAAAAAGTGTATCTAAATCTGATTACCAACACTACCTTTAAGTGTTGACCAACTCAGTAGAAGCTGACAGGCCATCATATGCTAGGAGTTCACAGTGAAACTCAAATAAGAAAAAAAAAAAATCTACAAGAATAAAAGTTACTGTTAGTTTTTTTTCATTCTTCTTTACTGTAGAAATTTATGATTTTTGATAAGTAGCTTTTTTCTTGGGGAAAAATGACTCTTTCTTGCCCTGCCCTGAAGGAGGCACCTTGTGGGTCAGAAGTGGTCTACATTAACCTCTTAATAATGCTTTTATGCTATATGCTGTTAACCAGTCAATTCATGTACAGAAAAATCTGAGGCTTGCATTCCTGATAACCACCCACCAGCTGCTCTCTTTCGACACAGGCTCACTCAGTCTTGACCTGGTAGGCGGCCTTTAAATGGGCATAGGCTAAGACTTGGCTCTTTAATGTGTTGGTGTTGGAACCACATGGGCGTATAAAAGGCTAGAAATGGGCTTAAATCTTAAAAGAAAAACATTATCAGTCACTTTCTACCCATGTGAGCCATGTATAGAATCTTTAAGGGCTCCATGTGGCTATGCTGTACTAAAGACCAAAAAGTTTTTGGCAGACACTGAGGGCCAAATCCTTTTGTGAAGCGCAAAATTATCATTGTATCCCCAGTTATACATTAGTATTTGGTATATTATTTTCATTCAAAACGTATGCTTTTGTTTAGTATTTGTCAGTGTTAATAGACTCATATTACCTGTGGTGCAGCAAGCCACCAGTGGGTGGTTGATGCAGAAAAGTACAGCTTTAATGATGAACCGTATTGTAATGGACCAGGTGGGTTGTTGATGTTAAATAGTGGTGACGTACAGTTAAGATGAGTTACGGTGTGCATGAAATTTACAGAGCTTGAGTAAATGCATCACAGCTCAGTGGCCAATGTCCGTTGGTTGTTTGAGGATGGGGTTCACTGATTGGATGGGAGTAACTTGTCTTCATGTTGGGTAGTGGGATTGAGAGGCGTGTTTGTGTGTGTTTTCTATACATAAGGTTTTCACAAGTCAGTTATGGAGAACTAAGTTTATTACTTAAGGTGTTGGTCACAGCCCACAGCGCCCTGTGTACAGTTCTCAATAAACCTGCAAAATCTGAGGCGTCACCACAACACGAAACATCAGCTTCGATGAGTCACATCATGTACAATCAGAGACCCATCAGAGAAACTTTTCTACTTTGAAATATCAATACTCCCATGAAAGCGGAGTTATTAATTGACCAAGAGAGGCCCACAAGTGTGTCTCTGCATGGAATGAGTTTTTGGTTATTTTTGACTGAAGGCATTCTATGCAGACTACAACCAAGGCCATTCACTTGTCAAGGAAGGACAGAAGCCACAAATGACATCAAGAAACTGCTCTGCTGGTTTGCTCTCCATGGCCCAAAACTGGACGATGACAGGTGACCTGGAGAGGCAGCTGAAAATTCCACATCACACAGACCAAACATCATCTTGGTCTTGAAGACCATAAAACAACCGATCCTGTGCACTGGAGAAGTAGAGATTGAGGGATAAGTACTAGGAGCTGGTGGAGGATTGTCAGAGGGATGGGTTGAAGACCAGATGCATGCCAGGGGAAGTGAGCAATCTGGGATTTGCCAGTCACTCCCTGAGCAAGGCCTATGGCACACTAGGCATTACAGGAGCCAACTGGAGAGGAGCCATCAACAACACTGTGGAGGCAGCAGAAAAAGCATCCAGATGACTCTGGTTGAAGAGGGGAGAGCAATGGGGCAGTAGAACGCCACTTGGACACAGGCTGGAGTCTGATTAGCCTCGGTCAGGTCACCTGGAGGAGGGTGTCTGTTGCAAAACACCCAGTGAGTCCAGGAAACAACACTGATGATGCGTAAAAGGTTGTGCATGAGAATATGTATCTGGAACTGGCACAAGCTACTTTTCAAAGGGTATTTGTTTCATTTGATGAAAATAGATAAATAAATAAGATAACAACATAGTTTTTTCTTATCACCAGGGTGGTTTTCAGTAATATTCTGGGGGCTGGATGGAAAGCTGGATTTTGGTCTGTTGACATTCATTGATATAAAGTGGCTCAACTTCTAGATCCTGTCATGCTTTTTTTTTTTTTTTTTTTTTTTTTTTTTTTTTTTTTTTGTGTCATCTGATGTCTTGTCTCTCTTTGTAGATTTATCTTGTAATTCATGGCTTCTTTTCTTGCATAAGCTCTTTTTATGTTTTCCTTGTTTTTTTTTTTTGGTCTTGTGTTACATCCCTTGTCTGTGTGTTTTCTCTTGTTTCCATATTCAGTCTTAAGCCTTTCCTGTTTTATTCTGTACTTTTTTCTCCCCGTGCATTTGGTTTGGCTTGTTTACAAAACCACCTACTACACTAGCAGTGTGCAGTGATTTGGCCAAAATGTAGTGTGTAGTATGAGACAAAAAAGAAAATCTACAGTGTGCCAAAAACATTTTCTCGGTTTCCTCTCGTCTGTGTCCGTTCATCATCATATCACTCTGTGTTGCTGTGTTACACAAAAACACTCACTGGTCACTAAACTAGTGGCTCTAGTTTAGTGACCAGTGAGTGTTTTTGACTTTCTATTTTTCTGCTCTGCACATTGCTTCTCCCCTTTTTGCTTAACTGACTTGTGGCAGGTCCAACATGTGTGGTTGGTTCAGTGAAACTTCAGGTGGGCTGCAGGTATTCTTAAGTTTATTAGACACCTGCAGTGATCCTGCTGCAGCATGTTCCATGAGTGAATCTCCCCAATAATAAAGTTACAGTGTGCTGTCACAAAACACACAGCGCTGTCATTTAAATGACCAGACACTTTTGCTTTAAGCCACTCAAAAGGTCCCCCACAGTCAGCCTGCATTCATACAGTGAATATTCTTGATGGAAACTGTGGTTCTCTGTCTACAATATATAATAGTATCAACACAGTGGAACTTGTCTTGGACCTGGACTCCAGGTATTTGGTACTCCATCAAAACTCTCCTTTAGTGACCTGACCTTGGCTCAGACTTGAACACCGGAGACTAGGATATCTTTTTTTTTTGTAGTTTATTTATTTATTTTTGATAATTCAACACTGAAAAACACAGAACCGCTGACCTGATATATGTGCTCTATGAACTTAAATCTTTCTCTTCAATGAGTTAATTTCAGAAAGACTACTCAAAAAAGTGCACACACTCTTGTGCTTACCTCAAGTATGTGGTCAACAATACACAAACTCAGCTGTCCACCTACAAAGAGCTCTCCTCCCTCAGGACAACACAGTTAATGTAGTTGTCCAAAGCCTTACAGATGCACTGTTACCCAGGCAGGCAAGTTTCCATTACAGCTGACAGTGGGACAAATACAATGAAGCCCAGCTCACCACAGAACTGGACCTGACTGCAGTGCTTTGGCAGGCAGCTGCACACAGCAGCAGGTGAATGCTCTCCTCTCTCACTGTTTCATGACCATGTTTCCAGACATAAAGCAACTGTGAGCAGAGTTCACACAATTAGACTCAGCAAGTATTTAAACGATACAAAACTGTTTATTATCCAAGTAGTTCCCTAAAGAGAATTGAAAAGAAAAAAAATGAGTTGAATGGTGTTTGTTATATCCAAAATTTCATTTAAATCAATCTAAATTATTCTAATTTTAAAGGACAGTCAAAAGAGTGACTATCAGTGCCCAAGGCTCAACACAGAGACACTTGATTAAAAACATAAAATTATAAGTACCTGGTTCTCTTTTTAAAGTTGGTAATGTATTGATTAAAATGATGATGACTGTTGACTTTTCCTGCTTATTTTGGGATTTTACTTGTCTCAAAAATGATGGCATCACTGATAAGTTTTTGATCAGAAATTAATAAATGTTTAAATTCAGTTTGAAATAAATACACAAGCTATTAAATCTAATCCACCCAATACATTTTACAGTCATGTACTTCTTTGTGGCTAATTCATACATTGAGAATAAAACAACATGGGGGATGAAGTGGACAACAACAAGAGTGAGGAAAATAAAGCTTTTTTTCTGTAAATAAGCACCATTAGCTTGAGTAAAAGTAATTGTGTCATTTGTTGTGTACCTTTGCTATTGTTTTTTAGTCACAACAGACAGGTAGCTGCTGGCTGGTCATAGAAGTGGGTTCTATGGAAGCCCCAGGTGGACATGCATCCATGCATTTTATTTGCATTTCCCATGATAACATACATTTTCACCTCAGCTTATTTCCCCAGAGATGCAAAAACAAAACACAAACACAGACCTCTACAAAAAAAAAAGAAGAAATTCTCACCCCCTTACAGTGTTTGCTGATAGAGAATGAGATATCCAGACCGAAATGTTCTTTTTTTAAACCAGGCTGTAAACATGTTATTTTTGCCATAAAGATCTGTATTTTTGGCTCAGTGTGTTAGTGGTTTCCAGTGTTTCTGCAGCCAGCGTCAAGCAAAATCTCCAAGAACTGCAGTTTTTGACACTCCCGCATATGCTTCATATTTTTAGACTGGAGGCTGCTGCTTGGAACTGACTTAAAGCACAGTGCATCATGGGTGGAAAAAAGAGAAGTAAACAGCTGAACTCGCCTCCTTTGGTACTGATTCATTCATCTCATGTAACAAAGATCATTCTTCCCGTTGCCTTGTCTACCACTCTTACTTGGGGCCTTATTGTAAAACAAAAATAAGAACACTAGAGCAAGAGCAGAAATCCAAAAGGAAGCCACCCTTATTTTTAGAAGGCCTGTTAGTCAGATAATCAGAAAGCCCGTTAGTCAGAAGCCCTGATAGTCAGAAAATAAAAAGGCCCATTAGTCAGAAAATCAGAGGGTCTGTTAGTTAGAAGGCCTGAAAATGAAGAATATTAACTAAATCCAAACTAATTTTCTGACTAATGGGCCTTATGAGAATAGGCCGGTTCCCAATCAGAAGATAGGTAGGCTGAAGGATAAACCACCAGCACTGCTACCGTTTTTTTGCTCTCTGTTGAAGCATAATGTAAATCCACAGATGCTGCAATTGTATCTTTAATTTCAACTTTGTCCATTCTTGGTTGTTGTATAAGCTTAAGTTGAAAATTTAGAAACATGCATTTCAGCTCTACAAGCCTGATAAATGAACCATGTTTGACTTGTGAAGTATTATTTGTGATTGAATGTTGCATTCTCCTCCACAAAAAGCATGCAAACAAGACAATAAAACTATATGTTGGTACCTTTGTAGAATCCTGGAAAGGATTAGAATAAACAGGTCAGACCACTACTGCTCAGGAGGAACATAAGCTGCCAGAACTCAACCCGTCCAGGTCTTGAACTTATCATGAGATGACACCTCACAAGGTCATCTCCCTCAGTGCTGACGAGAAGACCAGGTACTTGATGTGTCTATGAAAGAGTCCTTGAATCCTCTGCTGGAATCTTCTGATTCACTTTGCTGAATCATGTCTCTGTGTTTGCTACGTCACGACAGAACTCCGTCTCCCTGCAGAAAAGAGACACAAAGGCATCAGTCACAGCACATCTTGATGAAAAATATGCTGACCCTTCAAAGGACAACCCTCTTTGGTGTGGCAACATTGAGCGACCCAGAATTTAAGACATGATGAATCAGGGCAGACAAGAGTGAGCCCACTCTCACCTCACTGTGTTCAATCAAAGAAAAGAGGAGAAAGAACCGAGAAAGAGGGCTGCTGCAGCCTCAGACACACTACAGAGGAAAGGGAATTCAATGAACAGTTTCTTGAAGCAAACACACTGGGCGCCATGACTCAACAGCAGGAAAAATAAAGACACCAAAAACAGACACTGACACCCTCCAAAAGGTCTATTTTTGTCTTTTCTATTGTTTTGAAACAGCTGAATGCTTGGGAGTGAGTGTCAGAGTTGGACACTGGGTTCAAAAACTGCAATCATGTGTCATAACATTTAAGATTTCTGGCTTTCTGATGTTTTTAATAGTCAAACCAAATATCACAAATGTTTTTTTTCTTTCCATTTTCTTCTCCCTTGCTTGAAGACCACAGCAGAGAAATCTTCACTGCTGAGATTTTTGTGCATTCATGACCCTGGTAAACGTCTTAAAAACAAAAGTAAAATGTTAAAGCAGTTCAGTGTAGCCCAAGGTTTCTACTTAAAGAGAGTGACTGTATGGACTGAGTTAGCCTTCAACATAACAAAAATGCACTCTTCACTTTCTGAAGCTATTAACTACACCTTTAGTCTAGAATTAATGCTGTGACATAAAAACGAAAGTTTTTTTCATTTTTACATTAAGCATATATTTGATGCCCTTATTAAATCTCTTTAGGTTGTAGCTGATTTGAGTAATCATATGAGACAGCTGTAAAAATTTGTGAGAATGATGTTTTCAAGGCTAAATATTTTTGGTATAAACAAAAACCGGCACAGAAATGTTGATCAACAAAATTGTTCTCTGCAGATTATGATGTACATGGTGATGATCTTGTTCTTGTGACTTTATGAAAAAAAATCATTTTGTTGTTTTTCTTTTTAAGGAGAAGATGCTTTGAAACACGCCGTACCATGCCATCAGCAAAGCCCTTTATTTCCCCCTATTTTTAGATGTAGCACATACAAGTACATAGTGTTTGCAGTGTACTTCATGCAAGAGTACTATCCAATTTTAGACACAACACAAATTCAAGGTTTAAAAACAAGTTCCTGACTGGCACCTGGTTCTCAGCACTTGTAAGCATAGGCCCTGCTTCAATGCTGAGTAGTAGTCTGCTCCCAGAACCATAATGTTTTGGGATGAGCCCTTGTACCATCTCCAAAGTGAAGGCCAAGCGATTCATCTGGGATTGTTAGAGACAGGCCACAAAATGGGTGACCCAAGAAGACCTTTTCCTCCATGTCAGCCCTTTGGAATCATAGATGTCCAGATGAGATTCTGCAACCAGTGGTAATCCCATATCTACACAGCCAGGAACTAGAGTTATTCTCCAAGATGACAACACTCAACACCACAGAGCAGGGTTTCTCAGAGACTACCTCCCGATTTTGGGAGTGGAGAGGCTGGGATGACCTGCTAGCAGTCTTGATCTCAACACCATTGAACACCTGTAGGATCAGATTGGGCTGTTGCTGTTCATGCTGTCCCACAACCGTGTGTGACCAGACTGGAGACCAGCATGAGGAGGAGCCCCCTCCTCCTCTGTCACCTGGGTCAGCAGAGATTTGGGACCTGTGGGACCTACCGGCAAGGCAGAGTTAGTGTTCCAACCAACAAAGAAAACACTGAATAAAAGATCACCAAAAGGCTCCATTTTCTGGATCAGTGATGATGACCTTTTATTTGTGAAGTGGATGGACACCAGGGAGGTCTCTATGTGGACAAACATCCTGTGTACGATGGACAAACAGTGCTCCACTGGCATACGGCAGAGGATGGGCAACTTCAGAGGGTCCCTATCCCGACAATGTTCTTAAATTGATTTTATAGATGTTTGACAGTGTGTTCACTTTCAGTACAGACAGTTGAAACTACATTTTATTAATAACTTTTATTTGACCAGATAAAAAACCACTGCACATTCATACTCTGTTTTACTCTCTGATGTACAGTCAACCAGAGTTTGAAACACTGCCATACAAATACACAGCCAATCATATTGTGAAATGTCACTAACAGCCATTTCGACAGCCTGAATACATATGGTAACAACATGTCAAACTAATCATATACTCTGAGGACTAATGTCTGCAACTCATACATTAGTGGTTAAACTTAAGTTGATGACTTCAGATTATATGTCACGTCTCTAAAGTAGCAGCAACTAGAGATATTTTTACAAATGCACCAATAGCTGGTGAAAACCTTGGGTGGGTCACCAAGTGCTGTGAAATGAGTTTCATTAATTCCTTTAGCTTTGGGTTGTCAGCAGTAACCTGTCTGCAGTTCTCAAACCAGCACTAGAAAATTCACTCTGATATGTAATTAATAACTTTGGAAACTGAGCGAGCTGAACGGATTTTTTGTCAGTTCCTTCTTGCACATTTGGACAGGGGAGCTGATGTTGTAGGCTAATTCTGTCTATACAATTTCATTAGTCTCACAGGCCCCTCTGACTGAAACCTTGGTCAGCACTGCAGCGCTTTGACATTTTTACATTTATATTAAAGGCATTTATCAGGAGCAACACAGTGGAGACTCGATAGCTTGCAGTGGGATCAACGACACGCTGCCTGTTCAGACGACTAAAACTAAGAGCTCTCATAAAGTGAAGTCTCTGAGCAGAATCACCTGCTTTCTCCCCAAGTCTCAGTGATAAGATCAAATATCTAATCAATCTTAGCATCTGTGTTTGCATGTGAGTGTCAGCAGTAATAAAACACCACTTATCAATGGTGACGGTGCTGGAAACAGATGATCTGTATTTAAGTGTTTCAGCTAAGTGTTACTGTTGTTACCACAGAACATCAACACGTGTTTTCATCAGTAAATTCTTTGACAATGAGGTCTGATTGTGATCATGTTACTGTTGGTCATGTGTTAAGAGTATTTAATGTAGAGTTAAGACTTCAGGTTTGAGACACTTTGACTACTGAATATCGATTACAATGAACAGTTCTACAATTTCATATAGCAGACACTTTTGTCCAAAGTGACATAATAACACAAGCAAGAATTTAAACTGGAAGGAAAAACCTTAGTCATTGCGAAGAAATACTTAAAGTTTGTAGGGCCCCTTTTTTAATTATTATTCTTTAGTATTCCATCTAAATAATGTAGCCACAACTAAAATTCAATATCGGCAATATAGTTCAACTTTCAACAATATTCAGTATTAAATATTTAGTGCTTTCATTTATTAAGTGCTCAGTCTGAGACCTTCTGATTCATTCGGCCCCTGAAAACAAAGAGGAGAAGGGTCAGATTAAGTGCCTTCGGACTCTGCAGATCGTGTGAAGTTGGGTAATTCATTCCAACATTTGGGAGCAACAGAGGAGAAGAGTCTGGCTAGAGATGTGGAGCCATGCTGGGCTGGGGGCACCAGGTGTCTTTCACAGGCAGAGCGTAGCGGGCCGGAGGGAGCCTAGACCTGGATGAGGGACTCCAGGTAGGCAGGAGCCATTTTTGTCACTATTTTGTAAGACAGAAGAAGAGCTTTGAATTTGACAGCCTTGTCTCATTCTGAGATATGAGACTAAAGTGTGTGGTGCTGGTGTCCAAACCTTGCTCATCTAAAACATGAATCAATTGATTTAAATTAAACTTCCCTTCAGGTGAGCACTTCCCAGCAGAAAAGATTCTTCTGATAATTTAAAGCAGACACTCATGATAATGAAAAGTTTACTACATCTTATGTTAGTGTTTAAGTTTTCTTTCACCCACCCCTCTTTGCTGTGATAATCCTCCAATAAATTTACAGACAGCTGAAAGTTAATAATCGGTTAATACGGCACTCCTCACGGTCCCTTTGACTTCAAGACTGAAATAAATAGCTTTCAGCAATAGCAGTGATCCTTATCACTTCTTGCCATACAGAGTTGATATCCATCTCACCGGTAACTGTTCACTGTTCATTCATTTCTGTAAAAATGTATAAAAGCCATTTCAACTCCTTTCAAACCACAAGTTGATGCTACAGAAAGAAGTTTTTTATCGGCTCTACTTCCACTTTCCAAAACCTAAAACCAGTGAAGCATACTACAGAAAAGATCTAACAGGACAGTCGTACTATGTTCAAACTCAGTATGCATTATGCAGTTGTAGTCCAACTTAGTGGCTGGTGTTTATGAAATGTTGATCAGTCACCTGGCCTGAGGCCCCTCTCTCTGTAGCTGCCTTTAGTTTTGGCAAAAAAACTTCCAGTGCTATGAAAAAAGTTTTAGAAAGTTGGCATTTCATGTGTACATTTGGAGAATAAGAGAGGTTAAAGGAGCTTGGGCCAGATTGACCTGAATTACAATTTCAGCAGTAGGCGAGTGACAGAGGATGAGCTCACTCCTGGGGCCCCTGCTACAAGAGTTGGCAAACTGACTGTGATGTCAGTAATGCCCTTTACTATAGTCCTGTTTGACACGTCAAATGACAGAGGTATGAGACCTAAAAACACAGTCAGAACTTGCAGTTTTTCCTGGCTAGTCCTCTGTCACTACATGCACACAAATCATTATGATGACTGAAAACACATTTGATGAAAATAATGTAATATCTGTTTAAAATTTAGAGTTTGACCCATGGATGTTTCATCTTTTAACATGAGGAAGGCGGGGTCTATGGCAAGCAGTGAGTCTGTGGCTCGGACCTCTCGTTGTCTGTTCCACTAACTGCATTTAGTCGATGAGAAGGAAAGTGTTGCCTCATGTTTTACAGAAAACATCAATGTTTTTAACAGCCTTTGTTTAACTGTTGCCACAACTATGACCATAAGTATCACTTTTCATTGATTCCTGTCAGTAAAGTCAGTGGCTGATCTCAGAACTGCTCAATAAAAACAGCAGCTGGAGATCAGGATGCTAACTTAGATATATAAAGCTGTTCTTTTAGCTTTATGTATAGGAGTCCTGTAATGGATTCGTCTCCCTGAACTCCTCAGGCAGGTTGATCTAAAGTCGATTAGTCCAGCTGAGTGTGGACCCATAACACTGCGTCCAACACGTCTACTGAGAAAGCTGCTGTTACCTTAGGGTGCAGTTGCCTCTAAAGAGCCCAAACCACCCATGTCCTGCTGTGCCATTACCTGCTTTAACAGCAGTGATTTGTCGGCGACTCTCTCTGGCACTGTGTGATGTAGGTTTGGGAGTGAGCTCTATTAAAAAGTCATTAAAGCTGAGAGAAAGCATGGTGGGCTCAACCCTCTTGGCGAAAGGCGCCTCTGGAAATTACTCCATCCATCATAATTACACCAACCGGACACTGCCTCACACAGGCCAAGGGACACAGATCCCTTCATGACCTCACTGAGCCAGACTACGAGCATAGAGGGAGGCAGAAGGAAGGAATAAATAAAACGAAGGAAGGGATGAAGCATTATAACTAAGAGTAAGCAGGACAGAGGAAGTGAAGGAAGCTGGAGAAGAAGAAGGAAGGCTGGAGGGAGCGATGTGAGAAAAAAAGAAAGGACAGAAAGCCAGAGCATGTGACCCTCTTTGAGTACAGATTAAGTGAAGAAAGGCTGCTGTCATAAAACAGATGATGAAAAAAAAAGGAATATATTTCCTCTATAGCTCACTTGGGCTCTGGTCCTGTGTGCGTGCACAAGATGCAGCAACTGACTTTTGGTAATGTCGAGGCTGGAGGCAAATGCAGCTGGAAACTAGGTTGGATTAGAGAAACATATTATCTGTCCGTCTGGCTTCTGTCACGACCAATCAGATAAGCATTTTTCCTTCCTTTCAAAGTTTAAAAAAAATTTGTGAGGTAATAGTCCAGAGCACCACAAAAGCCTCTCTTGAAAGAAAGCTGATGTCCTTGTGTGGGAGGTGCAGAACTGCCACAAGTGAATATATGAAACCTTAAATAAACAACTTAGTGCTGCTGATTGGATTTGTTGCTGTGGCCGTGGGGGAACAGTCGCCCTGTGCAGGAAATGATATTAGACAAAGAGACAATCAAGAGTTGGCAGCAAATCAGAGTGTTAGCCCACACTATTGACTCCACACTGTCCCGGGCAACAGAGTTAAGAGAAAATAAAAACAACCCCAACGACCCATCAGTCCATTATGGACCTGATAATCACATATAAATATTCAAATCCAGACAAGGACAACAATGCTCTCCAGAGAGTCGGATTTTATTTAATCCAAATCCAATTTTTGAATGTCTGATTTACACAAATTAATTTAGCATTTTCAAGTTACTAAAGTTTAAATATTTAGAGCTCTATTATCTGCAATCAGCTGGGGTTGGCTGCAGATGCAAAAAATAAGAGATTGGATTGTTTTATCTTCTTCCTGCCACAAACTGCTTTGAATGGCATGTTAAAATCATTTGGACCGACTCAGAGCTGTTAGGCAGACAAGCTTCAAATATTAATATGCATAAAAGTTTAAGTCTTGACCTTCTTGATCGCAGTGAACTGCTCTTGGTTTGCAGAATGATGCTGAAGAGTCAACATTTCTATTCATATAAGCACAAACTTTTGTTCAGGCACAGACGTGTGCTCAGAGATCTGACCTGACAGACATAAGTTGTGTGTGATCTTTCACTCTCACTGACGTGGTAATGCTATAAAAAGCCACTAAACACCAGACATAATATCAGAATTCGCTGTGCTTTTTGGTCCAAAGTTTCAGGCTTGTTTCACCTCTGATGACTGTTTGTTTTGGCTGTTTGAACCCACACATAGCTTTCACACAATGTCTTTAAGTCACTGCAGACAGGCCAGAGTTAAATCAATAGAGGTCTGACAAAACAGGATTTTAAGGGGGTTGTTTATTTACTGGAAGTAAGCAACAGCTGATAAAAATCATCCAAAGGTGTCGTAAGTCAAACCACCAGATAAAGGTACAGTCTGTAGAAATGACAGTATTTAGCAATACCTAGCAGTCAGGTTCTCAAAAACTTCAACACTCGCCGCTCTGAAAGCCCTCCAGGACAAGAAGCAGCTGTGATATATCAAAAGTATTGTCCTCCACTTTTTCTAGTTTTTTTATTTTTGTCAAAACTTTCAAATTTTTATGTGCACAGTAAGGGCTGTCGTCCTCTTCATCTTCCAACACCTTATACTTCACATGACCTTAATCTAAATACAAAAACGTATTTGTCATAGTTTGTCAATTCTGTGTTAATGCAGATACATGGCAGAGCAAGATGGAAGGGGACCCTCCCCAAAGAAGATACAAAATCCCTCTGTAAGTTAAGAATAACAAAACTGTTTTTAAATTCAGTTTGTTATACACTGATTTAAAAATACTTTAGTTTCTACCAAGTCTGTGCTGCTAAATTCTTCTAATTACTATACATTATATTACGACTTGAGATGAGGTCATCAGCGCATCATCATTTCTATTTCCCAGTTTGAGGGATAGAGTCAGATTTTCCCTGAAGAACACAAATTCATTTATGGCACATAGGCCAGGTTAAACACGGTTCAAACTGTTTGTGATAATGTTCATCCCAACCTACATGGTTGGAGTTGGCACACGTTACAGACGTTTCTCAGAGCACACGGAACAAACTGAGTTTACAAAGTTTGCTTGTCTCATTTCAAACAACAGCTCTTGCTTTGTATCCTGAGAAAATTTGTCTTTAATAAAGAAAAGTAGTGTTAAAAAAGATCCAATCTCCATTCATTTTTCAAAACAAACACACATTTTGTTAAAAGTCATGCCTTTATGCCAGTTGGTGAAAGTGCTCATGGGAAACTATGATTTTGTCTGAAGGTAACACAGCTGGAGTGTCCTCACAGAAACTTCAGTGTCAGCTCAAAGAGCTATTTATGGTAATACTGTAAATAATATTTAGCATACAAACTTCAAGCCATGAATTCAAAACAAACAAGACTCTTATCCACAAAATCGGGAAAAAAGAGATTTGGTTTGAGCCAACATCAACTGGAGCAACAGTTACGGCTTGTGTTGGGCTGAACTACAACTGAGACAAAAGATTTACCCAGTATTTCAGGCCTTCAATGATAAAATATTATTGCATTTTCTTAAAAACTAATACTTCTGGTGTCTAGCAGTGAAAGGTACCTCGTTTTATTGTGCAGTTTACAAAATGCATACATTCCTATTTACTTCACTACAGTGCTGTGCATGTGTCAAATGCAGTGTGCACAGCTTTTATTTATACTGAGGATGTCAAAGCCAATAATGCAATAATTATAAGTTAATCCATATTGCTATTATTGTTTTGACACACAGAAACTGCACATGCAGTTTCTGTGGCTGTTTTTCTCAGCGCACCTTGTGGGAAATCCGGAAGTGGTTTAGCGGTAATGTGGGTGTCTGTGAGAAACAAACCTTTAACAGAAATAGTAAGAAACTTGTTTTGATGAGACTGAAGTTATTAACACTGTTAATTGTTAATGTGCTGGGTGTGTTTGTGATTTTCAGGACTTGAGCCAGCCTCAAGCGGACACTCGATGAACTACAGATTTTAGCACTTCCACATTGTCTCATATTTTCGAAACAGAGGTTGCTGCTTTGTGTCAATGTGGAGGTACCGCAGTTACACTGTGAGACATTATTTGCTTTAGGTCTTAAGCAACCAGAGGAAGTTTCTTCGAGTAATGGAGTACATGAAACAAGAAAATAATTGCATTCTTTTTTTCTTTTTGTTAGGTTATTTTGGGTATTTTTCTGGACTGTTTGTCACAGTTTTGTGTGTTGCTATTGTAAAAATTATAATCCTTAATCTGTATAAAGCAAGCCTATTTTTCCTCTCATGTGTATGATTATCACTTGAAAAAAATCATTCCAGATAAATTTAAAAGAGAGAAAAGTAAGTAATTATCATGCTATTAGTCACAATTATTGAAATAAATAATTTAACAGGCTTAACATACACCAACAGGTTTGAAGCTGCTAACTGTTAACAAAACCATTTTGTGTAACTGATGCAAAGCCTCTTCATTCAAACCCACAAGTGGAATCAGCTGAGCAGGGGAAAGTCAAACTAGCTGACTAGACTTAAACTAGACTTAAAAACAACAAACTCAGTGTATTCAGTGCTCTGTAAAGAAATGCAGAATCATCTCTGTAAGTGATTATAAAAAGTAAAAAAGCAATTTTCAAAGAAGATAAGATCCACAGCTACTGATGTCAAAACCGTCAAATTCACACAAGTTGATCTGCCGCCTTTAGAGCACCGTGATGAGCGTAAATGATTGTCACCCTCCTGCATGATGCACTATTTCTGCTTTATGGTGTGCCCTCACTGAGACCGTCATTATACTCTTGGTATTCTGAGAGCCTACTCTGCTTGTTGTGTTGCTATATGCGGCTTGGATTCAGCTACCTGTGTGTCTGGCCTGATCTCGCTCCTCCATCTCTGTGTGCACCCAAGGCTTTGAGCCTGGCAGCACTGCCAGCAGGCTGGAGGAAACATCAGCCCAGAGACACAGAAACAGGCAGCAAGAGGGACCCAGGGTTATTAATGATGACCGCCGGAGCTCAGTGGAATGACAAAAACAGGGAAACAAACAACGTGTGAAATGCACACCTGTCTGCTGCAGTGGCACAACTCCTGGAAGTGGAGTGAAGGTGAATACTGCATGGATGTAGAGATGCAGAAGAAGATGAGGACAAGGTGGCAAAGGCTAGATGAGGAAGAGAAGGAGGACATAAGGAAGTGTGAATGCTGCGCAAACGGAGCGGAGGTGCGTTGTAGAGACTGAAAAAAAAAAAAAACAGAAATCATGGTGCAGACAGCTGTTAATGGAAGAGTTAAAGAGCTTTAAGATAGATACAAAATGTGGTTTATGTCTCTGGGGAGGAAGAGGACGGTGTAGAAATCCAAAGAGAAACAGCAGATGGAGATACAGAAGACAGAAGAAAGTGGAGCTGTGTTGTAGTGAAGCAGAGAAGGAGTAGGTGGAGGAAGAGAATGCTGCAGAGGAGGCTCTGTTCAGCTGTTTGGAAGAGAGTCAGGTCTGCTAGGTCTGACAGAAAAAAACAGAGACGGAGATAAAGGAAAGAGAAAAAAGAGAGAGGGAGAGAGAGAGGGAGAGAGAGAGAGAGATATGCTAACCCATATTTCTATTACTATGTGGTGTCAGTGGTCAGTGTGTGAGGTTTCCTGTTGCTAAGTTACTGTATTGCAACAGGAGCGTCAGTGTCTGTGTTTGTATGTGTCATCCTTGTAGTGGGTGTCTGCACGACTCTTCCACTGCTGCTGCCACATCTGCTGCCTTCAAACTACACTGTGCTCAACAGCAATCTGCCTTCTGATGGAGAACTTTCACCCATGGCAGTTCCTGTATCGTGCCCTGTCGTGTTGGTACTGCAGCGCCCAGCTGGTGTAAGGAAGCCAACATGCTCCCGTATAAGCTGTGTGCATCGGCCTGCGTGCCCTGTCGTAACCCCGCCTATCAATCACCATTGGCTGACAGCCCCAGCTATGACTCCGGCCTGAAGGAAACGTGAATCTCTCCCACCCCCCTTCAGGATGATGGATGAGGACGAAGCGCAGGGCCCTAAGGACTGGTACTCTATGGAGTGTGAAGCTGCATGGAGGGTTGGGAAGGCGAGGCAACCCGGGGACAACTTACTAAAGGACAAATTTAATCTGATTAAGTCTTGGAAATCCTCCCCCCCCCCTGAAAATAAGTGAAAAATGTTCTCCCTTGAAGTGTAATGATTGCACTTTCCTCCGGGTTATATACACCAATTTAGATATTTCTGTTCAGTGTAGGGAGACAATAATCTCACACAATGGTCACTTGGGCCTAACTTGTCTCATCTCCTCAGTTGAACTAGAAAGAAGAACAAATCGTCATGCCTTTTGTCAAGTTTACTTTTTCCTGTTTAAGAAGATATCAAATGAGAGAGAACGGTGGGAGAAAGTGTTGGTTCTTCTTTTGATAAAAATAAGATAACATTTTTATCATTGTGTTGATATGGAGTCAGAGAAATAATGAAATGTGCAATTTACCTGTGGAGTTCCAGTGTCTAATGGTGTCCGTGCTTCCTTTACCCATCACGCGAGTAAGCCTGAAAATCTTTACAAGTTAAGTGTGAGTGCATGGTGTGTTACATGTAATGCTTAATCTATGCATGCAATTCACACAGCCTTTGGGATGTATATGTATTCTGCATGTTCACATAATGATGACCATAAAATTACCACTTGTTCAGAGCCCCAAGGCAGGGCTTGAGGGCTGTTAAGGTATCCAGTTTGCAGGACGATTTTCATTAGAAGATGTGCGTTGCAAATGCAGAAATAGTTAAATTTATCCAAATGTCCTAAAAAAAGCCAAAAAAAAAAAAAAAGCATAAGCTGCAAACATGCTACAAATGCAACAAACAAAGCAACATTTGGCACACAAAACCAGAACAACAACTGCTGCCATCCGACATCATAAAAGAGTGTCAGACCTGAAGGGACAATCAGTGCAACATTTTATCATTAGAAGGAGGGAAAAAAAAAACAAGACAAGGAGGGAGAACTTGTTGTTTAGATGAGAAAGAGGCTTAGTGTGGTGACAAGGAGTAATGACAAAATCACTATGGCCAACTGATTTAGATATTTGACACGGATTCTGCCACCAGAGATGGAGAAGGCAGCTTGGAGAGAGGAGAGGAGCAGAGGGATGTGAGGAATCAGTTATAACTGTTTCTACAGACCTGAGTGGGGTTCAGCAGGCGCAGCCAGGGAGGGTTTTTCTTTGTGTCTTCTTTGACTTCACTACAAAACTAAAATCTAAGCAAATGTTTAAAACTTATTTCTAATAGAAACATCTCATCAGAGCCACTTCACCTTATAAGTCTAGAAAAATGTCCTTATTCAAGATATTTAAAGACAAAAATGACGCCTTAGTCGCTTGAAGAAAACTTACTGGTTTAATTTTCTGAACTAAGACAATATTTTTATTTAAAGAAAGTTGACAAGAAATTTCCTCTTACTCCAATAGCAGATTCTCTTTTATTAACTTCACATCAGGTGTCATTTTTTCTTTTGAAGACATTTTTCTGGATCTGTCAGATGAACAAGGCTTATATTGAGTTTGGAATGATGTTTTTACGAGAAACAAGACATAAACACTTGCTTAAACTTCAGTTTTTACAGTATTCACACCCACTTTGCACTGTATTCGTAGGATACTGCAGTAAATGTAGTTTCCTTTAGACTTTTTCCGGTGTGATATTTAAAAATGGCATCTTTTCTGTATTTGCAGCCTGTATCTTTCGATGGAGATCTTTTGGGCTGCTGTGAAGGGGAGACAAATGCTGGAAAGTGTCTCTGAAAACATGATAAATTGTGGAATTTTTGGGTTTACAACGTTTATGATGAAAGTTACTTATTCACTATAAAAATGTAATAGACACACCTTGTTTGTAAAATTGAATGAAGTGATTTAAAACATTGTTAACAAGGTAATAAAAGACCTGAAACCTGTCAAAATGTCAGAAGTAATTTTCCTAACGCTCTTTGTTTCGTGTTTCTGTTCTCTGTTCAAGGCTGTCGACGATTACACCACAAATGAATCTCAATCTTAGCACTGTTATGAAAGTTTCATGAATTCAGAAATGTCACAGTAAAGAGCAATCCAGATGGGTGCATTTAAAAAAAAAAAACAGACATTCAAAAAGAATTTAAATAGTTTTCCAAATGTTTTATTTCTAGATTAAATTCAATTAAAGATTGTAACCCTTCATTCAAACAAAACATTATCTTCCTTTGTTCTTGATTTAACCACTGACATACTTAAGCGTTGAATTTGAAGTCTACTGGTCACAGTGGGTCTTTCTTCTCATGCCCCGCACACCTTGCATCAATACATGTCTGGTATCTACAGGGTGTTGTTTTATGCCTCTCTGACATCAGGACACCTCAGTGCAAACACTAGCACTCCTGAGGGCCTTGTCTCACCTTATCTAAAAGGTTGCCTCTACAGTGTGTCTGCTTTTCATGGCTTGTGGTTTTTAACACACTCATAAAACAACATATGATATCTCTCCCAGAGGACACACTCGGTAAATGAACAGTGGCAGCTGAGAGACTTTGTGAAAGCAGTCATGCTAATAAATGTAAAAGAGATGAATGGTTGATTTTTGCTTCTCCTCTCTTCGCAGAGAAACGATAAGAATGAAATTAGGGCTGTTTGAGTTGATGTTGTTGCGGGCCAGCTGCAGCAACACTCAGATTATGCAAATGTGTTTAATGCCTCATCCTCCAAATAAATAGTCGCCGCCAATATTTCCTCCCAACTGCTGTTGAGATGTGCTCAGAGCCACAGCTCCACTTTACGCCACAGACTCCAGCTGACTGCAGTGAAGAGGATTTTCCCTGTAGCATGTTGAAAAATGAGAAACACTGTCTTCAATAGCATAATGACCATTAACACAGGCTTGCAACTGAAGTTCTGATGAAGACATTAACTGCTTCATAAATGAGCCGACTTTATTTGGGCCCTATTAGACACATCAGCGTCATGATTTAGATGGAGTGAAACTCTTTGTAGCGTAATGAGATCCCCATACAATGGCCCGCTTTGCATCTGCACTGTCCCAGTCAACATAAAATATGGAGGCCCTCATCACAGAATGAGAGCTAATTGCTGTAGAGGAAAATGTAATATTTTATGGTTTTATGGAAGACATTTTCAGGCCTCATATTATTTTGTGTCAAGGGGTAAAAAAGTCAATTAAAGAAGGTTTCAGAGCTTTTAAACGTTAGATGAGTTATGAAAAATGACTGTTATACTCTTGAGCAAGAAGAAATTGGAAAATTATTGTGTTTTACTGTGGAGCAGCCAAGGTTGGCAGGTAAAATGAGCTTCAGTATGACCAGTAGATGAAAGAGCCATTTTCAAACCAAAACTGGCTCCTCTCAGGTCTAATGTGAACCAGTTAAAAACAATAACAGGCATTAAAACCTTAACTTTTGCTCCAGAAGCTTTTTCTCCCTGAAACCCACATTAAAGTTCAACTCGTAAAAGCAATGTTATGAGGTTCACATGGATTAAAACATGTTAAAGAGGGGGTGTTATGCCTTCACATATTTGAACATGGATATAAAGTAACAACGCTGGATGTTCAAACCAACCGTGTGCAGATTTTCAAACCAGTACTAACTCATATTTTGTAGAAATCTCTGAATCTGTCTGTAAACTGATCAAAACACTTTGTTCTCAAAAACAGCAAGAAATCTTCATGAGACCTGCTGAAATAATGAGGTCATTACATAAGAATCTTCTAACTGGCTCGTGACGCTTTGGAGGGGACAGGCCTTAAACCATCAAGATCTGACCATAGAGAGGTCTCCAGAGGGCTGACCAATCAGAAAGATGTGGGCAGGTGGAGATGGGGTTCTTAAAGAGACAGCTGCTATAATAAAGCATTTCAGTTTCTTGAGCTGTATTTCTGGCTTTCAGGAGGATGTATGCTGCTTGCAATTTAGAGGTAGTTAGTTGTGCTGATGAAGCCATTTCTTGTGAACATGTAAAGGAGTTTTATAAATGAAAAAGGACAGATTCTAGTGGTTTAAAAACTTGTATGGTTTTAAGGATGGAGAACAATTCAGCTGTTTTTGTTTGGTGTTTCTTTTCTCTCAGCCCCTTCAATAAAACCATTTCATCCACATCATCTTTTACGAAGATTTTCTCTCTGTGTGAAATCAGAACTTTTTGGAAAAATGTAGCCAATACTTTATTATATGTATCTTCATTTTTAAAGATGTAGGTGTGTTTTTTGGGGTTGGCTTGGCTTTTAAACTTTAGAGTACAGTAATTAATTTAGTTTGGGAAATGTCAGTGATCGAGGGCTGGGTGTCCAGGGGTAGGAGGCTCCACTGAAAAAGAATTTAAGTGAAGCTTAAAAAATAAACATGACCTAGTTCATCTTCTGGATCATGAACTGAGTTCAATATTTAAAATAATTCATGATGAACATAAAGTAATTCATTTTAGTCTGTGTGAACTGAGCTTTAAGCTGTGACTTTTTGTCTAAACGCAGTGCAGGATCACAACAGGTTGAAGCCACTTAGTTAAGTCTGTACATTTCAGCTTGGGCTAAATATTTTCACAGAGTAAAGGATAACTTAAGATTATTATTATTATTTTTTTTTAAATGGAAAAACAGCTTCCTTGAAATGTGTTGATGCATCAACTTAAACTGGGTGTTTACTTTTCATAAAACTATACAATCAACTTTTGATGTTTGCTTTGCATTATTTTCAGTTATACATGTGCTTTATATCAAAATATTTTATATCAACATTTTACACAGTGTCTTAACATTTTTGGAATTTAGATTATATTAAAAATGTATGATTTAAAGTGTATACATGATCTGACAGAATTTATGGTATGTAGGAAATTTTTAAGCGTCTGTCGTCTTTCCTGTAGGCTCTAAATCCAGCTGCTCTGAACTGTAGTAGTGTTGACTGACATCGATAACCACTGTGTTGATTAGTTCCTCATACAAACCAGCACTAAAAACATAAGAGTCCCCTTTTCACTTCACTGCTCAATAGTTCTATAAATAATCCTCCATCCTTTGTCCATGAAAGATGACGTGTTTGGAAATAAATGTAATGAGCAGTATTGTAAAGCTTTTGCCTGCCCTGGACTTTAGCATTTAGAGGCTTTCAGTGAAAAATGTAGTTTATGTAATTTCCTGTGATGAATGAATGTTGATTACTTTTTCAAATGATTCCCTTTGAAATAAACTCTTCTTATGACGCCCCAGCCCTGAACTCTCCACCGTCTGACTCTGGGAGTCCTTTATGAGATGCAGATAGAGGAGCATGGGCTCTGCTCTCTCTCTGCTGCTTGCTTCACAGAGATGAATGTGGAAAAATTGGAACTGACAACGACCTCCTAGACAGAGAGCATGTTGAATAGGATTTTATAGTGCATTGCCTTCGTGTGCCACTTCCACAGATTTTTGGGTGAGCAGCACTGGCGTGACGTGTAGAGACGACACTTTGTTTTGATTTTGAGCATGGTCGTATTAATAATATATCAACCTCAATTATTCAAGCTTAAAGAGGACAACTCGCTCTGTCTTCACAACAGTGTTCTTCTTAAACTTGTTCTGTGTGCTACTGAGCTGCATGACTACTGAAAACACATTTAAAGCAGGGGAATACTGAAGAAACAGACGGCCATGTTAAAGAAGAGGATGTGAATCACCAGAAGAAACATAACTGCTTTTCCTCCCCGACTAAACTAATGATTTTCTTTCGCTGTAGGAGGATGAAGTTTGATATACAAGGTCATGAATAAAGCATTTAATAATATGCATCAAACATTTTAACATAAAAGATGTCTTTAGAAGATGGGGACTGGCTGTGGGCTGTGTTGAAATAGCCTGCAACAGTTAACAGCTGCACTTCAAAGGAGGAGCAGGTTCTGGGCATCGCTTAAGTTTGAATGAGCATTACATGGAGAGACATGCTGGGATGCTTTTAGAAGCTGGTCTTTCACCTTCCATCACTACCAAAAAATAATTATTTTGTTATTAATAATATTAATGACAGATGGGTTGCTGATGGGCGATCCACATTAATTTTCAATTGGAGAGAGAGCAAAGCACTGCATGGCCATAAATGCTTAGGAAGTTGTTTGACTTGTACGTGGGGTATGTTGAGTCCCATCTTTCACTGTAGCTCTCTCTATTTCATTAACTGAACCCTCCATTCAGCATAAATCCATCCGTTGACGCTTATTTGTATTAAAAATGCAAAGAAAAAATGCAAAACAGTACCGTAGTGCACCAAAAATATTACTGTACAAGCTTTCTTAATTGTATTTTGAAATTCAAATGTAGAAAATTAATATAGCTTTGGTTTAATTGTATAGTATATATTTCACAACTACCAACAATATCTGCATGTTGCTTTATAATGAGGCATGTATACTCATATTACTATTCATTATAACTGCGATCGTAATCACAATATTGTCTAAGGTAATCACACAATTTTACCAAATTGGGCAACTCTATGAGGCGGTGGGGGGTGTTGTCAGCAGTTACCGAATGTAACTAATAAAGCTACTTGTATTCTAACTTAGTTACTTTCAAAATAAAGTAGTCAGTAAAATATCTGTTACTTTTCAAAGGATGAGTAATCAGATTACTATTTCAAGGTAACTGTGGCAACACTGGAAATATACACGAGGGGTCCAGAGGTCCACAAGTGTGGCTGTCTGGCAGTCTTTTTGAAGTCAGAGGAAAATTGACTTGCAATTAATACGACTGACACAAGGAGTGGAGCAGTAGAGAGCACTCTAGAGCAGAGGTCGGCAACTTAGTTTGGCCTTTGGACAGTTTTTTTCTGTCCAACTCATTTGCAAGCTAAAATTACATCTTCATCAGGCAAAACCTCTTTTCTCTTCCATAACTATTATATCTTGTAACAAAAATGTAATTTGACAAAGTTATTCATTTGAATTTCCCACAGACTACTGCTTTGACTCCACACTGTGACTGTGTTATGAAAAACAGCAACCTGGCAATAATAACAACCAAAATATGCCAAGTTTCTCCGGTCTTTCAACACTTAAAATTATCATTTTAAATAATCAACACTTCTCTGAGCCTAACTCATGTATTGTAATCATCTTTTTTTGATATCAAAAATATATTTAATTTTCTTTTTTTCAATCAATGTCATCCGGGGGATGGGGCAGGTATTATTGGTGGCAGGCCAATGGGCCGCCATTTGCCAACCACTGCTCTGAAGGCTGATATTCAGTTCAGCCATAGAGACCTTTGCATTTAGGAGAAAATGACTTTTAATTAGCTGTCCACTGCAGTCACCACTATGCACTAGAGGTTTAACTGCACTCACAGCACACAACATATTTACATCCTTTTGACCACTCAAAGTGCTTTTGCACTGCACATTACTTTTACTTATTCATAAGTTCTTGCTCTGATGGCAGAAGCTGATATAAAAGATATGACCATCAGTTTGGATCTGATTATTCATTCACCTCAAGGGAAAATCAGAGAGAGTGCCTTGTCTACGGGCGGTTAATGTAGACTGCAGAAGCCAGGGATCAAACCTCAAACCTTCCTATTGACTGATGACACCCTGGCTTGAATAACATCCTAATGTTAATATCTCAGTTATTGGCAGTCGTTTTTGGTCACCATCTTACAGTTACATGCGGCTCGTTAACACTCTACACTGTTCCTGTTTCCTTGCATTTAACACAAAATATATTAAAACTTAACCAGAACCTGGAATGGAGCTTACCAACTGTTTCCATTACATGTACATAAATTCAGAACTGAGCCCTCTACTTTCACTCTATGACCCACAGCTTTGGTGCAACCTCTCCCATGCTTTTTAAATTCTCTGCAAAAGATCAACTCCCCTTCAGTCAGCTCTGCCTTCATTGTGAATGAACATGTGCATTAAAAGGAAGTGAGGATAGCATATGAAACCCCCAAACACCCTGATGGAGTCTACATACTGTACAGCTGCTGCTGTTGAAGGAGGAATGGAGGATGTGATGAACATCTGTGTGAACATCTGAAGGTCTTAACCCAGACGCTGAAGAGATGAGCTTGAGGTTACCTCAGTGGAGGAAGGTTGCGGTGTATCC
This sequence comes from Labroides dimidiatus, assembly GCA_030710495.1. Lineage (NCBI taxonomy): Eukaryota > Metazoa > Chordata > Actinopteri > Labriformes > Labridae > Labroides > Labroides dimidiatus. The sequence continues at coordinate 25,527,620 of CM061144.1, read as the reverse complement.
ACACTGAACAGATTTTGAGTTTGACAGCAGCAGGATGATTGGTTGTTAGGTCAGGGAGCAGAGTTAATTCTGGCAGCTTTTTGAAATGTATTATTAGTCTCTTAGATCTAGTAATATTCCAGGCATTTTTACTCTTTATAGTTTTAGATAAGTTCTGTTTAATGCCAGCTCAAAATATTGTAGCAATCAAGCTCAACAATAATAACTCATTACACTTTAGTCATTACTTAAAGTCACTTAGCACAATGTCTTGCTGCACAGTTTTTGTATTATTGCAATTTTCCACCCATCGTCATTTCAATGCCTAGCAGCCATGTTGTGTACATGGCATCCACCCAGGCATGGGGGTGTTGGTTTTCAAATGCTCTCTGGTCAGACATTTAAGCTATTTTGAGGACTCTCAGCAATGCCCCCCAGACTTCATAAAGCCAGTATTTTCTCTCCTTTGTCTTTTACATTATCAAACTGCTACTGGTGTGGGGTTGATCTGGGTGCCAGAAGACGACACCATTGTCACTGTTGCCATCTCACAAACCTGCTTCCCCTCAGCTCTGCACCAGCTCAAGACTACAGCTTGAGAAATCTCTAAGCTCCACATCACAGACTCTTTCAAATACATGCAAATACACATCCTCACTCACTCATTTTTTAATATTACAACCTTATGACATAACTGATCCTGGTGAACCCAGATATTATTTCAGACTAAAACATCCATTAAACATACAGTGCAGGTAGAACCATCTGATTCTGCGGCAAAACTTAGTACATCCCAGCCTACCGTCCTTGATGTAATAAACATGGAATGTTCTATCATTTCTAACAGTATCAGTGTGTCCTGGGCTTTGAATAATTAGTAGTTACTCTGCCATGCATTGTGTGTAAATGTAAATGTTTTAGAAGGTCCCTGAGCATTTGGTGAATATAACATAAGTCCATGCATTAACATAACTCATACAATGACCTGTGGGAATTTTCTGCACTTTTAGCAGTACAGTAAATATGGACAAATATCGACCCACATGCCCACAGGTGCAGCTGGCTCTAAAAGGGAGCAGAAACTCTAAATGGTTTGAATTATAAACCCAAAACACACTTCTGAATAATTAAGTGACTTAATCAAACCTCTTTGCACCCTGCGCCTCACAAAGTGCCCTAACTGTTCAGCACCTCATTGGCAAAACACAAGTCTTGATTCACTTTGAATCATGTTTTTTATTTTGTTTGTATAGGGAGCCAAATGTCAAATATTTAAACAACATCATTCCAGTAGTGTTGTAGCTTTGTCACTGACATACAAACATCATGAGGAATCATCAGTGACAACATTTACCCACTGATGTCTCTGGTTGATACTGAGTTCATTCTTTTCTTATACATATTGGAGATTATTAGGAGATATAAATAACTGATTATGTAATTTGTTAATATTAGGGTATCAACCAGTCCTTCTACCTAAAATGACATGGCTCCATGCCTTTTCCTATTTGTTTTTGCACCTTGTTCACAGCACAGTCATTTCCCACAACCCTCACTGCCTGTCTGTGTCTAAATGTCAATTGCAGCCTTCCTTCCGTACTCTCGCCCAGGTTACTTAAATGAGCCGAGCCCTCTGCATGTTTGATCCCAGCATTACAACTTCTTCTAGATATTAACTTTAGACAAAAAGAGAAACTCTTTGTTAAATGTTTCTTATCTGAAGTTCAAAGGGTTGAAGGGTTTTTTTTTAGGGGTCACAGCTTGTAAAAGTTAAACTAGACTCAAAACAAAGTATCAAGTTATTCCAGGCCGAAAAAGCAAAAACAATGATCCTTTTAAGTAGAAGGTAAGTTGTAAGACTTTATTTTACTTCATAAATTAGGGTGAGTGGGAGTAGAAGCAGCTGTTTGCAGCTGATTGCTGTAACCCTCCTAGACAGTAAAGAGTTGTTTCTGGTTCTGGTATCTTCAGAGTATCAAATGTGTATATATGAAGAAATCTACAGTTTCAGTGATCTGTAGCTCAGACTTGTTGGGAAGGCAGGCAAGCTTTTAAATACTATGTATTTTGCTCAAGGTGTGATGGCCCTAAATGATTAAAAGTTTTAAATTCTCACTCTGCAAACACCTCAAAATCCTCTCCATTTAGTCATTACCATGTTAGCACAGCATGCCTAAATTGGTCATCTTGGAGATGTAGCCTCTGGGAGATCAGCTCAGAATTATCTTCAATGAGTTCTTGCAGTCTTGGTGAAAACATTTCTGTTTCCCCAAAACATTGGTAGATACATGTCCCTTCTGTCCATATACAAACCTAAATCCTTTGCAATATTACACTGAAAAATGTTGAAATGAGATTTAATTATGTTTTTTAAAATGTATTTATCAATATTTCATATTGCAGGCAGATTCAATTTTACACATGTAAAAGTGCTGCTGTAAAAAGTAAGTTAGGCTGAATTTTAAAGTGGGCTAAGTCAACTTTTAGGTCAAAGTGAACTCAGGGTGAACTGGACTTCTTTCTTGAAAGTCAGGCTGAGTTTTAGTTTGTCTGTCCCTGTACTTCTAAGAGGGGTTTGTCCATCTAAGGCCTCACTAACACCACAGCACATAGCACAACATATTATCAGACTCATGGTCAGTGAACTTTATCTCTGTCAAACTTTACTTCATTATCATGCAGGAAGAAATCAGAGAGATGAAGAATAATGATGAGTGGTGTCAGTGTTTGTTTGGTAACAGAAATATGTCAGGATATGAATTTATGAGGATATGATTTGAAGCAGAAGCCTGTTGCTGTCAGCTAAAATAAAGATCTGGTAAAGATGTTTTAAAACTTTGGTCAGGATAAACTTTAACAAAATATAATTTGAAAACTGGACTTTTTGTTGATGCAGACCAGGGGTGTCAGAACTTTTTTCCAAAGATAGCTACATGCATTTGTTTATTTTAATTCACTGCATAAGCTCTCTCGTTCCTCTTTATCTTCATATTTTGAGCTCATCATTACTTTTTATGAATCATTTGTTGGCCATTGACATCAAAGTGATTACGTTTGCAATGTTTTAACTTTTTTTTTTGTTCCTATGTGTGTTCGGAGAGCCTACGTGTAATCATAGTTGCACTATTCACACAAGAGATCAGCTGTTAGCAGCTTGTAGCATGTCAATGCTAACCGGTGCTAGACTCCGTGTTCCCCACAAGCTGAGGACAAGGAGGCGAGGATGACATGCTGGCACTGCAGTGCAAACTAAGAAGAGGTGATGTTGACCTGCCTTTCCATCCATTATTATGGAGTCAATTGTCTCTTGATACCAGATGACGTGATAAGTTTTCTGCAGCGAACTCAAACATCGGCAAACTCTGCTTCTTCTCAGTGTTCTCCATTAGGGGCCTTTCTGCACCATTTCATGAATTTAATCTAGTCTTGTGTCCTCTAATGTGTTTTTTTGAACACTCATATTTTCATATTATGATAAATCCATTCATTTAAAGACAACAGCTTTAAGAGTTGTTGAGTTTCTGCAGAATGGACAGAGCTTTAGCTTTATACAAGCAGCCTATGCACAGTCCAAATGCACAGGCTGGACTTTGGTTGTAACATTTTGAGAGACTACTTTATGAGTTCTTAGAAAGGGTGCCCAGTTGCACCAGTTGCCTTGTTCGAGTCACCAGAATAACCATCACCTGGATGAATGAGAATCTACATGGATGCCCCTATGTGTTGAATTTTAAATAATCTGGCTGATGTTTTCTGCAGCACATAGAACAGATGTGACTTCTTTTTCTCTAAGCCCTGCTGTATCATTGTATCATCATGGATTTCATGACTGGGTTGTAGAAACCCATCACAGAAATCCTTCTGCAGGTTGTTAATGTCCTGAAAGGGCCATTAACTCCTGCTGTCGTGCAAGGTGTTTGGTCACATGATCTCAGGTGTGGCTGCTTAGAGAACTTCCTAGGTAGAGAGCTTAGCACTGCATTGTATTTGGGTGAAAGGTTATGCCTGAGGCCACCTCCTCTCAAGAGAAGGTTTACCCAGTTTGCTGAAGATGGCTTCTTTAACTCCTCTCTCAAACCATCTTTTCTCTCTAGCCAACACCTGTACATTGGCATCTTCAAAAGAGTGTCCTGTGTCCTTTAAATGAAGGTGCACTGCTGAGTCCTGACCAGAGGAGGTGGCTCTTCTGTGTTGCTCCATACGCTTGTGAAGCAGTTGTTTTGTGTTCCCGATGTACAGGTCCTAGCATTCCTCACTGCACTGGACAGCATACACCACATTACTCTGTTTGTGTCTTGGAATTTTGTGCTTGGGATGGACAAGCTTCTGCCTCGGAGTGTTTCCAGGCTTAAAGTGAACAGGAATGTGATGTTTGCCAAAGATCCTCTTCAGTTTTTCTGATACTCCTGCAATGTAAGGGATCACAATGTCCCTGCGTCTCTCTTCCCTTTTTGGTTTAGAGTCTCTTCTCTTCTTGTTCTTCACAAAGGCCCAGTTGGGGTATCCACAGGTTTTCAAAACCTGTGGATACCCTGTATGCGCAGGTGGCAGGCAGAACGCCAGGACAATATTTGATTGGTTTAAGAAAATGGATCCCAAACGCTAGGATTGGTTGTGTTTCCCCAGGTTTACTCCTGCTGTAGACAGCATAGCAGATCTAAAACTAATTACCAACACTGCCGTTAAATAACACTGTAAAATTTAAATTATTACCATTACTTTGCTTACAAAAGTGATCAGACATATGGGTTCCAAGTTACTAAACACAGCTCTTGTGTCATGATGTGTGCTCCGGTGTCCCAACAGATGTCTGAATAATATAAATAAGCTTACCGAAAAGCTGTCACTCTGAAATAGATATTCAATCCTGAAGAAAGTACTTAGCTCTCTTAGCTAACAAAGCTTAAATTCCTGCTCCAATATCATACACTAGGACAAAACACAGAAAATTTTGTGAAGTAAAAAAAAAAAAAAAAAAAACTCATCCTGCTTGCCAACTTACTTTTCACAGTCAAACTTTGCCAGTGGATCTCTAATCAAGTCATTTCCAGGTAAGTGTGGAAAAATGATGCTTTTTCTGTGAAAAATCGAAAACCCAACACTGCAATTCAGTAAAAAATAAATAAGCAGTCCTGTTGCTGATAATCTCATTTCACTTTTTAGGCCATAGAGAGGACTCAGTTTAATAGTAAGAATTTAAGCTTTCATGCATGACACACTAAACATGCTCAGACAGCGTGTGTGGTTGGCTCTATGGTGGTTTTTCTCTTTGCATCAGTTTGATGCCATCCCTCGTCTGCCTGTGTCCAATGCACTTTGGGCACGATGCATTTCTTTCCAGAGAAATGGATCTGTTTGTAGCATTTATTCAAACACTGGGTCAAATGTCTGCTGATAGAAATATAATCTTTCTACCCACTTGGTCTCTTTGAGGCTCAATAGATCTGTATGCAGAGCTGACAGCCCGGATTCGTTTTAGCTGGTGCAGTAACATATTTTGGAGTGTCCACCTAACTCAGACGACTCAATCGTAGCGTGCCGGCTTTGCTCCATTGCCTCATCTCATATCTCATCCCAACCAGCCCCTCCACTGCGTTTTTTTCCTCCCTCTGCTAGTTTTCTCATTACATTCCTGGCACTCTCAGGGAAATAATACAGTTTTTTTCTATTGGACTTGGTGGAAAAATGCATTTCCTTTCATCTAGCCCCATATATGTGTGCAGAATCCACATCCAGCGTCTGTCCTATCACGATGTGAATGCAGCCCCCTCTCCAGCTCTTCAGCCTCCTTAAATAGGCTATTTTCTCCTCTAATGTTGTTTCCCCTCTTCTCTTCTCTCCTATTGATTGGACAAGCTCGTTGGATCAATAGATTGCTGTAGATCAGAGCGATTGCAGCTTGGGCGGGCTACCATCTCCCAGCATTCAACGCGGTCTCCCTATAAACCACTCAGAGGGGCTCTCATTTCTGCGCCAAGGTTATGAAATAAAAGCCTGATAAAAGTTGACGCTGAAGCTTGTTTGTTTTGACCGATGAATAGGTTAACCGCTCTGGCATTGTAGCAAGCCTTCCGCCGGCGCTCGGGGTCTCACCTCATTGTGGAGCAAATTACCTTGAATCTATGGTCTCTTTATTGCACTCACAAATCCTGAAAGTTGTTAGTGCCACAGGGCTGAAGAACAGAGGGGAAGATTGTATACTAATGGCCCCATGATGCTTGTGTTTTCTTTCTGATTCACTTGAGATATCAGGCCATCAATCATTAGGCTGTACTATGAGACCAGCAGTGCTTCCTGACAATTGTTTTACCTCCTTTTCCTTTATTTCACTCTTTGGCATTTGGCTGACACTGCAAGTTCAGCACAAAACCTTCAGTATCTCAACTTTATTTTCATTCTCTGCAAAGGCTTTATTGGAATGAAAGTTTCAGGAGCATTTTTTGCCAATTCATCAGAGTATGTCAAACTGCTCCTTAGTTTATCACACCTTAAGGAGTCCTTTAAGCCAGTGGTTCCCATCCACCACCACCACACAGACCGGCAAATCTTGAATTGCAAAAATGAACATGAGTTATAGTTTTTTCTTCTATTTCCCTTTTGGTTTACCATGTATAAGAATAATTATGTTTTCTTTGTTCCTTTCTTTGTATAAATTGCACACACACACACACACACACACACACACACACACACACACACACACACACACACACACAATAAAATAAAATTGTGGGAGCATTTAAATATTTCTTATAACATATACTTTAATAAGATCAAAACATTTTAGTGCTAATTTTATTTTCTATGTGTCACCAGATCAAAGCAGAGGTAATTTAAGGTTTCCTCTCTTATAGATCAGGTCTATATCTTTTTCTTTTATTTAACAGACCAAATAGGCTTATTTTATATATCATATTTACATGACCTGATGGTCACACATTTGCACATGCACAGAGATGGGGAAAAATAATATGAAACCAACACTTGTAATCCAGAAAAACAGTCAAAGTCCTGCACAATCCCACAAATGTTTATTGAGTGTTATTAAAAGGAAGGGTGATGTAACACAGTGGGAAACATGCCTGTCCCAGCTTTTTTGGAACATGCTGCAGGCATCCTATTCAAAATGAGTGAATATTTGCAACAAACAATGAAGTACTCCAGTTTGAACAATAAATATCTTGTCTTTGTAGTGTATTCAATTGAATATAGGTTAAAAAGAAGTATTTGCAAATCATTGAATTCTATTTTTATTTATTTCACACAATGTCCAAACTTCATTGGAATTGGGGTTGTAGACCTCTGCTGGCATCCTATACTGAAGCAACCGTGCTGGCTGCTGCATTGTACAGATGGGAAAAGTCATTTTTAGCAGTCTATTACATCAGGGCATGGTGTAACATTTCCTATGAAGATTTAACTTCATCGGTTGGAGACAGAGACAAGAGACTGCAAAATTTTTCTCATTTCTTACTGTTCTACAAATTAAGAGGAATGAAACTTTATTTCCTGAGATAATTAAGATTTGATGCTGAACTGAACTGTTTTGCACTGCAAAAACTGAAATCTAAGCAAGCGTGTATGTCTTACTTAAAGTGAAAATAGTCTCATTAGACTTAATTTGAGCTGCTACAATCAGCTGACAAGTTAAAATAATGTGCATTGTTCTGTCTCTTATACATAGTTAAGCTGCCGCCCTTGCTTTCAATGAGAGAGAAAATGATGACGCCAGTGATCTTTCAAATGGCACATTTCACTTTTAAAAACACAGACAGCTCAGTTGATGGATCAGAAGTAATTCACACCTTGTGTCCAACAGAATTAAAATATCACCTACATACTTGGAGTTTTATCTCCAATCTATGAGCGAAGCATACAGGTGCAGCTAATAAGTGTGCAACTGTGTCACAAAAGCTGGCAGAGAACAATTGTGATGTGTGCAAATTACCAGTGTCCTCTGGGATGTCCTCAGGTTGGCACATTGTGTTCAAGGACCAGCCTTGAGTCTTAAAATGTTTTTTTCTGCTGTAAATATCTACTCTTTCAACTTGATATGTGGTTTCAAATGTTTCTGCAACCAGCCTCAAGTAGATTCACGAAGAACTGCAGTTTTTAGCAACTCGTCATTTTGAAGTAATTTAACTTGGTCTCGTGACTCCAGCTGTCTGTCAGTCCTGCAGCTTGTTGGACTGACAGACAGCTGGTGTGAGTCAAATGCAGCAGAGCGGAGCTGCAATGCAGACGCAGCTGGTGTACATGAGGAGTAAATGTTATTTCTTAGCTTCCCAATCAGGTCGGACAGGACCGGGTTGATTTACGGCACATTGAAGTCTCTACGACAACACCCCAATGGATGATGAAATTTTAGGTGTAAGAAGAGAGATCTGTTTTTCTCTGCTGAAAATGATTTCTTGGATTAAATTTGTAGTGATGGTGGACACTGGAACTGAACTGTCGGACAGAAAAAGGACAGAAGAGCAGAAGAAAGCTAAACAGGAGAGTGACAGAGCGCAAGCTAAAGGCTAAAACATGGGCTAAACTGTTTTTGATGATGTTCATTTCATCCCACGTGCAGCAGCTACACTGCAGTGATCTGATCAAACTTGAGAGTCTGTCAATAAAATAGAGAGTGATGTAACGTTAGCTCTGCTTGACAGATAAGCTGGACATAGGGATTTGCTAATGTTACACTTTAGCCTACAGATATGTCTCAGAGCACCGGGCTGCTAGTAGGACTTAATATAGCAGGATACCTAACTACAGTACAAACTGACAACATTTACTTGTTGTCACATTTCAAACAACAACACTGCATAACTGTTGATAAATACCTTACCTTGTCGCGTCGTATCTGTCAAAAAGTCTTGATCAAAGAAAAGTAGTGTTAATAAGACAATCCATTCATTTTCAAAACAAACACAACTGCTTGTTAAGAGTCATGTTATCACTACAAAGTGTATGGGATTCCAGCCAGAGGTGTCGCTGCAATCCACTTCAAACAGTCCTCACAACCTCTTTAAATTCAGCATTGCCAGATGGCCCTGTGGATGTTGCTTTAAAACTCTGTATCAAAAACAAATGGATGATGTCACAGACACTACGTATGTCCAAATATTTAACAGTTTGCATTATTATATAATACAGCTGAGAACAATAGTTCTTCGTGAAACAGGACACCAACCCAACTGGAACACCTTCAGTCCAACTGCTTTGTATTAACTGAGCACCATTGGACATCAGAGAGTGATCAAAATCCTCTCATACGATCTGTACACTACAGTGACATTGACTAGACAACTTGTATCCTCACTCCTGCATTTTTCCATAATCAAAAAGTGACATCGCTATGAATGCTTGGCCAAGCCAGAGATAACAAGCCAGTTATCTCTGTGGTAACTTTTCTGACACCTCCTGAAGAGACACTTTGTTTCACAGAATAAGCACCAAACCTGTCATGGCTTGAACCGCATGGCAAACAGCAGGCAGATTTTACAATAATCCATGGAAACAACTCATTATTAACTTAACAGGAAAATATTATTTATTTATTATTATTTGGAAAGTGTCAACCAAAAAAAAGTCCTGTGAAAGATTTAATCCGCATACATAACATTCATACAGAACTTAGAATATGCAATATGAAAAAAAATGCTTATGTAAGCTTTTGTGTGAACCAGCTTCATCTGTATGCCTTTGTAAAGCTTTTCCTTATGTGGCAGCACCATCGAGGATGTCAAAAGCATCACCTGGGTAGAGTGTGCTCTTCAAATACCCCTCTGAGAGCCTGGCATCATGTAGTTTTACACTTCTTTGCCATCTCTATAGTTTTTGATTTCAGACTGCAACAGAACACTCGGCTGTTCATCATCTTTGAGCGTGTAGCTTCTATGGACGCTACAGTACAGCTTGATCAATAAAACAAAGGAGCTGAGAGATGCAGTTTAACTCCTAAAGCCACAATGGGAGACAACTACTCCCTCTTTTTTTCTGCAAATGTTTCAGCCCCCCCCCCCCCCCCCAAACTGAGTTTTATGAGTTCTGAGAGCACATCTGACACAGATGATTATTTGCTGTGAGGGGCATAGAATTTTCTAGCAAACTGTCAGGTGTTCATGTGTTAAAAAGCTTAAAGCGGCATGCTGGCATCAGCGTTTTGGACAAAGCAACACTACAACCCATAGCAGCCTCCGAGATCTGCTGTGTACAAAAACGAAATAAATAAAGAAATATGAGGGGGAAAACAGCAGAAGTTAGATTCTCCTGTCCCCGAAGACTCCATTTCTTTTTCACATTTTGTAAATCAAAGCTTTCTTATATAAATTCCTCTCTCCTTATTCCACATAGCTGTTTGAGTTCTCCCTGCACACGTTTCTGGTAGTTTTTAGTGCTCTGCAGTTCTACATAACATGAAGACCACAGCTCCAAAACATAACTCTCCCTGTAGCACTTAGAAATGCCTCTTCATTTTAAGATGCTTTTAAAAATCAATTCCCTGAGTAACATTTCTTGGCCCCATTTCTTTCTCTACTCTATAAACTGCATCCTAATTTAAACTGGTTTTCTATGGACCTGTAAGCATTTCTAACCAGCAACACTATCTGCCTTTTCTCTCCATTAAGGCACATGGGGACATTTCTTGAACACATGGAAATTTACTGTTAAAAAAAATAATAATAAAAAATAAATAAATAAATAATAATAATAATCTCTATAGAAACATTTGAAACTCTCTCCACAGCTGATGGACATTACTTTCTTCTTGTTTTAAAATCCCTGTGAGGACTTTCTAAATGATCTGAAAAGTCTGATTTCTAGATGTATGCCTGATCGTAATCTACAATTCAAAATAATATCATCATTACCAATATTGGGTGTTTCTGAATGCTATTTCTGACCTCTAACTCAAACATACTTCGTGCGTGCTGTGGTCAGTCAGCACTGTGGTTTTCGGTGCATGCCAATTCACACTGGAGCTGTCTCTGGAGCAAAGCGGAGCACAGCGCACTCCATTGCTATTGTTTGTACTGCTTACTCCAGGTTTCCAGGAATAATGCTTTCATGGTCCATTTTTATTCTTTAAATTTATTAGATTGCTTATATTTTGGAAAAATATAAAACAGTAGGGGGAGCTCCAGGTCTCTGGATATAGATGAGATCGATAAAAATAAAATGCACCACTTTGTATAAAGAGGTTGCCAAAATCAACACAGACTTTAAGTTCCTCCCAGGAGCTATAATGTTCTTTGACTTTTTATAGTTTCATCATTTGAGTGTTTATTCTGCATTTTTACTTATTGGCCTCTGCAATTTTTTTTCCAATTGTCTATTTGTTTTTGGTGTGTTTATCAGTGTTTAATCCTGCTCCCGCTTAACCTGTGTCTTCTTCTTTGTAATATGATGACTTTGTGAGTGGCTTAAAAAAGGAACAAAAAGGAATGCCCCATCAGACTGGATGTTAAACAAAAAGCAAAAAAAAAAAAAGGAATCCACTTCATGCACTCATCAACAAACCTGCTTTCTTCTTGGCTGATAACTTATTAGAATGTGTTTAAGCCACTCTCACAGTGGAATCATTTTCCCTCTCAGTTATGACTCTTATTTTGGAGAGAGACTCCAAACTAAAGCCAACTCGACATCCAAGAAGGAGGAGGGATGGCTTAAGGGGGAGAAGTGGGACAAAGCATAATTATTTGTAATATGACTGAAATTGGTTCATTTATTGTGGTAGCGGGCGTCTAACAGGCAAAGTCTTAATGAGGCCTCATCCATCTTTCTCACTATGACGCCTGCAACCACAGTACTCAGCGCTCCACAGGCGTGAACTGCAGCTCTGTCCATTTTAAATGACCGGCTTCGTCACCTGTGCTGCATGCTTTGGGACATTATGCAAATGTCCCGTCCCCTCGCCGACAGACCCTGCTGCTCTCTGCCTGTAATCAGACGAGATTATGCACTGTGGGCTGCAAACGCTTCCTCAGCAAATAAATTCACAATGACCATTTTCATACTGAGACCTGGTGGGAGGAGGTGAGGGCAGGAGGCGTGCAGGTGTAGTGTATCCAAAGATACACAGTAACACCAGGAAAGCAGCGTGTTTGCTGCTGTTTGGTTGACAGGTTGGAAATGTCAAGTGAAGGAATTAAGGCAATAACTGGGTGTGATCCTGGTCACAATTACATGATAATAAAGCTACTTTTTTGGGACAGAAATTTAGCATTCTGTCAGGGGGAAAGACATCCCAGGAGAACTTAAAAAAGTCAGCACAAAGACCCTGAAGTGAGCAGCAGACTTCATTAAAGCACATAAGACCCCCCTTGCATGGTGTGGGTCTTCCCCTCTCTTGTACTTGTCTTCATCGCTCCACAGGAGGACTCTCTCTGGCCTCATTCGAGTGAACAGATTCTGCACTGATGAAAGCCTGTTGGCCATGCAAAATATCTGGTTCAATATTTCAATATTTCATCATGCCCTTATGGCAGAGAGAGTGAATAGAGCGCTGCAAGTCCCCTGCACTCCCACTCTCCTCTTTTTCTTTGTTTCTTTGTACGTATCTGGGTTTTCTATTGTTCATCTCTACCTGGTCTGTCTTTTGCCTTTTGTGTCTTTATTTATTGTCTCTCTCCCATACACACACCTTCCTCTCTCTTTTCTCCTTTATCCTTTCTCACACTCTTTTTTTCCTAAATTTTTATAATCGGCCCAGCCGATAATCAGTCTATCCCAACTGATAACTGGATGCACGTTGGAGACATTACTTCAGAGTAACAGCACTTCTTTAAATCAGCACTCAGAGAATCCTCATTTGACCCAGCATTAACAATTTTTCTTATTTCAACATGTCAATTACTGAAACTTCACCGTCTATGATTTTTGTTTCTTAATAACGTAAATCCTCTGACTCGTGGTTTTTCAGTCGCCTGAGTGTGTCAGTTATCGTTTGTGGACATGTCACGTTAGGTCAAGCCCTCTCCTCAGCCACCTCTGTAAAAAATACATGTTCATTTTGAATCATTGATGTTCTTGGGGTCAACTTGTCCCCTTTGAAGAATCCCGCTTTGTGATTTGCTTTTCCATGGTCTGATGTAGATACATTAGTCAGCACACAGGCCTGGTGTCTAGCACGTGGACTGGCAGATCAGGCAGGCCTAACAGCTGTCACAGCTGAGCACTTCAAAGTCTCTGCATGTCAGCAGAAATACCATGGTCTGTAAATCCAGACTAATTGTTCATTTGGTAACCCTGGCATGCAAATTGTCATTGTTGTCCAACAGAAAACAGTCTTTCAGACAGTCAGAGGCTGAAGGGCTGCTCCAGCAGAAGTAAGTTGGCACAGAGGCTGGCTGGATCAGCATCTGCTGTTAATCTGATAATAAAATGGTATATATATATATATATATATGTATATATATATATGTATATATATATATATATATATATATATATATATATATATATATATATATATATATATATATATATATATATATATATATATATATATACATATATGTCGTGTCCAGCTTGATTCTCTATAAAGACAGCCAGACTCTACAGAGAGAGAAATGGTTTGTTTGGGTTTGGGTTACGTGGATTGGCTGAGCTGTAGCTAATTAATGTTAATTCCATGAGTAACTTGATGACTGGCCAACATGAAAGCTGTTTGGATCCTCTATTTAGTATTTAGTATTTTAGAGCAGAACACATGAGAAAATGAAGGTTTGCCAAAATTAGAAGCTCCACCTGTTGCTTTAATGATAAATGTTTAATCAGCTATTCTTTTAGCCTGCTGTTTTTTTTTTTAACATGCTCTGAACTATGGTGCACAGTAGGTTCTAAATTATCTTATTTTCAGCTTTAAGAGCCAAGTGCTCACTGAGAGGAAAGGACGGTACATAGAATAAACAGTGTGTGTTCATTTCTGCATTTTATGAGCTTTAAAGCTAAAGTGACACCTTGATAAATGCTGACATACTGCGATGCTGCAGCCAGCAAAGACAGGACCTCTCAAGCAGAGCCATGAAACAGATGTCACATCCTTTCTGCATCCTTAACGATTAAATTTTATCATAGATCCCCAGGTCAACCTACAGGGGAGCACATTCTTTTGTTGGTTTAAAGCACTGACACTGATGACTCCCGTGTGAGTGTTTGTTACATTTTCTCTCTTCATTTCTACTCTGCTAATCCAGTACAGACACTGTTGGAGTGACGGAGCTGTCAATCAATGATCTTTTAAAATTCAAAAAGTAATTTAACTTATTAGAAAAATGAGCACTTGTAAATTAAATAGCATGAAAAGATGTATGGTTAACAACATAAACAATATTTGGTAAAAACTTTTTTGACTTTCTCTGGAATTTTATTATTGGACTTCACAGCAGCCATCTCAGTGCTAAAATGGAAGTTCCTCCATCATTAACTTGAGGTTGACTACAGAACCACTAGAAGCCTCATACACACCAAGAGAGGCTTCAAAACTCTTCTTTTAGACCCATAGACTGTATATAGAATGGACAGCGTGGCTCCACCTTTTACCATTGTACAATTTTGATGCCAAAATACAGCTGCAGCCAGAGTCTGCCCAGTACAGACTACGAGGGAGATGAGGGAAAATCTGAGTGGAAGCAGGTGACAATTTTTTTTTCTTTTTCTCGACAGTCTAATCTCTTCTTAACTTTTCTTCCTGATGTATTTTACTATTCCAGAAAAAACGACACAAGAACAGCAGCTGTCAATTATCATTAAATTAGATGTAAAACCATGATTTGAACATCTAATAACCAAAGAAAAAAGGACTTAAACACAGTGCAGCCTAATCATATCTAATTATCACCACAGTATACAGGTGTGATAAACGTTTCTACCGTTTCACCACAGCCCATCTGGAATGAATAGAGAGACAGCGTTTTTGACCTATACTGCAGCCAGTCACCAGGGGGAGCAGTTTTGTGGTGAACCTCAGTTTGAGCCGAGCAAGTAGACATCCATTTTTTTTTTTTTTTACAGTCTATGGATTGACCCATTTGTAAGGAGGTGGAGTTAATGTCCTATTCTGCAGCCAGCCAGTAGGAGGAGCTCTATGTGTTCCAGTTTCACTCTTACTGAACACTTGTTGTGTCTACTTACAAGAGGATCAGTCAACTTCCAGATAGGTTTTTCAAAATAAAACACTCAAGTAAGTGATGATAAAGTGTAAGTAATATATTCTGTCATATCTTAAGCTGCCGCCTCTCATCTGTAAAAGGTATCACTTACTTCTAATTAGTTTATTTGAAGTGACAGTAACCAAGACCTCAAATTCATATCTCTTTTCCCTAGAGCTTACTGGAGTGAAGTAACAAAAAATGTACCGCAGCCCTTCCATTACCTTAGGAATAGCCTTTAAGTCAGTTTTAAAGTGTTTAATTGTTTTTGTTTATTTGCACTGTCATGGCTTTATCAGCAGCACTTACCTGGAACTGTCCCTTTAAGAAGTGTGGTTAGTGAAGATCTATGCCATTGTTACTGACGAAGATAACATCAGAGGTCTCAGCTCTTCTTGATTTAAAATGGTGGGTTAGCAAGAAGTGACATTGACAAGTACAGTGCACAGACCTGTGGTTCACACTGTAGTAGTCAGGGACAGTAGTGCGATTGGTTGACAACTGTTCAGTCAAAACAATAGAAGAAGAAGGAGTAGAAGAATCCACAACAGCAGAAGAAGAGAAAGTAATATAGCAATGATTACCATATTTGACCAATAATAAGACAATCCTGGATGAAGGACGGATTCGGTGGCTCCTTTACAGCCCCAAATGCAACAATATGGTTTTATTTCTGAAAGGATGGAGGTTTTGTTTTACTGCAGAAAGTTTTTTTTTTCTTTTTTTTTGTTTTGTAAGTAATATACAGAGGAAAAACACGTCTTACATTATAAGTCTTCTCATTATGTCTAAATTCATAAATATAAATTCTCTGGAAAACAACCCCTCATTTATTAAACAACTCAAACATGACAGTATATTCAATCATTTTTGCACTCTGAAAAAAGAAGCAATTAACACTACAACAGCTAACACTTAATGCATTTTTAAATCTAAAATCCACCCTAGCACTTGTTCAAGTGTTGAAAATGTTCATTTTGCTTAACTCTGTTTTATAGCTTGAGTGTGGCGGTCCGTCAGCATCGTCACACAGCCTGTGCTGTGGGCGTACCACCAACGGCTGCTCCCAGCTATTACGCTACTGATACGTCTATTTTTGCCAGAGTACGCTACAGAGATGCATCAGTGTCTGCAGAGCAGATCATACCAAACAGGAAAACAGACACGAAAAGGGATTTGAGTTTCCGGTCATTTTAAAATAAAGCACCATGTTCTGGCTCACAATCGAAAATCGCATCATTGTATATTAAAACTACGTCACTGGCACAAGGCTAGAAGCCATCAGCAGGTCAGACTCAGAGGAAATCTGAAACGATAGATGAGGTAAAGTTTATCTTGGAGGTGGAAAACTTAATAAGGACACCAACTGAAACAAAAAGGGCTGGACTGAAATTGCTGAAGTTTTGGGAGGACCAGGTGAGTTGTCATGGCTGTGATTCCTGTGGGAATGTGTGATCTCACAGAGTATGTGTGAATCAGGGGTTACATACCTGCACTTCGTCCTAATCAGCAACACCAGCACTTAAGCTCTGGTGAGAGTGAAGACCGGTGCCAGAGTATTCCTGCTCTTTCAGTGGTACTATTGCCACCTTCGAGTTCTAAGTATCTCAAAATTCTCTAGCATATGTTCTCTTTCTGTTCACGAGCCATTCACTTCACCTGTTTCCAGCCCCTTCATGAGCCATCTTCCTGCAGTCCAACTACAGCCACACAGTCACAACTCTCTGGGATTCTCCCAGCTCTCTGAGCACCTCACCTGCACTCTATGGATTTCTGCCCCACTCCACTGGACTCTGGATTCATCTTCAGCAACCTTCTTGCTGTGATGCAGCAGCAAGCTAACAGTTGCGCCACTGTGCAGCCCATTTTTGTCTTATTTTTAGTGGATATGTCTTTGGAGAGAAGGATTTATTCAAAAATGAGCTTCTTGTATTACCATGGAGCAAATCTGGAGGATGTCACCCACTTCCACTTAAGATGAATGCTGAGGATGCTGTGCTGGTGCAAAGGTCTTCCATCAGTCATCATGGGGAACATTAACTCTCTGCCCAACGGAATTGATGAGCCGGAGATATTGGTGAAGATCCTGAATGTTTTTTTTTTTTTTTTTTTTTTTTTTTATAATTTCATCTGCCAGACACCTCAATTTCCCCTCAGTGATAAATAAAGTAGATAAGTAAAGTACATTCTATTCTATTCTATTCTATTCTATTCTATTCTATTCTATTCTATTCTATTCTATTCTATACCTGCTCTCTGTCCAACCTGAGTCCTGAGGCAGCCAATTCTTCTGAGCCATCAGGGCTCAGGTACTACAACACTGCATGAACTTCTGCTCGCTCATGTAAATAAAACTGTGTGTGTGTGTGTGTGTGTGTGTGTGTGTGTGTGTGCGCGCGCGCATGCATGCATGCCATTGTTCCATCCATCACAACTTATAGACATAGAACATTATTACACTTGCTGCTCTGACAAACAGCTCCTCAGTTTGACTACTTTGGAGCTGGTCATATTGTTGGTTGTCAGGGTGAATTGTTGAAACACAAGCTGAAGTTCCTCCAAACTGGGTCAGCAAACCAGTGAATCATCACACCCTATCCCACACCCTCCTCCTTCTTCTGACTCCCCGAGGGATCAGCCTTGCTACCTTTCTACTTTTTACTCATACAACATCTGTCCTAGGAAAATACATAATAAGCCATAATGAGTTGCACTCCTTGTAAATTACCTGATTCCAAGCTACTAAATGGGCCCAAAAACCTTGAAATATAAAACCTTAAATCAGGAGCAGTTCTACTTGGCTGTGGTAGAAATCAGTCATTTCCTTTATTCAAATACAGAGAGCTTGAGATCAGTGTTGTTATCACAAAGGATGCCATAAAGGTACCAGAAGTGCATTTTTTTGTGTTTAGCATGTTACAAATGTGCTTTAGGTAAGGACTAGTGCAGATCCCCAGATAAAAAACTCTAAAGAGCACATTTACAAAAAGTGCAAAAACAAACAGGCTTTCTGATGGCAAAGTTAAGAGCTGAAAGATTCTTATTAGAGCATACACTTAAACCCAGATGAGGGCTTCCTTTGAAGTTATTATTATTATTATTTTCGGGAGGGCTTTCATGCCTTTATTCAGAGAGGACAGGACGGTGGACAGAGGAGGAAACAGGGTGAGTGTGGCGAGTGACATGCAGGAAAGTTGCCACAGGACTTGAACCTGGGCTGCCCGCTCAAGGACTTTTTGCCCATATGGAGTGCAACCTTAACCACTAGGCCATCTGCGCTCAGAGTGCTTCTATTAACAACACTCAATAAGCATTTGTGAACTGAGGAAACTTATTGTTGAAGCTTTGGAGGTGGAATTCTTTACCATTTTTGCTTAATGTACAACTCCAGTTACTTTATATGTAGTTTGCATTTCATAATGCGCCACACATTTTGAATGGGAGACAGGTCTGGACTGCAGGCAGGCCAGTCTTGTACCTGCACTCTTTTACTACAAAGCCATGCTGTTGTAACACATGCAGGATGTGTCATCATGACACTCACCTGGTTCAAATTCTGTGTTTTTCGAGCATTCTTCAACTTTCCCAGTCTTTTGGTGCCCCTGTCCCAGCTTCTTTGGAACATGTTGCAGGCGTCATTTTCAAAATGAGGAAATATTTGCAAAAAAAAAAAAAAAAAAAAAAAAAAAAAAGAAGTTTATTAGTTTGAGCAATGAATAGCTTGTCTTTGTAGTGAAGTCAAATGAATATTGGTTAAACAAGATTTGCAAATCATTGTATTTTGTTTTTATTTACATTTTACACAAAGTCCAGACACTGGAATGGGGGTTGTACATACTACATGAATACGTGAATTTAGTAAGTAGTTGACACTGCATACTGCCAATTACTTTTCTATACTTTTCTTCTTTACTATAGTATGACTGTTCTGTTGGATCTGTTTTGTAGTATGCTACACTTTCTAGAATTCTACAACTTCATTTAGCAGATGCTTTTTTAAAGGGACATACAACACAAGCAAGAATGTAAACTAGATGAAAAAAACCTAAGTAAGTGTAATGAAGTTAGATGCGATCACGTGTCCAAAGAGGGTCCTTTTTTTTTGAATGAAAATTTTGAAAAGGCCTTAAAATTATATTACAGCAGAATCATCACATTTGATTTTTAACCTAAAACTAAAAGTTGTATTATTTATTGAAAACAAATCTGGAACAGATTTTTTTTGTTTGTTTGTTTGTTTGTTTTACAGCTTATGGAAAAACCACTTCAATAACCTATGTATGGTTTATAGGGTGGTTTACATGGACTTTCATGAATTTGTAGCAGTAAATACTTTTCTTAAAACTAGAAGAGAGAAGATTTAATAGGTTTTTTTTGCATCATTTCACTTCTATCTTGCAGACTGTTCAATTTAAGGGTTATTGTATTGTAGTTGTAATGGCAACTTATTCCGTAGAGTGTTGGTAATTCACCACCGCATAGACAAACAGCGTAAGCGCTGTGCATTGTGGGAAACAATGAATGAAATTTTGCTCAGATCAGTCAGACATCTGGAAATTTTTGACATGTTGCAGACTTTGCAAGTTTTTGCATACTGGCCACTACATACTGAATTTAGGTCAAATCATTAGGCATTACTAATGTAGTAGGAGGTTTGAAAAACCGCCATTGTTTTAGTTTCAGTCCTCACCACCTGTTTTAAAAAAACAGTCCAGAAGACAGAATTTTGAATTAAAGGGCATTTTTTTGTAGCAGCCATCAAGGCTAAAGCTGGGAACACCCCTTTGAAAATATTTTACTCCAGATATACTTTGCTTGTTTAAATCCCCAAGGCTCTTCCCTTCTCAGAGGCTTTTCTAATTTAAGTTATCAAACAACCCACAGACTCTGAATTTCCATCCTTGAGTGTTGAAGAGAAATTCTGACTATCCTGAATCAGTCAGACAATAATTTCCTCTCTTTGTCAAATACAAAATGCTGCAGGGGAGCCTGTGCCAGGTGTGTAATCTACATAACGCAATCACCACATAATCACAGCAATTACATGCACACTAAATTGAGGCTTGCATTAAAATCCACTGAGCATGTCACTTGTTTTGGAGTCAGGCCCCTTTGCACAATCATCTGTTTTTGTATTTCAAGCATTTTGTTGAATCTCTTTATCAGCAGCAACAGGCCTCAAGGAGAGTAAACTTGTGGATCCTCAATAATGTAAGAGAAACAGTGAGAGTGTTAGAGCTCATCAGGGGTGCCGTGACAGCGATTTAGCACTATCAGGTATCAGGATGACAAACAGAAGCATTGATTGTATGAATTAACAGAGGTCACATTATGAAAAAGAAGCCCAGACGACACAGATGAGGTGTAATTAATTTACCTGATACTTTTTTCTATGACATGTTAAAGTCAAAGTAAAAGGCTCTTGCTTTTAATATCATTTATTTCAAGAACAAATCCTTTGTATTAACTGCCCCGCTGTCTTATTTTATTACTATTTCCAGAGTGTGTGTGAACATTGCTTGGGTTTTTTTGCAACGGTCTCAAAGATCACTTGTCAAACAAACAGTGCAGACACTTCTGTGACAAATTTACCCTCAGATTTAGTTTTGATGGGTTTCTGTCGCTGATGCTCTGACAATGATCTTACTTTGATTGGCAATAGAAAGAAGATAAAAAAGCAACACTTTTTTTATTTTCTCATGTCAACAAATGTCATGAAAAGAACAAAAACAACAATGAAACCTAAAATCAAAAACAATCTATCATTCATTCTCTGTGTATTCAGAGCCTGATATATTTTATTCCTCTGTGCAATAAACCCTTATTTTTCTGTGATGCCATCCTTGTTTTTGGGATGGATCATTCTCCTCTGGGGTCACTGCGTAGGTGTAAACTTGTCCTGTACAGTTTAGAGAATTTGTACACACAATATTAGCTTTTCTTTCATTTTGTCCTCGGTGCCCTCTTCTCTCTTTCTTCATGTGGTTTCTTTTTATTGCATGTTCGGTGCTCTTTGCCTGACACATCAAAAGTAGTTTTGAAGCAATACAAGTCCACATATTACCAGGTGTCTGATCATAGCTGCACTGTATGGGCCTTAACTTTAACTGTGGACACTGTAGTTAATTAGTCACTCCCACACACAGTCAATTTGGCATTAATACTCGCCAGGAAACCAAATGTGTATTCACCCGTAGCTGAAATAGACCCAAACAAATGCATGAGTCATTCATGTTTCAGTAACGTTTGCCAAAAGCTACAGTGCCAAGCAACTCTGGGAAATAATGCAGCCATATTTAAATGTGAATTAATAAATTTTAAGGAAATGGCTCTAAAGCTCCTGACACAGGCAGTAAGGATGATTCAGAGATTTGAGAGATGGTTTTGTTGGTGAATATCTATCTGTATTTACATCACACTGACTTTTCAACCTTTTGTTTTATTTAAGTTTCGCACCTGTCATATGCAGTCCACAGGAAGTCACCGATGATGTTGTATAGAGATGGGGAGTGGAGCCCAATTTGAGTTTTTTTTTTTTTTTTTTTCATTTTTCTTTTTTTCTACTCATTTAGACAAAATCATCAGAAAATATTATTTCCTTTTTTGACTCCCAAGTTAAAAAAGTCAGATTAACTAGGAATAAAAAGATAGGTCTGAATTATAAAATAACACGTGGAAAATCCTGTTACTTCATTATTTAAGGAAACAATATATTACTCTCTATCTATCTATCTATCTATCTATCTATCTATCTATCTATCTATCTATCTATCTATCTATCTATCTATCTATCTATCTATCTATCTATCTATCTATCTATCTATCTATCTATCTATCTATCTATCTATCTATCTGAGCAACAAATATGCTTGACAGTATTGAAAATGCCCGTCAAAGGGTAAGATGTCCTCAATACCAAAAATTGATTGCAAAGATTTTGAAAAGTTGTCTTCGAATTTTTACTTTTTCCAGATCCCAATCAGGGCTGCATGGTGGCATAACAGTTAGCGTTGCAGCCTCACAGCAAGAAAGTTCCCACTTCAAATTCCAGTTCGCCAGGTGGCCTTTCTGTGTGGAGCTTGTGTGTTCTCCTTGTGCATGCATGGGATCTTTCCGGGTACTCCCACAGTCCAAAAACATGCTCATCAGGTTAATTTGTGATTCTAAATTGCCCGTAGGTGTGAGTGTTTGAAAGGTTGTCTGTCTCTATGTGTCAGTCCGGCGATTGACTGGCGACCAGTCCAGGGTGAACCCCGCCTCTCACCTGAAGACAGCTGTGATAAGCTCCAGACACTTGTGACCCTGAACAGGATACGCGGTATAGAAGATGGATGAATGAACAGATCTCTGTCATGAAGATGTGAGTTCAGCAAACTTAACATCTGTTTTGGTTCACACTGTTGTAGTAAGCCTGTGTGAAGCACTTATGTTGCCAACATGAAACCAAACACTGAAAAAGAAGTCTTGGACAGAGGTTATTTCCTGCAGCAGCTCTGCAATCACAGCACAGTTTGGATCCATTACTTTCACTTTTAGATGATGACAGAAGACAGTTACAGATGAACTCTTTTTTTTTTTTTGTCCACAAGTTGAATTTCCCCTTCTGCTTGAGTCTCTTTTCGAGTGTACTTCTTCCATCTCTGAGATTTTTAAGAGCTCATAAGTTCAGCCTACTTCTCCATCAAAACATAATGTCTGTTGTATAGAGGGATTTTAGGTATAGATTTCAGCCATATCAGTCTGTTCTAAGTGGTTGGAAAGCTGCTTGCTGTATTTATTAACTGAGGGGTAAGAAGGGGGATGTTTAGGAGGTGAAGCAGGAGGAGGACGTGTGGCGTAGAAGAAGAAGAATAGGACGTCAGTGCTGCTAATTATGTCTGCTCTCATTGTTTAACAGCAGGTCCGCAGGTTAAACAGCAGCTTCACTCTGGAGGCCGTCAGGACAGTCAGGCTGAGCTGTGGATGATGGATGAACCAGCACATGGTTGATATTGGACCCATTATTGAAAGTTCACATGCATCACATACATTGCAAGCTCATACTCATTCCTTTGCTTGCACAGATGACAAAGCTTGTGGGGACAGACAGCGGCCACAAACATTTGAGACCATTAGAGTGGCTTCATTGTTGACAAACTGCTGCTGGCTGATCTGTTTGGCAATAATCGTGCCAATTTGAAAGCTGTTTTCAGTAAATCATCAGTGACGCAGGGAGGACCAGGCTTCATTTGTCTACGTTTTCATTGACAAGCATGCTATTAGGCAAACAATCAATGCAGCACTGATGGATGATTGGTTATCATCATTTATTGCTTAGTCATCATAAGCAGCTTCAAACCATCCAGATGGTTCAGGAAGCCGCATCCTTTTTGGTTCAGTGAAAGGAAAAGGAGAGATTGTTTTATGCAGCTTTAAGCTATCTGTTTTTCTGTTTTACCTTTAAATATGAGCAGAGCTTTTCGTGGATAGATATTACTCTGTCACTGTAAAGGGCAGCAAGTTTCATTATTATAGGTTAAGAAGAAGCCAAACAGATGGTGACTGCAGAGTCCAGTGGCCCTGAGCAGCACCTGTGGCTGGTTAGAGCTCAGGTGTGATTGATCTAGAAAGGGATGTAGGAAACGTGTGTCAAAAGACAATACAGTTCAATACATCACTGCTTAATAACAGCAAAAATCCTCCCATATGGGCGAAAATCTGTTTCAAGTGGGGTCTCTGATCTAATGCGTGCATTTGAGCTCTGTGACATGACAACGTGTAGATCATAATGTGGTATCACAGCAGCACACTGCTGTGCAGATGGGACTCTTTTATCATGTAAATGCTCCTCATAGTGCTGATAAGATGGCAGGGTACTCAAGTACCGAAAGAGACGGACATCCATCACTGCAGCCTGTGCCCTATCAGATTGTGTGGGCTGAGTTCAATTTGGTAACATTAAACTCAAATATCTCAAACCACTTTTTGTAACAGTGGACTGTGAGCATCTGTCAGTGGCACAAAATTAAAGAGTGCTTCATAATTTCCAACAGCTTTTCTCAGGGGAACTGCAAGAAGCTCGCCGCTTAAATGCATAAATTCCTCACAGTTTAGTCTTGTTATTACCTCAAATGTCTTGTGAATGTAAAAACCTTGAGTTAGAAAATACATGCATTCAATAGCATAGATGGAAAAGTTCTTTAATGAAGAAGACATAAAAAGGCACTGGTGAAACATGTGATAAAGCTTTTCCTCCTTACCTGAAGGTAAAATAGTCAGCAAGTGAGTACAACACCAAATCCCTCAGTTTAATCCCAGCTTGAAGACAGCATCAAAATACTGACAAACTTAATGCTGTCGCTCATGAAATTCAGGAGAATCACTGACGTGAACTCAGTTTGAACAGTGATGTGAGCTGGCTGCTAGCAGAGATAATACAACAGAAGCCATGCAAAGAGCACCATCTCTACACACTGCATGTGTGTGAGGAGTGGCCAACAGGATCCCTGAAATATAAGGGGTTAGTGTGTGCTGATTATTGCTGTCAATGCAATACTTTTTTAAAAATTCTTATTTTGGAGCATAATTTGTGAATGCACAAACTAAGAAAACTCCCTGCAAAAAAAAAAACAAAAAACAAAAAAAAACAACAACAAAAAAAAAACATTCACTGGTCAAATTTAAATTTCAATAAGATATTTTCTTATTTCAGTTTAATAGTTTTACTTATCGAACTTGCAGATTTTTCTTCATACTTTCCCTCAAAACTCTGCCCAGCAACTGCTTGAACATAGATTTGCCTCACTCACTCTCAGAGTGTACACTCTCAGATTTCTGCACTGATTCTGACAGCAACCCAAATCAATACAGTGTCGGGAGTGAGCAGACCTAGGCTCTTTGTGGAGGTGTTCGCTTTAACTTTAAAGTGGTTTTTTTTTATAGATTGGTACCTTAATTAGGGTTTACAAGGCTGAAGCAAGCAGCACCTGTAGGTGTCTGCAAAGCGACTGAAGACCCCTCTTTGCCTCATCCTAACTTAAAGCTGTGTTGAGTTCAGCATTTTCAATATGGCCTCCGCTGATGACAGGCTTCAAACCTATGGATCAGAAACAAATGGGTGATGTCACAGAAAAATACATCTACCGTACAGTCTTTCATTAGATTAGTAGTTGTCTCATCCTTTTGTATGTTTAGTTGGTTGAGGGGTGATAATGCGTGGTTAGCTGGTGGTTATGACAGACTGAATTCCTTCAGGGTGGTTATAATCACCAGCTAACTTTATATTATCTCTAAATTTAACCTGTAATCTTCCCCTGGATCTCAACCACTTCATTCATTTGACCAAAAGTTAGTGGATAAAAAAGGGTCTCCTAGAAAGTTTGGAAGACTTGAAAGTTTCCCCCAGGGGAAACTGGCCATGGCTGATTTGATGCATCATAACTTGGAGCTAAGTTGTCTGCTGTTAAATAAAGTATGACTTAATTGCTGGAGGACATGACTTGCTTTAGACCTAAAATAAAAATGCATCTGTTACCAGAATAAAACCGATTACATGTGGAGGATAAAAAAAAAACCTCTCAATAGTAAAACTAATTTGTATAAAACATGAGCATCTTAGTGGTTCCTTTTTTTCATGTTCAGCACATTCCTTTTTTCCCTCTTTGGTCCTAAAAAAAAACAAAAACCCAGACATATATATATATATATATATATATATATATATATATATATATATATATATATATATATATATATATATATATATATATATATATATATATATGTCTGGGTTTTTTTTTTTTTTTTCCAGGTGCTCTTCAGTCATATCTGCTCAAGATTATAACTGATAGTGTTTTAATTTTTCTCTTCCTCAATGAAAATAATATATTTTAAGGTGTCTGTCCTATGTTGAATGACATGCTAGAGAGACCATAATCACCTGACGTTACCTCTCGACCACAACAAAATCTGTAATTCTCAGAAGTTTTAAAGTTCAGGATTAGTTAATTGGGAAAAAAAAAAAAATCAGCATCATATTTATCATAGAGAACACTTTACATTACACTTCATCACTCTGCATCACAAAAATCAGAATATGTAGGATATATGATAAGAAGATAAGTAACCTATCCATCAACAGAAAAAAACAAGGTTTCTATATTAACTTGAGCCATCAGTATACCTTAACTGATAATGTCTGAACTAAATACAACGTTCCTGTTTATTTGTCTGTTATAAAGTTTCATATCTACTGTCGATGGTAAGCAACATGAAAACAACAGTTTGGTCAAACTCTGAATTAAGCTAATCCTATTTATTTTGGTCAAACCTCAACATTGTGTTGAATAAAAAACACTTCATTGTTCTACACTAACAGAAATGCATCACAGGGCAGAGAAGCATCATGTTCTTCAGTATACTCATGAATATTTGACAAATACAGGTGCAGTGATTCATGGGTATGATCCAAATTGAAACCTCTTAAGTTGAAAATGAAAATGAAGAGGGCAGTGCATTAAACTGTGGTTCCTTGAATGTCCAATTGGGGCTGGTTGCAGAAGCTAAAGAAGCTGTATTTCCCCCATGATAAAAAAAAAAAAAATCCATTTTGTATAGCAATATTAAGCACGCTTTTATTTACCCTGGTTTAAGTAAAAACAACAACAACAAAACAGTCTTAGAATAAATTATTAATATCTATCTCAGCACCACCTGACCAAGAGTTTGGTTGAGTCAGCAGTTCCACTATGGAAACTGACCTGGTTTTGTCTCAGACTATCTTCATTAACAAATGGATGGTGTCACTGAGAACACGTCTATGTTTTATACAGTCTTTGTTTCAGAGGCCCCCCTTGTTGAAAAGTGATGTATTCTGAGGCTCTGTAAGGATCTGACATCAAACTTGGATTGTTCTTCAAAGACTTAAAGCTTGTTTAGATTGACCCTAACAAGACTATAAACCTAAGTCTGGCTCACCCAAAACACCTCAACAGCAGGCTTGGATTTGCACTTCAAAGACATTGACTCAATCTGTACTAGTCTTCTATAGACCCGACACTTGACTTTGAATATCACAGACTATAACATGGATTAGACATCTTTAAAGACCGTAAGCCATGGCTTCGACTTCTACTCCAGAAATCGGAGGAACAACTGAAGACTTCTGTGAAGACTGCAGCTTTTAGCTCAGACTTGGGCTCCAGTGATCTCCAACAGGTACAGAGTGCCTCAATCTGTAGTGCAAGTGTCTTGAATATTATCTATTTAATATACAGTTCTAAATTTTCCTGTCAAAAGCAAATGAACCTGCACACAAAGTTGATCCAATGGTTGTGTAGGATTTAAGATGAGGTATAGTTAAACTGTGACAGGTTGTAATTTGAAGATGCAGAAAGCGACCTGCCTCGGTGAAACCAAATCAGTCCATGGTGCATTTTTAAAAAATGTTTCTCAGAGAGAGCATTAGCAAAATGTTTACAGTGCACTTGTTTTAAAAACAAGGACGCACAGCAGCACTCCCCACGCCTTAGTTAAATATCAGTGTATTTTCTTTGTTGTATTTTGTTGATACATTGAAATGGAGTTTATTAAGATGTAGGGCTGAGAAACAGTGTGCTGTTGTTTCCCAGTCTGACATCATTTTTCTGCTTTTGGCAGGAGGCTGATTTGGTGATGCAAAAAGACAAGGGCTGCTACCTCCAACACACCTCAGGGAGATGCCTGCTTGAGCCCTGTATGGGCCAAAAACTTGAGCTGAGACTGAAACAACCTCTCAGCCATGCACACTCACTTTGATGTGCACTCTCTATCCAATATCATAAAACATAAACACTAGCAATTTATTGTGATCTTCAGAACATCTACATATGCCATCCTCAATAAAGCCCACAGATATTAAAAGAGACCATCCAGTGTACACATTTCACACTTTACAAAATAAAATGATGAATTCCAGGAGCAAAAGCAAGTAGCATGTTTGTTAAGTCTATATTTCATTTGGCACAAAATATCATCAAACATGCCTTTTACCACTCTGTGGCATACACTTTCCACTATTGTTTCAATGGCTTAGTCCCTGAGGTGAATCTTCTTAGACTGGGACTCGACTTTGTCGGCCCTCATGGATTTGCGAGCTGTCAAGAACATTTTAAGTTTGATTTCCCCACATTTGACTTGGGACCTGTCTTGGGGTTTTCTTCTAAATACATTAGGTTGACATGGTCTGCCCTCAAAATATGGAATACTTTAACTGTGACAACTGTAAGAGACCAAGACTGATGTTACATCCTTGCCTTTTTGTAAGTCTGTAACCCTTTTGATACATTGGACTAGTCCTCAAAGGTTTGAAATTTGGCTTTGAAGTTATATTTATTAAATTTTACTTGGTCCAATATTTTAAAGAGATGACTATGATCGTTCTGTACAGACAATAACTTGTGTCTAGAATTATTTTACCGGAACACTTGAGCCTTGACTTCCCCTTAAAATACAGAACCTTGAATCACAACATTTGGCGCTTTTGAAAAATCAGTTTCAACTTGAACAAAAGGAAAAAAAAAAAAATCAAAGCTTGTCCAAAGCTTTATACATCACTTCACACCCTGATATTTTCAAAAATGCTAACTTAAAATTTAATGTGAACAAGTCCTATAAAATGTTTGTGTGAAATTCTGTTGCATTCAAAAAACAATTACTTTAACTAGTTTCTTTATGGCTTTGGAGCCTTTTGAAATACTTTACTCCCCAAGACAAAAAGCTCCAAAAGATAACAATGTTTTTAAAAAATTCTTTGAAATAAACTATCACAGTAAAATTCAGAATAAGTGGTTTATTATTAGTTTTTATTATAATTATTACTGAATAACAGCCAATAAAAACTCCTGATCCAACATTTGTATTTGTCCAGATTATAGGCACAGAAAAGGAAAAGAGAGTGGAGCTGCAGCCATTCATTCTTGTAAAAAAAAAAAAAAAAAAGATTTCTTCAGCTTTGGTCACTTAATAGCTGTGGGACTAGGAACATAAATGTTGGACATTAAAGCACCTTTCTTATATATTTTTCCACCCCATTTCATTTGAAATTTTTATTTTGCCCCAAACTGGATTGCAGACCTGGATCCCTTTAGATTCAAAAGTGGAGGAATCAATCTGGTGTGCAGTAAGGCTCAACAAAGACATGGGTACAAACATCTGTTTTAAAACAGCAGTCGTATCATGTTTAAATCACCTCATAGGATGTCATGGACTGCTGAACAGCTCCAGTGAGGCAGTGTGTGAAGTATAGTGAGTGTATGTATCAAGGAGACACATAAACCTACTCTCTCTACCACAGAGATGAGCTGGTTGTCCTGAATAATGAATCTGACCACCTTCCACAGGAACTTTTTGCTCCCTCACGGAATGTTAATTCTGTCTTTTAAACGATCAGATGAGATGGTCAGCTGTGTCATACACCATTTACGCAGAAAAGTTGAGGGACTGAAAACGTTGTAGTATGCCTGCCAAGCCTGTAGCTGGCAGCTTTTGGTAGCCCTCTACTGAAAAAGAGCTGAGCTGATCATCTGGGGTATCCACCTTTTTCCTGACTACCCATAGTTCATCACAATTGCCGGGTTTGCTCTTCTGGTTGAACGTTTTGTTTATGTCACCATGGAAACCACAAAGCTGACAATGTTAGCCCACCTGTCATACTAGCTTGAACAATTGGCTTTTAAAAGCAAGAAAGTGACAAAATGAACAAAATTCGGAGGTGGAGTCATAGTGCAGATGTTTTGAAAAAAGTTTACACTGAGCCCTGTCTAGCATTAATGATTTTACGCAAGTTGTTTTGAGCAAGCTTGCCGGCCGCAGCAACCAGAAGTCAATAACCGAAGACGGAAGTCAACACCCATAGGCTTCTGAAGAAAAAGGTGGATAAATTGAATGCGTCTTTGCAAATTGCCTCAGTGGTGCAACAGATTCACGGTAGTCCACCCATGGTTACTGTTGTTGTTGTCCGGTTTGTGTATGGCAGTTTAAATTGCCAGTATAAAGGTGTAATGTGCATGTGCAAAGTTGAGCGTGACGTCAGTATTTCGACTTAAAACTCTTGCTTGCTGTTTACATTGCAACCGTGGCTGTGGCATTTTCAGAAAAATTCCACTCTGGAGGCCATTTTCAAAAGTTTCCACGAGAGGATAAAATACAACAATCCCTTTGCATTTCATCCTAAAACCATTGTAATGTAAACGGCTCCTAAATATGTTGACCAAGTTTCCTAACTACTATGATTCTTATATTTCTGTATGCATGTAAATAACTGAAGTATTTTTTCACAGATCTGTGAGCAGCAAAGAAAAAATAAATTAAAAACCAAGAACTTGTCTGTACATTTGAAGAGTCCAACAGGGACTTGATTCAAATCAAAACAGCTTTCCTATTATCCTGGAAAATGAAGTGAAAATAAAACTGAAAAATCTAGTAAATGGTATTTTTGAATTAAACAGTAGATGAAAAGGCTGTCCTGATGTTTTTTAAGGGTCATATACTGAAAGAACAATGATCTGCACAGGCAATTTTCATCTCAGAGCAGACGATCTTCATTCACAGCCAAGGTAGTGCTTGAAGAAAACAGAAGCATCATTAACATATAAATTTACAATGCTTACTGTCAGAAATAATTATCAGTGGCTCTTTTTTATAATGCCTGAAACATTCTGGGACTCTTTGATGCATCTGTATCTGAACAAAGCCACTCTGACAGAGAGCAGACATACAATTCAGTATGCACAGGCAGCTCACCCACTCTTTCAGTGGTTAGAATAGAAACTCTTTAATGTGACATTCGTAAACACGGTATTTCTTTATGAATTGTCACTATCCACTGCTTTACATCCTGCATTCAAGATATTATTGTAGGAAAGATCCAAACACAAATTATTTGTAACAGCAAGTCTGTCGTGAGCAAACTTAGGAATTTACTTTTTCTTCCTAATCAGTATGATGCACATTGCTTTAGGTTCGGGGAATATTCTGTTTTTGTGCCAGTGATGACTCAAGATACCTCTTTAGTGATATCACCAATATTCACTGGGGTTTTGGGGTTTCTTGATCAGCCCCCCTTGCCAATATGACCCTTTTAGAGTTTCATCAAAACCCAGCCGGTTTTACTCTTCCCATGATTCACCTTTCCTGGTCCACAGACACTTTGATGCATCTTCAGCAGCCTTGCTGGTCAATGTAGTGGCCATTAGCCAGCTGCTCCCTGTAGATGACCAGTATGTTGTTGTCCCACCAGTGTGCATGCTTCGTGTTCATCACTTGTTCTTGCTGTCTTGCCATCTTCTCATGACTTATTCCTGCAAGAATGACCTGCTTCTTTGCACACTCAACCACATCTGGCCACAGCAATGTTTTGCAACAGTTTCTAGGTACCTCCCCAGGTCTTTCCACTTCCACAGGGACTAGGCAACAGATGGCCTTCGGATTGTTCCTGGTAGCTGGTGTAAGTTCTTTCCTAACCTTACAAAACAAACTGTCCTCTTGACTTAAGAAAGGCTCTTGCATCCACCTGTCATAGATGGTCCAAAGCACTGCCTTCAGGATATGGTCATGGAACCAGCAATAGGACCTTACTCCAAGGAATTTTGAACAGCAACTGGGAATGTGCCTCAGCAGTTCCTTTCCTCTACGAAAGGGAACCTGCTAATGCTTGCTCACTCCTCCTTTACTGACACCCCAGACTTTCCTTGGATTACCTCACATGCTTGTCTTTCCTCTCAAACCTAGTTATAACAAGGTGGTTTTCTGCTCTTAAGTCACAGTGTTCACAAGTACCCGCTGTCCCATAGAGATAATCAACATCTGCAGCCTCTGCTTTGGATGGCTGCAGAATAGCACTCAGGTCAGTGCTGCCCAGGCTTCAAAGCAGCTCCTGTTACTTAGGAGTCTACGGACCTTTCTCTCAATCTACTAAGCTGTGAAGACTGAGAGGAGCCAGAGAATCCCTAATAGGCCACTGTGGCAGATCCAGGCCCTAAACCTCCCATGTAGGCCTGATCCTCAGGCTCCTGGCTCTTTGCTTGTTGCGCTGATGGATGCTGAGTCTCTGTAGCTGCAAACAGTTATCTTTATTGACTGGACTGTTTTTGAGTGAATGTTGAAGCCACACAACTGAGAGGAGGTATTGATGTTTTTTTTTTTCTTTTTTGGAAACCACAGATTTGGACCTTACTTGGACACCCATGAGTTTTAAGTAATTAATTACTCAAAGTCCTTTGAGATCCACCTTTTTTAAGGATGCCTTGGTCATCCATACAGGCTCAAAACAGTGGCTGTTTGGACACCAGACTTGACGCTGGTGGAGTCACTATTGACTTACAGATGCCTCAAGTATTGTCATCAGTGAAAGTTTCTCTGAGGTGGGGGTTGATATTAGCCAAAGATTACATGGTCATCTGAACACCTTGAGCTTCAGCCTTTGCTGTTGCAGTCAAGGTAAAAATCTCTTTGTCAAATAGGCGCCATTTTTTCCCTCTTCTTTGCTTGATCTGTGGATACCTTGAACGGTGTACAGGTTATACAGGTAATGGCTGACCATGTGATGTCACTAACTTGGCTCAAATTTTGTTTAAATAATCTCTCACAAGGACTCTTTATTTTGCCACTGGATCCGTTTAAAACCAATATGTATTAATTTAATTAAAGTCTTCATCTTTCAGCTGGGAATGTTCTGAACACCAGATATGGGAGAGTATTTTAATTATTTGCATCATTAGTTTAAAAGAACACAGTCATCCCTTTGTCGAAGTGAAGTTTAATTTTACACCTCGTATAAACATAACTCTGCACACAACCTCTTGAGACTGTGATTTATTTCCTTTTTAACTGATTCTCCTTTCTATAAGTGTTAGGATGAGAACTACTTCTCCTACTATGAAAAAGCTTGATCTGTACAGTTATATCATTAAAGTTTCCTGTATGATCAAATCACGCTTCTTTCAGTATTCACATGCACTTAAAATAACCTGCAGATGTTTCTCTTGAATGCAACTATCTGTTGTAAATGACAAACCTGATTTTCAAAAGTCCTTCACGCTTACAGTCTACCCACACAGGTCATTTTATTGATGTACTCTTTTAAATACTTTGTTGCTGTGTACAGGCTGATGCCACATACAGTCTTCGTGTTAGAAAGCATCACCATTCAGAAGACAGAGGGAAAAAAAAGTACATGCAGTAGTAGCACTACATGAGCGGCAGAAATGAGCCTTGTATTATTTATCATCTGACAGCCTGTAATTAAAATAATAGCACTAACAAAAAAAAAAAAAAAAAAAAAAAGATGATGCACCATAACAAAAAGCAACAATAGGCATTCGCACAGTGATGTCATGTTTTCACGGTACATGTCTTTGTTTCTTAAAAAGCAAAAAAACTAAGATTTTCCAAATGATTTGACCTTAAATACCTTGGTTGGCTCAGATGAAGTGGAACAGTAAATAAGTGACTTATGATTTTTCAGCAAAGTGTAGTGAGATAAATATCCAACTTGTGGCTGCTTGTCCTTACTAACAAAATAATAACTGTAGCAAAAATAATAACTGTAGCGCTGACTCATACTGAAATAAATAAATTAAAACCTGTCCAGATCAACCACCAAACAGTAGAGCGTTTGAGAAAACCATGGCGCGTAGTGAGACACTGCAAGACAAAACTGTGCTGTCTCACTATACAGCCTGTTCTCACACGTTGGTCCAAATGTTCCAACAACGTGCTGCACACTCGTATCAATAAATAAAAAGAGACAGCCTTAGTTCAAACTTTGGTGAAAGAACAGAGGAGGAATCTGATTATGGACCGGCACTGTGTACTGTATTTTTACAACTTGACCTGATTCTTCTTCTTGTCAGAATACTGTAGTCTTATCTTGTTAATCTCACGTCCTCCTCTTGTTCTTTCATGTACCTCACTTCCTTCCTGTTCCTTTCTTCTTTCTGGTGGATTAAAGCGTAGTTCGCTCTATCTTTGATAAACCAGCAGACAAGTCTTCATCAGCAGTCCTCTTCATTAACTTCATCAATGCAGAACCCAGATGCTGATATTTAACCACCAGCTTTCTGACTAAATCAAACTGGAGATGTTTTTTCTCTCCAATTTTAATGAGAAAACTGGTCATTAAATCCAGATGGAGCCTGTGTCTAAATATAATCTTCTCTTTATTAACAGCCCTTCATACAAGACTATGAGTCTGATGTACTCCCATTGTGTCAAGTGCAACTGACTGACTGTCAGGCTGACATGGTGGATATAAACAATGACAAATAGGTGTTACACAATCATTGTGCCCATGCCATATGAAATAAATTACATGTGACTTCCTGTGAATATCACAGCTACACTTAGATTAATAGCAGCAGACAACTGCAAATCATCAGTGGTGGAGTTTTCTGCCTTTGAGAAATACAGATGGTGTCTTGAGACTGAGTTATGTGGTGTATACAGTGTGGGGCAAGTTACTGAAAATTTATGATTTGCTACAGTGATCAGTTAATACTTCACTTTAATATGTAAGTAATCTGTGGCTAAAGAAAGCAACTTCTGCATTACCCTTTTGGCTGACGTATCCCCATTAATACACCTTGTCTCTCGCATTGGCTAAATTCTTTGACAGAAAGAAAGATATAAGACGCGTGTCTTCAACAGTATACCCTTAAACTTGATTGTTTAGTCCTTTCAGGCTTACAGGCTTTTTAGAGCCGGTGATGATTGTTAAGTGGCTCCTCCCTGGGTCAACTGAGCTAATGTGAACTGCAGCTGGGTCAACAGTCAGTACGTTTAGATGCACACAGTAGCCCAGCTAAGGTCATAGCTCGATGGTAAAGCCACAGCAGGGGTCTAGTCTTGTCTGTGGACACATGCAAAGAAAAAGGGTAACACAATCAAGTACCCTGATCAGCTAAGAAAAACGTATAAATTTAAATATATAATATACATTGCAAAGGGGCAATCTAATATCTTACCTCCAGATCCATCTCTCATTCCTTTCTGTATATTTTTTGTATATCGTCCACTTCGGCATGATGCTGTCTCTGTGGCACTTACAAGTGACCAATACCATTTCACAGTGACACTTGGTAAACCAACGACTATCACTGATTGATGAAACTAAAATGCAATTCTCTCCATTTCAAAATAAATGAACTAATGGTACGAGTGCACATAACAGTTTATTGAAATTATTTTTTGCCATATAATAGCACTATTTTGTCAATGTTTTTTAAAAACCTGCCAAATGATGTGAAGCAGCCCAAATTCTATCAACCTGCCAACTGCAATTTTTTTTTAAGCCTAACATGTTCAAAAGAAGCCCAATTGGGCAGAAACCTGCCCAATCTGGCAACACTGCCAAGAAACACTTTGAATCTGCTTGTTGAAAAAAAGACTAAGAGGAAAAGTGGAAAATAGGAGCCAAAAGCAGAAGTGTTGTAAACGTGCACAGAGGTGGCTGTGGCCCAGTGGGTGTCATTCACCCAAAGGTCTGGGGTCCCAGCTCTTGCAGTCAGAGGCCGAAGTGTCTTTGGGCAAGACACTCCACCCCAAATTGCTCTCTCAGGGCGCAGTCACACTGGCCAACCATTCCGTGCCCAAGAGCAGTTCAGCCCTAAAGCCCAGTTCATCTGGCCAGTTTGCCTGCAAGTAAACCATGCTTAGGTGTGGTACAGTTCTTCTCTTTGGCACACTTCAGAGAGGTGTGCTTCAGCACGGTACTCTTCGTGCACGAGCAAGAGCACGCGGACATGTTCACTGCAATTGCTCCTTTCAACAGTTCTTTTAAGCAATAACGCTGGTGTTAAAGAGCTGCGTTGGACCAAAACAACTTAACATGAGCCAAAAAAAGTCACCAAAAATATAATCCTGTTCTCTCTATCACTTAGTGCTGACTCTGTTGAGACCGGCTGCACGTAAACTGATGCTTTGTGGTGACGTAGGCGGGCCGTGCATGTGCCTATGGTCTGGTTCTTATTGGAGTAGTGTGACAGAAAAGTTATGAGATTTGTTGAGATGTGTTAATATAAGCAAATGTGATACTGCTAAAGAGAAAATGAAGATGACACACAGCAAAATAAAAAAAATTAAAAAATAATAATAAATAAAAAAATAAATAAATAAAAAAAAATGTACCTTTTCCAAAAAAAAAAAAAAAAAAAAAAAAAAAAAAAAAGGATGAATTTCCCTTTGAAATGATGCAGCTGCGGCTTTAAATCTGTATCAGATCATAGTACAACATATGAACATTATTGTGGCAAAGGTTGACTCTGATGAAGTGATGTAGAACAAACTTAGAGAAGTTTTTAGTGCAGAGAGTTCAGGGAAGCTCTCTATTTTGGAACAGCTTGGCTCCATCTGTGTCATCTGTATTTTCTCATGTACAAAACTACATATTTCATTTTTCTACCATTAATGGGGATCAATACTACCAAATACAACAGTTTTTTTAAATTTTATTTTTAAAAATTCACACAAGATGCGTCTCTGGTGCAAAATGCTGTTTACACCTCTTTGGAATCGTTAGAGACAACAGACTGATGCTAAACTCACCAATCGTCACCAAATTGATATTGACAGTAGTGTCAGTCAATTAAAATCTGCAGAGGGTTGGCGTTAGGGGGGAGCCAGCATACTGCATACTGACACTTAAAGGGTTCTCCTTTTAGTCTGATTGCAAAAGCCGGAAAGTTTTGAGTGTAGTACAAGACAGGGCTAACAGAGAGTACTGTGGATTTCTCTGAAAAATGAATGTTTCTTGGCAAAACAGCAAAGGTAAGAGAAATTTTAAAACTTTCATTTGGTGAAGTGCCTTTTGTGTTTGTGATTCTTTGCCCTCTGTCTCTCTGATACTATCGTTATATCGAATCTCTGGAGTCTCTGCTTTCATCTGAGGTTTTTGATCTTTTGTTTAGCATGTAGTGGCATAGTGGTAGAGACAGAAATGTTGTGAGTTGGTTGACGCAGTGGAGATGTACGGAGTTTGATATTCAGTGATTTGTTTAGTTGTTGTTTGAGTTGTGTTTGAGTGATGTCAAAGTCCCCCAATTGAGGGACCTTTTGGCTCAAAGGGTTAAATGTGAAAGTGTCTCTAGAAGACAGTACT
Source organism: Labroides dimidiatus (assembly GCA_030710495.1). NCBI lineage: Eukaryota > Metazoa > Chordata > Actinopteri > Labriformes > Labridae > Labroides > Labroides dimidiatus. Next base: position 25,490,387 of record CM061144.1, on the reverse strand, counting down.
GGCGTCCAACACACAAAATTAAAAGTTCAGAGTGGTCTTCTGCTGTGCTGGCCATTACAAAATGACCGAAAGCTTCCGTCATTTCTGGTAAACAACACACTATATGGACTGTGATTCATCCGACCACAGAGTAACTGCATTGGTGCTAACCTGATCAAATTATCTCATAAATATTGAGCTGTAACAGTGCCTGAAGGCTTTGAACACCTCCTTGTACTACTGACTGCTTTTTAGCTTCACAAATGCCTCTGTGATTGGACCAAACTTGCTGATCTGCATTTTTTGGTACAGTGTGGAATAGCATTAGTGGTTTGGTTTAGCCAGAGGAGAAGGGAAGGAGTGGTAATTTGCAATGATTATATTAAGAAAGTGATGCTGGCTGACTTTAAATGGAATAAACATGAGTGCTTAATGCACCCCTGCATTATGCCTCCCTTCCCCCTGTATTGTTCTTAAGAAAGGGCTTCAGAGGATTCATAATTGCTTGTTTTACTCTTGGCCTAGCTTATGAAAGATTAAAATTACGATTAAGGCTTTTTCTCTGTGTTGCTGCTGAAATGTGCCAGTATCCAGGCTATCAAAGAAAAGGATATCTCTTAAATTGGAGCTCATGGATACACACAGCTCCTCTGCCAAATTTGTCAGCGTCAAATGTAACATCTAAACTCTGCTCAGACATGCTGGGCGGGTGAGGCCCAGAGGAGCCCTCTAAAGAGGAGATCGAAGGGACCAAATGGCAGAAAATAAACGGCGTGGAAAAACATGGGCTTATGATAAGTCTGCAGAGAAATGGTTTGCTGGCCCTGTGCCTTTTGATATCAGTTTGAATTAGAATGATATTATTGATTTTTGCAAGAGCGGCCTGACAACGCGCCTGTAGTCAGTCCTCAGAGAGTGAAGAGACAGAGGCAGAAAAAAGACGAAGGGACAGAGGGAGGCAGGGAAGGAGATAAAGAGGAACAGGCAGAGGAAGAGGGATGGATAGACAGAGGGTGGAGAATAAAAGGCACATGGAGGGAGGGGTGGGATAAAGGAAGAGCAAGAGGAGGCAGATACATGAGTGAGGGTCTGCTTGCAGAAATAGAACATCTCCCCAATCAATTGTGCGTTGGTGGCCCTGCTGCGAGACTGCAGGGGATCCCTCAGCAGGCACACATAAAGGAGGGGTCGTAATAGGCCAATACATTAGATAAATGGCATTTACTGCTATGGAAATGACTCCAACCTGGCTGGAGGTTGCCCACTGCGCTGGCAGCACATTTGTATTTATAGTCCTCTCCTGCACCTGGCTGTGCATTTTTTTCTGACACTTCACCACCTCCATCTTCTCCTCTTTATCTTCCTCTTCTTCACCTCCTTTGGTTTCAGTGATTCTACATATGATAACTTGACACCCATGGACACCTCCTGTCCTGCAAACAGTTCATGTGATCCACTTTCCAGGGTGATGCTGTTGACAACCTACTTCCTTTCAGACTGAGAAATGACCTATTGGTGCAATGTTTGTTGCTGTCACAGAGTTTAATTTGTGTTAACAACTTTGATAGCTTTCAAATTTCTGTGGAAACATTTACTCTAGTTGCAAAGGATATTTATTTTTCACTTCAAATTTACTTAAAATAAGTCAAGAAGTCAAAAGAAGTCAAGAAAAACCTGTAAACACAAACTTTGAAAATGGTCTCCCCATTTCCAGCAACCTACTTAAGGTAAAACCAAGCAGGGTTTTTTTTCTTCTTATTTTTCATTTATTTATTTAATTTGCAATTTAGTTTTCAGCAGCTTATCCATACAAGAAAAACTGAATCACAGCATCCAAGGCCACCAGATTACATTTTGAAGCGTGGTCCTAACATTTTGCAGAGTCCATTGAAGCCTACTTTTGAAACCTCAGTTAGAAAGAAAAAAAATAGTGGTTTGTCAAACACTTAATCAAATCAATAATTTTCTTTGTCAAAATATTACACTTATTTCTGTATGTTACTCATGAAGTAGAAAGTATCAGAGCTAATCTCTCTGCCTGCACTTCTGAGATCATGTGTTTCACTGTTAAAACTGAAGGATTGTACTGTGTGTAGTTGTCAAATAAGAAAGGAAAGGAGGGCTTCAACGGTTCATCAAATTTATGTTCATTTTGAAATGATGGAAACATCTCCTGCAGGCTTTACTTTGTGTACTCCTCTGCCTTATAAATCTTCCTGTATATTTAACAAACAGGCTTTACTCCCCGTTTCATCCGTTCCCCCACTGACAACAGCAATAAAGGATGTTTTTAGCCCTCGATCCAGTTGGGGGAGCGTGTCCTAGTTAGAAACTAAGGTCCGTGGATTTTTGTTAATTTACAAGAATTTGAGCTGGTACCGTGGTAACTGGTGGATCTTCCATTGAGTCTCTAGGTTTGAAGAAAGTGTTTCTCAGTGGGGTACTGGTTGGCTAACCCCTGATTCATACACACTCCGTGAGTGCCAATTCACACTCTGGAGCAGGAGTGCAGCTCAGTGTACTCCATAGCAGCTGGATATGCGAGATCACAAGATCACAGGAGAACCACATGTTCCCGCAGGAATCACACCCATGACAACTACTTTCATGATATTTAATTAGTATGGTAAACTCACCTGCCCTCCCAGAACTTCAGCAATTCAGTCCGTCCCTTTTAGTTTCTGTTGGTGTCCTTATAAAGGATGTGTTGTATCATATGTAATTATAAGTTTTTTTGCCTCCGAAATAAACTTTTCCTCGTCCATGGTGTCGGATTTCCTCTGGGTCTGACCCGCTGATGACTGCTGGCTGCTGGCCCAGTGCCAGTGACGTAGTTTTTGATATACAAGGATAATTTTACGATCAACACTCTGTTTTCCGTTTGGTACGATCTGCATCTCTGCAGCGTACTCTTGCAAAAATAGACTCGCAGCGGCGCAGCCGTTGGTAGCACGCGCCGGTGATGTACTGCAGGGCTAGCTGTGTGAATGCACTGTTTGACTAGAATGGCAGCGAAGTACAGCGTAATGCATGGCGCTGATGGACCACGGCGCTAAGGCTGTATGTGTGAATTAGGGGATGGCAGTTTAGGCAGCTGTAGCTCAGTGTTAGAGTCATCATGTCTCAATCAATCCCAGCTCCTGGAGCCGCTTGCCAGTGTGTCCTTGAGCAAGACACTGAACACCAAGTTGCCCCTGCTGTTGTTCAGCGGTGTGTAAATGTATGAATGAGATTTGTTAACGCTGTTAGCGCTGGTCACAAAGACTAGAAAAGTGCAGTGTGAGGACAAGTCCATTTTCCATTTGAAGGCCTCATGGAGCGTAAACCAGCTCTTTTTGTAAAGAGTTTTAAAAATATTTTATTTGCACTAAATGGATTGACTGACTGATTAACAGACTTGTCTCTTTGACACATGCCATGTTTGTGCAGGGCTTTTGTACTGGGGCTGCAACTTCAGCAGCATGCAGTCATGGACAGAAGATGAGGCAGATCAACCATTTTTTTTTTTTTTGAGATTACTTAGAACGTCCTCACAGTCCCTTCAAACTTGCTGACAATGAGAGACAAACGGTCGACAACTAAACTTTCATGAGTATAAATCAAATTTGGTGAATTTTAGGACTGGTCATGGATTTGGCATTAAGTGGAAAAATTATGAGGGAAAAAAATTCATCAGGGGGGATGGAACAGTGGATGTCGCTGCTCCAGGGAACTGGAAACATGAACATTCTACTTTTTTTTAAAAATAATTTCTGTGTCTGGCTTCATCCTGGTTGAGTGATTTGAGGGCATTTCTGTTCAGAAGAAAGACATTTCCTGTTTCCACTGTTCCCACTTTTCCGAATGCCTTCATTTTCAGCTTTATGGAAATTTAAAAGGATCTTTTGTGTACAAAAACACCTCCTCATCTCTCCCCCACACTCTTTATCTCCTATCGGTGGATGAATAATTAATTTCTTATTCAAAGGAAAAGGGCAAGCGGATTCACAGTATTGTCCATGAACAAGTAACTTATAACCTAAAGACCACTGTCACATTCAAGTCTCCCAGGGGGGCAATTCCAACACAATTTACCGAGCATGAACATCAGACCGTCAGAAAAAGGCCGAGCACTGGCCTTCCACACACAACAAGTCTGGTCAGTGAATGCACTGGGGAAGAGAAGACATTGGGGACGGCTTTGCTTTCAGGTAATGGCTCTTAGTGAGGCCTATTCATTAAACAGAGTGTCTGAACAATAGAGCTCCACGAAATGCATCTGCTTTACACATCCTGCATTATTTATGAGCGTAAAACAGCTTTATATTCAGAATGGGTTAAAAGCTTAAAGGTTGTTGAGAGACGTGTTTTTCAGTGCTCTCAGTATGATGGCCAAATCCTGATGGGACACTGATTAAAAGCCACAATAGCAAACTTCCTCAGGGTAAACAATAACAGAATAAATTAATTCTTATTATAATGCACTGCTCCAAATACAAGATGTCCCTGGTTATAGGAAGACACTCCTTTATGATAATAATTTATCAGAAATAATTCTCAAAACCAAGTTTTTTTTTTTATTTATATCTAAAAAATAATACCTTAAAATGAACCAAAGTGTGATTCCCCACACCTTAAAACAAATTTACACGAAGCATGCTAGGGAATGATACGGATGGCCAGTGTGACCACACCTAGCGTTGCAGACGTGTTTAAGCCCCAAAACTGAAGTTCACTTTGTTTGTTGTTCAGTACACTTACAACCTTAACCATCCCTCTGGGAAAGGCATCATTTATCCAGAAATATAAGCATCTGACTCAGCATTTCAAATTAAAAACACAAATCAGCATAATATTTTTTTTTCATGCTCTTTCTCTCCTTAATGAGAGAGGGGAAGTAGGGAAAACAGACAAGAAATAGAAAAGAAACTGTTTTCCTCCACTACATCCAAAACACTTCTGTTTTAATGCAACATCTTCATGCAAATTAATGGAATCTGATGGGTCTGGTAAAGAATCTGCAAAAATTCCAGCTAAAAACAAAGTATAACTTTTGATAAAAGAGAAACCAGATATTTAGGAACACTCTGCTCCTGTGCCCTTGAGCCTGAGCCTGCTGCCTGTGTTGAGCTGCTACATTTGAGTGCTCACAGGTTTCTTTTCATAAAAAACCGCAGACTAATTGGCAGATATGATCCACAGGCCTTGATATTAACATGGGGCTTTAACCTTTTTGCAGTTCTGGAAATTGTACCTCATTTTGTAACCAAAATAGGAAGGAAGCGAACTGCAAAACCAATAAGAGGAAACGAAATTAGATCTTCAAAACACTGAAAGCCTTCTCACTCTAGCTATGGAAGAATCAGCTGCCCTCCCATCCTCACACTGAAAGAGAACAAGAAGACCTTGGCTGGAAATTGAATCAAGGAAAACTGTGGCACACTGTTGAAAAAAAAGAAAGAAAGAACAGAAATGGCTGAGGTGGAAAGAGAACAACAACAAACATCACTGCAACAGAGGCAGAAAAACTTGAAGTGGAAGAGAGGGATTAAAACTTTAGTGAAGTGCTGCTTTTGCTCTGAAACTGAACCGTGCTCATGTGAGCAGAGGTTATAGTTGGCCATATATATATATATATATATATATATATATATATATATATATATATATATATATATATATATATATATATATATATATGACAGATTTCTGTCAGTGTCATAACTGTTGTGAATGTGAGCACTGTCAAACCATCAGAGACAAAAATAGTCATTGGTGATAATATTCCACTACAATTTTCACCATCAGACAGATGGTCGAAGTGAATCCTGGAATACATCTGTACTATTTAGCTTCCGTGACCTTTCAGTATATCAGAACATTTACCTTTACAGATGTTTGATGTCTGGTTTGGATTGTGTATAAATGAGCTTTTTTTCTTGTAGCAAGCACAAACTTGAATAACCTCATCATTTATATTCATTGTGTAGGTAACAGTTAGCCACTTTATTTAGTCTAGTGATAGACAGAACATGGTTTTGACACATTATAACATTAGCCTAACAAGCTAGCATTAGCTTTGTTGTGTTTCCTGGCTGAGATGTGGAAAGTCTGAGTTGTCCGTGCTGTCACTTTCATTAATTCCTAATCTCGACAATGAAAACTATGAGCAGCTGTGGCTTAGTGTGAGAGTTCATTGTCTGTCAATCGGAGGGCTGAGCGTGAGATCCTCAGTCCCACTGTCCACATGCTGAAGTGTCCTTTAGCGAGACACTACACTCTGAACTGCCGCCAGTGGCTGTGTTTGTGGTGTGTGAATGTGATTATTTAATACCGATGAATGCTTTACATGACAGCCTCTGCCATCTGTGTATAAATGTGGAAATGTGACTCTTAATTTAAATGTTTTGAGAGGTCTGATTACTAGAGAAGATTCTACGGTCTATAAACAGAGTATTTCCTTTTGACTCCACTGAGTTTAGAATACCATTTAGAGTTTGGCAACTACTGACTCTATGATTTAAAGCTTAATAGTCTGTAATGAATGATTAGCTATGACATTTTGTCACTATAAAGCACACCCAGCTATATGTTAAAGAAAAGGAAAACAGATTAAGATGATTAAAATGAGCTCAAGCTTTATCAGCCAAAACAAAAAGTGATTACATGGTGCATTACAAACTTTGCTAATGCAATATGATAAAAATCCCCCAATTCTACAAAATTACTTCATTGTTTTCTCAAAAGTATGATGTGATACTCATTGCGTTTAGGCAGCAAAGTGATCTGAGTAGTCATTCCACCACCAAGGGTCACACCAGCTTACCAGATTTTGTACAGATCTGGGGCTCAATTTAAAGTTCAAGGTGGTGCAGCTGTTGTCATACCTGAGCAAAAAAAAAACAAAACAAATCTATCAAACAAAATATTTTTCGACTTCTTTTGCCTATGCAAAGTATTGAGTTCAAAGTTCAAATTAGTCACTGATGAACATTTATTGTTATAATTTTCATAAACTAAATTAACACTGCTGTTATTGGTATTGTAGGACAGACTGATATTCATAGGCACTTTGTTCTCCTGGCTCAGGAGGAAAAAAACTCCTTTTTTTTTTTTTTTTTTTTTTTGTTTGCTTTTATGTTGAAAGTGACCGAAATAAACTAAACTAAACTAAACTTTCAGCATACTGTACTTAACCTGTAATTCAAAGAGCTGATGGATCAGTCAGCTGGTATCACACATGTACTTCATATGCACAGTCTCTTGTTTGTTCAGTTTAATCTCTGGTTAAGCTGCTTCATTCAAAGGAGATACTAATTCAAACTCAATTGTCCCCATAAGCATCAGTTAGGTTCTTTCATGCAGGTGCTGTTAACTAAAAGGAAAATCCTTTCAGCTCTCTCCCAACAAATTTTTCTTTCGATCTGTCTTCTGTGTCTTTTATGGCATTTTGTAAGTAGCCTGCATGAAGCTTCTCCAACAAACTGACACACGTTTAAATTCAGCCTCACAGACACGCATACACTGTACACTTACAATACATGCAAGGATTCACACACATTAACACACACAGAGCTGGCACCTATCTCTGTGATCTCAGTGCAGATGGGGATGTGGGAGGGATTTTGCAAGGTAATTTTGTGTGTGTGTGTGTGTGTGTGTGTGTGTGTGTGTGTGTGTGTGTGTGTGTATGTGTGTGTGTGTGTGTGTGTGTGTGTGTGTGTGTGTGTGTGTTGGGGCGGGGGTAGGGGTGGTAGTGGGGCTAATAATCAACCTGCTGGTAAATCCTGTCCTCCATAACCTCTCACTTCCACCTATATCGTCACCTCTCTGCTTCCTGCTGAGTCTGAACATGTATGTGTTTTTCAGTGTTAATAAAATGTCACACACCTTCAGCATCTTGTGAATCCACACACACACACACACACACACACACACACACACACACACACACACACACACACACACACACACACACACAGCAAATAAAAAAGAACTGCAGAAACAACATACTGACACAATACAGACATGCAATGTCAAACCATCTTTAGCATTTGAATTAAAATGTTCTTACTTTCTTTGCTGTGTCTGCATGTGTGTGTGTGTGTGTGTGTGTGTGTGTGTGTGTGTGTGTGTGTGTGTGTCTGTATGTGTGTGTGTGTGTGTGTGTGTGTGTGTGTGTGTGTGTGTGTGTGAGAGAGAGAGAGAGAGAGAGAGAGAGAGAGAGAGAGAGAGAGACAGACAAATATGAGTGTGTGTTGTGCTGTAGATATATTACAGCAATATCCCTGGAACTAAATAGCAAGACCTACTTTCAGGAGCAATACCTTATTGTCTGTGACAGCGAGTTAATCACAGAACACAATTCATAAAGAGAGTAAACAAAACACCAGAGCAAACAGAAAGGAGCTGAAAATGGGTCAAATCATATAATAGGATGTAAGCTTGATTTATTACATAGGGATTGTTTTATATTTCAGATATAAAAGTTTCCAGCAAGTTTATATTTAGTGCAAAAAAATAAACATCTTGTGATTAAATATGTGAAAATAAAATTGTGGAATATGTTAGAGTATCTGCCTCACATGGCCAGAGGCAGCAGATTGTTTTTGTATTTTTACATACACTTGGATTTAAGGAGAGTAAAGTACTAATAGTCAGACTCTTCCACTCACTTTGTATGAGCTGAATTGAAGCGACACTCTCGTCCTCTGCAGAGACCTCTTACACAGTGTGGTCCAGCCAGGGAAATCTGAGTATTCCCACACCTGCCTGGCACCTTTCAGTCAAGGTAACTCCAGAAATAGGGGAAACTTCAGCAGGTGAAGTTTGTTTTCAGACCCACTACTTTTTGAAAATTGAGCACTATGTTCCTTGAGTTGGCCATGACTGTTCAGGGCCCTGAGACAGTTTGCAAGGAGCTGTTCAACCAGAACTGTTCTTCCAGGAACTAAATGATTCCTGTGACCTGTTAATGTCTGCATTTCTACTAAGGCCTGAAGTTCCTAAGATTAGGGTTACAAATCTGACCGGTAATAAATGGAGGAAAAAAACTGATTTCACTACACCATGAGACCTGTAGAGGGCAATAAGACAACAACAAAGGTCATTCAGCAGAGATTACTCCATCGAGGGCAAAAACAGGCCAGCTGCAGAGCTGCTGTTAGCCGGTTAGCTACTCCCAATTTTGTTCTGCAAAAAGTTCCTAGTCCTTAGAGAAATTCCTGTGGTTGAAAAGCACCTTACAACAGGCAGAGGCAGATCAATTCACTGAGCTGACTCTGTCATTGCACACTGTTTCAGAGTAAACACTCCATGTTTTGGCTCAGGATCAGAACCAAACTAGACCTCCTCATCAAACGCTTCAAAATGAAATCCCTGTCCAGGTCTCCTGTTCTGATGCAATCTGCAACTTCCGGCAGCAGAGTTCACAAGAGTTACTTTTTCAACTTAAAACATGATAGTCGTTGAATTTCTGAACTTCATTCATAAAATAAAGCAGGCTTTTATTCTCTGTCCTTGACTACACAGCAGCAGCTCGCTGCTTGAATGAATCAGTGGAGAATCAGACACAGACGCTCTTCCTCTTGCTCTCTCTGACCTCTGAAAGCACAGTTGGTTGCTGAACTCTGCTCACCAGAAGTCTGCCTCTGTGTGAATGTACTTAGCTGATATATAAGTTAAAACGAATAACTCTGACTCAGTGCAGTGTCAGGAGTTCACTGCACATTTTCCTGCTCATCAGTTGTCACGTGAATCTCACAAAGTGTAATCCATGACACAGGAAGGCATGATGAAAGATGTTTTATGTAGCGATGATGATGATGATGATGATGTGTTGGAGATTTGAGGTTTCTTTATTCACCATGTGATTTGCCATAGTGCTCATATAGCACAGTGACCTCAGAGTCTTGTTCACGTGTTTTGAATCATGGCACAAGGCCAGAGATATCCTCGGCTGGACATGTGTTTGGAGACCAGGATGAGCATTATTATTTGACCTTAAAACTCTCATATACTTCCACCATCTCGTCTGTGGAGCAGTCAGGCCAAACATAGGGGAGTGAAACTCTGACACTGATATAAATTGACACAGTGAGAGCTCAGTAAATTTAGTGAAGCGTGAAAGCTGTTTTTGATCCCAGATGTGAACCAGAGAAGTGATATTACTGTCCATCTTAAAATACAACTGGGATTTTTATTTTTCCCTCAATAAATCTCACACACAGCCTGATGCAATCCACCTGCAGGATACAAAGGAAGTGTGAGTTTGATTAATTGAACATGTCATGTTGCTGTATAGCATGCTTCATGGTGTCTTACTAATTTATACGTGGCACACTGACATGCTCCTCATACTCTTCATCCTACACACACACACACACACACACACACACACGCACACACACACACACACACACACACGCACACGCACATGCACATGCACATACACACACACACATTGCATTAGCTGCAGTGGTCTGCAGAATTTCAGTGTAACAGAGACTCATTCATCCGGTAGCCTGGAGCCAAGTTCTGCTCGGTAATAACAGCAATCTAGCTCCTAAATTATTTATAACAATATATAAATATGAAATTTATATATATTAAAATTTACTTTTTATTTTTCAAATGAGGAACAGCACTTTTCAAAGTGTTGGCTCAGCATACAGAGCCGACATCAGGTTATTTGTCAGAACATTGTTTAATTACAAAGGGATCATCATTTTAATTAGGAGGCTCTTTAGTCTATTCATAAATTATGTCTGTTGTTATGCACAGAATTACATATTTCATTAAAAAGGTATTAACCCGCACTGCATTCAGCAGGGAGGATGTCGCACAGTCAAAGGATGTTAATAGTAACATCTTTTTTTTTTGTCCAATTTAAATAACAACCAACAGAGATGAACATGATATTGTTAATACATTTTGTATCCAAGCTTTAAAGGTCTGACATGGAAATTTGAAATGAAAAAGGAAATGATTGTCCTTTGGCACTTTTTCCTCATCTGACCTTTCTTTAAAAGTAATTCCATGGGCCTGACAAAACACATCGGTGCTATTACTTACTCATAAGTTTGATGACCAAGAAAAAAAAATCGGGCAGAACAAGTGATTATGGGACTTATGGTAATGTGAGACATACCTTTGGATGCTGCTGGGTATGCAAATGGATGCTGGGAACCCCACATTCTCACATTCAGTCTTTTGTCAGGTTTATTTGTGGTTAAAGTGAGTGAGACTCGTTCAAGCACTTCTGCCAGCTTCAGGGTCTTTGGTGTGCAAACATGACATTCATTAGACCGTGATGTCCTCTAAATGTGCAGCCACACAAAGCTGAAGTCCTTGTGTCTGTGTATTTCCAGGTGTGCAAAAGTGATAAAACCATCTTTGCATGCAGCAATGGAGGGGTTTTTTTTCCACTTTTTTTTTTAAATTTAAGTTTTGGGATTTTTCATCTTTATCCAGACATGGATGAGGAGGTGTCTAGAGCAGAAAATGGACTGCAGCTTCTGTAGATGTGGTGCACCACTTAACCACAATGCCAAGTCATTGCAAAAATAAATAAAGCTTGAAATATTCAACTTTGTGTGAGCTGAAACTGTATTTTTCTACTCTCCCAGTAAACTGAGAGTAATTATAGGTATATCCTTAATGTTGTTTACAGTGCAATAGGAAATTAAGAACTTAATCGCATTTACAAATTGTAAAGTTTATGAAGTTTGCCTGGTTTTCCCTGGAGTCCCTTTGCTGCCAAGAAAACTGTTATCAAGTGGTTTTGACCAATCAGAACCAATTATTAAACACGACCAAATGATCAATAAGAAAGTTATTTAAATTTTGTGTCCAAGTGTGAAACAATCAAAACACATCTGAAATTAACCATCAGAAGCATTTTCTCTCTCAAGGTCCCAGTGGATGCACAAACTGTAGCAATGATGCGTGAAATAACTTGTAGGGAATTGATCAGTCAATGCTCTCCTGAATACAGAGTCAGGGGTGTTTGTTCATCGTGGTAAACGGCTGTTTTAAGCACAGTTTGCTTTAAAGAAACATTCTGTGAATGAACCTGAGAGGTCTTGGATGGTAGAGCCGTGTAGAAACAGAAAACAAGGGTTTGCAAGAGAAACAAACTTGCCGCCACAGCCAATCAATTCTGAATTAGAAAGTGCAGAGTTCAGAGACGGGAAATCAACAAAGGTAAAGAGCAGGTCGATGTCCAAGTTTGTGGCAGGTTGTTAAATTCTTCATCTTGATTGAGCAGTGAGAATTTTAAAGTCTGTGCTCTTTTTTTCCAGGCTCACTTCCAATCATTAGTACAGGAGTGTGGTTCATTTACCCGACAGGACCGCTTCATTACTGACGACACTCTCTCACTCACTGAACCTGCACCTGAGGGATCCACTGAGGAAGTTCTGTTCAATATTGAAGGATCAATTAGAGATCATCACTGCTCCATCCTATTAGAGAAGTAAACACACTTTTCTTTCCTGATCATTACCCCGTATGGATGTTCTCTTGAAACACCTTTAGATGCCAAATATCATACAAGCTGTGCAACTTTCTTTTTCTGTGCTGGCGCTGCTGTTTCTGAACAAAGCAGTGAGGAACATTTCTACTGCAGACCTTTCCTTACATATTTATTTATTTTCCACAGAAACACAAAGCCATCACTTTAACAGATGTATGAAGTGAACAGTGTCATGAATGCCATGACTGAGGAATGCTGCAAGCATCTGAAAAAGATAGTATTTGACATGACAGATGCACAGTGTCTTATATCTGTGACAGATCCATATATAACTGAAATGTGTCATATACCGCTCTATGAATAGAAAACAGCGCTGTCTCAATCATTCACTCTAAGGTGGTGACAGGTTGGATTTTCAGATATTTACAAGAAAAAATTAAACAATGTCTTCTTCAGTGACTTCATGTGATGATCTGAAAGAGCCTTCTTTCACTATACCAATAAAAAAAACATGTAACATACAAACAAACACATGTAAACATAAAGTAAATCCTAATTGACCCAATGTACTGTGCTTTTTAATCGAGTTCACTACCTGATTCTTATTAGTCATGACGGAGCAAACACTCTTCGTAAAAGTCTGTTATTATTTGATAGCAGATCATAGCCATGAAAATGGACCATGATGACGTGCTGATCAGGTCTAAAACCTGCTTTATGTTTCGGTCTGTGTCTTTTTTGACGCAGAAACCAACACACATAGCCCTTCTAGGTACCTCCATATTACCTCCTCCCAAATGTTAATACATGTTGAATCAAAGCAGACTGCAAGCCTTGTAACTGGACCACTGACACCAGGAACACGCCAGATGTTCATCTGTCTGCTCACACTTCCTGTGTGTTCAGTCTGGCAGTTTGCAGTACTGCCAGTGTGCTGGAACCGGGAGGACAGGGGGTTCCCACACTTCCCACCCCATTGTTGATCCTCTCTTCATTCATGTTGGGCAGTACAACCTCAAACCTGTTGATTTGTTTTATTTTGAAAGTCACTGACTCCATTTAGATAGTTTCTGTGCACAACTTTCTGTCCTGCTTGTTTTACCCTACAGTGAACTGACATGTCATGGCTTCTGCATCCAGCAGGGACGCAGCCCTGAGTGAATCCAGTGTGAGCTGACACATTGTCTTGAATAGAAAGCTATCTGATCCTGTGACATGACAAGCACAGAGCTGGACCAGATATGCATCTGGTGTATTTTGGCTGTTAGATCTGCATAGCCCTTTTTCAACGCAGAAGCCCACACACATAGCCCTACGTATCCCTCCTCCCACATGTAATTTCATTTAAGTTTAGATCCAATACCAAGTAAATACAGGGCTAGTATTACCGATCCTAATACTTTTTACTTAAAATGTCATGGTCAATGAATAATGTGATTTTGCCTTTAGTTAGTTTATTATGAGGAAACACAGGACAAAGGGAAATACATTTTTTTTAATTAACTAACTACAAGAATATAAAACAATACTTTGGGTTTGGGGATCCCCCCTCCTCCTCCTTTCTCGACTGTTTTAGCAGCTCTGAGTTCCCTCGATGGTGAACTGCTTTAATATGTTTATGTAAATTGGTGTTACCACAGTAGCGAACGACTGCTTTGTCCCAATCAGCTGCAGTGAATAAAGTCCACACAGCCCTTCTCTTCTCACAGACAGACTTTAAGAGAAGCTGTGCTCATATGAACTGAGAGGAAATTCAAGTAATTTACTGGAAGCATAAAAGAGGAAGTATTAGTCCGCAACGATTCTTCATTTTGTATCGATTCTATCGGTATTTAGATTGATACTCCCACCCCGAAAGGAGAGGAAACAGACAACACCGCTCTCATACATGTTGGAGGAGTATTCCAGAGTGATGTGGACACATCAATGTAGAAGTATTTAGGGTTAACCAAGAAAAGAAAAAAACTATGAAGAAAAAACAGAATGGGTATCTACAAAGTGAAAGACAGCAAATAAAGTTAACATTTAATGTAAAACAGTATGAAAGAAAGTGGTGTTTAAGATGAAAAACTCAACCTGGTGCTGTGCCAGTCCACATAGTCCTGTCGTCTCACTTCAGTGTCAGTGGACACGTCCAGGTTGAGGCCAAGCAAACACTGCACAAATTCAAGCGCAATTTCTGAGTCTTTGGACACGCAGGGTTGCATGTTCTCTGGCTTAAACCTCTGTTTGAATTTTCAAAGTAAACTGTATTCAGTGTTTAATGATCCATTCTGACCCAACATGAGCAGTGACAGACACATGGTGTACATCGGGTGTAATGTGACATATAACAGGCGAGTCAACTCATTTGCAGAGGGCTGCAGGTGTGACTGATACTGTGAACACCATGTTGATGTAAACAGCCTCACAATAATTCTTAAACCAATGGAATGAATTCAGAACCAATATTTTGTTTAAACTAATTAATTCATTGGATAAAGTAGCCATGTAATGAGCCAGTGTGTGTGTGTGTGTGTGTGTGTAGGTGTGTGTGAGGCACCTTGAGAAGTGAGATTAGACGGTAAGCCGTGTCTGTTGAGCTAAAAACCTGAGCTTTTGAGTGTCACGAAGCTGTATCTCTTTGTGCCTGACTGAATAAGTCACCACAGTAGCGTACTCTGAACACCTGTCCTGGTGGGGACAGAGAATCTTCAGAGACACAGCTTGAAATCTGATGTAAAGAGCCTTGATGCCAGCTGATGTTCTCAGCAGATATTTCAAATAATCAGCTGTGTGAGCATCTCTGTAGAATCACAGTAACACACAGACCTACATTATGTATCTCAACACAGGAGCCTACATGCATTCATTAAATTTAATTAAATTCCCTGAGTCATGACTGTGTTCTTTCCTCTCCTTTCTCTGCCTCTGTTTGCCTCAGGTAAATTTTACACATTAAATATCTGCTGAACATTCACACAGTCACAGAACTGGCGTCTGACAACTATGTCAGAGACAGCTTTTTGTTTGTGCCTTAAACCTTGCAAAGGAAAAGCAAGCAAAACAGATAATAAAATGAATGCTATTAATATTTATCACAGATTAAATCAAATTAGTGAACTAAGTGCATATCTCTACAGACCAATACAAATGTTGTCTCTGCTTTCTTTATGAAGTGGAAGTGACCCACATAAACATTCAGGATGAAATATTTTATGATTTATTACATAATAAATTTACATAGAAACAACAAAATTCTAACTTTCTGGACACTTCTGCATTTCTTGCTCAACATAAATCTCTTGATCCTTCAGGTTTTCAGTCCTGAGATTTTGCTTTTCCCTCCTGAGCCCTTCTTGCGATCCAGACTCCCAGTGTTTACAAACTTCTCGCTGTTGAAGTCAGTGAAGTTCCACAGAGTCCTGACATTGATTTGAGAGAGGTCACGCTCCTGTCTTTCATCCAGAAGAAACTTGAGATTACCAGTTGAAATGTGCGTCTCCTTTTCAAGTTTAAGTGCATATGATGCTTTAGATACTTCTTATGCTCAGAATTTATTTTGGGTATAAAGTAAGTACTAATGTCAGTAACAAATGCTTCGTTGAATGAAATGGACCCAGAAAATTTACATTTAAATTTATTATTTGATAAATCATGAAATAGTTCATCCTGAATTTTGCTGGGTCACCCTTTAAGTGCAGCTTCTACTTAAGATGCTGATATTATGCTCATCTTTCTTCGAGTCGACGATGAACATCACCTGGACCAAATCCAGCCCACTGGAGCTTTCCATCCAGACCTTCAATCTAAAATAACCACAAACTGGTTGCATGCAGAGATGCACTTGTCGTCCTCTCTTGTACAGTTGAAGTTGGGTTATTAATTCCTCTTTCATGGGAGAAATGTTTCTCTAACTGAAGGACCTCTGACTGTTCAGGATATAACTCCTTGGAGCTTGCATGCTTTGTATTCTGGTGATGCCTCATTATTATGTTCTTTAGAAACAGTGACAGTTTGGTTTCAAATGAGGTACACTAGTACAGCATTTCTAAAAGTTGACATACAAAGCACAAACTGTGTCCCAAAAATTAGACTGTAAGACTTAAGCTCAGTTTGATGTTGCAGGTGTATTGAGAACAGTACTCAGGTTACTGTGAGCCATAACCAATGCCAAAAATAATAAACACAGCCCTACATAGCTCCCAGACAAACGTGTTAAAGCCTTGTGCAGAAAACACACACAGTAAAACACTGAATTAGCCAAAACTCAAAAAACAGGTTTGTCCTGTAACCTCTCCAGTATTTTCTTGCTTTCACCACCTTGGAAGAAACAGAGACAGTTCTTCAGATGCACAGACTTGATCCAAAATAAATCCAGTGAGAGTTGATTCTTGAAGTTGCAGCAAATCCAATTTATTTTGCAAACAGAAAAAAAATGTGTGAGGTGTCTCCAGTGACCTAAAACACGACTGCTAAGTCTGCGGTCCATGACAGTATGTGCTGTGACCCGTCTTCTCCCCAGGTGTGCCCTGTACTCCACTTAAAGACGTGCCACACTGCCTGAGGAGGCGCACACACACACACACACACACACACACACACACACACACACACACACACACACACACACACACACACACAAATAAATAAATAAATAATTAAATGCAAATGCCATAAACTTAAATGCGGCTCCTACACACCGGCCCTCAGTTGTTCTCCCAGAATCAATTAAATTATCAACTACAGAAGGAGCCATGAATTTACAATTAATGAATGTGATAAAATAAATAAAATATACATCCCATCCCTATTGGCCTGCTACTTTGTTTCAAGGGAATCACTCTGCACACTCCAAGATGCAGCACAGCTTGGAGATGGGCCTTTCGAGGTTCGAGTTCTTTGTCTTTTGCCTCACTGAGCAGACCTGACCATTTTCATCAGGACCCAGTGGCCAAGAGCCCAGAGGAGCAGTGGGGTCAACCACCAGGACAATGTCTCCAACACTGAAGTTTTTTCTTACTTTAGTCCACTTCTGCCTCTCCTGAAGCAGCAGAAGATTTTCCTTTGTCCATCGGTGCCAGAAAAGGTCAGCCATGTACTGGACCTTTTTTCCAGCGGCGCTTTATGTACAGGTCCAATTTCAGGAAGGTTCCAGGGGGTAGGATAGGTTGTGTCAGTGGCTCTAAATCTTAACGTTCAGAGGCTCAGAGTCAATACTTACAGTCCAATCTACATTAAAGCTTTTCAGCTTCAACTTTTTTTACTTAAGCCTCTTTGAGAGGGACATTTTCTAAACTTTAAATATATGCAGATGGCCTCCTGCCGCTGTTCTCCACAACAAACCTCACTGCATCTGACGGTGATGGACAGCTTGACAGCCTCACAACACTGACAAATACTAAACAATAACAAGTTTTGAATGAGAATGAATATATCAAATAATCTATATTACGGATGCAAAGGGTTAAATGCTTTAGAAACTCTGCTGCAGAGCAAAGAACATCTTTTCATATATACCCAAATAATCCATTCATATTTAACCAAACAGGCTAACTTTCTATTCATGTAAGCATCATTAGAAACCAACAAACAAACAAACAAACAAAAAAACCCTTCAAATTTCACTCAGACTTCGCAAACAGCCCTGCATAGTCTTAGTAAAATAAGTAATAAGTCAATCAAAAGTGCTTTAAATTATACTATGATTATGATAATCAGAGGTTAAATCAGTCTGGAGCTGTCTGAGGCTTAATCCTCTGCACATATGGGTTGTACAATAACACTGTACGGGCCAAGTTACATTCATAAATAATCAATGTAATTTTTGTGTTGTAAGTTAATTTTTATTTAGTAATTTCATTGTAAAACTTAAGTATTAAAAAAACATGTTTAAAATTCATCTAAAAGTAATTCATGTGGATTTTCTGTCAAGTAAAATCAGTACGGTGTAGCTGTTTCAGCAGTGACGTAGGATCCCGTCACTTTAAGAGAGAGCTGCTATGTGAGGGCGAGGCTGACGTCAGTCAGTTGAGGATCAATCAAGGACCGAGCCACATGGTTTCTTTACCGTATTATGGTTCATTGTTTAGGGAAACTTGACTTTGAATTATCCAGTAATATTGTTAAACAAACTGTGGATTAAAGGAATTTGTTTTATCAGTCTGGTGGAAGTTTGTCCTCTTCTAGTGAACATAAACGGGTAAAGCCAAGGCCTTTTGATCTTCAACCCACCACAATACACAACAGAATCAATCAATCAATCAATCAATCAATCAATCAATCAATCAATCAATCAATCAATCAATCAATCAATCAATCTATCTATCTATCTATCTATCTATCTATCTATCTATCTATCTATCTATCTATCTATCTATCTATCTATCTATCTATCTATCTATCTATCTATCTATCTATCTCGTTAAGGACTCAAGGGGGACAGAATTTAGCGCCGCCAGGATGACACAGCGTAGCTTCATGCAGCAGATGAGTGATGTGGCAGCTCATGGCTATGGGGAGAGATTTGTCTCAAAATGATTTACACACGTTTTAAAATGCACAAATATGTCCAAGATTTACACGTCTGTCGTTTGTCTCAAAAATGTGTCAGTTGATCCACAAACGCACTTAAAACAATTCACAAGCGGAATTGAAGATTTACAAATGATAAGTCATGATAAATGCACACACAAAATTAAAAAAAAAAAACCACAAACACATGTAAATCATGGATATATTTGTGGATCTTAAATGCACATGTGTAAAACATTTTGCGACAAATCCCTCCCATACATGGCGTCAGCAATCAGGTGCAAAACTTGCACCAACTGCACAGAGCTGCAAAACTTTGAGGCTGTTTTTGTGCTTGAATTGATCTTTGTGAGTTGGATTTTTAGTTGGAGCAGTAGAGGGGGCAAATGATGCACAATTCTTGGTGCTATCAGCGGCCACAGTCCGTTCTTTGTGAATTCCCTGTTGAGTATGTTGAGATCGCTCTGGCGTATGTCCCTTTCTCCTGTAGTTAAGAGGCACTGTACAAACAGAGCTCTCACTCTCTTTACTTACATTTCACCACTGACTAACATAAAAGTTCCTCCTCTTTTAGACAGGTTGAAAATGAGGTTACTCATAACACTGGTTAAAGAAGAGACATGTTGAGTGCTAACAGCAGCTGATGTACGTCTCTTCTCTGTTTGTGAGGTGCTGAAGGCCGATGAATAATTGAAAGTGTGGATGTACAGCCACAAAGTGTAGCACTGGGCTGGCTGTGATGGAGCCTGGCTGAACAAACTGAGAACAGCAGGAGTGTTTTAGCAGGCTGGCTGCCGCTCTGTGATGCCACCTCTAGTCTGGCAGGGACAGATCGCTGCGTAACAAGCCTCATTAGAACACGGCTCCATCGCCACATCAAAGGCTTCCCCTTTTATACCAGGAGTGGGATCACAATCCTTGGGATATTTCAGCACCTACTCCATCCCCAAACCCTCACATCTCCCTCTCTGGGAGCAGGAGGAGGCAGAGCCAGAGTTTTGGGTCATTTTTAGATCTTTGCTGCTGAGTAGCGGAGGCGGCGCTGATTAATACAGAATTATGATAATGATCTGAAGGATGGAGAGAGGGCAGCTGAGGCCCCTTATTATCTCCTCTGCTCAGGTGAGGATGGATCCAGGCTGTGCTGCTCTCTGACATTGGAAAGGGACAGACACTGACTTTTTGTCAAGTCAGCAGGCACCCAGATGTTTATCTTTTTTTTTTCTCTGGGCCGACGCTGGTGTCCATTTTTTTTTCTTTTGGTCAGGGCATTCATGCTGGGTTGTAAATATCTCAGGGAGGAGAGAGTGACCTCGTTTCCACCTGATCTCTCCCAAACACTCACATACACGGGCACATGAGCACCTCCTCCACTGTTCTTCATCACTTTAATTTGAGCTCGGGGTGGGAGGCATTCCCAGACTCTACACCCCCCACTCTGCCTTTCCTGTCTGTGTCTTTATCACCCGCCTGTTTCCATGTCAATGTCACACTTTCTTCTCTGTCACGTTTCCTTCTCTCCGTCTGTCAGTTTATTTGAACTCAGCATAACTTGCCGTCCTACAGTCTCTTATGGATTTCGGTGTAGTTGTTAGTCTGCATTGGTTATCTGCATGCAGGACTACAGGGGGCAAAAATAGATGCAAAGTGAAAAGTTTCCCTGCCAAAAAACAAAACAAAATAAAACAAACAAAAAAAAAAAGGTGCTGGACAACCTCCAGTTGGATATTTCTTCTCTGAACTATCAACAATCCTGTCAGTGACTATAACCTTTTTCATGTCCTTGTTTGTTGAATGATGAAACTCTAAGGAAAGTTCAACTCAATTCAACTTTATTTATAGAGAACTTTAAAAACAACAACAGCTGAAACAAAGTGCTGTACATGAAGGCATTAAAAATAAATGGATAAAATTGAATAAAATATTGACTCCAGTTAGACGGCGAGTGGCTGCATTTTGCACCAACTGGAGATGTGTGAGGGAGTACTGGCTGACTCCCAAATAAAGTGTGTTACAGTAATCCAGCCGAGATGTAATAAAGGCATGGATTACTATTTCAAAGTGCTGTAGTGCAAGGAAAGGCTTCACCATTGCCAGATGCCTGTTTGCCGGTCCAATTTAAAATCACTGTCTATCTTAAAACCTGGTTTGAAACAGTCAGCTTTACAAAATCTGCCAAAGGAACCAAATCGAAAGGATGGGGTTCAAAAGGGCCACTGGGACCAAACACCATTACTTCTGTTTGCTTTCTCATTAAAATGTAAAAAGTTCAAAGCCACCCAGGTTTTGATGTCTTCAAGACCGGCTAGAAGTGGTGTGAGGGAAAAAGGGTTTTTCTTTTTTTAGTGGCACATATATCTGACTGTCGTCAGCGTAACAATGGAAGGAGATGCCATGCTTTCTCAGGATAGAGCCCAGGGGCAGTAAATACAAAGAGAAAAGCAGGGGCCCTAAGACTGACCCCTGTGGAACCCCATCCAGCAGAGGAGCAGAACTGGATTTTGAATTTCCAAGATTTACAAACACGGTTCTGTAAGCTAGATATGATCTGAACCATTCTAATGCAATACCACGGATACCCACTGGGTGGTGTAGCCAAGCTACTCGGGTACTGTGGTCAACTGTATCAAAGGCTGCAGTTAGGTCCAAAAGAAGAAGAATGATATGGTCACCGGAGTCGTTTGCCAGGAGGATGTCGTAAAAAACTCTTAATAAAGCTGACTCAGTGCTATGTTGAGTTTTAAAGCCAGATTGAAGAACCCCCACGACCTCATGCTCATCCAGAAAGGACTTAAGCTGAAGATGGGCAACTTTCTCCAAGATTTTAGAAATAGAAGGGAGCTAGGAGACGGGCCTAACATTGGCGAGCATGCTGCAATCAAGGCCAGGCTTCTTAAGAAGAGGCTGTACCACTGCATGTTTAAAGCTTAGGGGAACCACACCAGAAGACAGACTGCTGTTTAAGATAGCCAGAACTGACTGCCCTATCCTTGGGAAAACCTCTTTAAATACTCTTAGAGGGACAGCATCACAAGGACAGCCCGATGGCTTAAGATGGCTAACCAGATCTTCTAAAAAC
Organism: Labroides dimidiatus; assembly: GCA_030710495.1. Classification (NCBI taxonomy): domain Eukaryota; kingdom Metazoa; phylum Chordata; class Actinopteri; order Labriformes; family Labridae; genus Labroides; species Labroides dimidiatus. The sequence goes on along the minus strand of CM061144.1, from coordinate 25,468,362 downwards.
GACAGGGAAACAGGCTCAAACACATCAAGAGCTGCAGAACAAGGAACAGGGTCAGAAGGGTCAGCTGCAGGAACTGAGATGAGAGTCCTGGCAGTAGCAACCTTATTAATAAAAAAGTGCAGGAAGCTATTACATGTTGGGGCACTAAGGACAGCCTCAGTGGTTTTAAATAACAGTCCGATTGGTCTGTATGCCGATTGGTCTTGATAAGGTTTGCCAGATATGCTCTTTGTGTCTCTTTAACAGTTTTCTGGTCACAGCAACAGCAGTCCTTTAGAATTTGAAAAGAAACCTGTAGCTTGTCCTTCTTCCACCTTCGCTCAGCTTTGCGGCACTCGGTAAACCAGAGCAAGCATACACCTTTCTCCAGTGTTCAGACAGAGCTACGAACACTCCTCTCAGCTCTCAGCACATCCGTTCTCCAGCTCCTCTCTCAGCAGTTTGAACTCAAAAACATAGAAGAAGATATGAGTAACACTTTTTATACAAGCTGATAAATACAACTCTCATCACAAGAGGCATTTTAAGTGCACCAACAGAAATAAACACACTTCACAAGTTCATGTTTGAACATGGCAACACTTCTAATTTCCAGATGGAAAACTGAAGAAAAAGGCCAAAGAGGGTTCTCTCTGGCAAAACTAAATCAGAAGCAACTTGTTCAGTGTTTGTGTCTTATTTAAAGTCTACTTCTGTAGTCTTGTCTGCGGGTGGGGAGGCAGTCTGTAAAAGAAACTCAGTCCTATCAGTTCAGCGCTGTGTTCCTGTCAGTCATTTTCATCAAGCAAGTCATCATTGCCTTAAAGTCCCTGTGAAGAAAGGTCAGTTTGCTTCATTCCCAAACTGGTGATTTTCTCTTGTTTATGTAAATTAAATCAATTTCTTCTCTGTCTTAGAAGTTAAAGATGGAGTATTATATTTTACCATATTTTGAACATGGCTATAAAGAAACATTGCTGGATGTTCACACTAAACATGAACGGTTTTTCAAACCGTGACATATTCACATTACAGAAACCCCTGAATCTGTCTTTGAAATGGTCAATTTTTGAAATAGCACAAGATCTTCATGAAATTTGGGAAAATGATGAGGTCATCACATGAGGCTCTCCTAACGTGTTCGTGAAACGTGTGAGGACGGGCCTCAAACAACAAGGTGTGCATTTCCTTCACAGGCCTCAAGAGGGCTGGCCAATCAGAGTCTTTTTCAGTCTTTTTCATAACCAGTTAACAAAGAACTCATCAGGAGGAACTTTAACATTGAGCTACAGAGGTGCTACTTTTTAAATGCTATTGGATCTTAATCAAGCAGATCTATGCAGTTTTATTTATTTCCCCAAATGTTTCAGTTGAATTTTGAATGTCTTCAAAATGATTAAAATGATTCATATGATCCCGATGCCTTACAAAGAAATCCAACTGTCTCAGAGTTTCCATCATACACCAGCAGCCAGGTAACCTGGGTGCTTGCTGTGGTTCCCAGAACTGTGGCCATGGAGATTGGCAGCACATGAAGATAAGACACAAGAAGTGAGGAAATACACACTTAAAGATTAAACCAAGTTATCTTTACTTATTTGTACTTTATCCTCTAAAGTACAGTTCATAAAAAGGCAGTTTTTAACTGACTGAAGTTGCTTTATTGTATCACAAAGATCAGTTTGCAGGGAAAGACTTGAGCTGTTGGTTTGATTGAACTTCAAAATGCCCACTGGTTATACTTTCAAGTATTTTGAAATAAAAGAAAAGAAAATCAGGAGATTTTGGATGTTTTTTTTATTTATCCTGCCTCCAAATTATTTTAGTGAAATATGAAAGGAACTCCAAAGCAGGGGGAGGAAACCCACAATTATTGAATAACTCTTATGAACTGTTAGAGGAGCTCAATATAGAAACCACACATCTAAAGTCGTTGAATCAAATTTTAAACACAAGAAACAAATAAAAACAATCCTAAAATACAGATAACAAAATGAACTTCCTTTAACGATAAAGTCGATCATTTTCCTTCCCTCTTCCTCTCTTTTACAGTATCTCTCTCTCTCTGATCAAAGTGGTAGCTGTAGTCATTCCAGTGCTCTTTAATGAATGTATTTCCAGTCCACCCACCTGCTTATTCAGAGCCGCCCACATCAAAGAACCTAGGAGGAACCTTGACTGTTGCTGTGGTGGAGGACGAGGCCTACCACTCCGTTATTCCAGCTCCGCCTCAGGCTAGGAACTCTGACTTTACCAACACGAGCCCCAAGAGAAAAAGTAATGGACTAACCACAGACAGCAAATCAAGTATGCAGAAAAGGAAACTGTCTTAAAGCCAAAACACTGGTTTTGCCTACACAAGATGAAAATCTCCTCATGAAAGAGAGGAAGCAGCAGGTAAGTAGCAGCTGAAGACAGTTTGATTATGCTCAGCTCAATTACTAAAAGCAGACAGTAACTTGAAAGTGGCTCTACTTGTCAGCAGCCTGTCTATGCTGACTTCTAAATAAATACTTTTCTGATAAAATGATTCCTTCTACCCAAATATTGCATATTTAACTTAAACTTCCTTCCCTCGTCGGCTTGAAAGTTTGCTGCAGATATGACGGCTGTCAGAGTTGTCATCTGCAGAGCTCAGGATTTTAAGTGAGGAGGTGGTGGGAAACTCACACGTTCATAAGGAATCTGTCATGCTTAGTGCTTATTTCAGAAATAGCAATAGTATAGCATCTGACTGAAGCTCGGCAGGGGCAGATGGCATTTTACATGAATCACCTTTCCAACATGTTAGCAACCAAATGGTCCAGCACTGAAAACCCACGACCAGGATGTAAAACTGGTGGAGCACAAAACTTGTGAATGAAAAGTTTTACTTGATTAGTGTTTGACAGTTTTACCAAAGTGGATGCATGACAAGTACCGTGTCTTTCAAACAATAAGTGCAAACCCTTAGAGAGGATCAGAGGAAAGACCACATGCTCCCTTAACAGCTAAGAAAAAAAAAAGTTTTTAGTCTTCTGTAACTGTCTCAGAGCAGTTTATTAGATGCAATCTGATCCCGACAGATAAATCAGAATGAGTTGATTTCTATGTAACATCAGCTTGTCAGACTGCTGATAGCATTTTCTACAGGCAGCCAGTCGGTGTTGTCAACTCGTCTTGTTTGTACGCTGTTAGATGGAGGGTTTACTGCTCAAACAGTACTTTTTTTCCTTTTTCAATTTCAGATTTTTTTTTTTTCAAATATCAATGTCTTTTTTTTGCCTCCTGACAAAGCACAAACCAAACTGTCTATGTGGGTAACCCCGGATACTCAGGCAACATTTTAAAGCCACAGGTTTGAGCATTCAAAGCACAGATTACAGGAGCAACGAAAGTGAAAATTAAACAACAGCTTCAACGAAACATCTACAGAGACCACATAAGCATACCCACAAATTGATGACACAATATGTTTAAAACAGCATTTTTTATTAAATTTATAGAAAACATGAAAAGAAGAGGATATTGCTTAAGTGTAAACTTTCAGACAAACTTAGCCCTAATTTCAGAATATCACAGAGAAATTGATGCAAACCTCTCCTCTTATGATCAGTCACTAATGAGTCTCCTCATAAATGGCATTAAACAAATGATAAAAACTAAGATCATCTACAAAATTAACCCTTGTACAATAGTTAGTATGACAAAAAAATGATCTGTATCCAAAATATGAGTCATAATACTTTTAAAGTTTTTTTATGTTTTTAATCAGAAGACAGGGAAGTGGATAGGGCAGGAAACATGGCAAGAGTGGGAAGTGACATACAGGAAAGCGGTCCCAGGCTGGATTTGAACCTGGTCCAACCGTTTGAGGAGGGGGTCACCAACGAAATTGCTAGGCCATATCTGCCCCCAGACATGTATTCTGATGTCAAAGGTTGGACCATTTCCCATCTGTCAATATGAAGGAAGCACATTTTCCTTCATGTCCAAGTGAACAGAGTTTCTGTTCTTCAGGGTCTCTTTGAAGGAACTGGTGATGAAGGAGAGCCCTCAGGAGGGCTCTCTTTGTACCGCAGTGACGAGGTGATGATGTATGGGGTGTTTTTTGTGAACAGTATTGTAGCACATTGAATACAGCATATTCCCTCAAAGTCACAGCCTGTTACAGTAAATGCTTTGTCATTATGGATGTGCTTTCTCCCTTGCCTGAAATGTGTAGCACACATAGACTGTATATTATGAGGCCAATCGTCGACAGGCGCCATTTGGAAATGTTGAACTTAATCGGGCTTCGCTCGAGTTTGGATGAGTTAGAGAGGTGGGCCTTAAGTCTCTTTGCATACAGCTACAGGGTGCCCACCTGTCAGTCAAGTCAGTCTAAATTTGATAACCCTGAAAAGGCGAGATATGAAACAAACATTCATCCTCTGTACAGTGTTTTTAAATGGAGAGATGAGGTAAGCCTGTTTTTTTGTGTGTTTGTGGTTTCTGTTGTCTTTGCAGCCACCATATAGTGGAATCGCGAAGAACAGCAGTTTTTAGCTTTAGGTTTCTTACATTCAAATCAGAGGTTGCTGCTTGGATGCATTGTGCTGTGTGGTTATCTTTTATAGCGATACCTAGCCAAACTTTTAATAGCTTGCTGCGGCCAACCATGATTCTTCTCTTGGAAATTTCTTGTCATTCTGTGTCCCAAATGACGCAATGTTACATCGGTTGGTTGGTTTGTAGATAAGTAATTCTGTGGACTGCAAGATTAAGCTTTTGCCCTCAAAGATCTATTCTGTCCTTTCCATGAATGTCAGAAAGGTAGAACCGGTTCCACATTAGAACAGATCCTTGATATCCTACCAATTGTGGCATCTTTAAGGCGTTTTGGCTTTACTTTATAGGAGCTGTCATACCGTCCTCATTTGCAAAGCCTTAAAAACCGTGTTGATGATGTAAAATGATTATAATACAAAGAACAGACTCACTCTTTAAAAATCAATATGAAGGTAAAAATTTCTGGATTCATTTTACATCATTTGCACCGATTGTTATTGCCTCTTCTCAGTGCAGTTTTAAGATTCTGCTTCTATTATTACCATATCTGTATAACCCAAGATACTGCACCCTTTTTATGCACATGACAGTTCCAGAGGCTCTATCTGAAACTCCATTAGCTGTCATCCACTTGTCTCCTGGCATTTACTTTGCTTTCTAAGAGCGATGCTTCAAGTGCCTCAGCGCCATGCACATGTGTTGTGGACAAACCAGAATGCTCTTTTTGCCGCTGTGTCGAGGTGCTACAGATATTTTGGTTACTCCCTGGAGCTGTTACTGGAACACAATGACACTGACGACCTTTTGTCCCAGAAAGGATGCATTCAGGACCAGCTCTCCCATCCCCGACAAAAGAAGATGACTCCACGCCACACAATGGATGACACCGACATGACACAGACCACCTGTCCATTTTGAATCACACAGAGTCATATCTTTTTATTTTTGCAGCTTTTGCTCAGGTAAGAGGGTTTTTTTTTCTGCCAAAAGCAGCTACAGACTGCAGGAGCTTTAGACCGTGATAAAAGCCCCCACAGCTTGTTTTCCTGCCACCCTCCATGCCTCAGCTGTTCACAGAGCAGGCCTAAAGACAGGTGACAGGTAAGAGACCTGTGGTTTGTTTCCCCCATCGTGAATGGCATATGGGATGGTTTGGACTGCTGGGACTGTTTCGGTGGTCCCACAAAGATGTGTTCTAGTCTGATTTGGATTTATAGTGTTGGTTTATTGATTTAGCTCATTGGCTTTGTTTGTGGTTTAAATTCTTTTAATTACTTTGGGATACAGAGCTCATTTCACAGTGTTTGCAGTTGAAATGGATTTGCCAGCTTTCAGGGAGTATGGGGTCCCTTAAGGTTTTTACATCTCACACTTAAACCTTACTTACACACAGTAAAGGCTGAATTTTATGGTTTTAGGAGTAAAACTTTGACTATTTTCAGGGAAGTTAAAAATAAATTTGTAGTCTGTCCCCCAGGGTTATGTTCCCACTTATGTAGAGGCTCTAAAACAACATTTAGATGGTTAATATGAAACAGCTATCCAATTACAGACTGATTTTCTGTCAAAGTTTCAAGTATGTATTTCAAGTTTAGGTATTTTTGGAAATTCATGGTTTATTTTGTTAACCCTTGTCTCTTGTCCTTTCAGTTCCTGTCAAGCTGCCTCCCTCACCCCTGATCACCGGGCCCCTCCCTAATCTGTTGCACTTGTGTCTTGTTATACTCACTTCCCTACCTCTTTTATACGCGGGTGTTCTCTCACTTCTCTGCCAGATTATCACTTTACCTTGAGTCGATATCCATCCAGCCTTTACTAGTTTACCTATCGTGTACCCCTGATCCTATTTAACCACCCTGTTCTGCACAGACGCTGCCCTTAAGTTGCATTAATCAATGGAAGGAGGGACAGCTCTTTGAGATCTTAGAGCCCCTATAGAGACTGGCTGCAGCACACCTCCTCCATTAAAACAGATTGAACATGTGCAAAACAAGAAAATGAATCTAATTTTTGAGAAGTTACATTTTGATGAGTTATTAAAACTGAAATTTAACTGACAACTTTTGTACTGTATTGTAGTGAGGCTCTGTGAAAGCTAATTTTAGGGAATCAGCCGCTTTCAGCGAGCACATACCCTGAGAGAGTTTGATGAAGTGAAATCATCTCTCATTCGCCTACATAACAAGTGGGAGAGCAAGACATGAACAACAGTTACCAGGTAGTTAAGTAAATAACCTGCCGAGTCATTGCAATGGCCCACTATCTTCTCTGTGGGAAAAACAAACGATAATCCTGACTCCATGAACAGGCTCTTACTAATGAATCAGTGTTTACCAAACACTGATTCACCTATCAAGTTCACAGTGTTGAGTGCAGACAGTGACACCTGTGAACGAGTGCTAGCTTCTTTCTTTAATGTGTGTGCCTACACAAATTGACAGATAGGTAACAGATTCCATGAGAAGCTTGGAGGCTGCAGGAAAGTTAAATATTCTTTAAAGCTGTCACTATTCTTATTAAGATATTTGTTATTATCAAACGGAAATAAGTAGAGAAAAGCAGTTAAAGCAGAACAGGGTGAATGGAAGCTATAAAGCTTTAGTGTACAAATATTACATACCTACAAGTATCATATTCATTCAACTATAATTAATAATACATCAGCAACTGTTGGTAAAAATAACTTTAGAGCAAAACTTTCCGAGGTATGAACCAAGAGAGGAAAGAAAAGGGTGGCTGAAGCTTACAGCTGACCGTGTGGCAAGAACTACCTGACGGGCTGTGTCTCAAATTGTGACATCTGTATTACGTTTACACTGGCAGTATGGGAAAAAAACAAACAAAAAAAACAAAACATGGTGCACTTTAATTTCTCAGCAGGTGCACCCAAAAGAGTCAACAAGCTGAGTGTGGAACACTGGACATTTCTCACCCCACGGTAGCAGAAGGGGCGGGAACGGATTGAATGATGTTTAATGACTCACATGAATAACCTTGGAATGATTTTGAAATGTGATCATCATTTCCAGTAACTGTAAAGCAGCAGTGTTTGATTTGAGCCAACACTACCCTGACTGCTAGTGTGTGAAGTGAACTTCATGTAAGTGTACCAACAGTCTTATATGATTTGAAAAACAGCAACAGTCTCTATTTTGCTGAACGATGTCAGGTGACGAGTGAATGAATGACAAACAGCAAAAAATGAAATACATTTTAATGATCAGAGGGAGTGTGAGGTTGGCCAAGTTAAGGTGAATTAAAAAGGAGGTGAAAATTCTGCCATCAGGTGAAGTGTATTTATTTCCAATGAAGAAAAAAAAAAACCTACAGCTTTGTGAACAGTACAGGCCAAGCATTCAAGGCAAAGAAAAAAAAAATCACAAAAGTACTTGAAGAAAAATAAAAGTGCAAGAAAAAAAAAAGCAGAAAAAAATACACAGCTAAAGTGTTGAACAAAATGAGGGACAGAGCTCAACACACTGACACTTGGCTTTGCAGCTCATTTTGCTCGAATTCAACATTCCCCAGCAACAATTTTCTCTTCGACTCCTCAGCAATCAGCCCAAGGACCTGCAGCTATAGATGTGTCGTACTGTGCTGAAGGTTCAGAGCATGTGTTGAGAAATCCTGGAAGAATTTAGTGAAGTGCTCGTTGATGCTTTTTTCATTTGGGGTGAGTGATGTCACTGTTGACGTTTGAAGTCTCGCCTGTTCAGAAAGTGGTTTGAGTGTTGGTATGATTTGTCAACATAACACAATGGATCTGCTCACACCTCATGGGTAAGTTTCAGATATCTGTTTCTTTGTATGTGACATAGAAGTGAGTTTTGTCAACCTGCTGCTTAGTTTGATGGAATCTGTGAGAAAAAGAAAGTTTCATCTGTACCCTACAAAAGAGTTTCCTTCAAAGCAGGATAAGTTGTTTCTAAAAAGAGGATTGTCATAGTTGAACATATTTTATCTTTTATTTATTTTACTCACAAGGAAAGTGCATATTAATTAACACCTCTGTAAAAATGCCAAAGTTAGCCAAAACACCAGTTTCCATCTTTAGTCCTTAGCCAAATGTTAAAATAGGCAACCGTAAAAGCACAAAATAGAAAAAAAAAATGTATGGGGGTGGTGGGCACGTGACAAATATGACAACTGTTATAAAACAACACTCTGCAGTTAAACATTACTAGGATCTAAAAATAAAGAAAGAAAACACATCAGGGTGAGTAACCATAGACACATTTCTCCCCTGGGATTAATTAAGTATTTCTGACATGAAATACGTGCAAGACAAACTGGAAACAGCATTAAAAGAAAGCAATTCACCAATGCAAGGCACGCTTCAATGACAAAAACAAGCAAATGACTTATTATACAAATTGGACAATGACATCAGAAATGATATTCAGGTTGCTACATTTTTATATCTATACCCAATTTGTGTAGAATTTCAGTACAGTACAAAAAATGAAATGAAATAATGATTAATATGAGATATGAATAGTATTGATAGTAATGATTTTTGTGTATTTTCCACATGCCTGTTGTTGTAGGCCGGGCCCAGTCAAACTCCACGGCCATTTTTTTAGTCCCAGTCTGTCCCTGTTGAACAGCATTAAATAGGTAATATTACATAAATGCAAGCCGTACTTTTAAAACAAATGAACAAACAAAAAAACATCCAAAACATTTAAATGTAACAACATAAAATTCCCTTAATAGACAACAATAGAAGAATCATACATAGTCAACTCAAGCATGCAACAGTCACTTATTCAACAAAGGGCAAATTCACAGGAGGCAGACACAAGATGCAGAAACAGGGGGAATGATTTTAGTGCTGACAGATTTGATTGCTATAAATGAATAGAGTTCATAATTTTCTTTATTAACACTTTTACTGCCTTCTTTGTGTTCACAAGCACATTTAATGCCTCTTACTTTGTTAAAACACTGCAATGGTTTGAAAACACACATCAGACATTGACAAAATTAGTTATAGATCAATGTTTAATACGTTACAGAAAATTGATTTGTTTTGTTGTTTATTATAATAAAACAACAACAGAAAATAATAATACATGAAATGCATTCATTAGGATTTATTGATTTCTTTCACTTGGCAGTCATTCATTTGGCTACACTGTTGCAGAACAGTCTTTGATCTAAAACACGCTAATAAAATTAACCAGTAGTATAACTTTGACCTGTAGGGCCATTTATGTGCACATAAACCTTTTGGCTGGATGCCTGCTAGGTCTCAAAAAGCTTCATCTTTCCATCCCTGCCTCCGGCCTCCTTTTATAAATCTGCTGGATCCTACCGAGAGTGAGGGTTAATATTTAGTGAACAATTAATTTACCTCTAACTCTTATCTTGTCAACAATGCGCTAACATACACATTGCAGTTTGTAAATCATTATCAAGATACATTTTAATCAAATTAATGTTTAAATTGACCCCCAAAGAGCACTTCTGAGTCCATGTGCACCCCCACCCCTTCATTCACACATGGTGCTGTCCAGTTGGCACACCTCCTCATAAGCCAATCACAGGCCTCAGCCTGTTTGATAGTTCCTGGTTTTGAGGTGGAAGCATGGCAGGAGAGGACAGGTAACAGAAACAAGCCACTTTTTTACAGGTTTACAAAATTAACTTATAGATTTATGTAGAAAAAATAGTCCTTTCATTTCTACCAATGTCTACATTCTAAACTGAGTGCTACCAAGGGTTTTCACATACCGTGGTGGTGTCGTGCTAAGCTAAGTTTACCACAAGCCACTCAGTCAGTTTGGTATTAAGAAACGAACAAATAAATTAATAAATAAGCGAGGTTACTTCTCTCCACAACATGTATGACTTTAACTCTACAGGGGATGGGGTTTCCTTGAGACAGGGGGGGAAATATGTATTAAAGGCAGGGTTGATAGTCACAGAAAACTTGCATAAATTTGAATGTAGTATCTCCTAAGGGCTCTGTTTAGCCCCCGCCCTCCCACACTTGGAGCTCCTCCAAAACAACGCCCCCACTCACATGCACGAGTGCCACTAATTTGTGATCATATGATCGTGACTGATTCAAAACCACAGATTCAAACCAGTTTTCAGCACATCATTTTTGTTTGCACTACGTTACCAGTAATCGGGGTATAGATAGTTTTTCTTCCATTCTCCAGTGTACTTGGATCCCTCTTGATTATGCATGTTGAATCAGGGCTAGTGCATGCTGTCGACATGTACGTGCAGAAGATGGGCAGAACGGCAGGATGAGATTTGATTGGTTCAACAAACTGGATCCTAATTGCTCCATTTTAAGAACACATCATTCATTGATTGCTATTAAGACATAAAGATCATTTTAACCAGAATAACGATAAGTGTATTTAATTCTGATTACCAACACTGCCTATAAATAAATAAATAAATAAGTGAATAAATAAATAAATACTTCTTCCAACACATGCAACATATCAAAGAAAGCTGGAGCTCAGAATCCTTGAAAAGACTTTTGGTTCAAAAAAACCTCATAAAAATCTATATTTGTTTCATTTTATCATCTGCAAAACCTTTAATGAAGAAATGTTTCAGATTTTTTTTACTCACACACCAACTTTGATTTTCAGTCCCTGAAGTGTTAACCCTTAGGAAAGATCACAAAGAAGGCTCAGACTTCTTCTTGCAATGAGGGATAAATTCAAGAAGGTCAGAGGAATGAGCGGGAAGGGCAAACCTCTAATTGAGATGAAGGATTCCACCTTGACTCTCTGTGATAAAGGATCTCAGCTCCATCATGGATCATGTTATGACCCTAACCAATGTCACAGTCTGGATGACAGCTCTATGCCCCACCAAATATTTGTAGTGAATGTCTGGCTGTGTTTGTCTGCAGTGTGCAAACAATTCATCCCCTTCCCCGAAAGGATGGCGAGGACTGTGAGAAGGAGGCGAAGGTGACTGGTGAAAGGTTATGTCAGAGCAGAGCTCTCCTTCACAAGAGGCATCAGGTGAGTTCAGTCCCCCTGCACACACACATGCATGCACAGCAAGTCAGTTACGCTTCTTCAAGCCTGCTTAGCTCATGTACTCCCACTCTTATCAAATAATGATTCCTCGCTGCTGATTTACAGTTGTAAAGAAGCTTGCACTACACAGGAATGACACGTTTCATTTCTTTCATGAGCAAGATAAGAGAGTAACGCTGACAGTAAAGATTTTCATTTGTCTGCCATCTTTTGTCAAGCTATTGAAACTGATTCAGTGAACATTCAGACACAGTCTCTTCTAATTTGTGTAGGAGCTTCTTCATGTTTGGGTTTTTCCTCCCACCACATCTCAGAGGAAAAACTTAATCAAGGAAACCGCAACACAGTGCATCCAAAACGGCACCTTTAACCTGAACCACAGTGCGTTCGTATAAACAGACCCAAAAACCAATAAATCTTTGACTTTAAAACAGGAGAGTTACATAAGTCATGTTGCGCCCTATTAATAAATCATTTTGTAACAGCCCTAATACTTCTTAAAAAAGAAAAGCCGGCGTACCCTGTGGTGCCTTTTTAATTAACATGTAGAGCCACACGCTGACACTGCTGGGATTATGGCGTCAGCTCTCTGTATGACGGGAAGAGCTGGGAAGAAACTGTCAGTAAAAGACAGTGTTTGCTTTTTTTTACACTCAAACAGTCAAAGTTTTAAAATTCATTGAGTGAAAGGAGAAATATTTTGACTTTTAGCTGGTAGACACATATTAGACTATACAGCGTCTACACTGTGCCTGGTGAGCGACCAAAATAACATGCAACTGTCAAAGTTTGCACATCTTTGAGCATATTCCACGTTCTCACAGCAAGAAGGTCACAAGATTGAACCCCAGTTTGCCAGGTGGCCTTTCTGTGTGGAGTTTGCATGTTCTCCCTGGTTACTCCAGCTTGATCCCACAGTCCAAAAACATGCTCATTAGGTTAACTGATGGTTCTAAATTTCCTGTAGGTGCTAGTGTGCATGTGAAAGGTTGTCTGTCTCTATGTGTCGGCCCTGTGATTGACTGGAGACCAGTCCAGGTACCCAGCCTCTAGCCCTTACACAGCTGGGGTCGGCTCCAGCCACCTGCAGCCCTAGAAGATAGATGGATGGACAAAAACAAGACCCGTTTGAGTCTGTGGTTTTGAATAAGTCATGATCATATGATCGTTAATAAGTGACAATTGTGCATGTGAGCGGGGGTTGTTGTTTGTTTTGGAGGAGCTCCGAGTGTGGGAGGGCGGGGGCTAAACGAAGAGATGCTACATTCAAATCCATGCTAGTTTTCCGTGACTACCAACCCTGCCTTTAAGCATCATTACAAACAACATATGATTCACAAACCGTGGCATAAACAGCCCAAGGTGAAATATTTACTGTCCTATGAGAGCTAGTTGTAATTGTGCTGCAGTATTAAGAAGCACTTTCAGTGTTCCAAACTGATGTGCACAGCACCAGAAAATAAACCTGTACATAAACTTGGTTAATATTACTTTGAATTTACTGTTATTGCAATAATCAGGTGTTAAATCAGTCCAGCTGTCTGAAGCTCTGCACATACAAGCTGTGGCATTATGCTCGACAGAGTGTTTTATTTATTCATCTTTTATTATATAAACAAGCTGATTTTTTAAAAAAGGTGCTCCAGCAGGTAAATTGATAATAAACTGTAGAATCTGTGTCACATCTGTAATGAACTGACTCCTAAATGGCACAGACTTATTTTCTTCAGTCAGCTCATCATACTGTATATGTAATTGAGCGGCATCAGCATGAGACCCCATAGTGCAGCTCTGCACTGCACAGAGTTGAGATGTTGCAGCTCATGCATAACCGGAGTAAACTTCACAGAGCTGCAGAACTATGTGGGCGTTTTTACGCTGGAATATCCTTGGAGTACAATTATTGGTGCTATTTGTGGCTTTCTTCTCTTCTAGTCAATGTAGTGTTCCTCCTGAAATGGTTGGTGTGGGTGGACCAATGTGAACAACTCTACTGGTTACTTGTTGACCCTGAGCTAACAGTAGCTTACAGTGTTGCTTTTTTCAACATCTGGACTCTTTCCTGACATTCTGGTGGCCCCCTGCAAGTTGAAGTTAACTTTTAGTGTCAAGGCTTGACAGAGAACTTTTTGAATGGAGAAATGGTTTTGCCAAGCTGGATGGCACCCACCTTTGCATTGTGAAATTTTTGCATTCTGATAAACAATCAATCAATCACTCAATCTTTTTTTATATAGCGCCAATTCATAACAAACGTTATCTCAAGATGCTTTCCAAAGCTTTCCAGGTCTAGAACTGTAAATGATAATAATTTTATTAACAGAGACCCAACATCAAGACAAGATAAGAAGTCTTGCCTCATCTTAACCCACCATGAGTGCAGCACTTTGCAACATTTAGCAAGTTATAATGGCAAGGAAAAACTTCCCTTTATCAACAAGCCCACACTTCAGCTCCACAGTAGCCAGTTGAGGCATCATTTTAATACTCTTTTTTTCCCCTGCAGACTTCTGCACTGGTCATGTGACTGAGAACTGAATCCCTGCACAGATACTTTTGACTTGAGAAGAAAACCTGTTACTGCCGTGTGTCAGGTGAAATTATGTACAGCCTTTGTTTGCATTTGTCAGCACAAAAATCCACAGTGGGTGGTACAAGTGAACTGACTGTCAAAGACAGCAGGAACAAATATTTAGTCAGGAAATCCTCCTCATGCGTGTGCAGGACAGGATCAGAGGAAAGTAAAGACATACCATTGTGAACACAGGAGCAAAATCCACACGAAAGGCAAGATCCTCACAGGAGCTTTAAGTTTGTTCCCTGGAGGAAACTTTACTCACACTCAAAAGCTGTGATGTGTTTGAGTCATATATCTGTGGGCCCATTTTGTCTATAACATCTGCTCCCTCTAATGCCTGGACTTCAAGAACAACTTTTTGGGGAATTCCAACTATTTTTCCCATAAGACATATCGCATCTGATAATAGCCTGCTGCACTGCTCAGTGCTGCATATTAGCAGCAGAGCTGATAAAATCCATCGACACAGTCACCGTGACCTGAGTCATAACATAAAAAAAGCCAAACCCTCTGCGCTCCCCTCGCACTTATCCGGCCTCCATTAAAGAACTTTTCAAGTACTTTTCAATGATGGTGCTAATTGGAGTTGTGAGGTCTCTATGTGTGAGTCAGCAGTGCTGCACCCTCTTTGCCCATGCCAGTTCCACTGAGTTGGCTGCCACACAATCCATACTAATATAATAGAAACCAATTAACCGAGTGGGTGGCTTTCCCCAAATCTTGATTTAAAAATGGAGCTTTATTAAAAAGAGTTACAACGTGGCAGCATGCTTAACCTGACTGGTGGCAGAGATATGATAAGGACTGTAATCCCTGAGGCGAGGGCTGATTAGCTTATCCAGTCAGAGTCACAGCAAGAGCAGAATAAAAATGGCTGCCGTCTTGGGGCTGTTGGGTTGGTGGGGGTGTCAGCATCTTGAAGTCTTGAGAAATAAAAAACACATGCAAAAATTAAAAAAAAGCAAATGAGAGAGAGAGAGAGAGAGAGAGAGAGAGAGAGAGAGAGAGAGAGAGAGAGAGAGAGAGAGAGAGAGGCCTAACGTGAAATAGCCTTCAGTGTGTGCCGCTTTCTTTAATTCAATACTTGTGTGTGTGTTTGTGGGGGGTTGGAGGGTCATAATGAAGTGATCATTGACTATATTCCGGAATAATTACTCAGATGCATTAAAAATAACCACTCCTAATAAGCGCAGAACAAAACCATGAAAAGCATCTGCGGATCTAGAAAATATTTTAGCTATAGAAAAATCAATACAGTAATGGTGAGTTTGAGGTGCTGAGGAAAACCCAGTTTCAGTCAGAATTTATCATTTTCATACAGTAAGTTATGTTTGGAAATGTGCCTCTGCCATGGGAGCTTCCTGCCCTTCCTTGTGCCCCGTGTGGAATGCAAAAAGCCTGGGGTGAGGAGAGCCCACCTCCCTTATCTTCCATGTGTGTATAAGAAAAGCCAAGGCAGGGAGAGCAGCAGCAGTAAAGATCCTCTAGAGTACAGAAAGAGCAAGTATCAGTGACAGTACATATGTTAGTGGTGAAATCAGACACAGCAGTGAAGGAGGAGCTGGGGCGGAGGTGAAAAGAGGTTCACAGGGGGAGGGGGAGCAGCAAGAGTATACAGGATACAGCAGTTTAACTCAAATCTCCATTTTGCTTTCTTCCATTTGGTTGTATAAATGTAATCAGCTGGGCAGTCAGCTGATGGGACTGGTGTTAAGAGCAGCTGATGTACTTTGGGTCAAGCCTGACTTTGGGGCCTGCCTGAACTGACTCTGTTCCAAATTTGATGAAAACTCAACATGTTAGCTTAATTAGTGTCAGTAGAAAGTCATTCCATTTCAGTCACCACTGTAAGTCAAACGTTTTCAAACTAATCCAGTTAGCGGATCAAGCTAGTAACAAATGTTAAAATCTGTTACGCAACATTTCATCCTCTCAACACAATTACTTGTGTAAATGTCAGTTTTCCTCACCATATATGGCTAATGGTGGTTTTAACTTGTAAAAAAGTGGTTATACACTTCAAGTAACAAGATTTCTCAAATTGCTTTAAATTTTTACTTTTTGCTATAGATGCAAACTTCCCTTTGCCCTACAGCTTGAGCAGAGTTGCAAAAGTACAAACCAACCAAAACCCCAATAGCCTACTTTTTTAGTTCCTGTCTTTTCGTCCAGGAATCTTTGAGTAGGGTCAGGTAGGTAAAGGCTGGCAAACGTGAGCTCTAGTGAGGTAGGTTTCTCTCTCTCCCTCTCTGTAAATATCCATCTATCTATCCATCACTAAGCAGTGTCATATTTAATGTATAATCATACATAATTCATTATGTTTGTTGCTATGAAACGTGCCCTTGCTTCTCGCACAGTATGTTCTTGTATTTATCTTTGCCTCAGCCTTCATTGTCAATCAAACAGTGAATGTAAAATGTGATGTAAATGGAGCTGTGTTTGCAACCTCCAGCTGGCTTGTTTGACTTGGCTGGCCAGTGCTGTGAATTGTGGGTACAGCCATCTTTTACTAGTGCAGGCTTCCTGTTTGCCTGCTCCTTGTCACTGTTTATCTATGGATTACACCTTGTCTGCTTGTCTGAATGTCGCACTCCAATTGCTGCCTCGTCTTTTTGCTGAACAAGCATCTCTTTTGGACAGGCTCTGCGGTGCAAATGAGGCAACAGCATCTTAACACACAAAATGGGATTTATGGGAAAGGTGTTTAGGATTAAGTTCTTCTCTCTTTTTTTTTTTACCCCAAATATATAATTGTTACCATAAATTGGCAGTATTACATTAAACAGCCTTTTTCAAGCTGGAAATTGAAATATGTGAAATGTATGTGTTGGTCATTCTTAAAGAAGAGGGTGGTTTGTTTCTTGGTGTCTAATGCTCCAGCTGGCCAGCTTAGTATTTCTAGGAATTATCTTTTAACTAGGATGTTTGCACAGCTCTCATTGTTTTCTGAGAGATCCCTAATGCCAAACCAAAGATTGAACCACCTCACAACAGGTGAGGGCATCTAAATGTAGAAAAAAACAAACTGGGTCTCCATTATTGGGTCATTTAGGCCACCTGAGAGAAAAAGCATCAGAATTTGCAGTTATAATTTAAGGGTAACTATTACGCTCAGTGTTTGCCTTATAGTGCCCTGCTAATAGATGTGATAGCTCAGTAAAGTCTGTACTTACGCATGCAACCAAGTTGTTTCTTTTTTTTAGATATGGCAATTTATATTTATCTTGTATATGAGATTCACAAATTGATGATGTCAATTTCAGCAAGTCTTGTCTTGATCTCACTAAACTCTCACTGAAGTCTCATTCAGTAATTACTCCAACACAAGTCTTCCTCATGGTATCAAACCTGGTCCGTTGCTGGGGCAAACACTTGGCAACACTGGCTTCTTTGCAAAAATGAGCAGAGAGCATGGTGAAAGGTTAAGTTATATCCCATTTATTGTATTAAGTTAAGCATTTTATCTGGTTGTACTTTCTGGAGTTATTTTCAGCTCAGTTTGTTGTAATGACATTTTGGTTTTAAAAGGCATTTCTGTTCCAGATTGGGCTTTAATTAAACATTTTAATTTCATTAAATAACTTTTTTCAGCATGTTCATTTCTGTCTTGTTAGTGTTATGCAATTGACTTTAAGTATATATATATATATATATATATATATATATATATATATATATATATATATATATATATATATATATATATATATTTAATCTTTATTAATTTATTTTGTAAATGTACATTGTTTTTAACATTTTATTACACCTAGGAAGTATATACCAAAAGTTTGGTATCACCCATCCTACAATACACCTTGCTCTGACTTATTTGTTGAGGGAACAGCGGATTAGTATATGTTTGTGCTAAGGTGTGACAGTTGAGTACATTTTTTAAATCAATCTGTGGAGAAATGGGAATCCAGTGTTGGGTCAATAAAATTGATGGCATGTATACTGTTTGTAATTAAAAGGAGCCTTGCTGCTGAATATTGCACAGTTTAGAGTCCATAAATTAAATCCACATCTGTCATGAGACTACTCCACACACAGGAAATAAAACTCACCAATGATTGGATCCTTGCAATATTCCTGACATGACAGAATCATGTTGTTAGTGTGTTCCTGAAACGTATATCTCTCGTAGATTCTTGATATTTTGTTCAGAATATTCAGTGTGAAACAGACAAATGTCTAAAGTTTAGTACATATTGATCCACATGACTAATTAATATCTTCTCAGAGTTTAGTTTGACAGAAAATTTGCTGGTATCATTTTTAGAATATCTTTCAGATGATCAGATTTAAGAGGTCTAGAGTCACATGAGCTTAGTAAGAGACACATCTGTGTCTTATGCGTAGCAGTTGAATGAAACGTTTTGTCTCGTGTTTTGTGAGCATATAAAGATAAATGGTTCAATCATTAGTCCTCGAGGGACTCCACAGTCTACCTCACAACTAAAGGGGACATGATTGTGGATCATTACAAAAACAATGACCACTTCACAGTAAAATGTAAAGACTTCCAACTTGCTTTGTAAATAATGTGACACCTCCCTTACAACATGCTGTGAGGGTAGCAGCTTCTTCGAAATACAAAAAAATCTTCTCTGGATGGACTTCCGATTTCTCTGAAATGTCACCTGACATTTCTTCTTCATGACATTTGCATGTTTAACACTGCGCCTCTGGACGGGTTATGTCAGTGGCGACATGATGGCATAAAATGACATGAACAAGAGTAAAAAGAGCATTGTAACAAAACTCAAAATAACCTGGCATGCTGCTTGTTTAGTTAAAACCTAGCTACCACCTGCTATGTGAGGGACCTGCCAACATTCAGTTTCTAAATGCTAAGACATTAACCTTACTATCTTCAGGTTTGAAGGTCAGCATGATAACTTAGATAGCTCTTACCACAGAGAGCAACTATTTGGCCAAAGAGCAAACAATCAGAAAAAATAAAATATTCACCTGCGAAAAGCTTTTCTTGTGAAGTTAATCCATCAAAGTTCTGATTTTACAAATGGGAAAACATTACAACCCCTAAAGCAATGCTGCCGGCTAAATTTCTGATAATGAAAAATTATAACTTCCTCCAATAAAGCATTCAGGAAAATGCCTCAGGTCATCCAGTGTGGACAACACAGACCTCAGATGAAAGCAGGAGTAGTCTGGAGAGTCAAGGCTGGTCTAACTAGTGGTTCTGAAGGACACGCCACATGTTAAGGAATAAAAAAAACATTTGTAGTGAAAAGGCTGACCACAGAGGAAGTTGTTTGAATTCTAACACAAATCGTTCAAAATGAATTGTGCCAGGAATATTGTCAAATGCTTTAAGAATAGAAAGCCTTTTTTTTTGCTGCAGCTTTTTTGTCTGGCAGCAGAAAGGCATTTAACAACAGACATTACTATTTCAATCTTTGATTTTGCTGTCACTCTACCTGAATGGTGGCATGTAGCTTCTAACCGTGGGTTAAGTACCCTGCAGACACACCGTGACAAACCTCTATTAGACTCTAATTTCAGTTATCTTAGTAACAAGATGTCAAGTCACCTCTGGATGAACGAGGTCACGACTTTTCATTTTCCAGCTGTAATTTCCTTCCATTCACTTAATTTAGATTGGTTCTGCTCAGACCCGTTTTTGAACATTGCTTCACATTGAGTAATTGATCAGGTCAGGAAAAGGACCGTCTGTCTGATATGAAACAGTCTCCTTTGTTATTTCTTTGATATCTATTTTTCTCCTGATTTGAATCTACCTTTAGGAGATGGAGATAAAGCAAGAGGAAAAACACACATAGTCCTAAATCACATACGGGAAATGATAGTGAACACTTTTAGACTGACAGGTCATTACTTGATGACACATGTACTTGACAGATGCTGTATGTTGCCAGCATGCACCTCAATGCGCAGGGGGCTAATTGCAGAGAAGCGCGGTGGATCATTATGTGACATCACCTGCTGCGATGTAAGCAATACAGAGCCTTCAGATACGAGACTAGAAGATGCAAGATGAGAGAGAATCAGGTCATGGATTTATTTTGCAACATGCTAAATTATCATCTTAGACAGCCCTCCATGAATAGACCTGCCATGGTGCTGCTTTGATCTGTAGATATAAGAAGCACTGAAATGTGGACACTAATTTCTTAATCTCAGAAAGCAACGAGTGCACTAATCAGCAGAATCCTGCACTGCAGATTTAGATGTAATAAATATTTTTATTTCCCTGGCATGATCAAATGCTGGAGAGGAGAAGGAGAAAAATGTTAAATTCATGTTGACCCTGCAGCCAAACACTGATTGTAACATAAAGTTAATTAGTGGTGATGTTGTGGCCCAGGGGTTGCAGAGGCACAGCAGTATGAATGCACTTCCTGCACAGAGGTCAGAATGCAAGATAACATAACATTCAATTTATTAGCTATTCGAGGCACATGCTTATTTTACTCTCATATTCACTTTTACTGAAAAGTCTCTGGAACTTTCTCTGTTAAATGTATTTGGGAATACACATTATTTTTTCTGATTTGTGTTAACATTTACAACTACGTGCATAAATATGCCATAAAACAGCCACCAACATGGTCAGGTTTTCTTTTTGTTCTAAGGAGGAAATTCAGGAGAATTATATAGATGAAGCACTGGAAAATGTAGTTTGAGCTATGGCATGAAATGAGAGTAAATGCCGCTGATGAGACTGTAACCTACACAATGAGCCTGAACCTTTAGAGCATCCTGCATGTGGAGTACAGGACAATTACTTCATGATTTTATTAACGATACTTATCTTGCTCTTTTGTATTGTCCTGAGATTGGAGCTGATGATGAACTGTCTGAACTGATGATGATTGATTTTTCTTTTTGCATCTTTCCTTTCTTCTCTGGCTTTTTTTTTTTTTTTTTTTAAATTTATTTATTTATTTTTTTTATCTACATCAGCCTCAGGCCTGTGTTTGTTATATTCTGACAAAAAGAAAATCCATCGTTTTAATTTAAAACAGTTTCTAAGTCCATATTAACACAAAACACAAAAAAGCTCAACAGTGTCTTGATTTGGCAGTCAAATGAGTGAAATGACATGAGCTTTATGAGCTGGGCTTTTTGCACCTGTATTCAAAACATGCAGCCAGTGTAAGTCAAGGGATGAGAGAGCAATCTGGTGTATTGCTGGTGTGAGCTGTCAGCTGATGGGGCTGACATAAAGAGCTGATTTTCTGTTGGACAAGCTTGACTTCATTGCCTGCTTGTGTATTGAAATATGTTTTTAGCACATGCACAGAGGCATGCTATTTAAAATCTGGCTTTTAATGAACTTGTTAATTCAGAGGTGAAAAAGTCAGCACATAAAAATAGCTCCCAGATAAAAAGTTGTGAAACGACATTTTTGTGTGCTGCCTTTATCACTTTTGAATTGCCTTGTTTGGTGTGGCTCATTCAGTAGTTTTTACTTTGAGGGAGCTCCTTTTTTTTCTTTGTCTTATTAAATAAACTGTGATCAACTTTTAACACTCGCAGCCATAATTGTTTAATGGATATACAATTTAAAACAGTTTTAAAGATATTATTGTAGTTTTATAGTTGTAGTCCTTCAACTAACATGACTGTCCGAATGTTGTGTGCAGCTATGTGAGCGCTTGCCTCTGTCTGCTTTAACTGCTAGTTTTGTCTATTTTACCACATTTTATCATGAACCTCATTTTCAGAAAGCCCCACCAGGGAAAAAGACTGCATATTAGCCACAACTAAAAGTCTTGTAAACGCTGCATTTCACATAAATTTGATGTAACAATGTCTCCATGTATCGTCTCTGTCACATGAACTGATAAAGGAAGTAGTTTTTGAGAGCAGGGTCAGACTGTGGAAAGCATGTGGGAATCTGAACGCCTCACATGACATCATTTAAACCTTCAGAGCAGGCGTCATGGTTTGTAAAATGATGGACATCTCATTTTGACTGAGTCTTTACTCCTCTACCCAACTCACCTGTTAGCCCTGTCACTTCCCACTAGTCAAACTTAAATGCCTTTGACAGAAACCACATTCCTACCTATCCTCATGTCCCACTAACAACTCAAAGTTGCCATGTTGTCTCACTTTCGTCAGTGTTACTCCCCCCGCCTTTAGTTTCCAGGATTGTAGGACTCTAATCATTGTAGAAGTGCCACTTTAAGCTTGACACTTGCTGAATTTCTTCTCCACTTTGGCTTCATCCTGGAGAAGAAGAAACAAATTTTATTCACATTTCAACAGCAGAAAATCACATATAAATAAATAAATAAATAAATAAATAAAAAGAAACATGACTACTTTGTCAATTGAGACACTTTCAATTTTCAGACAGTCAGGAGCAAATATTCCGAGCTCTTTGTGCAGGATATGAAGAAAAAAAACAACAACAAATGGGCATATACAAACACATCCAGGACACTCTCATACAGCCAATTTTTGTGCCTCCTGAAAAAAAAGAAAGAGGCCTTTTCTTGGTTTTGGCCTTGATAAAGCTCCCTCTCATTACTCCACAGTGCTGTTTGTCCTCTCAGCTGCGTCTCTGCCAGCCAGCGCTGCCTCTTTCACTCCCCTGCTCCTTCTGCTACTTTGGCCAAGCTAAGCCACAACTGTCCCACATGCCATGTCTGCTGGATGTGTGAACAAAGCTCAGAGGGAGCGGGGCGAAAACGGACCTCTTAAGTGAGTCGCACCCAGTCAGGCAGGACGGCGGGGATTGTCTTTCCCCTTTGATTCCCCCGAGGAACAGAGACGGAAAACAAATGGAGTCTGACTCCCTGATTCTCTCAAGGTCCTGAAAGTGACCTGTCGCAGCTCTGGAACAGGGGCTGGAGTGTGATGTTTGCCGCCTGGCTGCAGAGATGTCCAGCAGTCTGTCAGACAGAGACAATAGCGAAGCCCCTTCAAGCCTCCTCCTCTTCCTCATCCTCATTCATTCCCAGCATCAGCCCACAATACGACCCGTTTAGTGCCACTTCTGACAACTCAGTCAGCCTACTCACATGGCAATGACCCCTTGTGTAATTGGTCGATGGAAGTCGGCATGCATCGACTTGTGTGGCTTTCAACTGGTGATGACTCATTGTGTGTCAGGCCTCACTTGCCATGCTGTGCACATACTGCTCATGTCTGTTCCAGGAAAATACCAGATCCTGAGGGATAAAGCAGATATTTGCAGAGAAATAAAAATAGCTGATGAATAATTAATGCTACAATAACGCACACATGCGCTCACATTAATCTAATCATATTGCACAGTGGGAATGTGTACATAATAAGAATATTATCTGTCTGCAGTGTGGCTGCCAGCAGGCTCAGCCCATTTGGCTGCAAGCTAACAGAGGAGTTTGGCTAACCATTATCGCACCACTGCATCTCAGTGACTGGAAAACAGATTCTGGTAGATGAATACATGGTTTCCATCCACTCTCATCACAGCATCATGTCCAAACGCAGCATTTTATGAATTATCCAGATCCTAACAGAAACAGGGAGGGAGGGAGGGGGAGGGGAGGGGGTGTCACAAGTAGAGACTCAAACATGCTCTTTCTACTCCCATGCATACACGCCTCAGCACCTCCCTGTCTGACACACACTCCCAGCAGGAGGATGCCACACACATTCTGCTTCTCAGCTGTACACTGTTTCAATGAAAATACTGCGATCAGAAAACAAAATGGTGTTTCATTAAACCAGTACCCTGGTGCACAGGCAGGGGACCCTGTGTTTTACAGAAGGACGTCTGGATATATTTTGTAGCAAGTAATTGGCTCAAACTGGATTATAAAGTCACAGAGAAGTAAACTGTGTGGCCCAAGAATGAAGACAAAGAATGTATTTGAGGCTTTGGTTTCATGAAGGATTCTGACGGAGTGAAGGTGTAGGGACAGGTTTTGCAGATCAAGGACCAGTGAATTGAAAACGGACTGCCGGCTCCTTCTGTTTAAATAAATCAATAGAGCTAACCGACAGTGTGCAGGATTACCTGAGAAGATTTCATCCTTTACTCCAACAGAGAAATCTACAAGGTTGAAGATGACACATAAAGAAAACACTTAATGCAGAATTATTTGGAATTCAGCAGTGTTTAAAGTCTGGTAAGTCGAAAGAAAATGATACAGTCAGAGAGTGAAGAGGCAGAAGAAAATTTAAACAGGAACCACAGTGATTCATGTGATCCCGTTAACTTTGTTCTTTTTCACCGGAAGTAGAAAGTTTTGGTTTATGATGGGAATAACAGTGTGACACATCAGCGTCATTACTAATTGTGGGCAGTGAAAATCCACCAACACGACCTACCAAACTTTTCCCCTTCCTACCAGCGCTTCATTCACTACTTCAACACTGCTAATATCCCTCTTTCTCTTTCCTTTTAGTGCTGGTTTTCAATCAGTGAACAACATTTCCTTGCATCAAGGAAATTAAATTTTTCTAGTTGTAAATGTATTTAAAGCAAAATGGTTCAAAGTGACATAAATATATGGCATAGAACTGTTTTATAAAAAATGCCTTTTCAACGCCAACTGGAAGGTGCTTTCTGGTTTCAAAGAGGGCCAGTTTGGCTGAGGTGTGTCAAGTTTCTCTGAAGGTAACATCTGTTTCTTTCTTTCTTTCTTTCTTTTTTCCTTTTTTTCCTTTTTTTTGATCATTGACATTCCTTGCGTTAAGTTGGTTTTTCTGAGACAATGTGGGAATTACATCACATTCAAAATGTTGTTAAAAGTATTGTTTTTAATTTTTTTTTTTTTTGCACTTTGTGAATATTTTTATTTCATTGTGCTGGTGAGCCAACAACCAGAAAATATAAGACTTCATTTTTTTTTTTGTTTGCATGTTTTTATCCTCTCCTTAAAATAAATAAATAAAAATAAAAATAAAAAAAATCTGTGTCTGTAAAGACAACCCTGCAACAAACACCTTGTTTATTTTATTTTATTTTTATTAATTCTAGAAATGATTAGTTTGATGTGAACAGTTTTCAGAGTAACTCCACTATTGTTTGTGGTAATTAGTGGTGTCTCAATACTTTCAATTTCAACTAGCTGTCAAAATCACAGGAAGCATTATGAAAATACCGTTACTGCCGCTGCAGTTTTTGGATAATCGAGGATTGATTGGTTCAAATACGCTGAGAGGAGAGAAAGGGGACATTTAGATTAATATTCAAGCAAAAAGAGGAAATGGTAATCCTACTTTTCCAAACAACTAATTACTGACAGTGCGTTGTTCTTCACCAAGTGTTTATGGACGAAGCGCTTGTGGTAAAGAAGCTTGTTTGCAAAGAAAGGGTCACATTTTGCTTTCCATAGTGTTCAAAAACAACACAGAACAACTTTTTTCTCTGCCGTGCATTTTGTGGAGCATTTTGGTTCTCTTGTCCGGGTTCTGCAAATTTGACAATAGTGCAAAAACAACACAATCTCTGCAAAGCAGACCTCACTTTGATCTTAAACATTTTTGTATTTCTCAGAGAGAGAAAATTTGATATAGAGGCCTGCCTCTATGGGCCTGTTTTATATAACAGGGTGTTTATAGAAAAAAAAAAGGCTGCAGGTGATATATGAGGATTCACAGTTATGACAGCTAAGTTAGATAATTTTAAGAGGGCTCAAGGGTTAACAGTTATAGATTGATACATATATACAGCTCTAACTGTCAGTGTGACGGGCCATTTACCATCAATGCAGCCATTTTTAAATCAATAGTCTGTGCAAAACTCTGTTATGTTTCCTGTGGTGTTAACTTCACTTCACTGATAACACCAAACTTAAAAAAAGGAGGAAAAGCAACTTTTCTTTGTATTTTTCAAAGTAATTTGGCACTTTTGTTGATTTATTTTTTTTATATAAAAAGTTGGGAACCTTAAATTAGCAGCACTTGATTTTGCTGTCTGCTTCTATTTCTCATTGAAAGCTGCTTTTCGTCTCTTCTTCTCTTCAGCTCCATCATTTTAACAAAACAAATCTGCCATTTCACACCTGCACCTGCCCAGTGTGACCACAGCAGTTTTATTTGTGACTACGGCTTGGTTCCCAATTTCACAGCTAGCTGAGTCATTTAGGTGTTAAACACATCGCTTAATGGCACCTCGTCATGAGACGGGTACATGATGAGGGTAGTTTGCTCTCATTTTTTCAGCAGAATTATCTCAGCAGGTCACAGATTTGAATACATAACCCTGTGCTCACAAACCCATCTTTAAACCATTTCAGGGAGCTCTCCACTCCAATCACACAGCCAGTGAGCTAATTGTGAGCCATCCAGAAATCACTTGTTGTTCTTCTTTTTTTTTATTATCTTCTTTATTTTCTGCCTCTCCACGGTAGCCTCCAGGAAGCAAAAAGAGCGGTGTGAATCCTGCAGAGACACAGTGTAGATGTGGAGAATTTTGATTGTAGTGTCAGTACCATTCAAAGCTGTGTTGGTCCAACACAAAGAGATTCTGTCAGGTGTATGAGGCTGCTGAGCCATGATGGGTAGCCACACAGTCTACAAATAATATCAGGACTGAGGAGTGAACTTTAAAACATGTTTCTGCATGCCGCTTCTACTTCTGGTTCTCCATCTGCAGAAATTTCAAAGCATGTTTCGAGCAGAAATTTGTGTTAAATATAGTTTTGATGGGGATGGAATGTTGAATCATTGCATTGCTTTGATGTTCTGAAGATTTGTAATAACAACAATCGGACATTCAACCTTCAGTCAACAGAAAAAGACCCATTTCAAGTTCCGAATATGTAGTTTACAACCCAAATATAGCAACATCTTTTTTTTTTAAATCAGGGATTAAAAACAGAATAGAACTCTCTTGTATGTTGACTGGCAGCTGAATAATAGGATAATTAGTGAAAAAATTTAAATAAAACTGAGAAAGAACAAAAAGAAAAATATTAAAATGGGGAAAAAAATCTTATCTTGCATCAATTTGATTAATTAATGTCAATTATTGTATTTCTGTTGTTATTATAGTCGATGAGGACCTTAAGGAGGCAGACCTGCCTGGAGGCAGCTGATTGACAGTGTGGCCCTTCAAAGAATCAATCAAGCATCTCTTACATGTCAGATCACAGCAGGTGTTGTTTTATCATCTCCCCCTAAAGGGTTTCCTTCCTATTTTCATCATACGTTGTCCTACGTACTACAAAGCTACCTCCTTAAGAAATCAATATCTCTACATTCAAGTGGACATGGATATGATTTTATTGATTTAAAAACGGATGAAAACGGTCTGTTACACTCACAGTTTGAGATGCCTCCTTCCTAAACAGTTAACTTTATGCGTTACTCCAAACAAGCTAGCTCAGCTGTTTTCAGGTTACACTGAACTTTCCCTCTGATGGTGAAGTAAAACAAAGTGAATAGGTAAGCATGAAACAGCATACGCCCTGATTTTTGCCTCATCACTGTCAGAGGATATGATAATTCTTTACCATGTATCAGCCCTTCACCACCGCTTTACCTCATGCTGTGATCTGCTAAGCATATATCTCACACGTCTCTTTCAGTCTGGTAGGTTTCTGTGTTGTAGCAGGGATACAGCTTTTGTGTCCTGCCTTTTCACTTTTTTGTCTCAATCTTAAGTTTTCTGATCATAAACAAACTGACTTTGAATTACTTTTACTCTATACGTGCCCACAGTTTGTCAGCCAGAGCCTGTGATTACAGCCCGTCCATGGGAATGCCTTATTAGGAAATACCAGACAGACCAACCAGAAGTAAATATACTGAAAATCTCAGTGCTGTGATAAATTATGATGCGTGTAGAGAGTGTGTGATTATAAGGTGAAGGGGACCCTTATGCAAATCACAGGGCTCTATTAACCCAGCTACCATCAAATTACACCATCAAAATGACACCAAGTGCTCAGTTTAAGATGATTTTATTGCTTTAAAGACTAAGCATTCTCCTCTTCCATCCCAGCAGTACTCCTATTTGATCATTTGTGGGTCAAATTAAAAACTAACGGTAAAGTCTCAACATTATCCAGCTTTCCTGTTACATCAAATTTAATGTTTTCATTCACAGTAATGCGAAAATACCATCATTTCTCCATCCTAAAATAACAGCAGCACCTGTGGCAAGTCATCTTACCTGTTACTTTCTGTTGGCATTTAATTCTCTCCCAACCAGTCCCCTTACACGACGAAAGCCCATACTTGTAGCTGGTTTTTGCTATTTCAAGTTTGTTTGTTGTGATGGACACTTTAAAAAAAACAGCTGCTGACCATCAAGAGGCTAACGTAGAGGGCTGAGATATCAAAAAACCCAATTGTGCAACAATAGAAGAACAAAACATACAAGAATACAATTATAAAACTATACATGCTGTGACTAAACCAGTTTGTTAAAGTCAGTGAAAAGAATGAGAGTAGGAACGATATGATACATTTCCTTAAACTCTGTTTACAGGATCCATCTATCATTATTTGTACCGCTTTTCCCTTCCGGGACTGGAGCCTACCCCAGCTGTCATTGGGCGGGAGACCAAACAGGTCACCAGCCAATCACAACAGTTTACAGCACCAATTCCCAAACTGGGCACATGACCCTTTGTAGTGCCTTGAAGTACAGCAGGTTGACTTGAAATGGTTTATCAGAAAACAGAGCTTAAGGTAAATATGAGGCTGATAATTAAAGACAAGAAATGATGACAAGTCATGCCTTCACCAGTGGTGAGCTGCCAATGTAAAAATAAATAAAATAAAAAAATAATAATAACTGAGAGTTACATGTTGCCCCTCTTTTGAGTTTATTTATTTATTTATTTATTTATTTATTTATTTATTTATTTATTTATTTATTTATTTATTTCAAATAATTCAAAAGGTTCAAGATTTTGCCCAGAAATTATGTGTTTGATAGTTTATTTTAGTTTATATCAATAAACTGTGTTCTTATGTCCTTGTATTAGTGTGGTAAAAAGTGGAGGGACTTGAAAATATTTCCCTCCACCAAAGGGGGCCCTTCAAGGAAAAAATAAGAGAAAGAAAAAAAAGCAACCAGTGGTTCACAGGGAGATATTTTTTTTTTAATTGATCATCTAGCTGTCAAAAATAATGGGGAAGAGCCAAATATCAACCTGAAGGTTCTCAGCTTGATGTAGGCGCACAAGTGACACAAGATGAATGGAGGAGAAGAGACAAAGAAACTAGAAAAAATGATAAATATAAAAAAAGGATGGATACAAAAAATCTGTCACGTAAATATATATATTTATAAATAAACAAAAATACAAACATATAGATTTTTTTTTTTTTTAAATGTTCCCCTTTAATTTCCCATGTTTATTTCTTATTTACCAGATGATTCTCTTTTAGGATTTAAATAAATTATCTCATTTTAGAAAATATTAGAAAAACAAAAATAGTTTTCTAGAATCAATCCTATTACAGAAAACTATTAAAATTATTTTCATCTCGCACAGGTTGTCAGGCAACAGGCCTAGCAAGGACAAGGCTTCTGTCACAGTGACTGAAGGCGCGGTGTCAGGGCACTGCTAATTTGAAACATCTAAAAACCTTTGTGCCTTGTTCAAATCAGTCAACGCCTGTGATGTAATTACATTTTAAATAGGCTTCAGTGATAAATTGAATCTCTATACTATCCTGCCCCTAACCAAACTTGATTAATCCATTTTTAATCAGCCGATGGCAGGGCGGAGCCTTGATGTTTCATTTAACAGTGGCTGATGGCTCAGACAGTCACAGCTTAGTCAGCCGGGCTCTGATCTACACAGAGACCACAGGTTGGAGACAAAGCATCGCTCACCGTTTCAGAACCCATTCAGTATGTTTTTTGTCGGCGCTTTGGTGTAATGTTTGTGTTCCTGTGTGTTAGAAGTGGGATGATCTTACAGAATGGCCACTATAAAGCAGCCTGCTGCCTTCACTGTTAGTACAGTAGGTGGGCGAGATAACAGTCCAGCTGAGG
Source organism: Labroides dimidiatus (assembly GCA_030710495.1). Classification (NCBI taxonomy): domain Eukaryota; kingdom Metazoa; phylum Chordata; class Actinopteri; order Labriformes; family Labridae; genus Labroides; species Labroides dimidiatus. The sequence continues at coordinate 25,438,310 of CM061144.1, read as the reverse complement.
AGAATTGCTTCTAATTATAGATGACAGACACAGACTCTTTCCCCCAGCGTCTTCCTCCTCCCAGTGGCCATGCTGGGAAGAAAAAGACTCTTAAATAAAAGACCCTTTGCCCTCTCATGTTGCAAACCAGAAGCCATACGCAGTATCAGGTCATGTGATACAGTGCTGAATTTAGAAACAGTTGCTCCCTTATTAAAGCGAGGAGAAGCAAAAGATCATGGTTTGTGAAGTCGGTAGAAGAAAGTAACAATGGTTAATACATCTTTTTAATTACGACAACTTTTCTTGAACAGCATCAACTATGACGACAAACAGAAACTTAGGAAATAGATGAGTCTCAGAATGAAAGCCTGAGTGAAACAAGAGGACATCAGCTCATAAAGTCAGTCAGCCAATAAATGTCAGCAGTTTGGCTGAGCAGTTGGGCTGCTGTTTATTTAATGAGGTGGTAAACAGAGTTTTGGGAGGGTTGTGATCATTTGAGCTTAGCATCATTTGGACATTTTCAATTAACAAATAACTGAATCAGACATAACTGATGACCACAAAATCAAAACGCCATCTGACCAAAGGTTTGAGGATATTAGGATTCTTTCAAGACAGATTCAAAATGGCCTTGTCTCATTATGATATATATGTTTGTTTGTTTTTGTTTTATTTTCCACTCTGGTATTGGCTTATTTATAATAACATTTGAAAATATAATGATTTAGTAGCTTTGGACTGTTCTCTGCATCCTTGTCTATATGCATCCTTGTGACAATACAGACATGAACCAAGCTTTGCAGTGCTACTGGAAATCATGGGGGCAGTGTTGAAGAATGTAGTCAAATGATTGACTGTATTATATGTGTTTGTAATCTCCATGATGTCACCCATCTGTTTCTGATGCAGAGTTTTGAAGCCTTTCTCCATAGGAAGCCATATTGAACACAGTGAACTAAACCGAGCTTTGGACGAGCTACCATGAGGCAAAGAGGGGGGCCTTAAGCCTCTATACAGGCAGCTACAGGGTGTCCACCTGTTAGTCAAGTCTCCCATGTCCTTACATGGTGAAACTTAAAAGTTTAATAATTTAAAAAATAACAAGTTAGAAAAAAAAATCAAACCCCTGTATAGCGTGTTCTGAAAGAGAAATCAGCAACCAGTCATTTTTTTAATTAGGCTGTAAACATGTTTATATTAGCTGCAATAATCTCCATTTTGGCTTGCTGTGAATTTGGTTTCTGGGATTTCTGCAGCCAGCTTCAAGTGGAATCTCAAAGAATGACAATTTTTAGATATTCCATACAGGCTTCATATTTTAAGACCGGAGGTTGCTGCTGGCCCCAGACCAGCAAAACACAACAAATAGAATACTCTGGAAAACTTCTAAGGAGACATTGTAGACTTGGTAATTTAAAAATAAATAAATAAAACATTAAAATAAATATGACATGACCTCAACTCAGCACAGCACAGACAGAACAGCTGGGTGGAGGTCAGACAGGACATGAGTGTCAGTATGACAATGAAGACGTGAAAATCCAAAATGGGTTTATTCCAGTGACCACCAGAAGATGCAAAACCTACCTCAAAGTAATGAGTCATATGAAGGAGTATGCTTATAGCATATATTATTTTGTTGAAAACATTTATATCTAGTTCCACTGAAAGAAGCAGAAATGAGCTGTAGGACTGTTAGTCACAGCTAAGGTTTAGCTTACATTAGCCTTTGAGCTATTTGTCACATCCGACCTGTTTAAACTGAAGCAGTGGAGCCTGTGAACATGTTAAATAAGGGAAATGTTTATTTGAAATTGTTGTGCTCAAAATATCACATTATGTGATATTTTGCAGCTTTTTTATGTGGATGAACAGGGTTTAATTCATTTTCTACAGTCATAGCCTTCAGTTTTTGGTTTCGGAAAGGCTTGGATTTAGGGTACCCAAGGTCAACTGCTTTAGCTTAAGGACTTAAAATGCATTAGGTCCTGGTTTCAACAGTTATATCAACTAATTTCTCATTTTTAATCATTCTGACCAAGATGTGTCACAATAGTGGGATTTTTGCGTGACATATCAGAGATGAGAACTTGAGTTTGCAACTCAGACTCGAGTTGCACCTAAGTTGCAAACAGGGAGACTTCAGACTTGACTTGGACTCGTGAACAATCGTTATGTTTTCATTTTTCTTTCTTTCTTTTTTTTTTTTTTTTTTTTTTTGGTATATTGACATTGGGGAAACTCTGAAACATCTGACAAGCATAATATCATTCCCTCCTTTTGACATGGTAACCATATTGCACATCAGGTGCGCAGCCCACGGCCCCACGCATTAGTACCTCAGATGACGCTATGGCACACCGACACACCTGCAGCTGCTGCTGAACCCTTAGTAATTACGTTTGGTTGTAAAAACTTCAAACAAGATGGCACCAACAAAAGAAGCGTTGACTGCAAAGTCTGCAGTACCAAGATTGAGGACTGTATGAGCCATTTTACGTATGTTGTTTTTTGGTTTTGTCCAAAAAAAAACCCTCCTCTCCTGTTGGACTCAGGTAGACGCAAAACAAGGGGCACAGGTGAAGTAGTGATCGAGGGAATGGGAAGAGCACATGGTTTTTATTGCTTATGGACAACATTCATGACACTTATCACCTCTGAGGTAAGTTGTCTGAACCTGTTTTTTCATTTTGATCAATAAAAGCCAAGAAAAACCACAGCAACCATGGATTGGACATTGGACTTATTCAAGCACGTCAAAAACATCTCACTCCTGCACCCTGACAGGGACTAAAATTAAACCAGAATAGTCACTACAAGGATGCTGGATTAACCACATCAAATTTTACCTGAAAACTCACCTGGATAGGTCAGTCACGTTAGCACATATGGACAGTTCAGTCAGTCAACTCACGTTATGAATGGTTTATTGCAACAGCAAATATATTTTCATGTTTGGCGCCTGGCTCTGATCTCATCACTCCTTGCAGAAAGGTTTACATGGCAACATTAAGGAGTGATGAGTAAAACATACAGGCCTAGGTGGATGCAGGGCTGCAGCAGCACTGACAGGCAGAGGGAGAGATGAGAGAATGTTCCTCAGCTTTAATAGACCGCTGAATTAAGAGGCAGAGAACATGATTGGAAGAAGGTTATGATGAGTGGGACATGTGACGTGTGTAGCAGCGCAGCTTAAGTTGTCTGTCTGAACTAGCTCGCAGGCGTCGCTCCATTTAGCGAACATGTTTAGCTCAGCATCACCTATGTTTAACTTGGCTTCATACCAGCTTTGTAACTGAATATTTGAATAGATGAGTGAATGTTAGTTTGCTTGTCACACATGGCATGGTGTGGCGTTAACATGATGTTTACTGAGTAACGTTATTCATCTACGTTCCGCTGCCACCATTTACTAGCCAATGTTAAACATAGAAGTTAGACTGGTTAACAGGCAGGTTACAGTTTAATTTTTGGCCATATAACGTTAATGTTGCAGGTTTACTAGGTTATCATTTCACTGAGTTCCGACTTAAAATGTGTCATTTGAGAGCTTCATTTAATGAGAGAGGCTCATTAAAACAAGAAGAGACATGAGAGATTTATTTTTTAGAGACTTGAGACCTGACTTGGACACATGACCAAAGATTTCAGACTTCAGACTTGACTGGATTTGTAAAAAAAAAAGACTTATCATCTCTGACATATCATACTCTGCATTCCTGTTTTTGAAGTCAACTTTTGCTTTTTAAAGCCTAGTTGGCTTTGTACCTTACTAAAGCACGAGCAGTGACCTGAAATAGTCTGCAGCTCTCTGGGGCCACAAACTACATCAAGAAACAAACTGGTGGGTGGAAGAACAGCAAATTTGAAGCCCAGAGACACAGACAATAGTTGCTGGTGTCTTTTCATTTTTTAAACCAAGACAGAGATAAGGATTTAATCTGTGAAAAACATAGCCTTCAACGTAAATATGTAAGGAGAGGTGAATGCTAAATTTCCTGATTGCACCGTACAGGTGAAGCATAATGTCTTAGCCTCTAAGAGCAAAGAAAAGCACAGATGAGTCATGTGTGGCTGCTGTACAAGTACATGCCATCCATTCAGTGTGATAGGACTGAATGTTATAAATCCATACAGAGAAAATTCATGTAATCCAACATTTCCACCAAGAAACATGAACTGTCATCAGTCTGCAGGGATTACATCCTTCCTCTCCTGCGTAGCTGAAGCACTGGGGGGTGTAAATCTCAGGTCAGGATGACAATGTGTAATGCACCATGACTAACTGACTGTAGCGTTTTGAATGGCAGCAGCTGAATGGATGTGGAAACAGAGAAACTATAGGAGCTGTTGACGACGGAGGTGGTGTGTATTTACTGAAGCTTCTGGTCTGCTGGGCGCATTGGCTCCAGCCTCCATAGAGCTGAAATGAGTGGCTGGAGGATCACACCGGTGGATGAGTCTGAGAAAAAAAAAAACATCCCTCCCATTCTGCCACTGTGAATTCTTATCTCAAAAATGTGCTTCTTTTCTCCTTTCAAAACCTTTTCTCATATACTGTCTTTATTTTCTTCCGTGTCCCCACTCCTTTTCACCTTTTCTTTTCTCTGTTGAACCCCAGATTCTTACTTTCTTATAATAACAAATACATCATCTTATTATTGTTAGACCGGGACAAACAGGAGCCTCCTTCTCTTTTATATCTTAAAGATAATCACTAATCACTTCCATGTTAAAGTTTGATCTGTCCCTCCATTAGGCATTCAAGCCTTCAGGCAAACAGATTCCTTCCTTTTTATTCAAAATTATGACCCTGATAACATGGCCTAAAGTGACTTTTATCTCTGACGGAAATTTGATCTAGGCCACATGGAACTCTGACCAACTTCCTGATGAGCAAACTCATAAAATGAGGTGGTAAAATGCCCTCCTCTCGTGTTGGACTCAGATATTATTGCTCCTTTTATCACTGTGGATCTCTTATGTGATTATCTCAGGAAGTCAGAAGTCCATTCAGCTCCATGATGCTGCCAATTACAATCAGGGTCCAGCTTTTTGGCCCCAGGGAGAGGTCTGGATTTCTGAAACAACAGTCATCTTCTGCTGGTGACCACAGAGTGACTCCATGAGAGCAGCTGCGGGTTCAGTATCTTACTGGGGGGTCGGTGATGGTGGGGTGGGGGGTCGTCATGATACTAACAGTCTTCATTTATTTACCCTACTGGTGCAACTGGTTTGCACTTGCCAAGTCCTCACATGCTAAGCGGAGTATAGGCTTGGGTATGGAGAACCAGGTCAAACTTGGAACCAGTTTCAAATTTCTGAGATTTGTGGATTTGAAATGATTTGTGCATTTTGATTCCTCCTCCTGTTAGAAAAAAATCTTACAGGATGAAACCTTTTTTTGAGAATCTTACTGTTGAGACCTGCTAGGATGGCATAATATCACATTATCATTGATGTAGTACGTAAACAAAGTTTGAGGAGAAAATCATGGCTGCAATGATCTAATGTTGGACTTTGCTTCAATGGAAATGACACTGACATATGTTACAAAGACATTTGATATAAGAAAAGATGGAAGTCCAATATGAAAACGCATTTACTCAAATATTAATTTTCTCCTGAGCACCCTCCAACCAGTTCCTATAACAATACTGCTGTGCAGAAAGTTTGTTCACTTTAGCAATAAGAGCAAGATGAAGGAGAAAGTCACTGTGGGATGGCATTTGTGGTGTAGAGGACATTTTCTGTTTAGGTATGAAAACTGCAAACTGTAAGTTAATTTATATACATTCTTAAATGATTCTTGGTTTTATAGTGTTTGGGCTTTTTTCATGAAAAATAATGGAATCAGAATCAAGGATCTACAAAAGTTAATTGGTAGCCAACTCTTCTGGTCCATGGCCCAAATCTAAAAAGTATACAGCAACCATTTAAGTATCAGTCTAGCTTTGGTGCTTGCATGGCTCCACAGTTATCTGGACATGTTCAAGCCTGGATCTATCATCCACATATTTTTGGATTGGCAGCAACTATTTTGTACACAAAACCAATGCAGTGTGGTGTTTTCAGAAGTGAGCGTCTGAGGCACAACAACACCCTCGACTCTGCGTCTGCTGTGTTTTGTCAATGTGCTCACAGTGCTCTCAGTTAAGAATAGTTCAATGTTTGGAACACCACAACCCACGCAAAGATCACTCCTCTCAAACAGTCCAATCAAATTCAAGAAGGGGCAGAATTCATCATCTGACCTCAAACAAATGCAGAGCCTTTGAGCCAGGCTGGTAGTTTCACTGGAATTGGTATGCATTTACACCATGGATGGGCGGATCTTTTCCAAATTGCACCCTGTTGTGTCTGAAATAAGCTTTAAAATGGGCATCATCCAAATGCAGCTCTTGTACCAGACGATGATATTCTCCCAGCCCTTTCCCTGCACGCTTTATCTCATACACTCAGTCATTTTTTTGTGGGTCTGCTTTCCAGGTCTAGAGCTGCTCCTCATGCCAAGAAATGATTCCCCTCTGATGTATTATGTTGTCTTTGAAAAATTTCCTTGAACAAAGGCAAATATCAGGCATTCAAAGCTTCTTATAATAGAATTAACAGCCGCTACCAAGGGACTAAGATCAGACAACCTTTGTAGCAACAGAGCAGAGCTCTGACATTGAAGTCAATGGTGCTGTCCCTAACACACAGCTTCCTGCGCAATTTTCAAATCAGTGCATTTAGAAGGTTAACATTATATTTTATTTAAGGGAGAGAAAAATCTTAAACTTTCAGTGAACAGGGCAGTTTAGTGAGGTCCAGGCACCAAAACTCAGACTGGTTTAAGTGGGGATGGCAGCTGCAGAGGAGAAGGGAGAATCTTCAGTAATGAAGTCTATTTTTGAGATATTGCTTAAGCATCTGAAGACATGTTGTTATATAAACAAAACAGATGAAAAAAAAATATTTAGCAACTGAAAGAACAGTAAACAGCATGAAGCAGAAACTCCACCCCGCTCTACATGAAGGACATCATCACCCTGTTCACTTGATTGCAGTAAATGTTGCAAACTAGTGCCTGCTGGGTTTAAACACTTCAAACACATTTCACAAGGGCAGGCAGGAAAAACGTCCAGATGAAATCAGACTGAACACACCCGGCGTTTGTTTTTCACACATGCACTTCACCTGCATGATGTCAAGAAATGCTCAGGAATGCAGTGCATGTGTGCTGAGGGTTTTATGCAGTTGCTCTCGGTATCAAAGTCAAATGTTTTTTGCATGTTCTGTTTTGATTGAAATCTTCAATTATCTGATTATATTTCATCACTAAACTTATACTCTACAAAGACAGTGCTAAGGAGTAATCTAAGAGGGGTACCACCTTCAGCAGCACATTTCAAAAAGTTTGGCTGATGACCGAGCTGCTATCCCTGACGGCTGATGAGTGAGAATAGGCTCACTGCAAATACGAAGAACAGCAGTCTTGACTTAGATTCCACTGCTCAGTAGCATCATGCTAGTTGCTGGTTGCTCTGATCATTGCGACTGAAATAGAGAAACCAGTGACGTTTGTAGGACACTTCTTTAAGGGTCATTTTGACCTGTTTTGGAAATGGGCAGTTTACCCTTTTTTAAAGTTACTTTTTAAGGTTTTTTATGCTTTTCATTCAGGAAAAAGGCTGAATGTCAAGGAGTGACATGCTATAAAGAGTCTGCTGGCTGGATTCACACCTTGACCAGCTGCTTGTGATCTGAACCACTTGGCCAAATCAGCACTGAGAGTTTATCTCTTTGTTAAGATAAGGATGAGAAAATAACCACCCCCTTTCACATCCTGAGCTTTAGCCATTGGACAATTAGCTTAGCTTATCACCCGGCTTTCTAATGGATCTTCAGGATGTGTTACATGCTTGATTCTGATCAAGGTCAAAACCCTTTGACGACAGTTGTTAATGTTCATTAACATGTTAGCTCGAGGCAAACTGATCACACCTCATGTCAAATTAAAAGAGTTCTGACATGTTATGTTTCTGCTTGCTGACACCACAAACCATAAAATAAGGACGAACTGTTATTTCTGGTTAGCATGCTAATCCAGCAGAGCCAAACAACATGGATATTTAACAGCAGATGAGAGCAAATTTAGGTCACCATTCGCCACAAAGAACTTGAAAATAAGCAGTGGAGATGATAGCCAATGGCAACGTTGTGACATTGAATTTATCTTTAAAGGTGCATCAATTGCAGATCTTGGAGAAGGACAGCTAAATGAGGACAGTTTGATATTAACTCGACCACAACAGAAAGATACAATTCAATCACCGTAGAGCACTCGTTGAACCTATCTTTCAAAACTGTATACATAAATCATTTTAAATCAATAAAATGATCTTTTATTCATTTTTTTTTTTTTGGCAACATGTTTGTATCCTAAGTTAATACCATACATCATCCCTTATATGACACAAGTACTAGAACCAGAGCATAACGCAGGGTTTGGTTCTTGTTCTTCAGTAGATTAAACAACCAATAGAAAAAACCTTTACTGGGGTCAACATTTTAGGAAAACAAATGAGCTCATTTCTCTAAATTTAACACCCAAAACAACTGTGAGCAAAGTAGACAGTAGGGGGTCTTCTAGGTGTCAGTACCCAGCAGCTCATTGGCTTATTATCAGTTAGCCTCATTAGAAAGACCATCTTAAAACAACATCAGATGGACAATAACTTTGTGATCCTCACTTGCTATCACAAATTCATCCTGTCTGACACCAAATTAAAAAAAAAAAGTGAGAGAGTTAGGATCACTGTGGTGTGTGCTCTTAATAAACTAAACTGCATGCAGCATAGAGGGAGCAGAGGGAAGAAGTTAACGACATGTTCAGCGTGAAAAGAAGGTTGAGAAAATGAGAAACTGCAGTGAGAGTTTACTGTTGACTCCCGTGGTGCTGCATATAGTGTACAAGAAAAGAGTGAGTCATAGTAGACTGACATGATTAAGAGGGAAGGCAAATCATTTACATAGCAGAGGTTTTTCCATTTGGCCACAGCAGTCAGAGTGGGAACTCAAATGAGTATGACAAACTAATTATTTAACCGTATATTTATAGACCTATTGATGACCAGCGTCACTGAAAGCATACACACCTAAACATCTTCATTCAACCAGACAAGTTAGCAAGCTTTAAACAAACCACAAACCAGCATCAGCGTGTCTGGTTCCATTAGATTCCACCACAGTCATGACCAATACAGAGCAACCGGTGTTTTGGTCGAAAGAGTGACCCGATTAATTGTTGAATGTGCTGGTAGTTACTGTGGTTACAGCAGCTGCTGAAACACAAAGAGAGTCTCCTTGTGCGTGTTCTCATTATAAGGTCCTGGGAAGAAAAAAAAAAAAAAAAAAAAAAACACCTGAAGGCATTTGCAAGAGAATCATTTGGTGGAAAGAAAGTTGTCCATTTCAATTTACATGTCCACATACCATCGCCTTTTCAAGGACACTTGTTAATCACTGACCAATCAGAACCAGGAAGGAGCTGGACTTCTGATACTCACTTCTTCACCAACAATGAAAGGGAAAGTAATATGAGTTGCTGCTAGTGCTCGGGCCAACAATTGTTTTTACAGTTTCTTTATATACAAGTTGATATAAGCAAGTAAGATGCATTCAGAGCATTTTAAAGCACACTTGCAGCAGTTGAAAGAAATGAATTATGCTTAAAGAGGGGATGGTATACTTTTCCATATTTTAAACATGGATATAAAGTAACAATGCTGGATGTTCATACACAGCGTGTGTATGTTCGTAAGTTGTAAATCCCTGAATCTGCCTGTAAACTGCTCAAAACGGTCCATTCTAAAAAGTCACACAAGATCTTCACAAGACTTGCTGAAATGATGAGGTCATCTCATAAGGATCTAACTGGTTTATGATGTTATGGAGGGGTGGGCCTCAAACACCAAGGTCTGCATAGCTCTGCCCCCGACAGATCAATCACAATCAGAGGGAAGGTGATTTGTGGAGCAGGGAGTTACAGATTCTGTAGTCATAAGCATTGAGTGACTTTTACATTTAAATTTTAGCACATCATCTTCTAGAAAAAGCGAGTCCACAGCTGTAGCATGTTGTTTTTTCTTGAATTACTCAGAGTCCTTTCATGCCATCTAGCCTTGAGTTGACTCTGATGTGTTCCATCAACTTTTTAACCTGGAATAATAAATGGGGTTAAGTTACTACGCTGGGTGCTTCCTTGTGTGATATGTTGCATTTGTGATTTACAGCCTCTGTTGCAAAGGTCAAGTCCAGGAAAATAGCATTTTGACAACGAACCCAATTTTAAAAGTACAGCAGCGCCAAAAAGTAATCTCTGTGTTAAAGCTGGGTATGGGAATCTAGTCCGGTTTGTAGCCAGTTTGTAGTCAGAAGCTGAGCCTACTGAGAGCTGAAATAAACTTATTTTAGATTTTGTGGTCTGTTTCGTAACATGAACTCAGCTGCAGGGTTTCAGGACTCAAGTTTTGGAAATTCAATAGAACTGCTTAAAAAAGCAAGTTGTCCATCCTCCATGGACAAAACAATACAAAACACAGCTTGTTGACTTTCATAAAAGAAACTCAAGGTCTGTCCTTCCAAAACAGCCTTAACTGAGCTTTATTGTTGTATTTGTTAAAACTATAATATTGTCGTTTACCACGTTGGTAAGCCCTTTCTTCATTTCTATTTATTAATTATTTATTTTAGACTCCAGCCTGATGTTTGTTGCTTTTCTGTCGTTCTGTTGAATTTATTTTACCTTTTCAATGTGTCCTTAAATCATTAAATTTAAATATGAATTTAGGTCTTGATATTTTGTTGTTAAGGATAAGAATAGTTACATACTTTGACAGACCTCTCTATAAGTAGGGGGTCAGTTACTCTCATGTCTGCATTATGCGCAGAATGCTGCCATATTTTCAAACATGTGGAAGCACACCAACTTAGTCCTCACTTCTGAAATTCCTTGGATTTCTTTGGAGTTTAGAATTCATGTTAAACTTTATGACTTGTTTTAAGAATATTGATAATAGGACTTATTACTGAGTCCTTTTTTTAAAAACTTTTATTTCTATTTTGGGGGGTTCAGGGTTTTTTTTTTTTTTTTATCTTGATGGTCTTAAACTTTTGATCTGCTCATGGTCGGCCTGTTTCACTTTAGTTGTTTTCAATAAATCGTGTACTCTTTTTTTTTTTGTCTCACTCCCATTTCTTCTTTTTGCATTTTGATCAGGTGTGTATATATCAGACTTTGTATTTCCTTATAGCCCAGCATAACCCCACAGGTCTTCTGATCAGTCTCTTCTCGTTCAGTCTCTTTAGCTCAGCGTGAATGCAGAGGTTACAACACCTTGTCAGTTGCACTTGGCAGTTTGTGGATCCATTTTCCTTCTCACATTAAATGTGCTAACTGAATACTTCCTGGTCCCCCCCCCCCCTTTTTTTTCCTTTTGTTTTTTATTTCTCTTGTTTTTTTTGTTTTGTTTTTATTTTTCAACACAGCTCAAAGCTCCCCTTTTTTCTTTGACTTTTGAATGAACCAAAGCACTTCAGTTTCAGTGTTTTTTAAATTAATGTGCAGTCTTCAGTGCAATCGCGTTTCTCAGCGACACTATTTTGCTCTGATGCTTATGAAGCACTTAGATGAGCTCACATTGTTTTAAATGTACCATACAAATTAATCTGACTGTATTCTACATATAGTCATCATTCAATTTTTTTTTCACTTTGTCACTCTTTACGTTGCTCTTCATCAAGATTGCGTTTTAGTCTTCATTTAAATGTGTCAACTAATTCTTTTAAATGGTTTCTTCATAATTAGAAAGCAATTTATCCATGCATCACTTTGTGTGTGTGTGTGTGTGTGTGTGTGTGTGTGTGTGTGTGTGTGTGTGTGTGTGTGTGTGTGTGTGTGTGTGTGTGTGTGTGTGTGTGTTCTTGGGAAATGTTATGGAGCTCTTTGAGTTCATCTTATGAAAATAACTCAACATATTATGTTTGGTGGATTGATCTTCAGGAGTAGAGAAGGTGCAGCTTGGGTGTTAAAAGCTGTTTATCAAGTACAAATCAGGTAAAAATGTAAAAGACATCAGAAGCATTCCTGTGTTGGCTACATGATGCTAAAAGACAAGCATGAAAAAACAGCAACAGAAGAAAACAGCGTATTTGACTGAAGATCTGTTTCAAAGCACTGAGGATATTTCAGTTCTGTGGGCAGTACAAAAAGCAAGAGGACGGACGACGGAGGCTGTTTGATGGAAAAGCCATTAACTGGAACCACTATGTTTCTCTTAAACCTTGACTGGTAGCTTTAACTCTGTATGGCAGACTTATGGATTGATGTGCAGGAGATCTGAGAGTGTGTATGTCGTCTTTTAAGTGTCTCAGTTTGGAGAGACGCTCCTTCTCCTTAATTAGTCCACACCAACTCCATGCCGGCTCACACAGCCCTTCATCTTCAGCTGGACTCTTTGAAGGCTGCACAGTAACACTGGGTGCTCCTGATTGGATCTTACACAGCAACTGAGCGGGTAAAGAACTGACTGGAGGATGGTGTAATGGCAAACAGGCATTTTAAAGAAGTTCAATTAACAGGTATTTTCCTAAAGGAAGTAACTGGTTGTGCACAAGACTTGGCTAGGAAGGCTAGACTTGGTCTTCTGCAGATGTTCAAGCTTCAATTCGGACCCAATGGAGAAATGCTTACCTTCGGATGACAGTCACATGGGGTTAGACGGCTCAGAGGAGTTCAACAGAAAAAAAAGAGAGTGATATTACCCTCTGTCTTGATTGGAGATGGAAAGCTGTCATGAGCATGATATGATCCAAAGTGAATTTTTAAACCACAGTAATAGAAATATTTAAAGACCAACAGAAGTTCAGGATGGGGACAAGTGACTGATGAGCATGTGATGAACCAATCAAACTTTGATCTAGTACTGTGTGACCCTGAGAAAATTGTTTAACAAAGGATTTTCCATTTCATACAAAATGAAATGAACATCCAAGAACACACTGAAGGATTATGACAGGTGGTTGCTCCATCGGCTGTCTGTGTTTCAAATTTTTCAGTGTTACAGTTTGTTCTTTATTATTCAATGAGAATAATTTCAAATGGATTTAAAAGAATAATGGTCCACTGTGAATACTTAAAGAGCTTATATGTAAAAATTAAGGCTTTCGATAAATACTCAGAGGGATAAGTCAATCACAATAAATGGTTTCAAGTAAAAATAAATGTATTATTGAAATAAATTGAGTTCATTTTGAGAGAACATTCTTTCTTTTTTATTTTTTACAAGACTGGAAAAATATTGCACTAAATCCTTGTTGATTACGCTCCATGATGTTGTCTTACAGTCCTTGGCTGGGTGGAGAGGCCATGAGCAGGATAGGATACCCCACTGTGGAGTCTAGACACAGGTGGAGGTGTTGAAAGACTGATGTGGGATGAGCTGAGGAGCTGGACACTGATGAGATGGATTGGAGATGACCGGTGGGTGGAGGAGGGTTGCAACGCTGAACTGAAACGTCAGCTGAAAGCAGAACAGAGGAGAATGGAGTTAGATTTCTAGCAGCAGCAGGATGATGGGTTGATAGCGGGTGAATTCGGTCAGTTTAGTGATGAGTTAATGTAAGTAATTAGCTGATTAACCAAACAGAAATAGATGAGAGGGGGAGAGGTTGAGAGAGGGATTTACATGAAAAAATGATGTCTTAAGAATGAGTGAATGAAAATGAAACATCTTTGGTTTGAACCTTCGTTGAGCTTCTTTAGCATACATTGATTAATCATCCCTAACATGAATATATCTAATTGACTATGCACAGACTCTAATCCCATTTGCCATCAATACAAATGACTGTAAGACAAAAAAAGATGTTAATTTACTTCCTCAGTTACAGTTTAACATTTCAATATTGGGCTGAATGTGGACTGACGCTTTTTTGTTGCCAGCCTCAAGTGGCCATGAGAGGATCTGCACTTTTGGCATTGGTTTCAACTATTCTGTTTCAATTTGATGACCCTGGAACAAAATTTAAATTTCAGTCTTGTAGATATTTTCCTGTTTGTATTTTCATACATTATGACTTTTTAATTTATTGTCTCGTTTTCTTTTGTCACATCTTTTCTTGTTAAATAATACACTTTGCGAATAAGTAACACTGTTGCTGACAGGCACACCCCATAAAAAATGAAACAATGACTTTAAATTTATTACATCAACTGGTTCCGTGTAAACGTATTAGGTTAGTTGAAAGCATTTATTTCAAGTTCAACTTAGCTTACCCTAAAATTATTGCTCTCATCTAACCTAATTCCTTACATGGAACTGGTTGACATAATAAATTTAAATTAAAGTGAATGTTTCATTTTTTGAGCAAAGACATCTATAAATCTGTTTAAAAATAAATATATTTAAACATCAAAATCCATACAGATCGGACAATCCAGGTGAAACGATACAGTTGTTTAAATATTGAGAAGCACATGTTTTAAGGGTTTAATCCTAAATTTAATTGTGTGTGTGTGTGTGTGTGGGGGGGGGGTTATCACATTGAGCTGAACTAGCATGTTCTCAAAACTGCTGGATATATACTGACTCAGGTATTCACTCCAGCGAATATTATCTACCCTAACCCTTAAACTGTTCAATATTTTATCAGCTCTCAGATCTTATTAGCGTTGTGTTTTATCAAAAGTTGAATGAACCTGATTGAGGTTTAAGTACAATGAAAAGTTTATTTCAAGAAAATAAGAAATTAATTGTACAAATAACATTGAATAAAGTAAAAAAAGAGGAAGTTTGGGAACTAGGAGGTTGTTTTCCAGTACTTCTGTTTACACTGTCCAAAAAAAAAAAAAAAAAAAGTGTGCATAAGACTGTTATGACACTTGAACATTCAGAGGGTTTGTCCTGTATTTAAAAAAAAAAAATCTCTTAATGGTCAGTATGCAAACAAGACCAGTTCATAATGGAACCTGGCTATTGTTGATTAACTAATGACATTTTATCAACCTGTCATTAAAATATTAATAATGATAATATTCCAAACAGAGGGGAAAGTAGCACAGGCAAGAAAATAAAAACTCATACAGTGCTGGCTGATTCCAGTAAACTGACATGGATTCACCCACTCTTATTAAAATGGATGGAGTGTTGCTTAAAAAAGAAAGAAAACACATTTTGTTAGAGGTACTGTATTACAATATGAAAGCACTGGTGCCTTTTTACCGTAATGGTTTTTGCAGGGCAACTTCAATTTAATTTGATGCCATCTAGACTCAAAACTGCCTTCATAATTTCATTTCAGCATGAAATTATTCTCCTCCAGCTTTCCACTGAAGCTGACGTTTCCTTATCACGACCTCCCTGAGCCTGACGAGAAAACGACTCAACTACAATATTATTTCTTTTAAGCTGTTGACCCAACCAGTGAGATAATACAACTGCAAAACATTTTTAACTGTCCTAAAGTAAATATAATAACAGCAGAGCAGCTTTTACCTCACTGTAAATGAGTGTAATGATTGTTTATCCCTCAGTTGGGATGCATAATGTATATGTTTATATAAAAAATGAAACACTGCAAACACAGCATTATTGTACACTTTTCATATAAATTTTAAAGCGTCTGTGTATTCACATAAGAAACTGAAGAATAAACTTGCAGACCCTGAAATTTCAAGTTTTTTTTCTCATCATCTTGAGACTTGCTCTCAGATCAAATTATCACCCCATGATTATATCAGTCAAAAAATAAAACAAAACAAAACATTATTACTCAAATTAAGCAAAGGAAAGATAAAGATGGAGCTATATGTTTTTTATTATTATTAAACTTCACTTTTGAATGCATTTACATACCATCATTGTAAAGTATCATTTTATAGTATTTAAAAATTGGTGCTTTATAAGATAAAGATTGATTGATTGATGCTTTATTCGTGTCATCTGGTGAGTTAATTCGTTATTTCTGCATTTCCTGTTGTATGTTGTGTACCCTTGTCTCTCGACTTTTTCAGTTCCTGTCATGCCGTCTACCTCACTGTTGATCACTGGCCCCTATTTGCTCACTCTTTTTTCCTTCTCAAACCCTGGTGTTCCTTCACTTCCCTGTAAGGTTATCACTAGCCTCAGCAGTCCATACATCGAGAATTCTTCATTTACTCTAGACCCTTGTGTTTTACCAGCTCTTTCCTGATCTTGTTCCTGATTTTTCGGCTGCTGGATCTCTGTTACCTTTGCCATCGCTTTTTGACTTCTTAGGTCTGAAAAAAAGACCACGATTTTTGGAACGATCACCTGTCTCTTCAGTTGAGTCTTTACTCTGATTCTGACACACTTTTGTTTTAACCACATCTAAATAAAAATCACTAACTGGTCAAGAAACTACAGCTACACAGCAAAAAGCCTGGCTAGCTAGCTGTTCACTATGTGATCTTCTTCTGCTGTTACTTCTTCTTTTATATCTTGGTCCACCGTAACCAGTGCAAAGAACCACCGCCAACCCTTGAGTAGCAGTATTATCATATGCTTCATTTTTGAACATTATTTTTTAAAAGGATGGTTATTGTTATCATTGTGATTGCCCTGCGACTAAGTTTTTTTTTTTTTTTTAAATTTCAAATCTTAAAAGAAAGGTTATATCTTAAAGGGACTTTGAGGACGACCTGTTTTAAGTGGATTGCAGCGACACTTTTTGGCTTGAATTCTGTGCATACTGTCATGATGACATGACTCTTAACAAGGCATGTTTGTTTTTGGAATGAATGGAGATCCGATTTTCTTTTTAACACTACTTTTCTTTGCTCAAGACATCTTTTCACAGGTTACAACATGACAAGGTATGGTATTTATCAACAGTTAGGCAGCGCTGTTGTTTGAAACGTGACAACAAGCAAACTTTGTCAATTTGTACTGTAGTTTAGTAGCTGGCTATCTAAATGCCACTCGCAGCTCGGTGGTCTGAGATGTATCCGTAGGCTAATGTGTGACATTAGCGAACCCTTCATAACCCTAACCCTTCGTTTCATTCATAAACTCTCAAGTTTGAACAGATCACTGCAGTATAACTGCTGCATGTGGGATGAAATGAACATTATCTCAAACAGCTTAGCTCATGTTTAAGCCTTTAGCTTGTGGTTTAGCCCATGTTTTAACCTTTAGCCTGTGCTATCACTGTCCTGTTTAGGGTTCTTTTATTCTTCTGTCCTTTTTCTGTCCAACAGTTCAGCTCTAGTGTGACCATCACTACAAAATGAGTCCCCAAAATCGTCTTAAGCAGAGAAAAACAGATCTTTCTTCTCACTAACTTCATCAGCCGGCATGGTGATATCATAGACTTCGCAGTGCCATAAATCAATCGGAAAGCTAAGAAATAGCAATTAGAAATAACCTATATTGGTGCTGATAATCTCATTTTAAATTGTAGATTATGATCAGGCATACGTCTAGTAGTGACACTTTTTCAAGATCACTTAGTAAGTCCTCACAGTCCTTTTAAATGTCATGAAAGAGAAACGTAAAAAAGAGAAATACATACAAAATTAAATATAAACATTATTCTGTATATCTGTACACATCACTAAGTTAGTTTCCAATCACATCTGAGCATTTTCCACCTTGAGTATTTGTCTAAATCTGTCCTCTGCTGATTTCTCAGGAATTTTATTAACATACCAAACAAATTCTTAATGGCTCCTTCTTTGTAGAAGCCGGATCTCCCAGAAATATGTGTCTATTTCATTCTTTTGAAAGCACTTCAGTATTTGGAGTATTTATATTTTGACATGGGGTCTCATTCTGTCAACACCAGTCTTCAAAAGAGGCATTTATTTTAATTCAAGCGGCATTTATTTAATTAGAGTCAATGGGCAACTAAAAAACTCAAATGGGACTAAACAAGTGCATTCTGTGGTAATTATGGTCTTTAAAAATAATTTCCTGCTCAAATATTTTTTCAAATTAATTGCATACAGCTTTATTTTCTTTTGTGGCAGTGTAAAGACCCTTACGCTATTCTCTGTATTTTCATGGTGTTGCTGAGTATCCTTCCTCATATGAAATCTAATCACAGATGATCGCCTGCAGTTTGTGCAGGTGTCACTCTGACTGTAGCCGGTAGGAGGGACTTGATGCTTCAACTTCTCATTTAGTGTCTGTGAGCTCTCCAGCCAGTCGTCCTGGTCCTGCTCGAAGAGAGAGACGACATCATCAGCAGCACAAGCAGCAGCATCGCGGTTTTCCGGCGAAACACCATGTATCTTTGGCTGAAAAGGCGAGCGGAGCCTCTCATCATTTCGCTTTCTTATTTTTGATTTCCGTTTTTTTTTGTTTCGTCTTTCCTTTCTTTTTTTTCACCCCCTCTCTCCTTTCACCCAATCGCTGACGCGCAAGGACACTACAGCATCCATCCCCAGCAGAACCGCTCACATAGAGCATCCTCTGTACAGACGCACCACCATCCTCCTCCTTCCTTCCTTCCTCCTACTCTTCCTCCTCTCCTCTCTCCTGTTCTGTTCTAACCCAGAGGACATCATCGGGACCTCTTTTCCCACCGTATCCACCCGGAGACATGGATCTATGGTTTCATTCGATCCGGATTTGCTGGTGGAGGGTTTTGTTTCTGATGAGTGTTTTCCAGGACTATCTAAGCTCCATGCTGGACTGCCCGCCGACCTGCAGCTGCTCTCAAACAGAGATCTATTGCAATAAGTCCGACAACGGCAGGTTTTTCCCTTTATTGGCGCTACAAGACACTGGGAGCAATGGGACCAGCGTTGACATAGCAGAGTTATTCAAAAACATCAGCTCCATGTAAGTAAATGCGGATTGTGCTTTATTTTTTAATCATTAATTAATCTCACCCTCCTTGGGGCGCTAGCGCTTTTTAGGTGTCTGTTGCATTTCTTTGCGCTGATCTGAATTGTTGGAGGATAATTTCTTACTGTTAGACTTTATGTACTTCTGTCAGTCGGTTTCTATAACACCATCTTTGATAATGGTGGGTGCAAATGCGCGTTTTTAGTCTCGTGTCTCCTTTGCAGAGCGAGAGAGAGAGAAAAAAAATCCTCCGCAACCTTCAGACATGGCAACAAACTAGGCTACTTAATCTGGCGTCTGTATATAGAACCAGTGAGATTAATTTGCTGTGTTTTTGCGTGTGTGTGTCCTCATAAAGTTGCTCCACCGCAGCGGCTCCGCAGGCCTGCGCGCAGCCAAAACCGACAGAAGGGTGATGTTGCGGAGAGGCGCAGATCAGCCATTCACTCGCCTCCCGTCCGCGCGCGTGTACAGCAACTGCTCCGACAGATTGTGCTAAATGAAACAGAAATAAGCGGTGCAGTAAGGTCAACCAGTTACATTTCAGCCCGCATCCTCTGAGAGCGTGATGCGACCCGACAAACTTTATTATGTCCACATGATGCCGAGGGTCTCGAGCGCATGAGAGACAGAGCTGGGGGATGAGGAGAGGGTGGTGGAAACGTCACTTGTGGCTTTTTTTTTTTTCTTCAGCAAAAGAGATGGACGTGGTGTCAGAGAATTCATGAAGGGTTTGCTTTAAACACATGATGACGGCAGACACCCCCCCTCCCCACACACACACACACACTCACACACACCACAGAGAAGTACATTTTTATTCTGCATCCTCCCTCTCTCCCTCCTCCTCCCCTCTTTCCCTCTCTTTCCCTGGCATCGATCCTTCCTGCCAACATCAAAGCTTTCTTTCTTGAAAAGTCAGGAGAAAAAAAAAAAAAAAAAAAAAAAAAGTAGAGTCCGGGCCTTAAAATAAGACCTCTGGTGTCGATGAGGCTGATTTGCATATAGAGTATAAACATCCTTGGTTCACTTTACGCGCTGGAATTCCCCGCACGGCTTCCCTCCGCGTCGTTTCACGCAGCACAGGACTTTTCTTCCCTGTAGTCAGGTTTTTTTTTTTTTTTTTGGGTGGGGGGTGGGGGTATCCGGTTTACCCTTTTATCCGTGTGAGGGAGACAACAACTTATTCTGTGACACGGTTCATCGCTTAGCCGGGCCACTAGAGGGTAGCCTGGTACCCCCTTTATACAGAGGGAATGAAGAGCTCTGTGTTACAACACTGGAGCCATTTACGTGACTGTTTTATCAGAGAGGGTTTTTAGTCAAACCTGGCTCAGAGTAAGGCCCATGGTAAAGCTTGGGGACCTTAAAAGCAAAGGAAATGAAGGGTTAAAGGTCACAGCACACTGTTAGGGATTAGTGTGACCTCAGATTGACCCCACTATAAAACTATCCTCTCACAAAAACCTGTAAATTTACATTTCTGTCATTTATCTATTCTTGTATCCTCTGAAAGCAACAGTAGAAACATCTCTTTGCTTTAATTTCAAAATGCCAAAATTCACTTTATAATAAGCTATAAGTCACACATCGATTGCCTTTTTGCCTTTGAGAAGGCTTAATGCGATTGAGCCTGGAGTAATTGTGCATTTCATGGCCCTTCGCCAGCAGGCCCTCGCTTGTTTTCTTGCTGCTCAGCATGGACAGCAACCTCCACCGGCACCACCAGCAGCTCAATGACAGCCTATCAGACAACGCCTCCCAATGTCACATCTGAAGGAGGAATTCATGCATTGAGAACACAAATACGACTCATTATTTGTATATTTTATCTAAAAGCACATACGACCACACAAGTTCTCTGTTTAATATGAATATTACAGGATTTAGAAGTATAAATATGACATCAAGTTACTCATTTGGCACTGAAAAACAGCACATAGCTACTTATATCATGTCTACAAATATTTTGTGTGAAGTCCACTATTTGACGGAATTACTGAGTGTTTTTTTTTTTTTTTTTTTTTTTGGTTTGTGCTCTTGAGGACTAATAAGCAGTAGTAATAGTTATAGCATCAATGATGGAGACTGCATACTGTACAAATCCTGCCCTTTCTCATTGCAAGGTGTTTGATGAGTAATTTTTGCTAACAAGAGCCAGATTTGGCTCATCGCAGCGGAAACAGGGAGACGTGGGGACAATTTACGGAGCCTGAAAACTAGAGCGAGGGCTCCCTGCAGGAACCGCAGTGCGATTGGCCAGCCAAAGAAATCTGCCAAGTCCAGATAATAGTTTTCCAGTTCTCTCACATTAGAGATTCATCACAAGAGGCATCAGTGTTTGAAGTGGATGAGATAAGGCCCTGCTGTGATACTTGAAGAAAAGACGGCTCTCAGAGAGCAGCTGTAGCATGTGACAGGTTTGTGTAAGCGCGGCTCTGACTGCAGGTGCCTGTTTCTTTGCAGAATCCAATCAGCCGTTCCACCTCTGCTGATGACGTTTGGCCTCATTTTGTTTTCCTGTTTCTTTTTTAGTACCTCTGAGAGGGGAGCTTGTAAGGCGAGGCTAAAGTGTCAGTCCAATCTGTGCAGGCAGCTCTGTGGTGTCAACTGCTAAAACGTCTCCGATATATATTTAGATCCAAACCACCTCTGTTTTTCTCCTCATCTCTTCCGCTCCTGAGTGCATCCATCCCACACCCACACGCCCAGCGTCTCAAAGTGTGAAACTGTTAGACCCATTTAGGAGACTTAGCTAAGTCAAAGAGTAAAAGGTACGTCTTTGATGGTGTATTTAAAGGCCATCTTTGAATGATACCTAGACCTTGGTATTGTCCAATGTAGGGTAGCCTCTCAGTAGCAATGCACTGAAAAGATGCAGACTACTTTTGCACCTACATTTGTATATTCCATCGCTGCCATAGTTGTTTTATGACCCATCTCCTCAAAGGAAATTAAAGATGCTAGGCTAATGTTAGCAACAGTGCAGCTCACACAAGCTTTATTTTGTAGTTTTACTTTTATTTGTCTTGTGTTTTTTTAGGTACAGTCTGGAAATATGTGATTGAAGCATTGGCGTCATGTCTAGCTTTGAACACTTAAGCCTTATTTTGCTATCACCATTTTGTTCATCATCACACAGTAATTTACCTGTAAACTGTCCCTCTTTTTCACTCCAAACCTGTAAAGGATCCTTTATTTTATAATCTATTAGCATATTTTAAAATATGGTGTCTGTCCAGTGCACTGACAGGCGTACTTACTCATAGCAGACAATGCTTTTTCACTGTATAGGAGTTGTTTCTCCTTCTTAAATGTAGACAACTTGATCTGCATCCTTGCTTTTCTGCAGTAATAAGACAGATAAACGGGGATAAAATCATCTCTTTTAATAATATCCCTATGGGGACTTTTCTGTAGTCACAAACATGTTATTAGCATATATTAGATGGGATCTGTAAAAAGCAACTACAGCCCAGAATTGTTATCTTCATGGAGCGACAGAGAAAAATGCTGAAAGCAATAATGTCTCGGAGGACATTAAAAACATTTTCCAGATTATCCCATGCTTACAAGGTCTTTCCATTACATAGGTTGACTTTCTTGAATATTTAAGTTATCATCATCTTGAAAAATGAAGCTTAACTCAGGGTTTGGTTTTTAGTCTTATTATTGATTTAGGAACAGTTTGCTGTATTTCTCTAACAACATTATGGGGTGCGTCGTGAGTAGGTGGTTATGTAAATATGAAACCTGACAGGGTGAGCAGGAATCCAATACAAAAAAGAAAATACAGATGATTAAATTGATTTCAAAATGATTTGGTGAAACAGTTCAAACACAGAAAAGTCCCTCAGATTCCACGGTTTATAAAGCTTCTATGGCAACACATTATCTGCCTTCACACATGGAGAATCACCATTAAACCAAATATTTCAGTTCACTGCGGAGTTTATTTGACAATTGGACCAAACTGAACATTTCTATTAAAGGTAACGTTCACTTATATATTGATTCTTCTGTCCACATTCAGCTCCTCTTCTTCTCTTTGCTTTTTGCTTTGAAGTTGAAACAGTTACTGAAGTTACTGTGTAGTTATTGGCAGTTTAAAGGATGTTGCTCCTATTTTCTCTGTCAGCGATGTTTGGTGTTCAGTAACTCTTCAGGCTGCTCTCACATCTGTGCTTACCACTAAATGTCATTATTTCCCCATTCTGAGACCAGCCTGAGGCGACAGTACTATTTTTGCCACAGTGTCAACAGGCAGAGATGAAAAGAACTGGACTCCTTTCTGTGGACTGATTTGATGTGACATGACATAAGGTTGTCCCTGGTGCCTCTTTCGCTGTGGAGAATTGTTCACTGTTGTTATGGAGCTGGCCAATCAGAATAAAGGATTTGACAGTCATATTATAGCAGTGAATAAGGCACGTCATAATCTTACACAAAATCTGTTTACTGTTGATAATGTCCTCATTTAAAATCCAGAATCCATGAAAAGTTCGTCCTCAATGTATTTTTTACCATAACTAGCTGTCTCATATTAACATCATAAATTTATGACTCACATCTGAGGTGAGCTCACAGAAACTTCAGCAGAAATTATGTTCACATTTTCCAGTGACAGGAGACTTTCAATAAACCATGATTTAGTCATAAGGCTCAAAAGCACGCAGAGTCTTCACGTTTTTTTTAGCCTTTTACATCCAAATTCATCCATCCAGCAGACACAGAGTCCCAGCTCCCTTTGATTTCCTCCGTCATCCAGAGTGTCTTATTTTGACAGTAATTGATTTGACTATTACAGTCATTAGTATGCACTGCTCTCTCTTAACTTTAGCGCTGAAATCAGAAGTCCTCTATTTGCCTTTTAGATGAGAATCCTCTTCCAAAATGATCGTAGTTTTGGCCCCTTCAATGTCAACTCTCTTTTCAATCACAGAGATTTATTAGACTTGTGAAATTGCCATCTGTTTATCTGCAAACAAACTGAGACTTCCACACTCTTAAGCGGTTTACTGTTTATCTGCTTTGCCAAATGCAGCTTGAAATTTATCGTTTAATATCGCTGAAATCTTATAAAAGTCAGTGTCTTCGGATGTAAGCTATCCTTTAAAATGCATCATAATATTGGCTGCATCCTGATTAATCTTCTGTGTGCAGGAGGTGACATTTTCAGGTGACTGAACTCATGTTGTGGAATTAATCAGCTTTTATCAAGTGAAGCTGAACTAAAGGGCTGTAAATGACCCTGATCCCTGACCTTCTTGCGAGAAAAAAGGGTCATTTTGGTTGTAATGTGTTATGATATAGGATCATGTGATATGGTGTGATCTTACAGGATAGAATACAGCAGCCTTTGAATCATCCATCCACTGCTTTACTACCTGTTTAATTCAATAGCCACTGTATTCAACAAAGGTCAAAAAATCCCGGCTCCACGCCAGACAACCTGCTCTCTTTAAACTTGCTGGAGAAGTTTTTTCTCACTTTCTCTCTTCCTTTTTAAATTTCAAAACAGCTAAGCTCTGCTGGAAACAATCGATCCGTGCACACCTTCAGCTACACATTTAATATGAAACCTGCCAGCAAGCTGCTGCCGCTGCTGCCAAACAAACCTGTTTCATACACAAATGTTTCCAAGGTCTGCTTATAGGTGACTCGTGTGGGCTGAGAGTGTCCCCCGGTTCAGACAGCGAGCATTACTGCATTATATAAATGCAGCGTTTTCTCTCCCTCTTAAACCTCCAGTGCAGCCCACATAAGTGTGTGACTGCGGCCAATAGCAACTTCACATCCAAAGATCTGCTCTGTAATTGTTGCATAACGCTTCTGAATGGGAATTGATAAGTAGACTTTTATAGAATTTCAGTGGAATTGTCAGAAGTTGAGTAGCTCCTGTTCAACAGAGAGTCTTTGCTAGAGAGCTTGAGTACATGTTGACCCCACGATGAAAAGGAACCTTTGTGCATTAGGATTATGTATTTATAGGAGCACTTCAGGAACATGTCACTGCATTTCCATAAAGTTGTGAGACCTTCAGGAGACAAATTGAAAAAAAAGACACATGGTTGAAAATGAAGCTGTAGAGGTCAACATCTCCTACATTTAAGCCACCATTGAACCTACAATTCCCAAATTGCTGCTCCATTTTTGCTTTTTCATGCCCTTCTTCATTTAGAGAACAACCACTGAAGGAATTCCGAGAATGATTGAATACAGGTTCTAGATATTGTTGTGAATCATTTCCCTGGAAATTTTTAACCAAGGGTTTGCACAGATTTTAACCAAAAAATTACTTGATGTTCTGAAATGGTTGTACTTTCAAAAAAGGGAGCTTTCTTATGTTTCAGTTTTGTACATTTTGTAGCATGATGCTCAGCAACATGCAGACAGTGCTGACTGTACAAACAAGCTAATTGATAATTGTATTTCTATATTGTTTTCTGTGTTACATGCCTCATAACTCCGTCAGCCAGTCTTTAATTGAACAGCTTATTCATGGCAAATGTGATCTCAAGACATTCAAAAAGAGCAGCTCTGAACCATGGCTTCATGGTACACTTTCATACTAATACTCAACATTATTCTGTGATGAGCTGATCTCCTAGCAGTTTTTAATCAAGCAGCTGTGGTAGGAAAACATTCTCCTAACAGGCAGAAACCTCAAGCAGAACCAGACTTAGCTTGATGAGTCATCTGCTAAGACCGTGTTGGCTTCATATTGGCACCTACTGATAACGAAACCCACAGATCTGTCAAAAGTACAGTTTGTGTGTGTGTGTGTGTGGGGGGGGGGGGGGGGGGGTCATCTGTTATTGTAAAAATATGAACAAAAATACAGGTTAAATTTGTGTATAAAATCATACTTGAAAAAAAGATTCCTAAGGCGACTTAACCAGGATAATGATGACACCAGTGGTAGAAGATTCATTTAGGAGAGCAACTATGATAAATTAAGCATCAGGATTATTTTATTTATTTATTTTCTTTTGTTTTGTCTGTTTTTTGATTGGCCTATTTGTGTATACCCACAGCAAAGGGTTGCTGGTTTGCAGCAATGCTATTTTATGGCTTGCAAGTTAAAAAGCTTAGGACCCAGGGTGTGGTCACACGGTACCGCCTACAGCCACATAACTCTAATATGAACCAGACTTACGCATGACTGCCTCTTGTACATTTGTACATAACTCATCAGGTCGTAAATAGGACACACACATATTGCCCACCTACGCCTTCATGGAATGTCTGTTTACAGTGTGGTGTCATCAGAGTCAACACAGGAGAACACAGAGAACATGACTAATACTGGTGATGTTTTGGCTTATGTTAAGATTTTTTGGTCCGATCCAGCCCTGTTATTGTTTAAAATGATTTTTGAGAGTCGTGGTTGCTGCGATTATATGTCATGGATGCTTGTGCTCATGCATGAAGTGCACCATGCCAAAGCACACCTCTCTGAAGTGTGCCAAAGGTAAGGGAGCGTACCATGCCTTAGCACAGTATGGAGTGGTTAAACGAACTGAACTTGGGGCTTAAAGCGTGCTTGGGCACGGTATGGATGACCAGTGTGACTGCGCCTGCAGAGGATCCTGCCTGTACATCCACTTGTTTGCCCAGACCTAATCTGGATAAAATAGTAGAGGTTTGTAAGCACAGGTTGTAATGATCATCCATAGGATAAGGAAAGTACATGAAAGATGTGAGGGTTTATAACAAAAGAAAGCCCCAAGAACCGAAAATGTGCAAATAAAATAACGTGTGTGCATTAATAGATCAGAGAGTCAGTTGTTGGGTATCTGGAAGATGTGTGGAGCATGTTATATGTGAGAAAATAAACTACAAGAGAGAGACTGCCTCAGATTATATACACCTGGTCAGGTGCAACAAAACTCCGCCCACCTGGAAAAGAACAGAATTAGCGGAGAGGAAAAAAAAAACTTTGTTAGGTGAGCTGTCACAAGAGAAAACTGATTTCAATCCTGCATGCTAGTAAGCATACATCAGATGTGTACATTTGAAGGCGAAGGATCAGTGCAATAAATGAAAAACACGACAGGACGAGCGCTGGAGTTTATATCATCTAATAATGTGGATGTAACCTGACAACATGGCATTCCATTATACCACTAAAAGACAGCAGAGTCCTGGTCCTGAGACAGTTCTGAGTCCTACAGTGCGATACGGCAGTGCCACATCCTGGACTTAATTGACAAGATGTGCTCACTCTTATGATGTAGATGCTCATTCTAAAGTGATGTCAACTCTTATTTTACACTATCATGAAAAAGAAAAACGAAAAAAAAAAAAAAAGTGGATATAATACAGTTTTTCAGCAGACGTAAATTCTCCCACACTTGTCCTTTAATCCAATTTGCAAAAAAAGTGCCATAAAATATGCTTATAGCTTAGCCTTAGGGCCATAATTAAGGGGCGAAACTATCAATTCAGTGCTCCAGTATGCTGCTGAATAAAGGCTTTGAAATTATGTGAGCATTAAGAGAGAAATAAATGATGAGAGAGATACCCATGAGTGGTAAAACGTGGTATACCTTAATAACACAGTGATCCCTAAAATTCTAAACCTATTTCTCTGGTTTAATAACACACTTAGAGAAAAGTCTGTCTGAATTTCTGATCACAGTGTTATACATTTATAGGGAACACAGCAGCTTATGTTTGTGTGTGAGGCTCAGTGAACTGGAACCCAGTCATACGGTTTGGGTCCGCCCCCCCATCTGTGATGTCAGCTGGACGTACAGAGTGTGTGCCCCCTCCATCAATAAGCATTCAAACACTGAAAGACTCTCTCTCTCTCACACACACTCACACACACCTTTCCTAATCCACTCTCGCTGCATTTATCTTCTCACTGTCACCTCTCTGCTCTTTTTATATTCACTTCTTCCTCGTTGCTCTCTTGCTGCTGTGTGAACTTTTGATGTGTCTCTGAGTCTCTGATGCCCACCTCACCTGCATCTGTTTGTCATTGTGATTTATTTTTTACTGTCAGCGTGACATTTTTCTCCGTCATTTTCATTGATGTGCTTTTTTTTTTTTTTTTTTTTTTTTTTTACGTTTTGTGACTGTTGGGGTGAGGAGTTTTACACGCCTGCTGGGGTTTCTTTGTGTGATCCAGGCTTTAACTGGGTTGCTATCATTTGAAGGCCCGAATAAATTGCAGCTAAACCTCACTTAGATTTTGTTAGCTGCTCACAAAGAACAATGCTCAGGGCTTTTAACTGTCTGACATCATTCTTGAATATTTGCTTTGCATCGAAAGAAGTGAAAAGCAAAAATCACTCTTTATTATGTTCTTGAATTAATATTTGTTGTAGATCTTTGTAAACAGCTTGTTTGAATAGGGCAAGGAAACATTTGATCCTTGCTGGAGCTGGTACTTCAGGTTTACAACCAAAGCATGACAATCTCTGATAGCTAGTATTTTTAAAGTCACTGGAAGAACTCCATGACTGATCTTGAAGTAGTCTCACTTTTATGTATTTGTCCGTCCATAATGCATGATTGAAAACAATATTATCAGCACCCAAACTCATCATTTCTCCATGCTATTTCTCTGTATCTGTGGTCGGGTTGGAGTTGTAGAACATTAATCCTTTTATGGCACGTAGACTTAAAGGCCCTATGACATCCTTACAACAGTATGTGATGGTGCTCATGGGAAGCAGAGTCTTTATCCCAGAAGAACACTACAGATTTCCACCAAAGGTGTCACTGCAATCAGTGCCTAACAGGTGGTGTCCCCCCCCACCCAGTGAAGTTAACAGTGCATAAAAGATAAAACTCCCTAAATGGTAAATCCGGAGCTACAGCCGTGGGAGAGGAGTGATTTTTTTCTTCCACTCTGCATCGTTGAGTTTTTATTACCAACTTCTCATCTGTAAAAGGAATAAACAAGATAAGCGTTTCACCAATCATAATGTTTCTGATCTGAAATATTTGTGAGAACCTACAGACCCCATCACGTAAAACTAGAAGCCTGGTGAGCAACTGGGGTTGTGTTACCTGCCGAGTTGCAAGCAAACAAGCCAAGTCCTTCAGTGTTCACCATTCATTAAACTGTACAGGTAGGAGGCTTTTTGGCAGTGAAAAACACTAAAAGTATATTAAACAGCTGAATAAA
Organism: Labroides dimidiatus; assembly: GCA_030710495.1. Taxonomy (NCBI): domain Eukaryota; kingdom Metazoa; phylum Chordata; class Actinopteri; order Labriformes; family Labridae; genus Labroides; species Labroides dimidiatus. The sequence goes on along the minus strand of CM061144.1, from coordinate 25,409,324 downwards.
GCACTCTATTCATAAAAAGATGGATGAAATAGAAAAGATAAATCAGCTTCTCTCCATCTTTCTTGTCAAACACAAGACAGCTGCTCCAAAGTTGTTTCTAATGCTGGCTAATAAAAGACTTCCAAACTAAAACGTTGGCTATTTTTAAATGGTTCATTCAGAATAAAAACATTGGAAATTCAGTTGGATTGATAAAAAATGATCAGTGTCCTGCACAGAAAACACACCTTGTCTTCATCAGCCGGTTTGATAGATTTTTCATCTTTTGAAGATCCAATAAAAGACTCAATAGGATCTTTTTACAAAATAGCTGATTATCTGTCACCTCACTTTTCAAATGCCCCTTGAAGCGTTAAAAATGATCTTATGGGTTTTTAAGTTCTCAAATGTTAGAGGGTGTCTAAACAAAAGAGAACCCAGAAAAACCTGGACTCAATTAATCAGCCAAAAAAAAAGATAAAATGCCATCTTTTTTTTAATTAAATCTAGAATCAAAATTATAAAAAAGTAAACAAAATTCGTAATGTGGTCAGAGACTTGATGCCAACTTCTGATTCTTGCCAGTGTTTGATTCTCTGTGCTTTTGGACTTGTTTTTTACTTACGAAAATCAAATTCATAATAAATGAAAAAAAAAAAAGATCAAAGAAGTTCTGAAGATTTTGGTAAGCAGCATAAAAAAAACCCTGATTAGATGGTGTCTTTTCTTCACTTAGGGAGCTACATCAAAAGTGTGTGTTGTTGTTCTTAATTTAAGGCAGGTCCAACAACACACCATAGTGAATTTTGCAGTGAGTTACAAACACTCATTCATTCATTAATCATTGAACTGTCTCAGGTGATGAAGTGGCTGTGAAATGAAGCACCTTGGTCATAATGTTAAAGTGATCTGCACACCTTGTTACGTCGTTGGTCCCACGCTGCATCAGAGTTAGCACCACAACTGTCGTTTAGCCACCCGGGACGGAGCTGCTAACTCACATCCTGCCAGTTGGACTCACCATGCAGACCCCCTGCTGCCCCCCTCTCCCCATCACCAGACTCACCTCAGGCAGAGCACGACGGCCTCCTCCGTTATAAGCATATCATCAACTTTGCATGAGCCCGTCTTTGAGGAAAGTAGGTCACGGCTGCCATCTGAGGATTCGGGGAAGAGAGCGGCGGTTTGGTTCAGATCTTCTGCATGCAGGGGTGCTGTGAGAAGTCCCGAGCATGTGACTGACCCTTCTTCTCCCACGCCCCCACCTCAGTTCAACTCCCACATCTGCAGGGAGCCCTCATAGCCTTAAAGGATGCATACCAATGAGGCAACTTCCCCCATTTCAACAATCAAAAGATGCATTGAGGACGGAGGGGTGAGAAACACTGAGGGCTTTGCTGTTTCAGCCAGGATTAGAAAAACCCTTTAAAGCCTCGCAGCCGCCTTCCAGAGGCTTTCTGTTGACATTTAGTTGAGCTTCTGCTTTTATACGGCAGATTATGAGTCAGTGTTGCTACTGTGGGCAACATTTTATCTATATTTGTCAAATCCGAGAGATTGAAGGAGGCAGAAAAAAAGTGTATCTACCTATTTACGCCCCAATTGGTTTCGTGGTAGCAAAAAGAAAAAAAAAACATGAAATGAACACAGCAGAATTGTCTCCCTTGTGCATTGCTCATCAATTTACATCTATTTTCATGCATTTGCTTCTGCTACGTTTTGCTACTTAGAATGTGCTACATGATTTCTCACCTTTAAACAACAATTATCAAGTGCCTGACGGTGTTTGTGTCCATGGTGAACGCAATTTAGACAGTTTGAGGTGTAATCAGGTGGCTGCATTGAAGGTTTATTACAGTTAATCATGTTTCTACATGTTCCCGCTAGCTACATGTTTACTTGAAGCCGCCTCCTCCATAGTGTGAGAAAACTTTTAGAGTTTTTGAAATCTTTCCCTCTCCTCTCTGGGTTTTCTCGGCCGGTTACACACACCATTAATTTCCTCCGAGATAACCTCCTCCCAGGTGAGGATCTTTGTCTGACCTCCACAGTGTCCATCACAGTGATCCCAGTCCCTCCCGACACCACAGACACTAACCCCACCTTTCTGCCCTCTCTCTCTCCTGGCTCCTAATAAACCCCCCTGCTTATGATTCATGTGGGATGTTTTGAGATTCAGAAAACATCAATCATCATGAATTATCAAGTAGGAGGAGTCACCCCTCTGTCCTCCATGGTGGCGCTGACTGGCAGGGCTGTGTGAATAATGCAGCTCTCTGCTCTCACTGAGCTGTAGTCGTGTTCTGAGGCCAAGCTTGCATGTTGATGGATGATATTTGCAGCGTTATTTCTCTTTGTGTATCAGTGTGACCTTAGGTGGCTTTATCCGGGGTCACGTCTGTGCTCGAGCTTATCCAATGCTGTGAAATATTCTTTTTCTCTTTGTTTTCATTAGCAGTTTGAAGCATTTGAAGGCCACAGCCGCTCTGACATAGGGTAAAAGAAAAAAAAAAAAAATCTCAGAAGTGGAAAAGTAGTTGCTGGATGTTTTGGCATTTCTTTGTTCTCACAAAGCAAATCATGGCTAACAGCGAGCCGCCCTCCCCTGCCCTCATCCGTCCATCAGTTCTCCATCTGTACAAATGAGATCTATTTGAGGCAATATGTGCGTCGCTGTTTGGGTGGTAAACACTCATGATAAATTAATGACTCTACAGTCCTGGCTGTTTAGATTTGACTGCAAACATCAGCAGCTGCAACGGGAAAACAGGAAAAAGCATCGCAGTACAAATGTACCTTTATATTTCCCAGAAGGCAGAGAGATGTATATTTTGTCCCTCACCGAGCACCGTAGCCGCCTGTGTTTATTGATTATCTCAGATGCTTTGATATCTGTGTTTGCTCTGTTCTGGGCGACTATCGGTGCGTATTGCACTACATCAAAACATTATGGACTTGGCAGGCCATTCAGCCGCACTCACTGATCATTCTCAGCGAGCCGAGGACTGTCGGTGGCCGAGCCTCAGTCGACGGCACCGGGAGGGTTTTTTAAGACCCCGACAGAGCTTTGTGTGGAGGCAGATGAGGACACATTAAAAGTAAATGGTCCACTGGGACTCGGCTCTCCTTCCTACTGGCTCCCTGTTGGTGCAATGACCTTGATACTCCCAACAGAATATCACAGTCACTCTTCATCTTCCTCATAGGCTAAAAAATCTCATCATTTTTAGAAGTGCCTGACATCCCTCTTTCTTCCTGCTGAATCACTTTCTCCTCTCTCATATTACTCTGCTCTGATATGCTTTATAAGAGAAAAGCAGACTTCATTTCTCAAATTCTCCCCTTAGCTTTTTAAACTCCACATATCTGCCCAGTAGTAGTTTTTTTTTTAACACCATGCATATATGTTGAAGGCAGAGAACAGAAGCTAACAGCTTACTGTCTGAATAAATAAAACATCAGCTCTGTAGGTGTCGGTGATATTATCAATCAGAGCAGATTTGCAAGTGCATTTCAAAGTTGACATGTCCCTTCCTCAGTTTGATATGAAAGTCAATACAAGCCTGAAATATAAGATAAATATAAAGCTACAGTGAAGCATCCTGGCTAGCATAAAATATAAGGGAAGTTCTGCTAAAAAACGTGTAGGCAGATAAAAAGAAGGATCATAGTTTGAGCTAAAGTTTTGGTCCCATAAATGACTTTGTCGCCCTCAGGGTGAAACTCCTGTGTTACTCTTTCTTCCACCTGTTGTGTACACTGCTCTTCAAAATGAGATGTATCACAGAGCCTTCACTTTCAACTTTCAGTTCACCCAGACATAACATAGTCTGGAAGCTAGCAGCTTGTATCTTTGTGTTTAGCAAACAGATATCTATGGGACAATGTTAAGGATGCACTGAAAATTCAGCCAACGAAACATTTCGACCGAAAATGGCCTGAAATTGCATTTTTGGCCGAGTGTTGTGATATTCTTGCTGATAAAGATAATCCTACTGTGAAACTTAAGTTACACTAACTCTGGCTAGCACTAGCCAAAGTTAGTGTAAGTAGCTTACTATGGCTAAAGTTACAACGATAAACAATCTAGTTTATAATATTCATTTCTTTGCTTGACTTACATAAATACCGTGCTGAATTTTAATTTTGGCTGATAACGAAGTGTCACCTACCATTGTCTAAAGATGCTGTGGTAAATAAAACTTCTTTCTCTTGAGTTCCAACCTTCCAACTGGCAAGTAACATCTTTGAGAGGCATTCCCCCAAAAAATCTGAAAACTCAGCCCCTTCCTGTCCTGACAGCGTATGTCTGCAGCCAGACCCCTCTCGAATTCATAACAATAGAAAGAGATAAACACAATACACCACAATAGTATTACATCACCTAAAAAAAGGCACTGAAAGTGCTATTCACTGAGTAGAGAGCTTTACCTGGAGTTGGACACACAAAAGGTTGACTCCAACTGTCTGATCCAAGATACCTGACGCCAAATGATAGATGTAAAACATTTAAAGCATTAAAACAAATGTATATACACACACATGCATGAAAGAACAAATTTACACATGCACATGTACACACAAACATGCATTTTCTCTCAAACAGTTACCCTCGCACAGATGATAGCTAAAGGCTGGTTAATTGGAGCCGTTCGCATCCAAATGTAAAAAAAATATATATATATAAACTTAGACCTACATCATTAAAGGTATGAAACATATCTCTTGTCCAGGTAGTCATTCGCTTATTTTACTTTTTATTGATGCTGTTGAAGCAGCTATTTCCCCTTCCTACTGTAGATTTAAAAGAGAAGGGCATTCCAGAAAGATTCATTTTTCTGACGTGTCTTTGGTTTGGTTGTCTCACACTGTGCTGGGCTTAGACATGCCAGTGCTTCTGTTAGCTGCATTCAAAGAAATCATCTTTTTTATCAGTTGTTTTTACAGATGCAATTACTGACCACTCTGCAGGGAAGTCAGGTTTAAATAAATAACCTTGATTAAAGGCTTTTAAATTCATGTAATGATTTTTTCTTCTGCATTTTTTTTAATGCAAACCAAAACACTGCTTTTACCAGAAGCTCCCTTTTATTAAAAAAAAGAGAAGCATTTAAAACCACTGTAAGGGATGTTGTGGCTCATTTGCTCTCTATTATTAAGCTTATGTTTGGGGCTAGTAATGTGGGAATTCCAGTTCAGCGCCGTAGTCAAAATGTGGAGTGATGAGAGAGCGGGTTGTGTTGTTGATGCAGCTGAATGGACACATTGTTGTAGCTGCTGCAGTGACTCAAACGTTCTTCAGGGATGATGGAGGATGTGACAGCAGGGGCTTCTATATAAAGCTCTTTGTTGAATTTCTAAGGATTAAATAAGCCTGTCTTTCCCACACCTATTAGTCATTAAATGTGTATTGTTGGTGATTATAATACATACATTTAAACATTATCTTATACTCACAGGTCAGCACTATTGGGAAAAATAAAAAAATGAGATCTGGAGGCTCATTTTCCTATCCCTTTTAAATATTAATCAATGATGGACCCTGAAATACCTTTTATGTTACAATGCTCGGTCACTGTGAGACAAACTTTTGACAAATCTCGACCTTACTTGCCATTGTCTGGACACCAGAGATTTCAGCGAGTTTCATCATCCCACATTTCAGGCAGTTCATGAAACAGAGTTCGGTGTTTAATTTATAATCACACAAGCTCCCCACATTAAGTTACTGAAAGTCGATGGGGCTAAACAACAACAGCAACAACAACTATGAGTGCATGCATAACTAGCAGCGACAACAAACTAACTTGGTGCTTTGGATAAATTAGCCTCCATGTGGAAAACCAACGTCTCTTCTTTGACAAGACTTTGATGGAGAAACTGGCTGACATGTCAGTCAGGAGAAATGACTCGGGGCGGCAGCTGTCTACATTTGACACTGTGAACTGCAGAGGCTTCTTATTTCCAGAGGAAGCCATCACCTGTCAAGCATCGCTAATGTGTTTATTGTTACTGGAAAGATCAACTTGTTCCCCTCTGGTTATTTTAGATAGGAGAGTGAGAGGGTAAATATTCAGTATTGTTTCGATTTCTTGGTATTAAAGGTCCTTAAAATGACTTGAGGAAATACTTCAGTTATCATTCGATGCAGGCATGTATAAATTAAATGTGGAGGGCCTGACAAAAGGCAGTGAGTCTCTGGGCAGGGACATGTCAGATGGAGATCCCCACTTTTGAAGACGTGTGTATGTTGTGTTATGCAGTTTTGGTCACCTTATGGTTATTTTTCTCTCGTTTATGTAAATATGAAGATATATAAGGATGTGTTCATGTTTTTGGGTGTGGCTCATGTTTGCTTGGTAATAAAAAATATGCTCTTTCCTGTTTGATGCTGGCTGAATGAGATCTTGAATGGGTCATGTATATGACCAGGCATGGGGAAAAAAATCCTGCATTTATTCATTCACGCTTAACTATGGGGTATTTTTGTCCACGATCCTCACACAGACCTCCTGATGTTACTAATCATACTTTCCTCAGATGTGAATACAGACTGAATGGTGTCCATTACACAGACAGTACCTATAGAAGCCATGTGATCCAGGAATTAGAAAATAACAGCCTACCTTTCTTTTATGTCAAGCACATTAACATAACGCCAGTCATAATTACATCCTGTCCGATACAATCGATGTATCCTATGGTTAACTCATTCACTGCCAGCCATATTCAGACCAATTTGTTCTTCATTTTGACCGATCTTTCAAGACCCACAGAAATTTGTGATCTTGACCATTTAAACTCTGAAACTACCAAAAGAAAGAGTAGACATTCGTCTTTTATTTCTCTTCCTGTTTTTTTAACAAAATATGGAGAAACCCCTTTTTTTAGATAGTGCTCATCTATGAAGCACCATCCTTTCATCCTCTTCATGATCTCCGTCATCTTTCCTCACGATCGTGACACCCTCTCCCTCCGAACTACCCCAACACATACTCTGTTCAAGTGTGAGCTGCTTGAACTTTTCCGACTTGCAACGTCTCGCCATATCTCTGTTGTCTTGCATCATCCTCTTATTCAAAGAGAGCACCACTGCCACCTATAGTAGTTTAAAACCTGATATTGATGGACAAGCTCTGCCAGACATCACCCCCACCCGCTGAAATACATAATTGACATGTATAGACACAGTCAATGGTTCTAATGGAATTGATGTCTATAGATGTCAATGGCAGCCAATGAGTTAATAGAATTATAGTAATACTAAAGTTACATTGATTTGCCTTGTTAATAAAAGTGCAGAGGAAATGTTTCAGAGTATTGAAAAAAATCGATCAGTGCATGGACAAAACTTGTACAGTGGCCTGTGTGTGTTTGGGGCATAATGGAAGGAGAGAAGTCAAGTGTACTGATGTTAAGCCTGGTCTATTTTAGTGGAAAGGCTCAAATCTGCGAACAGTAAGACGTCTGCCTGCAGGTGCACCTGGCTTTTTGCATGTTTGTGCCCTGCACCTCACTCAGCATCGTGTGATTTTCAGCATTGGTTCATTTTGAACTGTTTATACTTTGCTCATTTTGGGTTGTTCTGCTCTTCTTTAGTAGTAATTAGTTTCTTGTTTTGTGTCTTTAGATAACTTTTGTATTTCTTTGTAGTTTTTTTCTCTCTTTGTGCTTAGTTTTTTCCTTTTTTTCTTTTAATCTCCACAGTCCTTTTGAGACTATCGGGATATACTTTAATCTCTTTCAGCTGATTTGTTTCCTTTGTTGTTACTTTGCGACTCTCTCTCGTGTTCATTGTAATGATGCATGTAATCGAAATGTTAAAAATTTATTTCAGACAGAGCCTTTGCCCTTAAATTTCACTCTTCAAATACACATCATTGATTCCGTCATGTGTTTGTTATTTTGACTTATTTTAGGTTAGGTTGCATTTGAAAAATATGTACAGAAAGCCAACGCTAACCCTAGGCCTTTATTTAATGTAGACATATGATTCGCTCAGAAGTGGCAATTAGAGATTTGTATTTTGATAAATAATGTCAGTTTATTTGTCAGAGAGAGAGAGAGAGAGAGAGAGAGAGAGAGAGAAAGAGAAAGAGAGAGAATGAGTAACTTAAATGAAAGGAAGGAGAAAAACACCAACAAATCAAATATTCAACAACCTTGAGCTCTATCTCCCCCTTAGCTCCCTCGTTCCTTCTGGAGGTAATTGGATGACACTGTGGGCTGCTGTGAGAGCTAGAGTGTATGAGGACTCCATGTTATTGCATTTCACATCACAGCCAGAAAACAAGAAGACAAATTTGGCAGAATTTAACTAGAGCTTGCTAAGTCTTCTTTTTCTCCTGGCATTTCACTGAATTGGATCAAATAGATGTTTATTGATCTGCTCACAGAGGTAGAAATGTTGAGATGTAGCTGCTCAGTCCTTGTGTTATAGAGGAATGAGACCCCTGCCAAGTACTGACTGTGTCAACTGCATCTGGCTCTGTAGTCCACCATTTTAAATTATTCTGAGAGCATATGCCAGCCTAAAGTTTAAGTCCTCAGGATTATTTAGACAGCTCCAGGAGGTCTGAAACTGTGGGACGACTGAACATCTGAACTAAGTGGAGCCTGGTCCATTTGTCGGCAACACTTTCAGATGTCTCAACAAGCTGCAAGTGGTTTAGACTGAATAAAGAGAAAGAAGAGGAATAAAGACGTTATGAATTAATGTTTAAACCAGGGCTGTCCAAATACTAGTTTTAAACAATGAATCACTGGATTTAATGGCTGAACAGAATTTATTGCATTAACTTCTTGTTTAGCTCCCATTGTTTTACATTTCAGAAAAAAAAAAAAAAAATTAAAGTCCATATTGAAAGTGAAAAGTAATTGGGTTTTGATTTGGGAATCAAATGAATGCAGTGAAGTGCACTTTATGATCTTGACTTTAGAACTTATTCAAATAAACCGTGCACTGCTTCATTGGTGTGGTCTGAAACCATAGAGGAAGAGTACAGCTATAGAGTGCCTAATCTCAGAAACACGGTCAGTTACATCATCATTTTGATTGGCTGTATACTTAGCTCTTGTTTGAATGCACGGTGGTGACACTCCATATGCAGCTGTTTATGAAGTGCCAAAACAGACAAATTTAGAAAAGAAAGACATAAAATAAAGTAAAATAATATAAAGTAAATTCTGAACCTTAAAGCACGAGTTTTAATCTTTTCACTTGAATAGTATCAATAGCTTAGCAGTTCTGGGGGTATATATTAGCTGAATGTTTGATAAAAAGATTCATACAGCACCACATGTTTATATGTTTTAGAAATTCCCAAATCTGTTTGTAAACTGATAGATTACTCTTTTCTAAAACAGCACAATATCTTCACGAGACTTATTGAAATGATGAGGTCACTGCTTAAGGATCTCCAAATTGGATCATGACATGTTGGAGGGGTGGGCCTCAAACACCATGTTCTACAGTGGGTTAGCCAATCAGAGGGAAGTTTTTTTTTTTTTTTTTTTTTTTTTTTTTTTTTAACTTAGAGTCTTAGAGAAACAGCAGCTAAAATAAAGTCTCTCACACAGAGACTGAACTGAGGTTTTTCTAAACACCAGTGTAAGAAAAACTGATTTTTTTTAGGTATAAATCCTGTGAGGGAACTATGGGGACACAAGAGGGACAGTACACAGTCAAAAAAAGCATAATATCCCTCTTTTACACTTAACTAGTTGTAGGGATCATAAGTTATGAGCTATTGTTTGGTTTTTATAAGGTTTGCTTTTAACAGTCTTGTCCTTCCACCTTGCTTTCAGTCTTTGTACTAAGCCAGGCAAAGTACCTGAACTGATTTTAGCTCCCTCCATTTCATCCATTCTTCAAAGAAAATTCTGCTCCTTAAGTGAAAAGCAGGTCTTTCTGACAGGTAGTATGTGACTCTTATGAAACATTAATATTTCAGAGTGTAACAGAAAATCACCCTGGTCATCTGCCACTGATCATTCTAATTACCTTGAAGATTATCTTATGCACACCTGTAATATAAAGTGCGGCTGACTTCACGATGCAAACAGGAGAGGTGGCTGGCTTGACTGCAGTTGCTCACTTGGTAGGGCAGAATCGTGTCTCTGATTCCGATGTCCAAAACCGAGTGAGAGTAATCATTGAAAAATTGGCAGAATACTCTGCAATCGCTGATTCTGTGGTCAATCAGGTTGCATTAACAAAACTTTTTTATCGAGTTGTTAGCCTCTCCGGTGACAGCTGGAAGGGGGCGACTGGCTCTGCTGTCTCCTTAACTTTTAACCCGTTCAGGAGATAGCTCTGCACTGCTTCTCTTGGGAAGCTGCCACTGGAGCAGCAAACCACTTGATAACTGCAAAAAGTTTTGCTACTGCAACAGGATTGGTCATGGACATGGGAATCAGAAACATGATCCGGCTCTACCAAGTGAGCCACTTCTACGGTTCTATCCTGCCACCTCTTTACCTGAGGTAAACTTCCGTTTGAACTTACGACTTTGCTGAATTTTCTTTCTTCTACTGTAGTCCTTGTTGGGTTGATTGCAGTGTCACACATACACACCACCACCTACTGTTGTAGATAATGCACAACCAAGGAATCCACATTTTCATTTCATGTTCATGTTGGTGTGAAGGGTGGGTTAAAGAAATGAAAATGCAAATGATCTTTTCCTTCGAGTTATGTCATACATTGTGCCTGTTGAAGCGGATAGTGAAAGCTTATTTCCCTTATTGCATTTTCATTTTTGCATTTTCATTTGAATTATCTCTTAAATAAACTTCCATACTATAAGCCCACAAAAGATCAATTTAATGCCACAATCCTGTTTTTGAAACATTCAGAGATAAAATATAGGTCAGGTAAATCAAACATGTATGTGTTTTTAGCTTAATCATCTCCTTGAGGTGAAACTTTAAATAAATAAAACCTTTGAACACTGAATTCTTCGATCCTTTGTTTTGAGGAGATCACAGTGCTGTTTTGTCTCTGGGCCTTGTTTTCTACATTTTGTGGGTCTTTTACTCCTTGAAACAGGACGCCTCTGCTCACCATCACCCTGCTAACCAGCGTATGTGTTCCTGCAAAAAAAAAAGCATTCTGTTATTTTGACACCTGGCTAAATATCACTTCGGCTGAAGCTAATTCCAGCTGTGCGCTATGTATCTTTCTCGCAGGTGTGAAATCCTCCTGTCAGAGACTTTCATGAACATGGAGATGCAAATTTTATTAGGAGATCTAATTAGTGGGAGGACTCAAGTGGGGAAGTGTCACACACATGAATTAGCCTAACCTTTTGCTTTTATTTCCCTCAAGTCTGATTTGTGGTGTTTGCAGGAAAACAACCACTTTGGTTGGTTGTTTTGCTTTGAGGCTGTATCTTATCTGTGTTTGAAATCCTGGACCCACAATCTCAATTTTCATCAGTTTTGAATTAATCCCCTCCACATTTTGTTACTCCAGAAATTAGTGTTTGGAGCATCGCTACATGTGCCTCTTTGAGCAGACTGTGATCTTTCTTTTCTTCCACTCTTATCACTAATTGGACTAATGTACTTTACAGTATGTTCATTAAATACACTTGAATCAGTTTTTCCAGACGTCTTTCTTCTACCACAGTTATATGTTTCTTTGCTTCCCTGCTCCCTATAATTTTCTTTAAAATAATAATAATAAAAAAAAAAAAGTTTGAAACAGTCTCCGAGGAAATTATAGGGCTGTAAGTAGAATGATCGAAAATAACTGAAAATTGCATTCAGAGGAAATGAGAGGGAGAAAAAGAATGAACGCAGGCATGCTATTTATGAGCCATTATTGGAAAAGTTATCCACCAAATAACTTGATCAAAAAGCAGCCCACATGTTGAGATAATTGTCTCCCCTCAGGCAGAAAAGGAAGTGTAAAAAGAAAGGCCTGACACAAGCTTTTTTCACTATAAGGACAACTGTGCAATGTAGGGACTAAAGGCAGTATTGGTAATCAGGTTTAGATACACTTTTTTATATACTGGTTAAAAGGATCTTAAGGACCCGATGGTGATCAATGCACGGTGTGTTCATAAAATAGAGCAAAAAAAAATTGCCATCTACAGCAGGAGTAAATTTGGGAAAACACCAACCAATCCTAGCTAATTCTAACCAATTCAATTTATATAACCAATCAAATCCTGTCCTTCCGTTCTCCCTGCCTCCTGTGCATACATTTCGCTGGCATGCACTAGCCCTAATTCAATGTGCATAATGAAAAGGGATCCAAGTACACTGGAGAATGACAGAAAAAAATACCTATACCTCAATTACTGGAAACGTAGTGCAAACATCAAAGGTCCGGTTTGAGTCTGTGGCTTTGAATCAGTCTTGATCGTATGATCATAAATCAGTGGCGCTCATGCATGTGAGCGGGGTTGTTGTTTTGGAGGACCTGTGAGTGTGGGAGGGCGGGGGCTAAACAGAGTCCTAAGGAGATGCTTCATTCAAATTCATGCTAGTTTTCCTACTACCAACTGTGCTTTTAACATCACATTCTGACTGGTTTATCAAATCTCACATATTAACATTTTGAATTTATAAATTAATAAAAAAGAATCAGTTCAGTTAAATTCTTTAAAAGTTTTTTTTTTTTTTTTTTTTTTTTTTCTTCAGCATCATTTCCGTTATGATCATACAATCCAAAAATTCCTGAAAATGTCACTGAGACAGGCCAATATGCTGGACCAATCCATTCCCTCTCACAAGTGGTCACATGCTTTAAGAAGCCATATACACATCCATTAAAAAAGTCCATCTTTATAGCTAAATAAATAAATGAATGAATAGATAAATGTCCATTTCTCTATTATTCAAACATGGAACAAATGTAACACCACTGAGACGACATACATGTTTTTATGCAGTCTATGCAGTCTCCACATTCTGACACTGAAGTCATATGACATTGTACAAAGAAGGCAAATGTCCTCTTCATGTTGTTTTGGGACTTTGGATAGGGCAAAAAAACTGTGAGGTGTCAATGATTGTGGAACAAATAATCAGAATTCACAAGTTTTAATCATTTTGAAAAACAAACAGACAAACAAAAAACAATCTGGTACGTACAATATTTTTAGTGTATCAGTGAATGATGATGATCTGTGACTCTTGGGCTGTGATTCTGTACAGATAAAGAAAAAGCTGAGCAGTTATGTCTTAACTGGCCATAAAATCATTACTATTTTTTTTAGATGTTCAAGAGAAAAACAAACCACTCAGCTTCTGTGAACCTTCTAAATCTCAGGCAAAGTGTCTCATCAAATGCCTAAATTTACATTTAATGATAGCTTTGAGTTTACTGCCACAACATTCCCTCTCAGTGTTGTTGCTACAAGTATGTGCTAATGTTGTCTGTCTTTTTACCACCCTGCAGGGCATGCACAAGGTACTCCAATTATATCTGTGCTCAGTTTTCTCTTACGGAGCATGAGGGGAAATAATTATATTGTTTTAATGAACTTATTTAGCTCCTTGGGGATACATGGAGCGCTTTGGAAAGAGCTGCAAAGACAGATACTGAACATAAACATTTGATGCAAAAATAAGATAATTTGTCACAAATTTGTTGGCATGTCTTATTTAAGTACTAAATAAATCTGCTCAGACAGTCATGGTGTGGGATTTTACTTCAGGCGTGGGCACTATGAGGAGAGTAAAACAAAAGCAAAAATAAAGAAAAACTTTCCCAGCTCACAAACCAAACAAGCAACCAGTTATTAAAAAGTCAAAGGTCAGAGCAGCTAGACAGAAATGGCTGATAAAACAAAAAGGAAGCTAAGAAATGGCAGACAACGAAATGAAAAATAAACAGAAAAGTCAAAAGATCTTTAAATGTCACCGTAAACAAGAGAGAGAAAAGTGGAGACAGAGCTCTCTTCTGAGTGCAGTGGAGTGTGTCTCAATCCCAAAACAGTCATTACAGTTTTTCTTCTCTTAGCTGGGACCGCCTGGATAAGAAAAGGCCAACAGCTTTAATCATAATTGAACTTCTGCATACAAAGACACAGGTTACTACTAACAAATTCTTCCTAATTGTTCAGCCAAGCTTTTAGTGACAGACGATGACTAAATGTGGCATGAATCACAAAGTATAAACTATCCATTAGACTTAAGGTGTTGTAGTTGAGTCACCAAACCACAAATCTGGATAGAATCTCAAGTTCCCAGTGCTGAAGTCTGAAATGTCATCAGAGAAGAAGAATCTGAGTTGAGTGTGACCCAAGTCCTCATTACCTTGGCCTGAGTTCAAGTCCAGTCCTCATTACAATAAGATTTATAAAGAATGCTGCTGTTTCACTTCTAAATACTCACCGCATGAACCTGATATGAGTGCGTCAGATCTTTTAATTGTGCAGAAAGCACATTTAATTCAAACACAAGACTGTAACTGATCCAGTGTCTGTAGATTTAACTATGAGTGAAGCTATTGTTTGCAAATCACGTGTACATGCCTGCCATTTCTCTGTGAGTGTGACGATGCTTTCATCGATTCTGCTGCAGTAGGATCATGAATTCAAACATGTAACCAGTGTGCTAATAGCTTGAATTTTCACTGACTAAACTTCTTGCATAATTATCTTTAATTATAACGATACTAGCAGCAACAGTCTGAGAGTCTGAGTAACCTTTGCATCTCAGTCACCTTTTCCTGGATGTTTCAAGGACAGACGTCTTCGGTTCACTGTGAAAAGATTGCTTTAAATCGTACAGTAGTGGTAAGGAATTTACTTACTGTTGACTTATTGGTATCAGTGAGGAACTGAAAAAATACATTTACTGCATCATCACTGTATCTTCATTTACGGTATCATTACAGATACACTGAAAAGACCTTTCCCAGTAAGTTACTGCAGATATTACAGTAAAATACTATAAAGATTACAAAAACCAGTTGGAGTGTTCTTTTACACATATAGCCTACATGTTGCTTTGCTCCTACCTTTATAAAGAATAGAATAGAATAGAATAGAATAGAATAGAATAGAATAGAATAGAATAGAATGTACTTTATTAATCTCAGAAAGAAAATTCTGAGTCACAGCAGCAATACAAGAAAGTGTACTGCTGGCCAGCTGCCATAACAAATGAGCCACACAAAGTAATAACTGGCTTCAAATACAAAGATGACCAAAAAGATAAGAAAAAAAGGAGGAAAAAATAACAACAAAGAGAGAGCTGCTGCAACAAGCTGCCACTTAGCAAACACAAAACAAACAAACAAAAAATACTATTTAATTAAAACTAATGCACAATTCAGGACACCTCATCG
The DNA here is from genome assembly GCA_030710495.1 of Labroides dimidiatus. Lineage (NCBI taxonomy): Eukaryota > Metazoa > Chordata > Actinopteri > Labriformes > Labridae > Labroides > Labroides dimidiatus. The sequence goes on along the minus strand of CM061144.1, from coordinate 25,394,035 downwards.
TGCAGGGGCTGCAACTGAACCCGTGCATGATTTCTCACACATGAGTAATGCTTCGCATGAAACTGAACACAGGATCAGGTCCTGATACTAAAAAACAAAAAAGACCAGAAAAAGACAAAAAAAAAAAAAAAAAGAAAGAAAGAAAAGTGAAACAGTTTTTATCAGTGAATAAATCTGGGTCCGTCTCTCCATCTTCAGTTAAAATTCTATCAATGCTCCAGTCCAAGTACAAGTCTGAGTCATCAGTGCCTGAGTCCAAGTGGAGTCCAGGACTTGAGTCCTACAGCACAGTCAGATGAAACCCAAAAAGCTGGCATTGAAACTTTGTCTGCTACATATTTATTAAATAGCTGAAGGACTGTGTGAGTCATGCAAAGGAGTCCAGAGATAAACATCTTCCACAGTGTAAAAGAGGCACAAATTAGACTCAGGTAATTTCACTGTTTCATAATGGTGATAATAGGCTCGCCTTTGTCACGCAATCTCATAATAGAGATTCTTATCAGATGCTATTAATGCTAATTATGCTATATATAGCGACATCCTTGAGGCTCACTTTAAGGACTGTGAACTGATGTCAACTCTAGATGAAGAATGTGGACATGAGCAGATTATTGATTAGGACACTTTGAAATGTAAAGATACCAGGATGTTAAAAACTTTAGGAGTTCAGGGGCCAAACTGCACGTTTACTTAGAACTGAAATGGTTGCAGAGACAGATATCACAGACAAGCCTGTCACATCTAACAGATAATCAAGATGTAAGTTAATTGCAGAGCAGAATTATTGATTAATGCCAGGGTCCAAAGGATCCGTCAAGTCATGGCTGGTTTGAAAAGATCACAAAGTTCTTTAAAGGTTATCTCAATATGTTGGCAGGTGTCTCAGGAGCGTGTGAGCAGTCGACTCCCCTGCCTTCAATCCAAACCGTCACTCATATTTCAATCCAATTCTAACTTTCAAACTTTTCCCCTCCACAATGACAGCCCTTTGAGAGTGACTTTAAAAAGAGGCTGAACTTTGAGCCCGGCTAGTCAAATCAATCTAGTCACGGTGGAGAGACGGAGCGGTTCATTACTGGGAGGGCTGAGGAGCTCTGCGATCAGCTCTCTAATATCACTGTGATCCTCTTCTCTTTTCTTACCTAATTGAATTCTCCAGGAGAGATGCCCCTCAGCTGCAGATTTATCATATCCTGAAATTGGAGGAGACTAGTTCCATGAAGGACGTGCACAGAACATTTAATCCACTCCTCATGCTGTAAGCTGGGAGCCGTGGTCTGTGCCAGGACTTGACTGATCCCACTGCGGACTGTGGCCTTCAGGGAGGTGTCTTTATTCAGCGCTGCAGAAATGAACAGCAGCAGCAGCAGGAGGTGTACACGTCCCGTATCAAATATGCTGCCTGTCATGTACAGTATGACCACCAATCACAACAGATGGCATCATAATCTGTAATCAAAGCTCCTTAAATGCAGCTCACTGCACAATATGTCTCTCTCTCTCTCTTCTCCAAATTTCATTCTCCCTCACCTCACAACTTTCTCTCTCCTTGCAGTAACAGACAATTAACATTTTCCTCTCCTCCGCTCTGTGGTAATGAACAGGTTTGACATCAGAGATAAGATAACAGGGAGGATTGTTTTCAAAGACACCTCATCAGGAAGGTGGTCTGATGTAGGACGTGGTGTCTTGTTAACATAGAGATGGAGAGCTGATAAGTGCTGTGTGTGAATCATAAAGAGGAGACAGTTGTTGAGGACAGTTGGAGGCGTTGGAATACTGCAGTGGGGGAATGCAAATAGGCGAGCAACCTGTGCTCTGTGTCACGTGACCATGAGGAGCTTTCTCTGGTTATTTGGCTGTAAAGCATTTGAATCCTGTCATGTCCTTGTTGCCCCTGGTCTGTTGTAACCTCTATGTACAGATTCTGAATATATTGTAGATGCAGGATTTAAAGGTGCAGGATCAAAATAATTTGTTTTGGTAGAAGTTTTTGATAACAAAAATTTTAAAAAATAGGCTTTTTGTCCTCAATAGCCACTGTCAAGTCACTAACAATCAGAGGTTGTTGCTAACATTGCTAACTATTCTGATTTCAACACACTTTACATTTAGCTTGGATGTAGCTGAATGCTAATGTTAGCTGTTTTCTAATGTTAGCTCAGGAAGTGGTATCCAAAGTGTAGACTTGGACTCCTTGGGGATCACAAAACACTAAAAAATTGGTTGTGAAGGCCTTCTAAAACAAATAAAAAAGTATATAAAGTGCATATTTCATCAATTAATGCAAAAAAAATGATCAATAATAGGAAGTGAATTTTATATAAATCATGCAAACAGAAAATGTTTAATTTGTTTTCTACACTTCTTCACACAAGATGCCCGAGGCACATAGATAGTATGATTTTATCAGTTAAATTAAGTAGAGTAAGACCCCCCCCCCCCCCCTTTTTTTTTTATAACAGTGTTGCCGTATTCAGGTATTCCCTGGCAGAGAGTCAGTAGTCTCCAGGGCTGCAGGCTAGAAAGTTTGGGTCAGGAGTTATTGTCAAATGTGTTTTATCAGTTGAAATATAAGCCAACATATCAGGTTCTTATTTTGAATTGTATTTGTAGATACGTATCAATCAGGGAGCAATGAAATTTCAACAATACCTAGGCCTGGAACCACATCTACCTGACCCACCTGTGCTGCAGCCCTATAGGCTAACATGAATGTGGATGCATATGACTGGATGTTTCTAACTTTATTCTTAACCTTTTTTTTCTCCTGTTTTCAGACTTAACCTTGCATGTTTTATTATGACTTTATTAGGGTTTAGTGTTAAAAAAATGACTTATGACAAAATAGACATTAGTCATATATGATAATCCTCCACATTTAACCCTGGGCTTGCAGCACAAGGAAATAATGTCCAGGTGAATATGGTCATTTTGTGTCAAATTTGTCTTTATTGTGGTTGGATTGAGACCATCCTATTATTTGCCTTTTTTATTTATTTACAGTACTGCCTATATTGTCTTTTATCATACTCAAACATTATTTGTCCACTGTTTTAATTTATCCCATTCTCTTCTGTCGCATCCTCTCTCTCTCGTCATATCCTGTTCTGTTCTACCTCTCCTTCATCTACAATACCACCAGATTTTGTATAATGAGAAATACACATTCATGACCTGAATTAAAAATAAATCTGCCCACTGTGTGCAGAACAGACATAGTGTATATCATTCCTATAATTATGCGTGTCTCCAGATGGGATGCATTTCAAGTACACTGCGTATCTCTGTGCTTAAGGTTTCACACATTTGCATGCAGTATGGTACCTCTGGCAGAAATCCAGAGCTATACGATCACTTATTTGATTAAACATTATCATGCTCAGCAGGACAGTGCAGCTCCAAGAAGAGTTGAGGTTTAACTGCTGACAGCAGCAGGAAGCTTGTGGAGTCACACAGAGGTTTTGTTTTGGTCATAAATGGAAGCTCTCTCGTTGTACTTTTTATGAGCAAAAAGCTGAAACCTAATAAATTTGATGTTTTTTCAGTTTTTGTCTTTTAGTCTGTTCATATTTTCCCCTTCTGGACAAAAATATAAACAACGACAACAAAAGTTCTGCAGTAAGCTTTTTTCTAATGCCAGAATTTTCTTCATGCTGCTGACAGTTCCACAGCTCTCTCAGATTATGTTTTAGTTTTGACTCAAGTGTTTAGAAACTCCACCAATCAATCCCAAAATGAGGCATGCTCTGTTAAGGCTGAATGAAATTCTTAACAGCAGAAATTGAACATTAGCTCCTAAGACTTCAACAGTTGTTGTTATTGATCATTTACACAGCAGGTTCATTTATATTAGCACTGACTCAGTGAGTACACATGAGGAGCTGCTTCTGTCAGTGCAACAAAAACTACCAGCTTCCCTTGTCGCTACAGAGACATTTTTTATGTCTTCAGTCACTGATACTGTTTTGATTCCCTGTCACCCTCTCAGTACATAACAGGTACCTTAGTGTGATAGTCTCATCAAGGATAGTCTTATGAGTTCCTTGTAATGCTTTCACAGCCACATGAATGCTGGTCTTCAGACAGAAATGTGTCCCTCAGGAGTTGGTCGAGACCAAACACATCTAAAAAAGCAGAGCCAGTATTGTAATGTTTGCCTGTTTGCAAGACATGCTGCTGTTGCTCAGTGTCTTTTTTGCAGCAGAAACTTCCTTGAGGATCACTTTCAGTGTTATGTTTAATATTTGTTCTTCTTCCCTCAACATGACAAAGATTTCGTATTGCTGCTTCATGCTTAGGTCAGGCAGAATACTTGATTTTTGTTGGCTGCAGGGTGTTATCTCATATCTGGTATTCAACATGTTCTTTTTATACTGCACTTCCATCAGATCCATGTTCAGGACATCTCTGCTCTGATGTGGTCTGGCTCCAAGCTCTGTCATCCATCTGCACCCATTGGCTGTATCTTTCTATAAAGATCATGATAGGTCTTAAGTCATGACTTGTTCGTCCCCTTAAACTAGTTTGTCGCTCTGATCATTTTTGAAGCATGTATGAGAGTTTGGACATAGCAGATGAAGTGTCTCTTTCTCTTCGCTTCTTTTAATTGGATCATGGAGCTCCACAATCAAGCACATGGATTGGTCAGTGAGCAGTGCATCAGCACAACCTGACCCAGAGCAGCTTACATGTTCAGCATGAGTTACCATAGTGGTGTACCCCTATCAGAACTGAAACACCTGTGACTGTCATCACATGGTTGTTTTACTACTGAAGTTATTCAGCTTATATTTGATGTAAACAATCTATTAAATTTAAAAAAAAAGATGAAGATATCTGACTTTTTGACCGTTTTGCAAAGCTGGCACCTTTGTGTCAGTTGTGAATAAAATTTTAGAGACTTAGAAATTTTTATTAATTAATTAATTAATTAATTTATTTATTTATTTATTGTCAAACAAAAAAGGGATGTTTTAAATAAATGTATGCTTTATATATAAGCTGTATTTGAGTTACTTTTGGTATTCTTGCAGTATAGATCTCCAAGAGGCCGGTTAGGGTGTCCGGGGGTCCTCTTTTGGGGTTTTTTCATAGTATGGTCACCCTAGTAGTAACTAACTTGAGTTGTGTTTGCAAACCAAGGGAATGTCATAGATGAGTGTTTGAATCCCTGAATGATGCCCTTACAGGCCCCCTGATACTCTGAATATGGGTGTTTTTAAGAGATTGTTCGTCTAATGGTGTAATGATAACTGTGTTGACTGTTGGTGTGATGAGCTCTTATTCCGCTTAGATGGAAGCGTACGGTGTTCCAAGTGACGTGCGTTGATGTGCAGAGCCTTCAGAGCTAATGTTGAGTAAAACTCCATTATGGAGCTGAATCCTGAGGGGATCATAGTCTGATGACACTCGCTGAAACGACGCTCTAATTATAGTCATTTTCATTTTGGGTAGAAACATTTGAGCTTAGTCATGTGCAAAGTGTTGATACCTTTCAGAGCACGGACCGATGCTCCCATGATGTTTAGCCCTGCCAAATCTCTGCTGCGGATTGGCTGAGCCTGTAGCAAACAGTGACACTCAGAGGGCTTAGGTAGTTTCCACACAGTGCTGATCGGCAAACCGGTGACACAGAACAGACTGGGGGCAGCCATGGGACCACAGCCTGGCTGGGAATATTAGCAGAGTTAAAGTACTCTGAGCAAATGGCTCTGGCATGGCCTCAGAACAACACAGCTCTCACATACAGCTAGAGGAGAAGAGAACTGTAGGACACTGGCTCGGTTTATTCTCAGAGCAGCATTAGCAGAGTATAGCTTTAGATGCAGAACAAATTACCTTAAAACTAGAATTACTGGTCAGGGCTTTTATTTCTTTCAGTCTGCGAGCTCACTTTGACTTTATCTGAAACAGGCGTCAGAAAGAGACACACTTTTAATTATTTAATTTGACAAAACTCATGCCAAGCAAGATGAGTTTTTTTTTCCATTTCAGCCGTTATTTTTTTCTTTGGAGCTAGCACAAGCAAAAAGACTCCTGCCTGTCACTCACTGGGGCGTACTTTCTTGAGCCTGATTCCTGATCACCTTGCAGGAGTCTGTAACCTCACATTGTCTTAAAGATCAATAGAGGTGAGTCCTCCTGTTGCTCCTGTTGCTAAAATTTGATAGCCTGTCAGCATCCAGGTCCTTCTGTTCTCTCCATGCCACCAATGGGAAATGAGGCCTGCCTGTATTTGTCAAAACAATCAGCAATTCTGTAATACTGAGAGGGCAAAGACTGAGCAGCCAGGACAGTCCTACAGATCCTTAGTGGATGTTCACATGTGACAGTTCAAAAATCAAGTCAAACTTTAAACATTGAGGCCGTGTCTGTAATGGGGATGGGCTTTTTTTTTTTCTTTTTAGATGAAGTACAGTGATTGGATTTGAGGATGTCTTGAAAATTATTCCTTCAAAAATGGTTACTGATTACTGTTTTCATAAAATAGAGTGCTTTTGATGTTGTTGTGGCTGATTTCAGATAATAAATAATAACGGTGAGGCTTTCCCACACACACACACACACACCCACACACACACACACACACACACACACACACACACACACACACACACACACACACACACACACACACACACACACACACACACGAGCTACAAGATTGCCAAGGCAGACCCCAGGTTATAATTGTGCTCAAGAAAATCTGAACTAAAGATAAACAAACCGATAGACTTTGTTTAGACTGTGAATATGTATTTTGTGTCTTAACATTTTCTTTATGTAGGCATCCACATAAATTTCGACATTTATAAAATCATATTTTTTTCTCTTAATTAAAAGATAAAAAAAACAATCCCATCCAAACAATGCAGAAACTGACTTTTAAATCTGGTGCGCGTTTTCTTTCTTAAACTCTGTACTGAGTGGGATATTAAAAACTATAAAGCATGAAATATTTATTCACTCTCAGACAAAGGTACAATGAAGATAAAAAGCAAAGTTTCCTTATACACATGCAATTTAAGCCTGCCATCTTGGCCCATGCCCAGCACATACAATAGGATCGATAGTTGCTGTGCACAGGCATGTCTTCATCTCCCAAAACATTTGGTTTTGTTGTCCACATGAAAATAGGTAGAGGAGATTTGAATAATTGCCACCTCAGGGGCCATGTTTTTCATGTTTTGAAATCCTCTCCTTGTATTTGAGTACAGCTTAGTTTAAATGTGGACATAAGGCTCAAAAGCAGAAAAAAAAAAGTTCTAAAAAACGTCCTCATACGTGTGGCTCAGGCCTCACACTGCAAGTGTTTTTGGATGGTTAACATATGTTTTACTTCTCCCCCGGAGAAATCTGTTCAGTGACCTCTGTATCGCTTCTGATGTTCAGATTAATGAATATGAGGAGTTTACAAATATAGTCTTTCTGATCCTGTATGGCTCACAGAGTCGACAGAGCCATCCTGAAACCAAGACTGTTGTCTGGATAGATATGAGGGTTGTTTATGGACAGGACTATGACATTTAATGTGAGAGAAAAGAGAGAGAGACTGATTAAAATTGATGTAACCAGCAAAATGAAGGATTAACATTAGATAATCTTACAAATTGATAAGAAATGATGAGCTGTAGCTCTCTAAAAGCAGTCGTTTCAGTGTGATAGTTCTTGACCAGTCTACGGCTGTTCATTTGAGATCTTTAAGCTTCTGACTGTGTTAGCTCTGAGGCTAACATAAGCTAACATCCTACTGAAGACTGCTAATAAACAATGGAAACCACACCTTCACTTATGAAATCACTAAGTCCATGCTGCTCTGAATGGCTTCTCATCCACACTTGTTGATCTCTGGTGTTGTTTCTTTTGTCCCTGAAAAACACCACTGAGTCCTCATTTAATACATCTGCTACTACGATCTCACATGAGGTCCGGCTCACTCTGACAGAAAATATTATCTTAGAAAAATCCAGTGGAATATTTTGGTGAGGATTTTCATATTTTCTAGGGTGTACGTCTGGTATTATAAATGAGAATGTGAAGCTTCTTCATCTTATGTGAAGGATAAAAAAAAATCCTTTAAAAAATGAAAAATTGTAAGAAAAGTTTTAGACTGCTTTTAAGGTTATTTTGAGAGCTGCACTACAGTGTCAAAGACTCATCTGAAGACTGCGGGGGGGAGAAGGAGAAGGAGTTTCTTGGTCTTTTGTTGTGACCAGCTGGATGGGCTGTCAGGGATATGGACTCCATGGAGATAATTTACCCAACTCTAAAGTCAATATCCATCTCGCCTCATACAGTCTATAGTGCTCTTTAGAGGGGACTGGATGGTATTGTGTCCTAAATGATGTCCTGGTCCACTGAGACCAGCACTAAGTAGAAGCAGCTGTTTGGTTGATCGGTCTATAATTCGGGCCATCCCTCCTCTAGAGGATCAGTCCCTTGGAAACTGCTGATAACTAAAGCAATCAATTGAAATTTCATCCTGCTGGTTTTTCATTCCACTTTGTACTGAACTGTGAGACAACTCTCTCTCTCTCTCTCTCTCTCTCTCTCTCTCTCTCTCTCTCTCTCTCTCTCTCTCTCGCTCTCTCTCTCTCTCTCTCTCTCTCTTTCTCTCTCTCTCTCTCTTTCTCTCTCTCCGTTTTTCTGTCCCCATGGATTTTCAGATGCAGTTGCTGGAAAAATTGGGCTGTATCCTTACTGCTGAGTCCATGGTTTCTATGCAGGGGGAATCATTTTTAATATAGCTGTAATTTGGTCAATTTTTGCCTGTCACTTTTATATCGATATCATATTCTCCAGCTCACACTCTCTGCTGTTCATGTAATTGAGACAAATTGTCACAATTTGCCCCGTTTTCATATTATTCCAGTAAAAGTGCAGTCGAGAGGAGCACCAGGCCCATTTTTCCTGTGGTGCTCCTGATCTGCCAATATGAACACTGAATGAATAATAATAGGTTTAACCTTTATTTATGAAACTAGGACCTGAGACTGTATATCAGCAGTAAGTGTAGCCCAGTGGTTTCAGAAAGTGAAACCTATGCAGAAATGCCTCAGACCTGCAGTCTGTCTTATGGTCCGAGCGAGGAAATAGATTGCCCTCTTTCTTATATTATTTAGAAAAACCTGAAATTTATTTACCCTGAGTGAGCACCTGGGAAGAGAGCCAAATAAATGCCAGGACATTTAGCCAGACCAGAGTCACTGGAGAAAGTCTATCAGCTGCAACAAGACTGGTTAAGAAAGATGGCAAGAGAGAGGGTCAGGAAGAAAGCGGAACAGAAAACCAAAAAACAGAAAAACATCAAAAAGAAAAAAAGATTTTTTTTTTTTCTTTCTTATTTTTTTGCAAACAGTATTGTCTACAGCAGGTCACCTGCTTCAGTGATCCACCAAAACTTGCAAAAAAAATCCTCCCTGAAAAGAATCACAGTCAAGAAAAGGAATTAATGGGGCAGAATGTAACATCACTATAGTGAAGAACCATAGACTAGATTGTGTATGAATAAAGTCTCTGTGATGTCACCAATCTGTTTCTCATGGAGAAGTTTGAAGCCTGTCGTCCACAAGAGCCGTATAGGAAATGTGAAACTCAAGTGGCGGGCTTTAAGCCTCTGCACTAACAGCAATAAGGTGCCCACCTGACAGTCAGGTGAGCTGTTGTTTTCCAGTTGGAAAGAACACGTTTGTAGCCTTTTGATGTTCAGTGGTACCTTGCCTTCCGAGTGTCCCAAGGAATGAGTTTATTCGCGTAGATTCTATTGTACTGTGTTTTCATACATTATTTGTTCTTTATAAGAAAATTATTCTTATTGGAAAATATGTAACAAATAAATATTGTGGTGTATTTGTATTTTTATTTATTTATTTTTGAAGATTACATGCTCTGCCTGTCATACTACTCTTTAAGACTAAAGGCAAAACCAGATGAGAAAAAAAGAGCTAAGTTCTTGGTTCATTCACTACTTTAGAAAACATTTTTCGAGCAGGATTATAGTCTCAATTACTGGTTTTGAGGTTTAGTCTTATTGATATTTATTCCGTCAAACTTTAGGAGCAAACCAAAGCAAAGCAAAAGTATACTATAGGGTTTGGCTACTGGTGATTGAAGTCTAATAGACAGCCTGTCAATCAGAAAACACAGTGATACGTATTCATCCTGGTCACCACAGTTCCATAATGAAGGTGACCTGACTCAAAGCCCTCTTTGAGCAGGAAGACGTAAACCTGCTGGTGTTTAGAGTATGAACAATGCACACTCACGGCAGACTCCTCTGATGAGGCTTCTTCCTGTCAGCCAGCCTGTGTAAATGAATTAACATGACGCTGGATGAGGAGCCAACTTCCCTCTCTGAAGTATTAAAGGTGTAAAGAAACATGGTGCACACCTCCTCTATATTAATTCTGTTGTTGGAGGCCATTTTATAGATCAGATTCTGACCAACAGATGGAAGGTGGATATAATTTCATAGGCTCATACATTAGGAAGGGAGCCGGTGCATCTGTCTGCCTGCGTGTGTGTGTGTGATTGCATTTGCTTAGAGGTAGCAGGCGTGGGTTTGTCTCTCTAAGCTAAACCAGGAGATTGTAACTCTTGATTCCCATCTACCAGCTTTGAATGCCAAATGTCCCTCATGATTGGTTTGGAGGATGACTTGTTTCAGCCTACAAGTTCCAGTAACTGTTGAGGGAAATAGCTTCCTTCCCTCTGTGTTTTTTTCCATCAGCACCTTTTCCTCTGTGTCCTTTTTTTTACGCGTCTCCAGGCCCCATTTTTACAACACAACACTTATGAGTCAGGCATTAAAAACACACACACAAAGAAAAGCCGGTTGCCTGATTGATGTTAGGCGTGTGCTTTAATCTAGAGGAGTGCTACTTCGCCACCGCATCCCCACTCTAAAGTGTTAGAGCTGCTCTGCCTCTATGAAAACAGAGAGGGAAGCTGAATGTAGATCAATATCCAGGGGACACACCAGAGACATTCTATTTTATTAAACATTTTCCCATTAAGGTGGTGGCGCTAACGTTGTAGATCATTCCAACAAAGTCGTAAATCACAGACAGACAGCAGCATTGGAAACAATAGGCAGGATCAGAGAAGAAGATTACCACGACGCAGAAGATACGAGATGTTTGTGTTCCTGGGAGCAACATGTATCTTGTTTTTATTTTGCCACTCACTACAGCAGAGGGATTGGTTTTTCTGGTAACAGATCAAAAGCACGTCTTCCTATGAAAATATCTCCATGTGACAATGCTAACTAGACAATGATCTGTTTCTAGTCTTTGCCATGTTAAAGACAAACTAAAGCCACCTTGCTTTTTATTGCAGCCCCTTAAGACTGTATTCTCCTACTGTTAAAATCAAACACAGAGGACAAGAGGGAAAGTGTTTTACTTAACCCTCTTGTTGTCCCCTGGGGCCATTTTGACCCCAAATAAAATCTTTCATTCTCAAAAAAGATGTCCTTTTTTTGTAAACAAGGTCTTTTGGCCATAATTTCAAAAGGAAGGTAATTGTGGTAATGGGTTGGACTGAAGTAAGAAAAAAGTTTTGACAGAATTGATGACAATTTATTCTATACACTTAAAATAATAGTCAGATCAGGCTGAGGTCATTTTTGACCCCAGGGGACAAAAGGTGTATGGCAATCTAGAGGACAAGATGAAGGTTAAGTTCCTGTGAATCACAAACAATTACCCTCAACAAAACTACTGCATCTTCCAAAAGCTGCACTGGCCAGTATTGTTGTGTTAACAGAGATTAAATTGGCAACTTCCACAAGGGCAGAAACATTTTATAGGTACAGTGAGTAAAGTGGAAATAGTTAGAAATATCTGGCTGTCAGAATTCTAAAGTGAAATGCTCCCTTACTCACCCCTCCAAGTCCAGTCATTCTTGAACTAAATAACATCAGAGTATGAATTTCAAAGTCATAAGATTAGGGACTCTTTGGATTAGATATATGTGATTCCATTTAATTTGCACTAAATTAATATTTGGTCAAGTTGCATTACTCATACACACCAAAGTTGAGACTAAGGCGAGATCAAGATTCCTTACCTGGGGTATTTATATTTAGTAAGTATGCAGACCCCTGTTGCTACAAGCCACAAACCCAAGAACTTTTTACTGATGTTACTGAAGACTTTTGGAGACTCTGACATGAGAGAACATACCGTTTCGACTCCCGCCTCCCAAAGCACTCACAGGAGGCCCAATACTTGCTTGCAGCAGTCCCAGGTGCCACCGCTGGCTAATCTTGCTCTGGATTACAGTCACAGCATAGGTAAGAAAAGAAAAAAAAAGAATAGAATAGAAGAAGAAAGTTCATTTTGTAGTTCTGAGCACATTTTAGATGTATTTTACTCACCTTTTGTCGCATGCATGTACATGTGCATTGCATGACATGCACATGGCGGATTATACATACTAGGGGATGATGCCATGGCAACTTCTAGTGACCATTAGGAAAGCTAGTAGCTAGTGCCCGAGGAGTTGACAACAAAATCCTAAATACAAAATGAAAAAAAAAAAAAAAAAATGATGAGAAACTTTATAAAAGCTAATGGAATTATCAATCTATGTAGCAAGTTAATTTGATGTATTTGACTTTTGAAGTATTTAAATCTTGGTATGTGCTGAATAATTTGCAGTGTAAGGCATTTTATTTGAAGTCAAATTCTGCACTGTAACTGCTAAATTTAGAGGAAGCCTTTGCTTTAAATGCCAAAAAACGTTGGAGATAGCTTGTTCTGCTGAATTTACACTGCTGAATAATTTAAATCCTGAAAGACACACCAATATGTTGGTGTCAGTTTTAAAAAGGTTGATGGATATCCAACACAAAGAAGCTTTAATTCCATGTGGGATGACCTTCATCTGTCCCTCACTTGATATCATTCAGCCTAAACTGACCGCACAAACTGTTAATATCTGCTCACACCTTTTCTCTGCTTGTTCACTACCCGACACTTTAAACATTCATACATCAAGCTTCATATTCCCATTGGTTTTTAATCCAGGGCTGTTCAACCTTCAGTGTTCTATTCAACCTCATATTTTGCTTTCCCGTCACATTTTTACTCTTACTTGTTCGTTTGTTATTTTTATTAAGAAGTGGGAAACATTTTCTCTGGCACTCATATTCACAGACGCCCAGAACAAGAGAGCAGGTACTGTAGGGGCTGAGAGTGTCGCCCAGGGCCACCGCTCCACGACAGATGGCTGTTGCTGGGATCGAATCTGTTACTGTTTGGTTCCAGGGTGTTTTCCTCGAGCGCTGAACCATCCTGCCATCCAGTTCAGATTGTTCTTTGTTGGAGGCCATTTTCTAAAGCAGATGGAAGGTGGCAGTAATTTCATAGGCTTGTATATAAGAGAGCAGGCTGGTAGATCTGCCAGTACAATTTGTTCTGAGAGTATCCCGCTCGTTTCCTTTGTTTTCTGACCAGATCTTTATCAAGTCATGGTAAATTCATTTAGGAAGCCTTTTTGGGAAACAGCTTTGCCATAAATGCCAAACAGAGGACAAATTGTATGAAACAAGATAAGAAGGAAGAGCCAGACTTTTATCCAAACCATGTGTAATGGAATAAATATCCCCAAATCTATTTTCCCCGTCTTTCTTTCCTGTAACATTCATCTCATCCAAAGTGGCATCATTGCACGGCCTCATTCATTGTTACCCTGACTGTCTTCTGAAACATAAACTTCGTTTTCAGCTTATGTTGATGTTGTTATTTCTGAACCATTTTACTCATGCATCCCTATAGGATGTGGGAATAACAGGACAGAGATTTAACACTCCTGTATCATTGCTGCATCTTTGCTATTCGTTCTCATCTTTTCACGGCACTCTAATCCACATGCATATTCAACGTGCCGCGGACAATCAGGGGTTGTGAGCAGACAACGTGCTCAGGTCCGCAGGGAGGTGTTTCCTGCTCCCTCTCTGCGGTTTGTTGACAGCCTCTTGATGAAAATGGAGATAGCGCTAAATTATATCACATAGCATGAAGCGGCACTCCAAATGAAAACATTTTGTGCTCTTGTACATGAGGATGACTTTATTTTTTTCCATATCATAGTATTGCATTAGTGTGGTTTACAATATTGCTGAAATTATGTCCCATTTACGCAAACTGCTCAAATTGCTATGCGGGTTTAATCAAACAGGCTCAGACAGGAGAGAAACAGAATGAAAACGTCAAAACTCTGCTGCGTTTCCTTTTTCTTAGACTGAAAGGGGAAAAAAAAACAATACTGCTAAAATCTAAATCATGTCATCTTTGGTGGTAGAACAAAACTATCCAGCAGCAGACCTGTGTTGTGTTGCATATTTTTGTAAAATCACAAAAAACCATCACTCATGTCCGTTTCATCCGCATGTGTTAAAATCTTCCGCATTAGAAAATAATGTGTGTCTTATATGAGCCACATTTTCCTAAAAAAATAATAATAAAAAAAATAAATAAATAAATTATTAACAATAATAATAATAATAATAATAATAATAATAATAATAATAATAATAATAATAATAATCCAGTGTGTTAAGAAATATGTACTTCTATATTTCTTGTACTGAGACATTCATATTTCAAGAAACTTTTCAAGTTTGGAAGATTTTCAAGCAATTAAGGTTTCCCATCACAAAAATATACATATCTTAAACACTGCCTTATTTTTATTAAAATTGTCTCATTATACTTGATAAAAGACACATTCACCTGACAACTCATGCTATAAAAAATTGCTTGTCAAGTTTCTTGAAATAAGAGTAATGTCTTTATACAAGAAACTCTTCTCCTATCCCACTGGCAGATTTTTGGTTAGTTTTCACAAGCATTTCAGACCTCATTTGGTCGTGGATTGGTCTGGTGAATGTGGCTAATAATATGTCTAAAAAGACATTTTTTTTAAAAAAATTATATAAATAACAAATATCTTGAAATAAAACTTTTTTTCCAGATTTTTCAGGAAAGTGTGGCTCATCTTAAGTCCAGTAGGACAATTTCACCAGACACAGACACTTGATCTATCTATCTATCTATCTATCTATCTATCTATCTATCTATCTATCTATCTATCTATCTATCTATCTATCTATCTATCTATCTATCTATCTATCTATCTATCTATCTATCTATCTATCTATCTATCTATCTATCTATCTATCTATCTATCTATCTCGGCTCTAAATGGTGAATATCAACACTTTTGGTTCTTACCGCATGTCAGTCTGGGATGGGGAGTTCCTTGGAGATTGAAAAGAAGCTGTCTGAATTTTTTAATTTGAAAACATAATAATCCATTCCCCGTATCCAAGGCAAATGACTGGAGAGTTTTGCATCAGAGACTATTTTAAGGAATTCAATTAAAGTGAGTTTTGTGTGTTTTCTTCTTTGGCATTTTTTGCTCAATAAAAACAATGAGTCAGCTTATAAGTGCTCTCCCTCTTGGGTTTCTTGAGATATGCAGAGCTTTTACAGCTTATTATTTTTAGAGTACTTCAACTCTTAAGTCTCTGTAATAGTTACATATTTTACATGGCAACCAGTTTTAAGGTTAGGTTTTGCTAACTTGGTTTTTATAAAAGACAAAAACTGCACTTAATGTGATGATGACTAACCATATAATTTAGCATGTTGCCTCAAAGGCAGGGTTGGTAGTCACAGAAAACTAGCACGAATTTGAATGTAGCATCTTTTCAGGAATTCGTTTAGTTCACACCCTCCCACACTCAGAGCTCCTCCAAAGCAACGCCTCTGCTCACACACACACAAGTGTCACTGGTTTGCGATCATATGAATGTGACTGATTCAAAACCACAGATTTAAACAGGATCTCAGCACATCATTTTTGTTTGCACTACGTTACCAGTAATCAGGGTATAGATATTTTTTTCTGCCATTCTCCAGCGTACTTGAATCCCTCTTGGTTATGCACATTAAAGTGGGGCTAGTGCACACTGCCAAATGTACACCCAGGAGGCGACCATAATGGATGGATTTGATTGGTTAATAAATTGGATCCAAAGCACTAGGAATGGTTGGTGTTTTCCCGGGTTTACTCCTGCTGTATATTTTTCGCTCCATTTTAAGAACACAGTATGCATTGATTGCCATCGGGACTTAAAGATCATTTTTTACCAGTAAAACAAAAAGTGTATCTAAATCTTCTGATTACCAACACTACATTTAAATTCCAGACCCATAATTACTTTTTGGTGTGACTGGAGCAGGCTGAAACTACATCTAAATTAACTCTCTTTACACATTTTTTATGCATGTATGTATCATTTAAATATTGGAAAAATCTAGAATTTAAAGATTAGAGATGCTCTGGGTTGATTTACCCAGAGCACCTTGTCACTTTTTTTTCGAATATCAGTTTGCATCTGTGAGCAGAAGGTTCAAACTCTCCTGCATTCATTCATCCTTTTAAGAGTGACTTTTTATTGACTGGATATTAGTTACAGTTGACTCCCCCTCCAAAGTTGTCATGTGCATTTCTGTGACAGGAGAAATTTCCACCTGAAAAAGCTTGGCAAGTCAAAACACTACAAGTTAAATGACTACGAGTCCAGTATTGAAATTTAGCTCAATATAATCTCCACCGCAGTGGCACTCATTCAGAGAGATCGTCCCCTCAAACCCCATGATACCCCGGTGTGTTGAGTTACTTTAAGCCTGCCCTCACACCCTGCCACTGTGTTAACACACAGCACTGTGTGTAACTAAAACCCTGTTGGGAGAATCCTGGATGTCCGCTCACAGGTCACAGTTCTGACTCAGCTCTGCCCTCAAAATCACCTGCCTTCAGTTTGACACTGTTTCTACATCAGCAATGTTTCTCTGAGTGAAACATTTGTGCTCTAGTGAGGCAGTCAGCTGTGAGGGCCCCAATGATGACACAGTTATATTTTAGGGTTACTGTGTGACTGTGAATTTAAAACAAAATGGATATTATCTCATTAATATATCATTCTTTATCTGGCAGAGCTTGGGAGTTGCTGGTCTACCCATGACCATTTTTGGTTGGCTTGTTTATTTGCGAGTGAAACAACTGTTGAGTTTGAAACAATTATTTGACACTCCAAGTTCCCTTAAATATAAAACCGAAGGCATCAAGGCAGCAGTTTGTTTCATATTCTGCAAGCTAAAATTATAGCTTTAGTCCATGAAGATGGTGGCTTAAAAAAAAGAGCAATGTAACAGCTGTTACATTGAAGTGTTGGATAAGAGGTTGGAGAGTCACCTAACCTAAGAACTCTATCTCCCCAAGGAACCTTAGTGCGAGGTCTTTAAAAACTTTAAATAACACTCTCAAACTTTTGTACTTACCTGCCCAGGTTTCAAGAACGGGCACCCTTCTGAGCAGAGTTAGGATCCACTTGAGCAGCCAATTTTACCTGCATATAGTTTGCAGTGTTCGCACCTCCCAAAGCATTCAGCAATCAATGGTCAATTTTATGTGACTCATCTCACATCATGATCAGAATTGCTGCTATTCTGGATACAAACAGGTTTATAAAACTCTTAAAAAAAAAAAAAAAAAAAAAAAAAAAACATCCTGAAACAGCATCACTCTCACTGCTAAC
Source organism: Labroides dimidiatus (assembly GCA_030710495.1). Lineage (NCBI taxonomy): Eukaryota > Metazoa > Chordata > Actinopteri > Labriformes > Labridae > Labroides > Labroides dimidiatus. Next base: position 25,376,418 of record CM061144.1, on the reverse strand, counting down.
TGCTCCCACCTGCAAGCCCTCATATAATAAATAAATAAATAAATAAATAAATAAATCCTGGCACCTAAGCAGCCAACAGTGTAGTCATGCATGGTGCTGGTTACATTTGGCAGACCTGTATCCTCCTCACCACCAAAGCAGGTGATGCACCCTCGAGCACAGAATTCAAATAAACAGAATGTCTCAGAAGCTGCCTCATCATTGTGCAGCAGACGCACAGGAGCCAAAAGATATGCTGCAGGAGCACATTTTTTTGCCAAAAACAAATTGCAGGAATGTTATTTTCCTGCTGCTATTACAAAACACACTCAAGTATCTGATCTCAGAACACCTACTAAAGCAGTAAATATAATAAGTGCATTTAAATCCTGGAGTTAGAATGAAAGGTTGGTGTGTGTGCACACGTTTGGCTGGGTTTGTGTTTGTGGGTCTCAATGGATTCTGCCTCCAAACCTCCAAACACACCTGTCAGAAATGAGCAGCATAGATAATGTTTGGATAGATGGATAAATGTGTGTGTAACATGCAGCAGCTTGTTTGAAAATTTTAAAATTCAGTTTAATTCACGGTTAAATGAAAAAAAAAAATAAATAAAAAAAACTTGGATGAATGGATAAATAAATTAAGAACTTGTCAAGCTGCCCAAAGAAAAATGCAAGCTCAGTAACAAAAAAAAATGTAACTATAAATAAGAATTTAATAAAATTTCACAACAGTCATTAAAATAAGGAGAGAAAAAAAAATCACAACTTAATAGTTTTCACAAATAGAGTCTGGGGCTTTACAAACTTATTTATGTTTCAGAGAAACTAATTGTAGCACTGACTTGAGTACAGTTTAACAGAGGATTGAAAATGTTATCGCACAGCTTCTGCTAGCTGGCAGCTACCTGTAAGCTGTAACTCAAAAAACACAACAACAAAACATTAAGTTTGTCGATACAGATTTACTTGCATTTTATTTATGTATTTTAGATTTCAACATTTTACATTCCCAAACCATATTTAAGTCTTGCATCTGTATACTTAGCTGATAGGTGGCTGCTAAAACCTGGAGTGCTCTGATCATAGTTTTATTTCGTTCGACACAAAAGTTCAGCTGTTTTTTAACTCGTGTGCCTTTCAAAAGCACAGCTTTGTCACAGTTTTACCACACGGTAATTTCAGCTTCAGCTTTGCCAGGCTGTGCCAAGAGAGACAGAGTAGCTCACACTGAAACTGAAAAAAAAAAAAAAGAAAAAAAAATCTAATTCTGGATATTTATTGCATCAAGACTAATGTATTAATACTGACAGTATTTTTATCCCATCTTTTTCAGTTTGACAGTTCAGTGTAACACTTTTCTTTTTTTTTGTGCAGTACGTTTTCTATTAATAACTAAATAAAATTGGGGTTTCAAAGGAGAGCTTACAAACCCCAGTAGTCTCTCTATCCTGCTGCCGTTGTGCTCGTGCAGGTTTGCTGAGAGAACCACTGATGAGCTGTCATGCTGCCATTTAAAAACGTCTGTATGGGACTCTTGATTGTTGTGTTGACATTGATTTGAAATTTGACATTTCGGATAAAGTTCCCTTTAGCGTTTAATCATATCTTCCTCTTTCCAAAACAAAGCAATAAAGCCTTTGCCATGTCCTCTGTTACATCTCCTCATTTCCCCGGCCTAATTGAATCGGTGTGCCCTGTGTGTGTTGCCTCTTTCATTTCTAAACATAACAAACAAATCATTTACAAATGTTCATTTTTCTGAAAGCTCATTTGATGGCGCCAGCCTCACTTTTTTTTATCCCCTCGCACAGAGAGCGACTTTTTTCCTGGGAGTCTGCTGATAGTATTAGTAGACGTTAAGTCATCTGGGCTATTTATTTGCTCTGCCCCGCTCACACTTCCCCTCACATAGATTAAAGCTTCACATGCTGCCTCCTGGCAATTAAATCTATCAGAGGGCCGCAGAGAGCGCTCTGTCACAACTGTTCCAATAATTGCAATTTAAATGGATATGGATTTTAAAATCTCTGACTACACACAGCCAGCCATTTTGTAACAGAGGTCTTGAAGAAAAGTTTGCTCCTATCATATCTCCTGGTTTGTTTTTTTTTTTCTCCTCAGATGAACACCAGTGTCTCATTTATGAATCTCACTCTCCCTCTCTTTCTTTTTCTTTCTCTCTCTCTCTCTGTTTACAGACACATAGAGAACTGGACAGGACTGCAGACTCTCAGAGACGTCGATATGGAGCTCTACACTGGACTACAGAGACTGTGAGTGTTGCTGCTGTTATCAGGAGGAGAAACCAATGATAGACACTTCACTCTATTTTGGTCCTACTGTGTCGTAGATCTGGAAAAAGGACAGTGGAACCTGTACCGCTGTTAATCCCTGTTTTCCATTAGGTTCGCCCGTCTGCTCGCTGCAGAGAGGCTGATGATAGAACACAAGTGTCTACAGCTGAGGCATTGCCAGCACCCCACTGGGATTTGATCTGATACTCCCCCGAAAGTGACACAAACGCGGTTAATTCTCAGAGGAGATGACAAGGTGTTAGTCAGGGTGTGGGGGAGATGAGGAAGTGAAGGGTATGTTTCTGATCCTAACACAAGCTGATGTTTAAACAAGCTTTTAATTCTCGACAGTCACACACCGGTGAAACATCCCCTCTGCTTTGCTTAGCCACTGATCAAATAAAGCTAAAAAGCAGCAGGGAAAATTGAATTAAGGGTCCCTGCTGTGTCATGGGGGATTTTTTTTTCTAAATTCTCATCTCTTCACTTCTTAAAGCAATGTTACGCTCCTTTCCTGCTTTGCTTCCCTGCGCCATGAGGCCACATCCTTTACATTCATCTCTCCAAGCTACTCCTCCCTCACTCGCTCCCTCCCGACCTCCTCTTCCTCTCCTTTTCTTCTCTTCCTGCAGAGGACCAAATTCTCCTATGCCTTCTACAGTCAGAGCTGGCCTCTCCCCTGATCCCCTTGATCCCTCATCAGGGAGGCCAAGAGCAATATCTCCAGTGCTAAATTAGCATTTTTCTCATTACCACCTCCTCTCTCCTGCTGCCTTGTCTGGGGACACCGGCCCCTCCCTGGCTCGAACAGAGCGTTCCCAGGGAAGGCTGTTACCTTGTGTCATGTAACTGTGTTTGGCTGATAGCAGAGCAGAGGCAGGAGAAGGAAAAGTTACTCTAAGATACCTCTCACTAGCCCATTGTGTGCTTTACCTCACAGGTTTTCATTTGATAAAAATGGTGGAAAAAATGCCCATTTTGTTGAAAATGAACTTTGATTTATCAAGTACGCTAAGAAGTGCTCATCTCCGCAACATAGAGCAAGTTTCATTCATCATCGGCTTTATAACAGAACAGAAACATCATCTCAGCATGTATCTGTGCTCACATTTCTCATATTCATCACTTATATATATATAAAAAAAACCTTTAAAAATAGCTTTCATGCAATTTACTCCCTAAAGTACAAATAAAAGGCATCAGATATTCTCTTTTTTGTCAACACATTTCATATAAACATCAGGACAACAGCAGGACGTTTGTCCGTGCAGTAATCCTTTTTGAGTTCCCAAGACTTTCTCTGATTTGAAAAACATTTGAAGAACAAATTTATATATCCTGTGTTTGAAAAAGCCAATCCTTCCCTTAAACAGTTGGATGTTAATTTATCTGTTGATCGTTCTCTAAAAGAAGAAAACTTCTCATTTTTTTCAGGACTATTTTTAGCTTCAGGATAACCACCAGTAGTGGAGGGCTTCATTTGGTTGTGATTCCAGTTTAATACAGGGTGTTCTTGGTGATGAAGGAACAGAGGATGAGGTTCAACGCTGTGACTCACTGATGGTCTTTTCTATTGTTGGAGAGTCACGGGGGTGTTCTGCGCACACACACACACACACACACACACACACACACACACACACACACACACACACACAAAAAAAAAAAAAAAAAAAAAGAGATATCAGGATACACATAGAAGACTTGCCACGATTTCAAACAGATATTTTTCCAGGCTCTGATGTCGCTTTTTGCGACAACAGGAAGTTGACTTCAACAACTTATTATTGTTCATAGCTGAAATCAACCCCACTTTAGGCCTTACATGTTGAAAATGAAATAGATCAAAAAGAAAATCAGGCTCTCAAAAAGTTAGATTTGCATTGCTTGATTTTGGTAGTTACCGAAATATATCAAACTTAAATAAAAAGGATTAAAATTTGGATTTGTAGTTTTCAAAACAGGTTTTGAGTCCATACCAACAATGTAAGAAAATTCATACCAGTGCCTTAACTTAGCAATCAAATGAGATATACACTACAGATCCATTATTCTAGAAAATGCTGCACTGCTACACCCGTGTGTACTCAAACTATTCATTAGCTGCACTTGTATACTTAGTGTTGAGGCTGTACACTGCAAACTCAAATCAAAAGGGTTTAAAAGAATGGTTTTGTCAGACTTAATATGGGCCACATTCACCTGACAAGTCCAGAAAATGCCTCATTCAAATATAATACATATTTAAATATTATATATAATATATCATATATAATGAAAAAAGACATCTGAATTGCCTCTAAAGATTAAATTCTGCCATTGTATTTTTTTAGTTTCTTGTATTAAGACGTGATTCTTATTTAAAAAAAAAAAAAAAAAAACTTAAACAATTTTGTCTAACCCAATTGGCAGATTTTTAAAGAAGTTCATGTAATTTTTGCCTTTTCAGATCTTTAAATAAGAGATTTTTCTGGACTTATCAGATAAATGTGGCTCAAATTAAGTCTAATCGACTGTTTTTCGATTACAGTTTTTTAAAGTAATTGTGTGACATTATAATACCATGTGACACAATTGTGACAGTACGACTTTTAAATTGTCAACTGAGATGTCTGGGAGTATCTTAAGGTGAAATGTAAATTTGCATTGGTCATCAAGATCCATCATGGTGACAGTAGGAAACAGGAAGACACTGCAGCAGCTTCACTTTGGTGCACTGAAGGAAAGAAAATAGTAATATTAGAGAAAATTACTCGTAAATTATGGACTTTGTGCTTGATTAATGTGTTCAGGCTGTCAAACCAAATAAAAAGGCAAAAAAAAAAAAAAAAAAAAAATTGGAATCTAAATTTAAAATAACGGTTATTGTAAGTTACTTAGATGATTTTGTTGAATGTAATTTTTATTGCTGTGAGAATCACTGCTGTGAGGATAATAACAAAAGCTCAGCAGTCATTCACACACATTGTTGTTCTAATTTCAAGGGAATTAGTGATGATAAAAATGTTTTTGAGCTTTGTGGAAAAGTTATATTTTAGTTTGAAATACTCCCAGTGCACCCTTAAAAATCCCGGAACCACACTTTGGGAACCTTTTTTGGTGATAAAGCCCACATCCAGATGATCAGCACCAAGGTTTGATGGTGTCTACACTGTGTACAACCAGCATACTGTGTTATGAGACACATCACTGTCGTCTTTAGAGAGAGACATCTGTGATTACAAGATTAAAATTCATTACAATTGTAGCCAGGAATAGTGGTTCCCAAACTGGGGCACTGGGATTTCCAGGAGTCCTTGAGAGGATTCCATGGGGTCCACATTTAAATGAGGATTATTGGTTTAATTTCACAGATTTTTTTCACTTCCTACAAATTAACACAATGTGGAAATGTGTGAGAATGCATGTGCTAATCAGAGGTTTCACTTTCTTCACAGCACAAGTTCTCAAATCTTTCATCACTTGGCGCTTCAAAGTGAATTTTCATTTCAGTGTTGGCTCCGCAGGGTGTTCACATGTAGATTAAAGTTAGAGTAATTTAACCAGAAAAGAAACTCTGCTGATTTGTTACAGTGGACCAGAGTGAAAGATATAAGCCATATCTTTAAACACACCAGCGTGAGACCAGCAGTTTGTGGATTTATGATGGGTTTATGCAAAGTTTTATTCAAATGAAGATACATGTCCCAACTGGAAATGATAAAATGGCATCTTAGAAAAAAGAAGGAAACAAAACTTGTGAAGCTTCTGAAAAACAGGTCAACATGAAGTGAAAGAATCACAATGAGAAACAGAGAGGCACACAATGAAAATATGTAATACTAAGGAAGAAGGGACAAATCAAACAGGTTTTAGTGCTGTAACATGATCACAACTCAGCGATACTGTGCACATGCAATTGTATGTGCCCACGCTAGGAAGCCAAACATCTTTGTTAAGCTGGTGTCTTCACACTTTCATCTGCTTTTTTTATCATTTCAGAACTATCATGAATTGCAACCTGAGGGTGATCCAGCCTCGAGCGTTCGCTCAGAACCCACACCTACGCTACATGTGAGTAAATATTCTATCTTTGACAGCCATGTTTCCCTGCACCATCAGTAGATTTATTATAATCTCTGATGCCTGACAGCTTGTGGTATATGGCTACAGATGAGTTAGTGTTGAGCAGGAGGTGATACAGCTGATAGAGAATGGCCTGGGGAAAATTGTGGTTCTGCCATTACTGTCGCTACAGCCACACATCTTAAATGAGACATCCATTATTTGCCTCGGATAATTGGATTCCTATCTATGGCGGTTTCTTTGTGCTGTGGCAGAGCAACATGCCAAAGACGTACTCCCATTTAGTCTGAACTCACCAAACGCACTATTTGTCCGGGAGGCTGAGCGTCACACAGCCGAGCACAGAACAAGGTAATTTCTTTAACAAAGGCTGATGTGTCACCTCGTATGACAGCCTGTTATTCCCAATTTTCGACGAGTAAACATGCTGAAGAACTCAGTCTCAGTTTGTTACCTGAACACTCTGCCATTTGCAATTTCCAGCTGTCAGGTGAGAGGCAGTTTGGGCTCTTTCAGCTGCTGTGGATTACAGCTGTTAGACCTGAATCTGTGCACCTTGAACTCTCTCTCACTCTTTCTCTTTCTCTCTCTCCTCTGTTAGCATATATATATATATATATATATGTGTGTGTGTGTGTGTGTGTGTGTGTGTGTGTGTGTGTGTGTGTGTGTGTGTGTGTGCCAAACACTGTTTGGATGTGTTGATCTCAGTTTTGTAGCTTAGGAAATTCAAATGGCACAGTTGGAGCCAAACTGTGCCAGAAGACATTTGTCTAAATTCTCTGCACTAAAAGCTCTCTAATTTTGTTCTCTTTCACTTTATCAGAATCAACCTTTGCCGAAATAATATTCATATCTTGTACTACGGTCTAAAAAAGGTTTAGAGCTGCAGTTGCATCATTTTCAATGAGATATTTATCTTGAAATGCCTTATTTTAGGCGAACATACATTTTATTTATTTAGTTAGTTAGTTAGTTAGTTAGTTAGTTATTTACTTATTTATTATTATTATTATTATTATTATTATTATTATTATTATTATTATTATTATTTTAGCTGGGTGCCAGCTTCTTTACTCTTTACAAGTATCACATACACTGATATTAACACACCTTAACAAATCTCACAACTTTTCCCTTTATAATGACACCAAAATTATTCAAATAGACCGTGTGGTTGCAGAGATATACTCATTTTACTATGGGTATACAATTTTCCAGCAGACACCTGACAAATCCGCTCACGGTTCAAAGGGTTAACTGTTTCATGATGAGGCCTCGACAGGCTGTTTGAAGATGAGTGAGGAAACTCCCCGTAGAGTCTTTAAAAGTGTATTTCCAGGACATGCTCCCTCATTTAAATCCTCTATGGACATCGCTGTTCTTCAGATTAATTAAATGTTGATCAATGAGTTTCCATAGATCACTAAATTTCACTTCTCCAGCCTGAAGGCATTGACATTATAATCACTGTAAGCCCCTCCCCTCAGAGCCCCAAACAGGCTCCTTCTTTGTGGTCTCTTTAATGGAGATGGTCGGTTGCTAGGTGACACTGAGGATGATGATGTCAAAGAAGATTAATTATTATGCCTAAGCTTAGCCTCAGAGAGACGACCTCATTGATGTCCGTGTCAGACAGGTCTGCTCAAAGCCTCGGCCATCAGACGCCCAGCCGCTGGCTCCTTTGTGAGCAGGATTGAAGCTCATCTCTTCCTCACACGTTCAGGTTAGAGCAGGCTAAACCACACACACACTGAAGTTATCCTTGATCCTACATGCTTCAAACATCCTGACTGTGATTAACACCTGCCCCCTGTTACACTCCCACTTTCAATTAGATTCCTCCTTTCAGAGTTCTTCACATTATTTTTGGATGTACAGTATGTACGACATACGTTAATTCTTTCGCAGCCGTTACAAGGCACAGCGGGAGCTCTGAACATGTTCCAGTTTGTATGCATATCTATATGTAGTTTTCAAAGAGATCAGATGGTTTTATCTTATGTGAGCTGTAAGACCTAGCATGCCTGCTAAGTTAATTACTACAGTATACCTAAGAGTTGCTTCTGAGGGCTGTTGCATTACTCTGTGAAAATGGCTTTTTTTGTGAAGTTGTATTTCTAAAAGCAATTCTACTAAGATAAACGTATTTGATGAAGCTGACCCCTCTTTCCATACATATCCAGGTCAATGGTGAGCCTAAACCTGATTCTGATGAGAACAAGCTATCCTGCAAACTGGACACTTCATAGTGAACTCTTTGAACTCACAGCAGGCTGTGACTTGATGTAGGGAGCGTCTACAAAGTGCAAAATAAAATCAAAGAGGAAACTCAAATATTTTAAAGAAAGTAATCTTGAACTTGAGATTTGCTGACTGGTACTTTTACTTCGGTCAAATTTCATCAACTGAACTTGCACTAGAGTAGAATATTTGAGTACTCTCTCCAGCCCTGAAACTATCGTACATTTAGCCAGGAAAACAGACAGTTAAATGAGAAATCAGTCCAACTAATGTGTCTGAAACTAAAACAAAAAAAGAGTTTTTTAAAGCCAGTCTTCTTGTGTAAGCCATTAGCAGTATAACCCACTGCATGAGGAGGCATGACAGCCTAGCAACAGTAACTAAGGGGGAGGGGGTCGACCTTAACATACAGTCAATTACAATTGATCCGTACCATTTACTCTGTCGATTATTGATTCAGACCTCAAGCTTCTCAGACACAAGGAAGTGCTCAGACTCAATAATATCGTCATAATATTGTAAACCAATGGGAGCTTTTATAGGAATCATTGAAATGCCATTAAAAAAAAAAAAAAAAAAAAAAAAAGCACAGGCGATGCTAATCCTGACTCTTGCTCAGCAGGAAACAGAAGACAAACAAAGAGGAGTACAGTACTGTTTAAACTCTGCCAGACTCCACATGAATCATTGAAAATGACCTCAGCTATATTAGATTTTATTAAAACATCAGTGCTGTTTTAATCAGGTTACCTCTTTGTACCATAGTTATTTAATTCGAGTGTAAATGAAAGCCAGTGACTGTAGCTTAATGTGATCAGCGATCAGTGGGATGCAGCATCAGCCAATATGTTCACTCGCCCTGAGTCTTGTTGATGTGTCTGTGAGTAAAACACAGAGCACATCTTCTACGGCTCAGAGACATGAAGGTAAATAAAGATCCTGTGAAGCAACATAAAGCCCCAGAATGGGATTAACTCTCCATTATTAAATCTGTGTGACATATAATCACGGTACAAATATTTGTGCAACACTCTGAATTAATGTGCTTGCAAGATGCAAACAGGAAATCAGCAAACTGTTATATTTACCTTTAAACACCTGAGCTGGTGCTTGTTGTGGTGAGTGATTTTTCAATTAATGGAACAAGCTGATACTCAGTTACTTGGAGCAGCCAGCAGTTGGATTCAGAGATGGCTCCTGCACGCTGACAGTAAACAATTAGATCTCTGTGTCTTAGGTTAAGTCTCTGCTCTGTGGATTAATGACTGCAGATCATTTGACTTAAGTCAGAGAAAGAGATGGCTGTTTCTGCTCCTGCTCTCAGATGACACAACAATGTACCACCTTTGGATTATACAAAGCACTTGAATTGAACAGCAAGTGCCATGATTTGACTTAATGTTTAAAACTATCTGGAAGATTTTTTTTTTTTTTTTTTTTTTTTTTTTTTTGTAAATTTTGTCTCATTTATGAAAACAACAAGAAAGAAAAGTTTAGTTTTTTTTGCTGTATAATAATAATAATAATAATAATAATAATAATAATAATAATAATAATAATAATAATAATAATAATAATAATAATTCTTAAAAGTTTTAACAAAATCTCCTTAGCTTTTGGAGCAAGCCCCTTGTGGGCACTTGGAAGAACTACATTTCTTTTCAATGCCAAATTATCTCTATTTTTTAAGTACTAGAGGTTGCTACTGCAAATGACAAAACAACATTTGGAGAACCGGGAAATGTCTATGATTTCATGCTGCATCATGCAATAAAGAAGCTGAAAAGAAACTTTTTTTTTCTTCTTCTTCTTCTTCTTCTTCTTCTTCTTCTTCTTCTAGAGTTTTTTTTAACAGACAGCTCTTATTCACTTAGAAAATAGAAATCCTTTGTGGCAGTTTTTGTGGCTTGGTGGATGACGGCGTGTTATTGTTTTGTAAGAACTAAATTGTCCTTGCCGTTGTGTTAGAAAAGGTCTTTTCTTTCAATTAGCAACAGCTTCATCCAAACAACAGCAGCATTGTGCTTACATGCTGAGTGTGATAAAGGTGGAGATCAAAAAGACACACACCATTGTGAAATTTTACCTTTATTGTAAAGTAACTGAATGAAGCATCTGGTGTTGCTGGATGATTGTTTGCTCTAAATCTTTCATCTCACTTGAATCGCCACCATGCAAATGATTCCAGTACAGGGACACCACCATGTGAATTGCTGCAATGGAGATTTATTCTTCAGGAATTAATTGTGTTATCACAGCATGGTAATAGGACTGAAGCCAGTTAGCATTATTATTAAAGCTTTATTGTTTATTGTTCATTTTAGCTGGATTCATTTCAGTCACTCTGACACTCGCACAGTTACATGCGTCTGAGAAGTGGTGATATGACCTTGCTGTGTTTGGTCAGGCGGGTGGGGGAACTTTGGAAAAACAGTGACACAAAACTGGGCGGTGGTCCATCAGTTTAAACCCAGACTTTTCAGAGGGATAATATATTTCCTGAATATCTGTATTCATAGTCACTTGACCACAGATCATTTGGACAGTCTGAATCATGTTAGCTGTTGCTTAGACCTCAAAGGGAAAACTGCAGTGGCCTGATTATAAAACATTTGTTATTACAGAGAGAGAGAGAGAGAGAGAGAGAGAGAGAGAGAGAGAGAGAGAGAGGGAGAGATAGATAGATAGAGAGAGAGAGAGAGAGAGAGAGAGAGAGAGAGAGAGAGAGAAAGCATAGTTACACCGTTTTTGTTTTTTTTTTTTTTGTTTTTATATATATATATATATATATATATATATATATATATATATATATATATATATATATATATATATATATATATATATACGTTCAAAGATTAGACACAGGGAGAGTTAGTCTCTGTTGGTCCAAGATAAGGCTCTTCTCATTCTAAAGCTATTTCTCCCATTAGACAGAAACATTAAACACTTGCAGTATTTTTTTTTTTCCCGTCCCTGAGTGACTTCCTCTCTCACAATCTGCCTGTCAAGCTTTTTCAAGTGGTCACAGTGATTTTTCTATCCTGCAGTTAGTACTTTTAAAGCTTTTTTTTCAGCTCCTCACCATGACATCCCGTGACAGCTGTAATTCTCTTCTGATTGACAGCTGATTGTGTCTCCTCTCTCTTCTCTGCATAAAGATGTTCAGACGTGAACTTTTTCTACTTATTTTCACTTGTCTGGAATTTATTTTTTTCTGGAGCTGCAGGAAGTTACACAAGCATTCAAAAAACACTTTGGATGGCTGAATCAACACTACCAAAACGGAAAATGGAATTTAAAAAAAGAAAGAAAAAAAAAAAAATACAAATGTAATCAGAAAACTTGTTTGTCCACTGGTGAATCATAGACTAACATCAAATGCTTTTCATAGATGCATACTGAAGCCACAGGAAGGCGCTCATTTTATTGATAATATCAACTTTGATTAATAGTAGAAACCAACAGAGAAGAGGGGCTTAGGTGGGAATCAAACACCTGCCCACTTGAGGGTGTAAACTTTCATTTCTGCTGTATGAAATAGCATCTTTCAAATTGATGTTAGTAGAATCTCCTTAACTTCTGGAGCCAGTCTCAAGTGGACACTTGAGAAACTGCATTTTTTTTTTTTTTTTTTTTTATCAGAACATCATCAGAAATTGCCACTTGAAAAACACTACATCTCTATTATACTCAGTATTTCTGTTGTTAAGCTTGAATGAAATAACCAACACTGTCCTCAAAAATGACCCTGTCTCCATCCAAACACCAGCTTTTGTACCAGCTTTTTTAGAACTTATTCATTAAATCTGTAATGGAAGTCAGTTGTTTAAGCCCAAAAGATAAGAGAGAAGAAAAGCAATACAAGAAGTTGTCATCTTTATTCAAAGGAAGAGTGCATTTTTGGACACAGTTCCTGGCTAGGAGCAACAACATTTGGAGTCTGGAGTGCTGTTGAGATTGCTGGTAGTCATTTCCTCATTCTTTGAAAAGATCCAAGCTATCTTGACCTCCTGTATTCAGTCTTTGTGTTGAGCTTGGTAAACAGGATGCTTCCTGTTTGGAGGAAAGACAATTTCTTTTCTTTTCTTTTTTTTTTTGTCTTTTTGTTCAACTCTGAATTAAGTAGAAAAAACTGTTGTGATGAGGCAAGGGGTGATTTTCCTCTGAACAAGCAACCTTGAAAATATCAAAGATTTCAAATATGAAGGCTTGGTCAGGTTCCCAGATCGTAAAAATGTAATGTCATAGGTACACTTGTCGCAGTATTTTTGACGTTGCTCTCCCATATTAATTTTAATGCGGTATTAAATAAATAAAGAGAGTGCAAAAAGTCCTCTTCAGGTGGAGGTCATGACCAGGACTAAAAGAAAAAAAAAACATCTTGAGTCCAGGATACAATACTGGCTTTACTGGTTTACAATATCCGAATGCATGTTGATCATGCAGAAGCTGTCTATAGAAGTCAGAACCTTGGTGCTTTATGTAAAGTTGAACTTTTTTGTCCAAGCATCACCAAACCTACCACAAGTATAAGACAGCTGCCTGTTTAACATTAGCTTTTAGACTTCGCTGCCTTTACAGATGAACTGGACAAAGTTTTTCTTAATGATAACTTGAACACAGAGCCCTGTGTGTTTTAAACTTGTTCATCTGCAGTCATGTTTTAAAGCACAAGGTCAAAGACCAGGCGTTGCATTTGACAACTGTATTTGAAACATGTTTCTGGAGACAGTTGTTAAACTGACTGCTAGCTCAGTGGCAACCTGTCAGTGTCATTTCAACAATCAGCCTCTGTTCTGCTGCTCCTTTTGATCCCTCCATGTGTCTGCCAGTGAATAACCTGTGTTCTTTTCTCTGCTGCAATGGCATTCATCTCACACACATTTATCCTGCACACAAAGCACCAGGTGGAAATGAAGTCCATCAACAAAGGGGCTGCTACAAGGTCTCAGGCTTTCAAGTCATTTGTGCCACCACTGGGTCCAGTTTTCTGTTTGATGCTGCTGGCCGGCCGGCTTTGTGCGCCGTGCTTGTCACAGCCTGTGTCAAATTAAAGGTCAGCGTCCGGATGGTGAGGCAACTTTTCTCTTTATGCCAGAGCAGGCGAGGGAGAGGCCGATAAATCTGGAGGGAACGTTGTCACCGGGGAGCCGGAAAGGTCACTCCCCACAGGGAAAGGAAGTGGAGATTCTCTCTCATTAAATCTTCCCGGGTGTTTTTTTTTTTTTTTTTCCCTCCCCTTTTCTTTTTTTAATTCCTAAATGTCACATTCATACGTGGGTCAGCCAGCCTGAGACCACCTTTAATTAGAGCTTAGATTATTCAGTGTTTATCTTACCCAGGCTTTAAAAACTTCAATTTTCCTTGAAAATAGAGCTCCACTTTGTCTCTGTCCTTGTAAAAGAGCCTCTCCTTCAGGTGGTGGGAGATGTTACCCAGATGACACCTTCAGTGTCTGCAGCGCTCAGCTTGGTGCCTTGACGGGAACATAAAAATAGAGCGCTGATCTCTGAGGTGTAAATGACTGCTAAGCTCACACGGTGTGTGTCAGTCGTCTTACATTCACACTCTTGCAGTTAACCGGTGGTCTGACCCAGAAAAAGCAGGTTTTCCACTGTTGAGCTGAGGGTCATCGTAACTCAACACAGAGCTCCAGTTCGACTCATTGGCAGCTAAACAGACTGAACCTGAGACTTTTTTTCTTTGAGCTGCAGCCATGATGCCTCCTGACTGAGGTAAGAGGCTGATTCTCAAGTGTGTATTAAATGTGCTCTTACCTGGTGTCAAAGGAGAGAAGTAGCAAACCAATCTGAAAGGTAATCTAATGACACCATCACCCTTTATTGAAGATGCTGCGGTGGGCCAGTATTTAGAGCAGCGGACTGTAACCGAGCTGGAGAGCTGCCATTTTAAAACCCAGACAAGCTTTGTGATGAAATTTGTGAGAAAGTGATGAGACAGATTTTCTCTTTCACAAGAGCCTCATTAGAGATGCTCAGTTGTGCTGAGGAGCTTTTAGGGTGAGTGTATGTAACAGTATGAATATGAAGGAGGCTGCTTTTAAGAAACAGCATCCATGCTGAACTTATCTTCTCTACAAAAATAAACAAGTTACTTCTTTTTTTGAAGAAACACATGGTGACAGCTTTGGAGTCTTATTAACAAATAACGCTTCTGCTTTTGTCGGAGCTGTTTCAATCCGTCTGCGGTTACCTCTGAGTGTTTACTTTCGTTTACAATGTGTGACTATAGATTTAAACAAAGCCTCTTAATGCTAGTTTATGATCATCAACACCATTTGGGACACACAAGGATATCAATGAGAAACAAACCTAATCCCTGTTTAATCACTTACAAAAAAACACTTTTTTAATTAAATAAAGCTCATGTTATTTTCTCCTTCAAATTAAAAATTGGAACAAAAATCAGTCTGATTCACTAAAGCCTAGAAAAAAAGGGGGGAAATAACATCCACCACAGGTTGTGAGGGGTCTGCTACGATCCTCCCAGGAAGAAATGTTTCCATGTAAATTTCATCTCTGCAAATTGCAGTGATACAGAATACATTAGAATAACAGTTCAGCTGTGTTTGCAAGGCTTTATCAGTGAACCCAGTAATGTGGGCTAGCTTAAATGTTTTGCTTCTGTGGGCGTCATAGCATGACTTTTGATTCTTTAAGAGATGCAGAACGGCTGTTTATTTCTCCCCATCCTGTCCTCTCACTCTTTAGCTCTTCTCTGGAGGAGGACTTCCTCCCACACTCAGGCTGTAGCCTTTGGAGACCGACACTGCTCATTCCAGAGAGTCTCCATTTCCATCAAATCATATGTTTGCATTATTAAACTGAGTGCATGCGTTGTATACAGACGCAACACGCACATACTCGCATTGCAGTGCTGAATTCATCTTGGAGTCGACAACGTTTCAGCAGAGCTCTCACTCCGAGCAGCTCCTGCCCACTCTGCTCTGTGTGGCAGCATTTCTGCTCTCCGAGTGTGTTAAATTGGAAGTTGGCGTTGCTCTGCGGGTAAAGGTTGCGTGGACCTGATTCCCTCCCACAGGCCAGCCTGCCGCTCCACTCTGCCAGGACTGAAGCCACGTGACTGTGGGAGAGCGCTGATGGGGAGGTGAAGGGCACTTCAGGATCTCCCTCTAACATTACATTTCGTAGTAGACCGCCCCCACCATTTTTTTTAAACAGCTCACCGCCCACAATGCGTCACATGAAATCACTCTGCAGTGTGGGAAATCATAGATGTGCAAGCTGCTGTGCTCTCTGTTGTGGAGGTGAATCTCACTGGTGTTTGATTATGCATACTCCAGCTTGCATTGTGGAGTGGGGGTAATGGAATTTTATTTATTTTTTTACTATAGAAGAGGTGACTTTTTCACAAAAAGAAGCTGTTACTCAACAACAGAGAGCAGCGCATTAGATGCGCCAGTTAAACAGGGCATATAGCGAGACTTATTTCCCAGACGTGGAGGTTTGGGAGAGCAAACAAGCCGTTCAAATTGAATCTGCACGTTCATAAATTTTATACTGGAGTCAAATTTACATTCCATCCTCACACCCGGATGCTTGGATGTGTGTGCTGCTAATCTCACTGTAAACACAAACACGGAGATATGCCACCCTCTGATAGCGGCGTCATGGAGCATGGTAACTGCTGGCTGTGTGGACTGCAGGGAGAAACGCTCGACTGCTCACAGGCCCCACTATCTGACATGGCTTGACCACTGGGACTCTCGCTGTTTGTGAATGTGGAGCATCAGCTCATGCTCTCAGTCTGAACTGGTTGTATTTATCTATAAGATGAGCTATGTGGGCAGCAGATATGTGGTCCACTGATATTCAAGATGTTCAGTGTTGAATATAACATGTTAGGGCATGACTCGAGTGGTCTGTCAATCAGAAGAGCCTGTCTGACCAGCCAGAGGGCCTCTGACTCGAGAAGAGACAAATCCATACAGCTCAGATTCACTGACTGTATAGTTGTGTATGTATGTAGTTCAAAAGTGAAACAGAAAAGACTTCAGGTTATGGTTTTCTGTGGTTGGCTTTACGAGAGCAAACCATCCACCAAGAAAAACAAAACAAAACAACACCTTGTATCCAGTTTGTTGCCCAAATATGGTCACCTGTGGTACCCAAAACCAAGATGGCATCCTGGGGACATTTACAAACTGAGTCTAACTCTAATTTTCACTGTAGTTTCTAATGGCTGTAAGGCACGACACAGTTCTTTCTGCCCGTCCTGCACTTAAATTTGAATTTTATTTGGAATAAAGGGCTTTAAAAGAAGAAGACATACATGTTACGTGTGTGTGGAAGTGGTTTTTCATATGTGGGTGTGTTAGTGTCTGTGTGTGAGTGTAAATGACCTGATTACAGGATGCTGATTACCTGGAAGATGTAGCTAGACTGTGGCAATAAAAAGAGGCAGGATGTCTCTCTCTCTCTCTCTCTCTCTCTCTCTCTCTCTCTCTCTCTCTCTCTCTCTCTCTCTCTCTCTCTCTCTCTATTCTAAGGATGTAACAATACACCATAATAAGAGTTTAATGCTCAAACACACCACGGAATACTCTAACAGTCTGGTCAAACTGTGTTTTCCCTCTGTGAAGTTAATCAGATGAAGACACTTTTTATTTTTATTCTTTATTAGTATAAAGAACAGAATACATTTCTTAATGACTCAAGCTCAGCTTTACTAGAAATAAAATCCCTAAACTGGTTACTATAGAAATTTGTATTACTGGCTGAGTTAATACTCCACAAAAAAATAAAAACTGAGAACTGGAACAATCATATTGCTGTAACTCATCCTTTTTTGTAACAGGGTTGTAAGCCACAATTTGTTAAACTTTAAAACAGGTTTGTGTTCAAGTAATGCTGAAGGTGGCATGGACCCCTAGTGAAGTCTGGTTAGCCACCCATGATCAGCAGAGTAAAAAAAAAAAAAGTCTGAATTTAAAGGAAGACAGACGCAGAGAGAGAGAGAGAGAGAGAGAGAGGAGAGAGAGAGAGAGAGAGAGAGAGAGAGAGAGAGAGAGAGAGAGAAGGAGAGAGAAGGAGAGAGAAGGAGAGAGAAGGAGAGAGAGAGCATCCAGGAATGTCCATGATGCATAAAGTTCCAACTTGAACATGCTTGAACATGCACAATAAAATTAAAAACATTAAAAAACTCTACTTAAAGCTCCTGTGAGGAGTTTTTAGCTACTTCTGAAACTGAAATTATCACTGATGTCTTTTTGTCACTGCCTAAAACAAACAAGACTAAAAATAGAATAGAAGTAGTTTCTTTTTCAATGTCTAAAATCACTTGTGGGTGGTAGGTGTCAGACCAAGTGACTTAAGAGCAACGTCTTTGATTTTCATATTTTCCATGACTTTAATTCTCAGTCGGTAAAAATTTGACTGTTACAAGGAGGAAGGACGAGGAGTTCATCAAGAAAGCTGAAGTAAATGTCTTAGACAGCATCAGGACATACTTCTTTGTCAACAGAGGGCGCCAAAATCATCACAGACCAAGAGTTCCTCACAGGAGCTTTAAGATTAAACTGTATAACAACAATATCTACGAATATTGATTTCAGTTCTGACACTTTATGGCTGATACCTGTGCAAGCTTTAGAATGAAGAGAAATTATGTTTCTGTAATGTTAAAATAATGTTTAGAACATGAAAATATATATTTTTAACTGTATTATTTTTTAGAGCCTTCTCTCTTGGTGGTGTTTCACCAACTGTATTTAAACAATTAAAATAAATAATTAAACAAATGAATAATTACATTAAAGAGATATATAAGATGAATCAGTGTTTTTCCCTGCAAATAATGCAGCCCAAGTCATCTTCACCTCTGATTGGTCAATTCAGTGACTTGTGAGCAACAGCAGGAAAATGTTGGTGTTTAACTGATAAAATATTAAGAACAATAAGTATCTGCAGTAGAAATGAAGCCATCTCCATCCTGTTTCTTTTTATAAGAGTGATCCAACAGGTACGGTGGAGTAGGAATGGAAGAGGTTGAGTCCTGTAGAGCTTTGGTAAAAACTTATTGCAACTTAAGCTGCTGGTCCAATTGATGGTATGAGAGTTTTTGTGGGGTTTTTTTCATGGTCCAGTTGTTGTTTAGCTTCACCAGATATCAGCAGCTATGTTGCTGAGTACCGTCTCACCAAACCCAAAACCCCCAAACCTGCAAATTGAAGATTCAAATTGTTGTTTGTTTTTGAGTCTTTCTAAATCTAATATCACCTAATGAATCTTTTAGACCAAATTAAAAGATAAAATTGGGCTCCAAGTGTGTTTGTGTGAGTTTTTCAGTGTTTCTTTAAGGTCTTAATTACTTTTCGTGCTTCATTCAGTCAATGTCCTAACAAATTGATGTGGGAGTGATGCATGGCAATGAGGAGCTCCTGCTGAGGCCAAACCAAGCCTGAAAACAGAGTGAAAAGGGAAGAAATTGGAGTTAAAGAGAAAACACATAAAAGAAAATTTGAAAACTAAAAGTGTAGAGGAAATAGACCCAACCTCAGTTCCTCCTCCTTGGCTCTGCTCCTGGCTTTAAAGTGCCATCTAGTGGGTAGTAGCCCTTTCAAAATAAAGGTAAAAATGATAAATGGTTGAAATAGTTTCCCTGAAATGAAACACCACTGAAATGTTTTATTTCAGAACTTCATACAATCCTGTTAAAATGTAGAAAATATAGATCTACTATTATTCCTATAACAGATCGATTAGTTGTTCAGTTGTTTGTCAGTTGTTTCAGCTCTCTATTTTTTAATTTGACATTTTTAAAGTTGGGACTACTTTCTTGCACTGGTAGACAAGCTGTACTGTTTCAGTTGCATTGTGGGAATCTTACTCTGCTTCCAAGCACACTATATCTCTGTCTTCATTATTTGTTTATACTGTGTTGCTGTGTGCACATCTGTCTGCTTATCTTTCTGTCTGAATATTTGATTTTCTGCTCACAATCATTCTGCCTACTTACTAAGAAGCTTCTTACTTGCCACTGTTGCCTGTACAAGCTTTTAAGATAATATGTCACATTCTTTTGTTAAGTGTGTTGAGGTAAATTTTGTTTGGATTTGGTGCCATATGAATTAATTAAAAGAAAAAAAAGAAAAAGAAAACCTAAATCTGCTGCGGGAGATCTTGAGCTGAGGAGATGACAAAGTAAGAGAAGCACAATGCAGAAATACTGCACAAGGCCACAAGCAGACTTTGACAGAGAGAGTGCGAGACAAAGACATCAAGCATTAAAGCGCAGCAATGAGAGAAGCAGGACTTCACTTGGAAGCCTCCTCAGAGAGATGAGAGCATGCAGGCTGTGCAGGCGATCTTCACATCCATAATCACAGCACTCTCTCAGAGCTTAATGCTTCATGACGGCTCCACTGGTCCTAAGACCACGGTGGGTGGTTTTGGGTCGTGGTGAGCCACAGGAATAATGGCTTCAGTTAATCTGCAGTACAGGACATTGGGTCTCAGGAGACTCCATGTCAGCCGGTGTGACTGGATCGATAGTCTGTAGCACTGAGCTCTCTTCCAGTGCCTCAAGTTCAAACCCCCCACCAACAGTTCACTGCATCTTCACCTCACCGCCTTGGCTTTTCTGACGCCGCTTTTGATCTCTTGAGTGTTGAACAACCAAAGGGGGGTGATTGAGGCGAGACAACATTTTCTTTACCTGAGCTGACAGAGCAACTAAAAATAGTTGCTTTCATCTCAGTAAAGGATTGGTTTTAGGCGGTGTGCAGGAGCTTGTGCAAGTAGCTCCATCTTTTAAGAAGAGGTGCTGAGGTGCTTTCAAGTTCTGATTCAGGAGTTAAACATGCAGTGTCATCATGCTCTGCTCTCACAATGTTGGCCAAAAGCTGAGGCATCAGCAGCAGCTACTTTACAAGGTAGCCCAAATCCTGTAGGCCAGATGAGGTTCTCTGATTCCTGATGCAGCACTTTGCCCCAGACTCCCTCCTCTCCGGCCCCTTCCATCACTCTTCACTCACTCTGCAACCTGTGCACTGACAGACAGTTGTCTGGCTGAGGCCTGACACTCAGTGTACACAGCGCCAAGCCCTCCGACACAGGAGCTGTCAATCAAATGACACTGGCGAGGAAAGCTCAGATGTGTTTGGACAAGACGATGAAGATTTCAGCTGGGCAGATTGCTATTTGCCGTGCCACAGGGGGCAGAGGATCAGCCTCATGGCTCTTCTCATCGCCTCTGGATGGAGCCTCCAGCCTCTCACACTCTGAGGCTGCGAGGAGCCATGAGTGTGTTGCAGTGGGCCCGATTTTCCTGTGACATAGACTGATAGAGGAGACTGAGTTTGATAACGTGTGAGAGGAAATAAGGCCCCTCCCTTCCCCTGTGCATCCAGGGAGGCTGATAAGATGGCTGTTCGGAGTGCTTGGCTTACAGTGTTTTTCCACGCTTCTCTATTTAAGCTTTAACAGCACGATGTGGAAGTATTCACAGAAACCCTCTTTAACACAGCCGTGAGGATGATCATCTAACATTCACAAGGCTGAACTTTTAGTGAACTATGATCACTCATGATTTTATTGAAAGCCTGCAACATTAGCATTGTCTAGATACACTGTTATACTTGAATGTTAATTAATAGTGGCTGAAATGACAACTGTCTGTGACAAATGAACTCGTTGTTGCTAATTCATGTTTATTCTGTGAGTTGGCCAAACACCAACCCCGAAAGCCTCGCCTGTTGACTGGTTAATGTGTTTGCGGTCAGCGTCTCATAACACTTGGCCACGAAGGATTTTGTCATAGAAAACATCAGTCTGGATCATTCTGAGAAGATATGGATGGTAACAGTGGCAGGTGGTGCATTTTTTTTTTTTTCAAAGGAGGCCGAAACAAAACACATATTAGGAAGGTATAACAGCAGATGTTACATTTTAAAGGAAGTAACAGGCTTTTCTTTAGATTTATCCAAGAAGTCTTTTTAAACCAGTTGTACCTGTTTGAACCCATGCTAAGTTTGATCCTGATGTTCAAAAAAGGAGATGGAGATGCAAGCATTAGCATCATGTCATGAGCCAAGTCCTCTTGGTAAACCAGCAACTTGAAAACGTTTGTCTATATTCGACATCCAGCAGATCAGGTCCAAGCACTCTGACTCTATGGCATCATTTTCAGTGACAGAATTGAGTCTCTTTCTTCATTTTACACGGCTTCAAACCTTTCCTCAGGCTCAGCAGCTCTCTGTCAAGTTTTTTAACGGTTCCCTCGATGCTGCATGCCTTGCTCCTCATGTTTCTAAATAAAGGATGGTAGCCTTATGCTGCCACATGTCGACTGAGGGTGTCTGACATATTTTGCACGCTTAAGTTCCATTTATGCTCAATGCTAAACACAGATACGGGTGGAACCTTTTGTTTGTGTTCTGCGTTCATTTCATCCATAGTTCTCGCATTTCCTTAAAGGTAACGTTTACAGGCCAAACAGAACGGTACCACCAGAATCCATGGGGGCAGTGTTGCTGTTACCATCCAGTATGTCGCTTTAGTAAGAGAAATAACAAGAAATAACAATAGCAGAACATTTTAAAGAAAAATTTAGCAAGTTAGTAAGAAACTTGCTTCTCTATTTTTGTCAGTCACACAAGAGAAACATTAGCAGTACCTCCTCCACAGTGGCCACATTTGTTTTTCAGCTTATTTTTATTATAAAACTTCGACTCTGGGCTGCTCCCACTTGGGGATTTATTGGTTAACAGCAATACCGATGTAAAGGAAGCCCAAACTACTTCAGACTGTCATGTTCATCATCAAGCATGGTTAAGCACTAAGATACTGTTTGGAAGGATCAATATATTCCGTTAGAAACAGTAAAATCCAAGTTAGAATCCTTTGAGCATATTTGTGCGTTACATTTTCACATCATCTTGAATCAAAGCCGTAAACATATAATTTAGAAATCTGCCTTTGCATTTTAACCTGAACTTGTCCCACGTGTGCATGTTATTATAATGACAAAAATTTAAAAAGCCATTAAATGAAGTGTGTCCTCGAAGTCAGCAGAGCGTGTACACATTACTGTGACTGCACATTAAAGCCTTTGACAGTCTAGATGACTATTGATCTTGAAAACCGCTGGTGGATTTCAGAGAAAAACAGTATTTGAGCCTCGTATCTGAGCTGCAGAGATGAGACAGCTCGAGTGAGTGATAATTTTTAGAGGTGCTAACTCCCTTCTTCTCTCTGAATGTGTAAAAGACTCAGAAGTGATGTTAGCAATCACAGCTTTAGACTCACTGAACCCTTTGATAATCAGCCGAGCCTTCTCTCAGAAATGTCACCATGAGTGTACCACAAAAACTCACACTCCGTCGTCATTATCACTGTCCACATCGCAGCTTTTTAATTTCGTTTCCCTAGGCTTCCTCTTTTTAATCCTGTTTTAGTGGTGCATATCTTACCCATTCAGACAATTCAATTAGACACAGTAAAGAAACAACTCAGATAAATGTGAGAATAGGAAACGTCAAGATGCAAAGCAGATTTGATGGTTTTCTGTTCAAAGGGATGGAAAATATCACTTACTGATTTCAGTCATCTCAGCTCAGTTTGAGGAAGTGAAGTCTTTGTCTTTGCAGTTTGTTATATTCCACAATTTTACCTCTATGAAACAAATTAATCCACTGAATGAATGAATAACAATCTTTGCTACTGCCTGTCAATAACTGCACATTTCAAATGCAGGTTGTTCATGTGTAATTTCTGTTGTGGTTATCAGCGTAACCCTCATCATGACTGGTTAACCCTTGACCCTTTAAGAACAACTACCCATGTTGCCCATGTGGGAGCGGTTTTTATACAACCCTGGTCTATTTATTCATGGTTAAAGAGGAATACAGCTTTTACTCTTAAAAATACAGATTTACACCTTATTTTGTTGTCTGGTCATAGGTTAAGTGTTGTCATAATGACACACCAAGTGGAAAATGTTGTTAAGATGGGGGTGTCAGTGTTTTATTGTTTGTTTTTACATAATCTAAAATTGTAAAAGTATGGTTTTCACAAATATCAGACATGAAGCATTTGAAGAAGGGCAGCATTTTAAGCACCTTCCCCATGAATGCAGGGTGTAATGATAATTGCAGTGGTCACTGTTTGGACTCCTGGCCCATTTGCTGCATATGGAGTGAAAACATGGGGAGCTGTCAGCTCCCCATGTTTTCACTCTTTAGCTTCCTCATCAATAAACGCCAAAAATAACTATAATGTAACAAGCATTTAAAGATACTTCAAGAAGACAAATTACAAACAAGAGAACCAACAACAGTGCAGCTAACTAAATCTTCTGCAGAGAACAAGTTTAAACTTGAAATTCACCCCCTGACCAATATGCTGCAACAGTGCATTTGGTATGTGTAGAACGTGAATCAATAAGCATTAGTGGGATCTAAAGGTCATCTCAGCTGCATCAAAACCTCTCAAACGAGAACCATCATCAAGAGGTTGATCAACTGTTTAAAGTCTTGTGAGGATTTTTCATGTTCTCTTTTTGTTTGCGTTTGATGACATCATTAGTGAAGACTGCATTTCCCATGAGCACCATCACCCATAGTGGTAAAAAAAAAAGTGACCCCCTCTTTAGTGCTCTTTTTCTTTGTGTAAGACCAATCTCTGCAGGATGGAGTGATGAAGTCACTGATTTATAGCTACTTCAGATTATTAAACATACACACCAAGCCAAAAAAGCAGGTTTTACAGCAGAAGTAAACATGTATATAAAGGAGTGACATCACAGAGACTATGCACATTTATTATACAGTCTTTGGGTGAAACACAGCAATTAAATTTTGTAAGCTCTGAAAAATTATAGTTGGTTGGCTTACATAAGGTGAGCATGTTTAACGTTGCCTTTCACAGCCCATGAAACAGTGTCATGAAGGTGCTTCAGTGTCCCAATAAATGTTCAAATAACATCAATGTGCACACAGTTTAACACTTTAGTCTTCAAAGAGCAGTGAAGCATTCATATGCCAGCATAAACATAAAATCCTGTTCATAGCCATTCTGAGATTTTACATTAATCCTGCTCCTAAATCAGCCATGAGGACATAACATAAAAATAAAATTATCAATGGAAATAAGCTCCAAAGAAAATTCTCCTGCTTGCCCATGTATTTCTCACAGCAAAACTAAACAACGGGTGAACCATATGCAAACCTTTCGGGGTAAATATTGAGCACAGACAGTTAATTTCAACATATCCAACCTCATTTAACTCTGTAGTTTTGAAAATGCATCGCTGTAAGAGTGAGACCTTTTAAAAGCAGCTTAAAACTTCTGACAGTACCTTTAATGATTGTTGAATTTCATTGCCTTGGAGCTAAGGCTGTATAGATTTAAAGAGTATTGAAATTTAGTTAAATTTAAAAGGACCCCACTAAATGACATCACATTAAACGCTCTAATTCAGGCTGTATTCAGTCTGAAGTCTTTATTTTTGAACCAATCTGAGCAGTGATTGGTTTCATATGGCTTTAAAACAGTCCATCTGTATATGTTGGGTTATTCATATTTGCATTTATCCAACATTTAGTTGGTTTAGAGTATCTCTTTTTGGCATATGCAGACAAATTCACTCAGGACTGAGTATTGAGGACGGTCCACTGAAAAGCCTCTAATTGACTAACTGCTCGGTTTTGTTCAGTTTTTGATATTGGACCAAGTTTTCCAGGTGCAGATTTAATACAAACCACTGGCTGTGGCTGTAATTAAATCTGTTCTACTAATGATCCAATTAAATCTGTAGAAGTTAGAGAAAGGCTGTGGCACTTTAATTAAGTCATGTCAGCAGAGAGTAAAACATTGGCGTAGCTTTCTCTGGCTTCATAGGCTAACTCAGACTGGAGAGGATTTGTCTGGCCTCCGTTTTGCTGTTCGTCTGGTTTGAATGGTGTTTGTGTGTGAAAAAAAACACACCAGCCTCATACTTCCCTCCTGCACAGCTTGAGATGGTATGCCTCCCTGCCCTTCCCACTAATCCTATAGATGCTCAGCACAATAATCTGTTATTTTTTTTCTCCATCTTCTGTTTGACACCATGGAGGCTCTGTTAAGGCTTACAATGCACCCTGAGGAGAAAGGGAAAGGGGGAAAAAACAACCAGCATGATATAAATGAAGCAGTAGGTCATCGAAGGGCCACCATGGAGTTTAGATACTAAATGTTCCTTTCCTCCCTATCCGCCTCTTTTCAATGTCCTCCATAAATATTTGACTGAAAAACTATGTGGCTTTCTCCAGCTTGTTCAAAATATCTTGTAACACTTGAAAGCCCTGGAACAAGTCTGCTAATGTAATTAATTTTTTTCTTTTTTTCTGATTGGGATGGTCATCCTTTTGCTTTGTAACCTCAAAGTGTACAGGCTAAGCTTATGGCGTATGTATATCATCGACCAATATGACGGTTTTGAAAAAGTTTCAGTTTTCAAAAACAAAATAAGACAAAAGAACCTGAATTTCCTTGAAAAGCGCTCGTGCCATTTTGATCCAGACATAGAACATCACATTAAGGACATTATATTTCTTGCTTCTCTACAACTTTTGAACTTAAGGTGCACTTATTTTCACAGTGAAGCCTTTTTTTTTTTTATTTAATCATTGTTGTAGGAATCTCCGTTGGTAGTCTTGTGATTTCATTTCTTGAAACATATTTTAATGCTTCATATACTTCGAAACCGCAAAGCCAAAACGTCATGTATAACAACCTCCCAGGCTCCTCGCTGCCCACGCACTTGCAACACATATTATGATGAGATGGTGAATAAATGCACAACATGATGACATTCAGGATGGTAGCTTTGGTTTTCTGCTGCAAAAACAATACAGGCTCTGGCTGTTTAAGTTTTTAGTTTAGATCTATTCAACAAGATAATGTAAAAAAAAAAAAAAAAAGAAGAAGAAGTGGAAAGGACTCACTGCTTTCACTTTTGTTATAACAGAAGATTTCTCCTGATCCCTTTGATGATCCTCTGAATTCTATGTAGCGGCACAAACAAGTGAAAATACATTCAAAACTTTACTCCAAATAACTACCAAATACCATCAGCCTCAAAAAAAGCCTATATATTTTTTTTTACTGATAATAAATGTCTTTAAGCATACTAATAAACTGACTCAGATGCTAAACATAAACAGCTTCATACAAACTGAACATCAGGAAGTTGTCATTTTTTCAAAGTGTCGTTAGCATGCAGCTTGAAAACAGCCAAAACAGCCTCGCCAAGAGTAACTTTAGGCTTTTATCATTAGTTGTTTACTCATTCTCTGCTTCTAAATTAAGGTTCTCCACTCGGCCCTCTCTCTCTCTCCTCCTCTTCATCAAAGATCTCATTAGCATGCATAGACTTGTCGGGTTCTTGCATATAGAAACAGAACTTAGCCAAAGCGTACAAAATTATCCCTAATAAGATATTTAGCAGAGAGTTGGCCAATGACCTAGGGGCTGCTGGGAGGCCAGATGTCTGAGCTGTCTTCACCGGGCGTGGATCTGCATGGCCTGCGGCCCTTTGTCTCCAGTGGGGTGATGGGAATTAAGATCTGGCAGCCCGGGCTGGGTCAAGGTGGCTTCCTGCTGTCTAAGACTCGCAGGGATGTGCGACTCGATGCCAGCCACGTCACCCCTGCCAGTTTAACGCTACCATCTGCCCCTGCTCCTCCCTCCACTCAGCCTGCCTCGTCAAAACAAGTCAAGATGGCAGCCCCAGGTGGCTGTGTATGACAGCTATGGCAGAGAGGATGCTGGGAGATGCTGAGAGCTGCTGTGCGGTAGTGGCAATCATCCAGGCATGCCTGAGCTGGTGTTATAACGTGTAACAACCTCAACACCTTCTCAGCTGTGAGACAGGGATGAGGACGCTTGCTGCCCCTCCAGCAGACAGACCCCAGGTTGTGGATTTCAAGCTAGCTTTGGATGAGCTCAGAGGGCTGGCAGACTGCCTGAACCCTGCTTCACGAGGCCTGCTGCTGTTTGATTTCTCAGGTGCTGTTTGTCTCATGTTTTGTTTCTGTGTCCTGCTGTTGAAGTACAGAGCTCGAGGAAAATAAAACATGTGTGATCTCTGATCTTTTGTTAGAGGGGAGTGGCAGCAGTCATGATGTGGAGCTGGACATGTTTTGATGTGTACAAAGCAATTAAAGATTAGCTGGTTGAAGTGTTATGACAAGAGAGAGAGTCATGTTTTAATCAATACCAGAGGCTGAAACAGTGATACTCAGAATTACAGCGCAGCCACAAGCAGGATGTAACTTTCATACAACAGTTCAATAGGTGTATTAATGTGGACACAAATGAGAAAGAGAAGACTGTTTTGTTTTGTCAACATTATTTCGTCCTGAACAGCGACTGACTGTTGTTGATTGCCAAATAAACCCAAACATTTTCCTGAACCCTTCCTGCTTTATGCATGCCCGCAGCATTGATGGTAAACAACCATGCACAGAACAATAACTAATCTGAGTGACGTCGTAACTTTCAGAGCTCCCCCTGGTGACTGCCTGCAGTATTGCTTTTTAAGCCCGCCTCCTTCATTTCGACAGAGGGAACATGGGTCAGACTAAGACATTAAAATTCATGTCAAATAATGTTTTCTAAACATGCTTTCTGCTGGAACAGCTAGTCCTTATCGGTCTTGTTTATGTGCATATGTTTAGTCTGAGTGAGCTATTTCATTTAAAAAAAAGAAGACTGATTGACAGCTCTGTTGACAAATGTGGATCCTGCAGCACGCTGGAGGATTGGAGGAGGGTGGGCGAGAACAAACACTCATACAAGAGTCATGAATTTTCCAAAGTTAGGATTGTCAACAGAAGAATCTTGTTAGTAATTACTATATAAAGATTTTTGTTTGTGGAAAGGGTGAAACGTCAACCGCGTCAACATTATTATTATTATTATTATTATTATTATTATTATTATTATTATTATTATTATTTTTATAGTAAGCTTTATTCATATTGCACTTTTCAAACCAAAGTGACAAAGTTACAAAGTGCGTCACAGGCAGTTCAACAACAAAGCAATTCGTATCCCAGTTAAATCAGGTTGCAAAACAATATCGGAATAAAAATAAATAAAATTGTATAATAATAAGACAATAATGTTAAACCAAATTTAAAATATAGAAAATAAAAACATTAATTAAAATCAGGGAAAGGCTCTCCGATAAAGGTATGTTTCAAGAAGTGACTTAAAAGAGGAGGCTACTGACTCGACAGTCCTGATTTCTTCTGGCAGACTGTTCCAGAGCCTCGGAGCATGGATTGAAAATGCCTCGTCTTCCTTAGTTTTCAGCGGAGTCACCAGCACATCTTAAAGACCCATGCCTGAGGACCTCAAAGGACACACAGGCTCATATGGAGTTGAAAAGTCTAACATGTAGGGAGGTGTAAGGCCTTGAAGAGTTTTAAAAGTAGTCATTAAAATCTTAAAATCAATTCTAAAGCATTCAGGTAGCCAGTGTAAGGGGAATAAAATTGTGGTAATGTGAAATATATCAACATCCATTGAGGCCACAGTTTAGCTTCACATCTCAATAATTAGAATTATCAATATGTTTCTTCTAACAATTAAACCACTGAAAGAAAGCCAGTCGGCAGCTGCTTTGGTTGACTGTGATTCAGTCATCATTAGTAACTCTACTCATAACCCCTTACTTGGAGAGATGCACACAGAATAATGTCCCATGCACTGCCTCTCATCCAATCAGATTACTCTGTGGGAAATAACAGTTTTATGTTACTCGTTTATGGCACTTGTTTTAAGCATATACCTTGGACTAATTGTTGTAGCTTATCATTCTGAGTGTAGAAAACCCCCATGACGCTATAAACAAGTTATGAATATTCTATATGCTGTTTAACTGTTGATGGCTCCCAATGGAGAATATTTAAAGCATGTTCAACTTTAAGGAGCCCAGCTGGCCTGCATTCAAATAACATTAAACACAACTGTCAGCTGTGAGAATAGACCATTAAAGTGTAAGTTTTTGAGCACTGCAATGAGTCTCACAAAGGAATTAAGAAAAAAGGGATAAATTAGGGGTTGTAAACAATATAAATGTACAAGAAAAGTCAGAAATATGTGTTCAAACTGAGGTTATTGTGTGTGTGTTTTCATATCTGTTTAAGGTGTTCGTCTGAAGTGCATTGTGTACTTTGTCTCACAGTGGGTGTGTGTCTTGTATCGTTTGTGTCTTTTTCCAGATTCCTCTGACACATCTTGACAATTTAGGAGAAGACCTGCCGTGCTATCTTGCTGCATGTGTGCGTGTTTGTGACCAAGAGAAATATTAATTCAGTGACCTCTTTAGTGAAAATTAATCTTCCAAAGACGAGGCTGCGCCATCCTTTATGGGACATTTTGGAAGGTTAAAATTCAATTTACTTTATTATAACTACAAATTAAAATATTAACATTTGGCCTGCGTCTATGATTTGATGTTTTAATCCTTGATATTCTGAAAACATCTTAACATAATTAATGCAACTGTGCCACACTCTTTTTCTTCAGTCAGCAGCAGAAGATGTCGACAGATTTGCATAAATAGCACAATATTATGCTTAAAATTCACCAGAATGCAGGAAATGAGGTGTTTAGACTTTTGTTTTTGCCCCTGGGGGTTGCTGGCAACATGTCTCGTATTTCTCCACACAGACGATGGCAACCCTCCAGACTCCTGGATCTGTCAGCCTCATGTTTCCTGTGCATGCTTCCACTGGGCTGCTCAATGATCTTTCATTTTTAGCGTGATTCAGAGTTTCTCCAAAGTTTACATTTATGCTCCACTGAGACTGACACAATCCGTGATGCTCCGGCTGCTGACGTCAGTAACTTCAAATATGCTCACTGAGCCCAGATCAGTGCATCTGGTGTGGTCTGAGAACAGAAACAACTCTTAGTATCCCTCTTAGTATAAATCATTTTCACACAATTCTTGTGCAAATATTTGACAGCAGATGTTTATTGAGCACAAAACCAGAAGAGTTTGTTACTTTAATGTGCACTTAAATCAGTGACCCCAACACAGTTTCTGCAGAACAATCCTTTTGTTAGATGGAAGTTACAAGTGTAATTTCTTCTTAACTCTCCTTCCTGATGTATTTTACTATTCCTGAAAAAAAACTACAGGAGAACAGCAGCTGTTGATAATCATTCAACAAGACATAAAACCCTGTTTTTAGCGTCTAATAACTAATGAAAAAGAAACATTTCAGAAAAAAAGAGGATTTGAACACAATGCAGCCCAATAATATCACCATAGCATACAAATGTGAAAAGATTTCTACGAGGTGTATTTATTTATTTTTTAAGTTTGACCACAGCCCATCTGGAATGAAAAGAGAGAGTATTTCACCTATACTGCAGTCAGTCACCAGGGGGAGCAGTTTTTGTGGTGACTTCACTTCTGGCTGAGTGAGAGACATCCATTTTATTTTATTTTTTTGAAGTTTACAGGGCTGACACACAGAGACACACAACCTTTCATGCTTACACTCACACCTACAGGCAATTTAGAATCACCAGTTAACCTGATGAGCAAGTTTTTGGACTGTGGGAAGTAGTGGGAGTACCCTAAAAGAACCCACGGGGCACAGGGAGAACATGAAAACTCCACACAGAAAGGCACACGTTTCCCAAACTGGGATTCATACTGGTGACCTTCTTGCTGTGAGGCAAGAGCGCTAACCACTACTTCACTGTGCAGCCCCATCAAGAAATATGATTCTGTAATTTATTTTTTTTTCTCTCTGTAGTTGTGACATTTGGTGCGGATTCTTTGTCTGTTGTTCCTTTCTACCGCTCACTTGTTTTGTTCAGTCTCAGCCCAGGTGCTCCTGAGCTTTGCTCTGCATGCTTACATTAGCATCACAGTAGAAGCTTCTACTTGTCTCTTTCTATAGTGATAAATGAAGAAAAAGAATTGAATAAAATAAATACATAAATTAAAAAAAAAGTAAATATAAAAACATGGAACTTTATCATTAAATCTCTTTATTTTTATTTTTCAAAAAAAGGGATATGCTATACTCAAATGTTGATAACTATCTAGCAATGAAATGGTTACAAAACAAGATGTCCTTTTTTGTCATAGGGAAATTTAATTCTGTTAAGGAGGCACAGATTTTTGACTATGATCGATTAAAGTCTGCTGAATTGAAAGGACCGTAAATCAGATCATGGCACCTTTGTGATATTGTCATTTATTGTATAGTTGTCCACAGTGTTGATAGATTTATAAGTGAGGGGAACTCTTTAAAGATCCAAATCAATTTGGCTCTGCTCAGCAATTAAAGTCGACTGTTTTTGCTTCCAGCTCTTTGTTACCGTTTTGTCTTTTACTGAATCAGACATTTGACACAATGTTTTGACCTGAACTTTATGTGTATGGTTTTTAATTTAAT
The DNA here is from genome assembly GCA_030710495.1 of Labroides dimidiatus. Lineage (NCBI taxonomy): Eukaryota > Metazoa > Chordata > Actinopteri > Labriformes > Labridae > Labroides > Labroides dimidiatus. Next base: position 25,344,379 of record CM061144.1, on the reverse strand, counting down.
TATTAGTTTAAAGAAAAAAAAAGAAAGAAATTTAAATGGTGTTTGATGCAAATCAATAACACTAAATCTTCTGAATTCTAGCGTTGCCTTCCCCTGCATCTGATTGGTTACATGGTTCACACTGTGACACAGCTCTCAGTCAGTGTGTGGTGTACTTGTAAACCAAATGATAATCCCTTTGTTTTGTATTTTTATGTCAACCAAAAGGACGGAGAAAAGAAAACCAGATCTGAAACAAGAGTTGGCTTACATCACTCACACACAAGACCTGGTTCTTAAAGCCAAGTCGTCCAGGACCTGCACATCACTCATGAATGATGGCAATCCTTTTTGCTTGTACAGCAAAACTGTCTGTTATTAAGCAAGGCTTAACAACAGCAGCAAGGCTTAATAAGAGACATAAGCTCATACTTTAAGTGTGATGGAAAACAAGGTTCAACCATCCCTGAATACCGAACTCCCTCTTTGACATAATTTACGACTCTTTCCATCTCATATCTCCCTCCATCTTCCACTCTTTCCCCTAACACACTCAGAAGCACTCTAAACAGCCCACACCTCGATGAGATTAGCTCTCCCTCCATCCTTCTTTAAACCAGTACTCATTATCAGGGACGCTGAGAAAAAGACACTTGCCCACCCTGATGAGCGATGCATGGAGAGGCGACGTTGGTATTGTTACAGGAGTGCAGTGTGATGAAAGGATAAATGGATCCTCCAGGCTAATGGAGGGAGGCGTCCCGACCTGAAGCCTGCTGAGTGGAGCCAGCTGTAGCTGAGCTGGAGGGAAATTTCTCCGTCAGGGGGCTGAGTTGTTTTTCATGTTCTGAATGTCGCTTTGCTCATTTCTGTGGGCGAGAGCGGGAATGATTTGGATGTCACCTGCTAGGGTTATGTCTCTAAAACACAAGGTCCATCCACCTGAATTTATCATTGTCATTCAGTTCACGGCCTCTGAGCTTCCCCGGCTCTGCAGAGACGCTGCCAGCTGTGCACATGTTAGACACGACAACTTGGATTTAGCTGACAAACAGATGCTGCTCACTAAACCTCCGCTCATATTTACTGACTAAGGAGATACTTTTTTGGAAGGAGAGACTCACAGCAGCATGAAATGCACTTGTTGAATATATCCGCTGCCATCCTTTAAGTCAGCAACATATTTTCACTCTGTGCCTTCAAACACAACATCTTTATATTTCTTTTGGTCTTAGACTGCCTGAGACCTGAGCTGAATACAAAGTTAATTTCTCTCCTTTAATCTGCTTTTATTGTACTTTTATGAGCTATTCTCAGCATTATTGTGGGAGTTGGTCAAGTAATTACTTCCGATTGACTGCCTCTGGAATGTTATTCATTTTTTTTTATGCTGTTCCTTGGTGAATTTGAGAAAAATGCCTCTTGTTGCAATTATATGGTGAGTTCTCTGATGTAGAGTTTCAGAAGTGCGGCCTCCTTTTGAAATGATGTAAGGCAGCTCATTTTCAGCCCTCCTGTGTTCTTTGTCTGGATGGATTGTGTCTGTCAGCGCTGCTATCTATCACAGTTTGTGAAGATCCTTGTGAACTATGCCATTGCAGATACTTCAGTCTGTTTCGGTCAGTAATTTAATATGAACACCTCACTTTTCAGCTTCTCTCATTGTGCAATGTGAAACTTTAATACAACCCTGGCGATTTAGGCGTGCACAGAAGAGATCACACATTCTGCATATTTCTGCTAACCAGAACACACACGCAACATATCGTTTCTATGTCAGAGATCCCTCAGCATGGTGCAGTTCACAGCAGACCAGATTCTTCTGTCAGTTTGTTGTAGGCGGTTATGGTTATTGTTTGTGACGTTTTCTTCAACACATCCTTCTCCTCTCTGATAATAAATAACACAACAGGAACCCTCAGAGCTGCCAATCAATCATCTCTTTACCATCACAGGAACATAATTCAGCTCCATGAGAACTAACTGTAACAACTGAAAACGTGTTTGAGAAAAAAATGTCCCCTATTTCAGTTTTCTAATTTGGACAATGATGAATTTGTTGATGTAAAGGAGGCGGGGTTAATGACCGACAAAATAACTGTGGGGAGAGCTCCAAATATATGGCTCCATGAACACATCATACATTTAAATACACAGCCTATGGATAAAAAAAGGCCTTCATTCAGTTTCCCCACCTGATGGAAGTATTTCATCAAATATTATATATAAAAAAATCTCTGCATATACTATATATCCATAAACATCATAAAAGATAAACATATAAAGATTTATAAGTTTAGCTTTTTGTTTTTACTACACAGATAAATAATTTACTTTGATACACTTATATGTAATCTCCTTGAAGTTAAACTTTTACACCACCTTTATTTCATTGAACATTTGATTGATAAAGCCATGGTAGCATATACTAATAAGCAACCCTATTAGCTTAAGTTTAGCTTAAGTTTAGCTTGTGTTTTTTTTAGCATTTAGCTTCTATCTGTCTAATTATCATGTAGAATGGCTAACTTATTGGTTTATCCAAACAATATGACTTCAGAAACACACCAGCTTAAGAAAACAGGAATAAACTCAAAACAAGTGTTCTAGCCTCTTTTAACTGTGGATATTTCTGCTGCTAGCTTTAGCTTTACAAAGGCAGCAGAAATAACAAATTGCATTTAAAGGACAGCAGTTCTGCACAGCCAGAGAATGATTTAAAAGTCTTTTAAAATATTTTTTTAGAGCAAAATGGTCCATCATCTTATAGTATTCTTTTTTTTTTTTTTTTTTTTTTTTTTTTCTTTGGATAGTGTTACCTTTGGCCTGTATAACCTCACTGTTGAACTCTATGTTCAGTGTAATAGACTTTGTAGAGGTGGGGACCACCACTTAAGAAGAAAAAAACATAATCTAAAATGCTCTGACAGTAAATCTTCATTCTGCACATTCTTACCTACATTTGCATAAATTGGCGTTGTTGTTGTGTAAGTGGGGCAGCGGAAAGTTGAGTGTCCTTGAAGCTATTGTTTTTCTGCTGTCAAGGAGAAGCCGCTCTTAACAATTTTTTCCCCCGTCCTGTCTTTCTTTTTATGATGAAACAAACAGCGGAGACTATGAAGACAGGTCCTCATTTTATGCATCGGATTGTTAAAATACTTGAAGCCGTTAAAGTAAACGCACTTGGCACCCTCGTCACTGTCTCTCCGGCTGTCTCTCTCTATCTCACATGTTACATGCAACTAACAAGCTGGTAGAGGATGTGCATACAGCAGATGCCTTGGCTGCACATAGAAGCATTTTGGCGTCACTGTAAGAACAATCTCATATAGAGTTCTGACAGAGCCTGAAATAAACCCCACTACCTTTGAAGTAAGTGAAGGGAACTTTATGACCTTACCTGCTATAATGTGTTTAGTTACATCTTATTTATGTTGTGACTGTCTGCCTCTCTTTGGCAGTGAGCAGTGTTTTGTCAGATAGAAGTGATTTGGCAAATTTAATTTAAAACTGTGCTTCAGTCTTTGCTGCAGTTGGTCTCCTGGTTTCCACAGTAACTGGATCTCACACTCTATCTGGAGGCAAAGACACACTCCTGCAGGGGAAATAAGGTTTCCTTTCAAATAACAAAAAGAAAAAAAAAAACAAAAAAAAAAAAACTCATGCTTTATACAGACACATCTTATTGAAGTGCATGGTTTATGTTGCAACATAGCAACAAAAATAGCAATTTGATGTTGTTTGAAGTACATTTTGTAACAAGTAAGCTCAATTTGTGTAAAATATACATATAAATAAATAAATAACATGTGAATGCAAGAACTAACAAAGAATTAACAAACATTTCCAAAATCATGAATGACAAAGTCATGAATGACCAAATTTCCTCTAGAGTATTCACAATCCAGCACACAGTCCCATGCACACCCCCATCTGCATCAACAATGAAACGATAGAAATGGTGCACTTTTTCAAATATCTTGGACTCACCCTGGACAATAAACTTAATTTCATCCATCACACACAGGCCATCTATAAACACTGCCAGCAAAGACTGTCTGTCATCTGCAAACTCAGAGCACTCTCTGTTGCCCCCCATCTTCTGTTGTTACCGTATCAACGCATCATCCAACCCATGATCCTTTACTGTTACCCCTGCTACTACAACATGCTAACCACCTCCAACAGAAACAGACTCATAAACATTACATACAGACCCTCAAAAATAATCGGCCTCCCTACAACCAACCTGTCTGAACTCAACAACAAAGCCATCACGCACACACAGAGCACGCACCATAACACTAGACCCCAGGCACCCTATTTGCTCATTTTTCACACCGCTCCCATCTGGACGCAGATATAGGTCCATAGCCTGGAAATGAGCCCGTTTTAGCAGGAGCTTTGTCCCCTCTGCTATTGCTCTCCTGAACAAAGCATCCTGGTAACTGTTGTGCGTTGTGTTTATGTGTATGGCTATGACTATGTGTTTCTGTTGATGTATGGGATATGTGAGTAAACTTGTTTGGTATGTATGTGTATTTTCCCTCTGTACAGGCAGTGGCAACAAATTTCCTTCTAAAGGACTATGACGATCAATCTAAATAAATAAAGCATGCACCAAAGATACATAAGACACATCTCAGATGCAGGAGATTGGCTTCACTGCTTAGCTGTGAAACAACCAATACCTGTACATTCAACAGATAACCAGATTTGTGTTTGTTCATAAAGATGTGAAAAGTCTCAAAAAGTCCAAAAGACTTCTTATCTAAAAAATAAAAAAATGTCTATTAAAAAGACTTAAAGAAGTGAAAACCAGATGCAGATACGATGAATCCTCCATGGTATGAAATGCTAGCTGAGCAGCATCAATGTACTGACATGGCTGCAGTGTTTTTAATGTTTTACAGCACTGAATCCAGTTACAGATTGCTCCTTATAGTCCCTGAGGGCAAAGGTAAACAAAATTAAATTTTTCCAAACCATTTCTCTTGGGCAGCTGTATCAGCATTTCTTCAAGTCTGCAGGAAGAGCAGGGTTCTTCACAATAGCTCACACTGCAGCTTCTGACAGCGGCACAGGATTCCCCAGCTGCACATCTAGATGATAAGAGCTTTGATTGCATAAACCTTCAGTGCTCTAAAGAGTGATGTCCGTTTTTCCTGCGGCTCCCATGGCTGTAGTCCTGGTTATTGGTGGAGGGAAGCAATCATTGTGGGAAAGAATAAGGCATGGGCTGGGCCTGTGGCTTGGTAGAGTTGTTTTAATTAACTGAAACAATGTTTAATCCAGTCCTCGGGACAGTGGGGTTACAAATGGGCACAGCAGATGCCCAGGGTTGCAGTCTGGTTTGGCTGCCGGCTCTGGGCTGCAGTGGATTTGAACACCGGTCTGTCTCATATGAATGCTTCGATCCCTGCTCTAAAACCTCTGGATTATGACCAAAATGCACTCAGCTGGCTCACAGAAAAGGATTTAGGGAGTCCTGCTTGAGGCAGAGGTCCCACAAACTCTTGGTTGTCTTCAATTTTTTCCTCTCGACTCTCTTCATGTCTTTATTTTCTGGATGAATTTTATTGGATGCCGTTTGAGCTCAACAACCCACATATTTTTCACTGATGTTTAAACAATGTTGTATCACACAATTAGAAACAGATTTTGTGTAACAGTTCTTTGCTTGCTCGCTAAAGCACTCAGAGAAACAAAGGCTGGAAGAGAGTCTGGAAATGTTCTTGTAGTCGTCTGAGGAAAAAAATACTCCTGGGTGTCTTTATTGGTGTTTTAATCAACTCTAACATTTTATCGATTTCAGCAAGAGGCATTTCATAAAGCAGTAGGCCAGAACAGGTTGGCAGTGTGTGCCTTCCGCTGAACAAGCAGCAAACTTTTCTCCATGGGAACCTAAAGCCTCGGTTGATGATCAAAAAAACTCAGCTGCAGCCCTCTTCTTCTTCCCTCCTCATCGTTAGTTTCCCGCAACAAAGACCTTCTGTATTGTCTGAGGTTACACACACACTAACTTCATTTTCATCGGAATCAAAGCTTAAAAGATAAGGTCCACTTGACGCAGAGCTGTAAGGACAGTTGCAGCACGGTCTCTGCTTGTCTCATTAGATTGATGGCAGTTTTCATTACATTACTCTGTATTTATTAACATCTGCTTCCCTACTATCTGGAGAAATAATCAGAACCGTGGCTTAAAGGCTTGGTTCTCTTGTGTCTTGGATCGTTGACTCACCTTCCCCCTGTGCAATTGGCAGCATAGACGGATGACTGCGAACAATATTGTCTTGCATTAATTACACTGACAAACCAAAGCCTTGTGATATGGTACAGATATATCCAGTTACTGATACCTGAACTGTAGAACTACTAACCTGTCACTCAGCATGTAGAGTGTCATGCCTTTAATGGTGTCGTATAACTCCTTTCACTTCCTCACATTCATCTTGCTATCCTTTGCAATTAAGGCGATCATAAGTGGCACAAAAAAAAGTCGTGCTTGGAGATAAGAATCAGTCAAACAATGCAGCAGCACAGAGAGTAATTTGTTGGTGTTATTAAACTGATGGCAGGATTCATAAAAACACACTGAAAATCAGAATTAGGCCCTTATTAAAAGTAATCATTCCTTGTCTGAAATCAAAGTAACACATATTATGGGATGTTATTAAGTTATGAGTCACCATAAGGCTTTTGTTTGCACAACAGTTATTGGGTTGAAGAAAACGTCATCTTTTTTTCAGAAAGTGTGCAATTCAGGTAGCAATTTCTCCTCAAATGAATGGCTGGTAATAATTTTTGAATAAAGGACCTCATACACACTATGTATGAATACTAAATAATGAGGACACTGAGCAGATGGTTGGTCGACTTCTTTGGTTTTCACTTCAATGTCTCCATAAATGAAGGTACAGAGCCATCATTATGTCATTTTATGATTAAACACAACATTATTTATTCCAAATATTCCAAAGAAGGTTACAACTCTACTTTGGCTAATACATTAGTATATAAGCACAATTTGGGGAGGGGTTTGATGGGCTCTGTGATAGATGTGTTGTTCTGAAAATGAAGTGTGATCAGGCGCACAGTTTGTGATTTAATATCCTGACAACAAAGAGGACAACTGCACTCTAGACTAACTAAAACCTGGTCTTAAGTCATCCATACAGCTCTTCTATGAAAGGTGGATTTGTTGACGCGATCTCCTCACATGCATGCTTCACCTCAGCCCTTCATGGGCCAAAAACTTCAGAAACCGACACCAAGCTCTTGATCAAATCTAGTTACACACACAGGATATTTTGCATAATTTCCTTTTAGTATGCTTACTGTGCAAAAGAAAAAAAAAAAAAAAAAACTTCGAAAATAAGTCAAAGAAAAGTGCAATGACAAACCAAAAGCACATCTAGTGAACTCCACCAGCCGCTGCAGTGCAAATGGAAGGAGACAGAAGTTACAACTCTAAAATATTCAAAAGCAATAAAATCTAAGTAACAGAACAGTTAAATGCTCAAGATAATAAATCAACCACTAAAATAAACAACAGTCAGTGTTTTAATGGGAAACAAAGGACATTTATGTTGACATATTTAAACATTTACCTCAGAAATTACATTTTTCAGAATGTCAAAAGTGCAAACCTCTGTTTTGCTTTTAGTCACAGCCTTGTTGTGAAAACCTTTTTCACCCTTAAAGAAAGTGACAGAAGAAAATACAATGACCTTAGCATGTCTGCACCCATATATTACCCTACCAATAAAATTAATACAACACCCCAATGGAAAGGTTTACCAGAGCCACAGAACGCTTAAAGAAGCATCACCACATATAGGAACAGTAGAGTCTGTTTGGCTTAATACCCCACATGGTCCATGTGCATCTCCACTACATAAAGTAATCAGATGACACAGGCATGTCTACAAATAAGCCTGCAAAGCTCATCTCTGGAAAAATGCTTACGACTGAGAATAAAGGTACCTATTTGTTTGCAGGAGTTCAGGCTCTCTAAGCTTGATCCAGTGAAGGCAAAAGGACTTGGAGTCCTTGAGAATGCTTCACTTTTCCTCCTTTTCTACAGTTCTTAACTGACAAGTCGATGGAGTGAGAACATATAAGCCTCTAAAGGTCAGCCAGTGAGTCACATGGAGTCGTTAGTAGAGTCATCGGCCTAGTTCCTGAGAGTCGTTGGGGTCACATGATCTCCTATGTGTGACCTTATCTCTGTTTTTCAATTCAGAACTGCACCTATGCTTGAGTAAATTTTGTCAACCTGACTAGCATTGTTAAAGTCTGCATGTTAGCATGCTAGCTCAAAGAGAAGCTGCACTGCCTCAGTACAGACTTATGTCGACCTCTGAAGTCTGTCCAAGGAGACAGAAAGGTGAATGATAGATGGGATACAAACATGTTCACAGTCAGTGGAAATACATATGACCTGAATCTAAGACTGAGGTGAAGAAGCATCCACATGAAGTCGTTTCGGCTATAATGAAATATTCAGTTTAACCCCCGGGGTTGATAAATATTCTTTGTGCTGCACAGAGTGGAAAAAAAAGAGAGCTCCTGCTGAGTTTAGAAATCAGACAGAATCTAATATACCACACAAAGACGCACAGAGACTTTGTATACGTGTTGAGTTAGACTGTTCACAGCTAGCTTACAGCTAACTGTTACACATGGCTTCCAATGGAAAAATTAACACAAATGACATTGATTTGCTATTTGTCTCGTCACTACTGAAACTTACTGAACCAAAAAACTTCTTTATTACTCAGACAGAGTCTACTGTTAACTTTTCAAAGCAGCAAAACTTCCTCTGAACAGCTAGACTCAATTCCTCCGTGCTTTCAGGTACTTTGTCAGTAACTCATGCGCCATGTTATGTAGTCTCACCTAGCTGAAAGTGGAGGAGGAATAAACAGGTTTAAAAGCAGATGAGAGGAATCCTGCTGGAAGATTAGCACGACACATGCACACGTACACCACAACCAGAGGATTTCTCTGAGATTAAAGAACAGACTATTTTTATCCCTGCTCCCCAGAGCCAACCTTACCTATGCACGATGCAGATTTGGGGCGAATAATGTTCTCGATTATAATGAACTGGTGGCTGTTTGAAGTTTCTCCTTGGCTGTTTTCCACAAAATTAATTCCATATGGTACCTTCAACACAATTTATGGATTTCGTTCCTCCTGCTCTGTGTTTCCAGTGATTGAAGTGCCTAAGGAGGGAGATCTTAATTCCCTTATCAATAACACTGTTCCATCATAGTGTCACTGAGGCACGTCACATCAGTGCATCTTAAGAAGTATTTATTCTCTCTCATAAATGAGTTACAGTTTGGCCCAGTGGTGAATTTGCGGCAGACCAATCTGAGATGTTTGATAGGCCAAAGGAGACACATATTAGTATTGTCAGTTCGGTCTTGATTCTCATATATATATATTTTTTTGTTTTTCAAATGTTTGAGCTTCCCAGGTGGGAGTATCAGAGGAGGTTTATTGAATTCAGTTCACAGAGTAAGACAGGTGACTGTTGATTCTAGTTGTCAGCTCAAACTCAAATCTCCTCCAGGGCCTCTGCACTGCAGCTTCAGCAGCTCTCTTTATGCTTCTTTTTGACAGTATATGAGCTGCATGTGTGACTATGGAGGGCTGTGAATAACACAACCTTAATTTGCTTTTCTTGTTTTTTTCATTTTCAGTTTTGGCATAAATAAATCACAACCTCATTAATTTGGAGACATTTGGGTAATTACTGTAAACAAATAAGACAGTCGCAGCGTTGCCTGTCAGCCTCTGAACCGAATTTCACTTCAAGTGTCTCGAGGTTAAACAGTGCCAAGATCATCAGAAATTATTTTGAAAGGGGAGAATTTAGAAGGGTGTAGTTTGAAAAAAGAGAAATGTCTTGTGTCAGATAAATTTGATTTGAAGGGTAAGGGGGTCATGTGTTCATTCATTCATTCATTTATTTATTTATTCATTTATTTATTTTATTGTCAGTCTTTTGTCCATCAGATGTTTTGTACTGTTAATTATTTGAAGTTATTGTCGCATAAAAGACTCATCCAAAGCTTTTTGGACTTCAGAAAGACAAAACAATGTCAAAAAAAGTTACCAGGATTGATTTGGATGAGTTTTGTTTGAGCAAAAAGTTACACAAACTTTACATCAGACTACCATTAAAATAAAAGTGGGAGACGAAATATGCTGAAAACGTCACCATCTCAATTCCCTGGATAAACCTGTATGTATAATATTTGATCTACTTCAGAGCAGTGAACTTGTACTTACAACAAAGTGGCAAAGAAATACTTGCTTGAAATCCCAGCAGATTGGGAATCCTATTAACATCTAGGATGTATACTGCAGACTGATAGTTCATATTATTTTAATAGCTATGGAAAACTTTGAAAAAAACCCAACAAGTTTCCATCTAAATATTACCCGGTTATCTAAATATTATTACAACATGTTTATTTTTAGCCCAGTAACATTGTTAATCTTTTTACAAAAATATGATTAGCAAGAATTCAATCACATTTGTTGCCATCCTCTTGCACCACATCTTCGTATTTAGCATTTTCTTACAGGCTGCAGTCAGGCGTACATATTGGTTCAGTGCCATTAAATGGTGAATGTTCATTCAAATTTACTGCCCTGTTAATATCCATCTTCTGGTTTGAAGATCTGTTTCTTTACTTGTGCTTCTGAACTGCATTCAGTTTTCTTTTCTGTGGTCATGATTGATTGAAACTAGCACCTGAGTTTCCTTACATCTTTTACTTTTACATTTCAGTTCGACAAATCTGGTTGTATGCTGTTGTTACATCACACTGCTATGCTGCAGGTTGGCACTTAGTATAAACTTTGGGAACCTGTTGAATCTTTTTTTTCTGTTAAACTTTTGTCTGACCGATCGAAATCTAATATTAAAGTTAAAAAAAAAAAAAAAAAAAAAAAAGAAATCAGACACTGGGGCATACTTCATGAAAAACAACTCATTTAATAACCCATTTTATTGATGTATTATTCTCTGCAAATGACACTGGGTGGATATTTGTGTTATCAGTGTTAAGGAGTAGAAAAGGAGTAGGAAGAAATAAATATGAACTCCATCCTACAACTTTTTAAACATGTTGAATATGGCAGCTAATATTGTTGCTTGGGTTCGCTCTTTTTGTTCTTTGTTACTTTTCTTTTAGTTTTTATAATTCTACTTATGTTTTATTAACATTTCAAATGCATATTAATCAGTCAGTTGGTTCATTCATTCATTCATTTGTTTGTTTGTCTGTTTGTTTATTTATTTAGGGGGGAATGCAGACAAGTAATAAGTAAGAAAGCCAGGTCAAAAGAATGTTGTAATATAGAACTAAAAACCAGGGGGGGAAACAGTTTTAATTTTCATTTTTATTAGTTATTAAATCCTGCTCATGTTTTTATGTTTGCTGTCTACAAGTATGTGCCCCTTAGGTTAAATTGACAGCACAGGCATAAGAAGGACTCAAACGTGGCAACAGTTCCTGTAATCCAAGAAACATGGTCTTTATTCAGAAAAGGGTCGTAACCAAGCGGCAACAAAATAGGCAGAGGTACAGGCAAAGAGTCAAGAACCAGGAATCAAAAATGGTCAAAGCACTGGGAACTAAGTCTACAAGGAGTGCTGGATAACTACAAAGGCGTAAGTTGATCTGCTAAGTAGTGAGTAGACACACTGGGAATATAAAGGAGCAGGTAGTGCAGAAAACAAGGTGAAACATATTAGGGAGGGGTCAGGGAGACTACACTGAAATTGAAAGAGAGAGAGACAGATGTTTGCAAAATAAAACAGAAACTTGAAACCAGAATGATACAGTGGGGAATTAGATAGAAAACCATTACACCTTTATGTTCTCATGGTTACAAAACAATGGGCTGGGAAAAAAAAAAAAAAAAAAAAACCTTCGATGGAGCTCTTGGAGAGGCAGAATGAGGATTCTACCAAGAGAAGTGATCCCCATAACAATACATGGACTTCAAGAGGTGCATTTTCATTATGTACTCATGTGAATACAAAAGATCCTAGTATCATCAAAAATACTTAACAACTGATGAGTGGAGGTTGGGGATGGAGGAGGAAACTGCAGCACAGTGTGAAGTCTTTGTTCTCTGTTTGTTGCTATAAAGGAAAAAAAAAAAAAGATTTCTCAGGAGGGAGCCAATAAAAAAAATATAAAGAAGTGTTTTAATTCTAAGGAAGGTAAAACTGTCAGGGTGCTTTCAATGGGTCAAATCACAGGACAGTGTTCCTTTTTGCCTCAGTCCATCTTAAATGAATTAAACAATTTTGTAGGGTAGAGTTCTAACCTGGATTTGTGGATGAAGCAGCGCACTCTTATTGCAGACAATGGTTTACAGAATTGATTTTGAGCCCATGCAGCTCCACCGCACAGTGACTTCTGTTTTTAATGCACTGCCTCATTTCTCCCCAAAACTGAACTTGGGTTGTATACTTTACTTAAACACAGTAACATGAATCATTCAAAGTCTTGATTGAAAGTTATCCATTGAGCACATATCAGATATTTGAACTGAGATATTTTAAATTCTGAGTGAATTTCAAGCAAACACCAAATTCAAAATAGTAGACACAGGGATAAGTAACACTGAATAAAAATGTAATACTTGATAAACACACATGAAGGAACATATTCCAACTAAAAAGGTTATTATGCAAAATAAACAGGTCATTCCAGAGAGGCTGTGTGTCCCGGAGGTAAAGATGGGATGAAATCCAACATTCTGTGTGAGACTGGGAGAAGAAATGGTTCAACAGTTTCAGAATGATGTTCTTCAGGATAAAAATGCTAAGAGTTTGCAGATTCAACCATCTATAGGAGTCAATATCATTTAAAAGTTCAGAGAATCTCAAGGCCCAAAGTCAGTGCTGGATGGTTGTTATCTTCAGGCCCTCAGGGGACACTGCTGACTCTGTAGTGGAAATCACTGTATAGGCTCAAAACCACCTCCAGCAAACCAATGCTTAATTGTATTCTGCATGTAATACAACATCATGGCTCAGTAGTAGAAGAGTCCCGGTGCTAAACTGGCAGGCCTGCAATCCTGGCTTGTATCCCATTGAAAACATATGGCACATTAAAAAAATAGAACTATGACTGAGGAGACCCGGAACTGCAAGGATGGGACAAAGCTTCACTTTGATAACACCAGAAACTGTCCCTCCTCAGTTACTTAATATTCACAGAGTGATGCTACACAGTATTAGACGTACCTCTCTGAAATATGTTGCAGGCACCAAATTTGTTGATATTTTTCATGCAACAAAACATTTTTTGTTGTTGATGTTTTGATATTTAGAATCCTGTCTATTTTCAAGCATTTATCGTGCCTAATTCATTTTTAGACCTTTAAGTTGTATTCTCAACATTTTGCAAGGTTTGTGCAAAGTTGCAATCTGCTTTTGAGACCTGAGTCAGAGTCTCAGGGTTGTACTCTGAAATGTTCGATGTTGAAGGCATTTGAAGGAGCATATTCAACTGCCACATATGCATTGTATGCCTGAATAAACATCAACATACGTTAAGAAGTCTATCTGTTGGTGCATTCATGCAGGATTTATGCAGCAGGTTTAAGCTGTCAAGGGACTGGTGCAGTAGACCGATGAACCATGAGATGCATGGTTACACTGGGTGGGATGAAAAATGTGAAATAAGTTTGCAGCATTATGGGGCAGACATGCAGAAAGCCAGGGTGGAATAATAGCATCATGTTGGGAGCTTTTATATGTATCCTACTTTTCATTTGTGACCTTCCAGTTAACAGAAAGTCTTTGGGTTGTAGTAAATCCAACCTCTACCAACAAGAGAGCTATTCAAAATGTTAAAACCTTTGGAAATTAGCTCTGATATTTCAGACTCTGGGTATTTGCAACAAATCCAGGATAATATTTTCAATCAGTTTTCTTATTTCCAGGTTTTAAAAAAAATCAATGAAAAGAAAACTTCAAAAGGAATCAGACTGCAGGTGAAATCACAGTTGTGTTAGCCTGTGTAGAGCCATTCCAGGTATTGTCTGATTTTTGTTAGTTTAATAGTGCGTTAAATCTTGTGTGTGAGGTGCCCCTCCTCCCGGGAGGTGATATAGAGGTGCGAGGGACAGGTGCAGAGAGTGGGTAATTAAACAGGGGAAAGCCATCTTGTTTTTGGACTGCTCTCTTCATTTGTTCATCAAATTTTGTTAATAAAAACCAAATTGTTTTAATTTTAAGTTATTGTGGAATCCTATAAATAAAGCTGTGACAAGCGAGAGATCACTGAATCCTTTAATAAAGTGCGTCAGGACCGCAGGTCTCCCCTGAATAAAGGACGGCTGCCTGGTAATATGCAGCCACAGTCTGTGATGAAAATTTCCTGTAAGCAAGTTCATCATGTTCTTTAAACTATTTAATCTCTTTCCCTTCTTTGTTCTAAATCAAAGCACCTTTATTTTTTTAGAAGTATTATTTTATTCAACTGCAGATGGCTGATTCATAACACAACCTTTTTTTCTTAAAGATCAGCCCTTTAAGACTGGAGCAAAATAACTCTCTCGTCAGACTGACACCTGGTATTTTAGAGTTGGGCATTTTGAAAGGTGTGTTTTTGCTGCAGTCATGAACATTACTTATAGCTTTTCAGGGAAAAGGAAAATCTATTCATGAGTATCAAAACTTTGTCAGAACAGACAGGAGAAGAAAGCAATTAGTTTTATGCCACTGCAGTAAATATCTGCAGCCTCTCGTCAGTGACAGATGATGACTAGATTTCTTGACGTCCACGGTGCAGATCAGCTGCGACACCTCGCTCAGTGGCTGTCTGCTTCCTCTGTGTGGACCTGAATGTCAATCTGTCGAGCTCCCCCACACTCAGACAGTAGCTACCAGTGATGCTGCACTAATTAGCTAACCCTCTCGAGTAGCCGGGCCCTCCCAATGGCATCTGTGCCAAACAGAATTATTAAAGAAGGAGGGGGGAGGAGCTGCGCCTCCTCTGCGGAGAAGCAAACACCCTGGTTCAGTTTAGCATTCACTTCGTCGCCCTCTGGCTAGGGAGCCACCGCTGTCATCAATATTAACACCTAGATACATCCGCTGCTGTAACGCATATTTTTTACCCAACCTAATGAAAATTTCATGTGAATCACATAGTTATAATTCCTCATTCAAATGAGCTATGTCTGAGGAGCGGAGACGATTTGTTGTTCCATGACTGGATGCTGATGCTATGTCTGTTTCACTGTTAAGTCAAAATGGTGAAGCTGTGTGTATGAGCTTGTGTATGTGTGTGTGTGAGTGTGTGTGTGTTTGTAGGGCGGGTGGTATATGTCCTTCCAGGCCTGGGAACAGAGCTGCCTGGCTGGTAAATAGATTAATTTTCTACACCGCTAATTTTTTAATTTAATAATCTCTGGCCGCCCTCTCCACAGCACTTGGCCTTCCTCACCTCCTGTCTTCTGGCATTCCAGCGTCTTTGATGGCTTGTTTGCTGATTTGTTTATATATTTATTAATTCATTTACCCCCCTCAATCCAATTTTAGCTGACATTTCTTGTCAAGATGCGAAGAATGACCTTTGAAAACAGAACACTTCCCGCCGGAGATGTGAAGGAGGTCTCACTCTCTGCACAGAAAACACTCCTCCGAGCCAATCTCCTCTCCTCTCCACTTATCTGTTTTTCTGTGTTAATTCTTCTGTGACTATCTTATAAATAGATAAGGCTGCTTTTAAAATAACTAACCCCCTATTCAATTACCACCTTTGATTCTTAAACCTCTGTGAATCAACCAGCATGTGAGAATGTCACAGCTGTAAGCAATAAACAGACACGTACTTTAATGATCACTGGAAGAGATAACATGAGATTAAGACAGACATGGTGTAAATGAAGTCCCACAGACATTCAGGAAAAATTATTGCGTGATTGATTTTCCATCTGATCTCAGACACACGAGTAACTCCGGCTGTAAAAGTAGAAGCAGAAAGAACTTGCTGAGCTTTTCGTCTTATGAAGGTAACAAACGTCCTCATTTATGCTTCGAAATGTTTTGTTTATTTTAGATGTTTTACTCATTTTTTATCAAAAAACAAAGCATAAAACAAACAATGTAAGGCTTTGTGCAAATACCAAGCTAAGCTAAGATGCTACTTATGGTTACATTCAACTTTTATCTTCATAATGAAGGCAAAATGTCAGAGTATAACTTTTAGTGTTTTTGTGCTGCAAAAAATTGAGAATATTTTTTTCTATAAGAATTAATATAAGACACATTCAGGCAACAAGTCTGGAAAAATGTTTCATTTCAAGTTATTAGAAGACAAAACCGATGCATAAATTGCTTGTAAAGAGTAAAAAAAAAGAAGAAAAAAAAAAATCTGCCAATGAGGTATGAAAAATGTACTTTTTAAAAATCAAGACATTATTCTTATTTTCTCATGCATTTTTTTTTACTCCATTGGCAGTGTTTTTTTTTTTTTTTTTTTTTTTTTTTACTATTTGCAAGAATTTAAGCATCATATTTATCTTTTAATATCCTGAAATAATATATTTTTCTTAAGTGAACATATTCTGAAAACCCAAAAAGAACACACCCTACCTCTTGGAGAATCTGCAAAAAATACCCGAAGATATTTTCAGATGACAATGTAGGTTTATAAACCATTCATTCATTTAAAACATTCCTTCTGTTTGAAGAGAAAATGTTCTATATTAACATAAACAGAACTAATACCCGTCAACATGCTATTTAACATGCATATTATTATTATTATTATTATTATTATTATTATTATTATTATTATTATTATTATTATTATTATTATTACTGATAAAGTTTTAGGGGACCAGTTGATGGTGCAAACAGGAAATACTCTGTAGACTGTCAGTAATTTCTCAACTGACTGTTAACCTCCTTGCAAACATCACACAGCTCAGATCTGACTTTTAAAACTAAAATTTTCACAGAGATTGGATTCAAACTACCAAAAGAAATGCCTTTCTCGAAAAAGTAATATCACAAAAACAATTTCTGCCTTCCTTTGACAAAACAAACTCATAAAAAAATCATAAAGCTTTAGTTTTAGTCTTGGAAGCACCAGTGTGTTTTCAACCAAACTCCAGTGTTTAAATCTGGTCCTTGCTCTCCAGGTTCCCTGTTAAACACTGGAGTTTGGTTGAAAGCGGTTCCTCTCTCTCCGCTTTTATTTAACATCTCAGGCTGATAAAACAGGACTTTGCTGATTGTCACAGTCCACCTTCCTCTGCAGCATGGTTGACCGAGCCTCAGTCAAAACTTGGTTTTCCACACCCAAACAGACGTGAGAGATGATAATGAGCTGATTTAAGCTCTGCTGGCTCTAACAGGTTTTTATGGGTTCTGAATGAGACACCATCATGGCGTATTTAAATTTTATTATTTCCATGCCAAATTTGCAAACTTTTAAACGAAGAAACCGTTAGCTCTGCAGTTTATTTAACCCTACAGTAAAGATGCAAATGTTGTGCTACAAAACTTAATGCTGCCTCTGCTGGTTTAATGACTGTTGCCATTTAATGCCAGAACTGCTCGCCTGCTGTTCCTGGATTTTGTTTGGATACCTGACACTCCCTTCAGCAGCTCTAGAAGTCTTTCTGTTGTTCTTTACAAGGTTCCTGTGAGTCCCTCTAAAACCAGAAATCATTTAAATCCAGCATTTGTTCTGCATTTGAAAAGAGATCTGCTTTATATTGAAATATAAAACCTTTAAAATGAAATGAGATGAAGGTGTGTGACTGTTTGAGACTGTAATGCCAGTGTGTGCGTGTGTGTGTGTGTGTGTGTGTGTGTGTGTGTGTGTGTGTGTGTGTGTGTGTGTGTGTGTGTGCGTGTGTGTGTGTGTGTGTGTGTGTGTGTGTGTGTGTGTGTGCGTGTGTGTGTGTGTGTGTGTGTGTGTGTGTGTGCGCAGTGGTGGAGTCAAATGTATATTTGGAGATCTTTGTTTTAATGTGTATCTATTTCAGGGTCTACATTTGACGTGTGTCTATTTGAAGAACAGTGGGATAAATTTGAGTCTATTTTGAGGTGTGTGATTTGACGTAAGTGTTGAGCAGCTCTGCTCTGCATCACCCCATGAGCTGCTGTTTGCTCGCCCACCTCCTCCCTCCCTCTGTCTTCCTCTCTCCCTCTGTAATATATTCTCAGTGTATCACACAGTCCCATTGGGAGCACAGGTTTTCTTTGGGAGGTGAAATTTCATGCAGCATCTTTACATATCTGCGTGCACACACTCACCCCTCCTGTTTTCATAGCAGCACTGCATTCATACGCATTTCAAGGTGACAGTACTGAGCTGGTTTAAAGATGGAGTCCATTCAGACACATCTGCTGAATTTACTTGTTTGTGTGTGTTCATGAATTTGAATGTGCAGCAGGTGTGTGCTTGGATGTGGACTTGTGATTCTATGTGTGATATCTCAGGAAATAAGACAGACCTGCAACATCCTTAGCTCCCTGTTGCCATGGTGACAATTCCGGATACAGGAGTATCTAATAGGTCTTCCATACAAATGAAGCGAGTATAGTAATACTATATATAAGTGTTTGTGTGTGTGTGTGTGTGTGTGTGTGTGTGTGTGTGTGTGTGTGTGTGTGTGTGTGTGTGTGTGTGTGTGTGTGTGTGTTTTAGAGATGTTTGGCACTGTTTCCTTTTTCTGGACTCTTATATCACCTCCTGCATCATTTCTTGTGGTTTGTGAGTGTCTTTCACTCATTCAAGGTGTCAAGCACTTTGTGGCTTGTTTTTTTTTTTTTTTTAAATGTTCTGTGTAAATAAAGCTGTAATTTAATATCATGACAAGACATTAAAGAGAGGTACTGAGCTTTTTTGGGTAATATACTTTCCCTCTCGTAACAGTAACTGTATACGATATACAGCTCAAAAATTCCTGATTTTCCTCGCATGGATGGTTTTTTTTTTTTTTTTTCTTATATATACAACTTATTCTGCCGTCTTTCTGAAACACTTAGTTTTAGCTGCTGTCTCTTTAAGGCTCCAAGCTCAAGAAACCCCCTTCCCTCTGATTGGTCAGCCCTCTGGAGGCCTGTCGGGGGCAGAGCTATGTTTTACGTTCATCCCTCCAACATGTCAGAAGCCAATCAGGAGATCCTCATGTGATGACCTCATCATTTCTACAAATCTCATACTCCGTTTAAAGCAGAACATTTTGATCAGATTACAGACAGATTCAGGGATTTTAACAACATGAATATGTAGTGGTTTGAAAACCTGCACACATTTAGTATAGACATACAGCATCGTTATCTCATATCTGAGATATGAGATTTTAAAATATGGAATAGCAGAATGACCCTTCTTTAAACACATCCTGGAATAAAATCATTCCCGTCAGAGAAAACTGTTAATCAGATAGAGGTTTCTTTTTCCTCCTCTAATGTAATCCAGCACACTGATGCTGATTAAAGGATGTGACAGTGTGTTTTATGACAGGCTGCTGTGTGAATTCTCTCTTAGAGATGTTGCATTTCATAATAACTGTACAGACAGATGTCTGGTGTTTGTATTTAAACTGAATCAAAGTTCTGGTCAAATCACTTTGGAGGTTCTGGTTATTTGTTATTGAATTTAGTGGCTTTCTGAGCCAGAGGGGTTCCTTAAGTCTATTGAATTATTTGACTTGAAAGCGGTCAACTTTCTTTTATTGAGTTGGCTCAGGCCTGGAGCTACACACAGCAGGGCCTGTTTTTCCCTTCCTTTGTCAATAGCACTTTTTATTTTCTGCCATAAAGACAGGACTGTGCATTTCCTGCTTTTTTCCCCACTTTATTTGTGCGTCTGATAGACTCTAGTTTATCTGCCAGAGATTAAGTTTAAGACATTTGACTTTGCTGATACACATCGCAGAGCTGGGGATAAAAGTACACAATGATGTGAGTCTGTGATCAGGGCAACAAGCTAAAAATGTAATTTTACCTCAAAAGCAGGAGAACAAAAAAGAAGGCAAAATGACCTCGAGACACATTTGCTAATTTGGCTCTTAAATCTTTTGTATTCATAAAAACTTGTTAAAAAACAGAGCACACGACATCAACCATGGGACATGAAATGATTCATCTTAACTTTCTCTTTGTTTTTCTCCTTCCTCTGCAGAAACTTGTCAAAGAATCCTCTCACCACTCTGTCATGGCAGCTCTTCCAGCACCTCCAACTCTCCGAGCTGTAAGTCTTCTTCTCCGTCTGATCGCCCTCACGTTGGCTTTTGTTTGCCTTTTATTAGTGCAATTTATCTTGGCTCCCAGAGCACTATCTGCCTCGATACAAATTGTCCTCGCAGAATGCCATTATAATTCCTGTCTTTTTTTTGTACAAAACCTCTCATTTGTCTGAGCATGTGTAAAAGACTGAACCTATAGGTGTTATAGTGGTGCTGTGATCACATAAGTCATTTGTTGACATAATTAACCCGCACAAAGGAAGCGTAATGGTCTGCTAGGAGGAGGGAATCGAGCCCTGTCCTCTTGTTTGTGATGAATATTTTAGTGTTCATTGTGTTTATGAAATGAGTTTGCTCCTTCACCACCGAAGAGAGCGTAGTGCTGTCGATCTGCTGTAATTTACACATCATTACGGCTGTCAGTGCTGTCCAATATCTCAACTTTCACAGCCCCGCCTTCCCTTGCATTAAGCCAAGGTTTAGCAGGATATGTCACCAAACTATTTCAGGCAGGCCTCTTTATTGTTCTATTTTCAGAGGTAGAAGCAGGGCAGGCCCGCGGAGAGCGTGGCACAATGCTGATCTGGGGTAGTCCTGCTGCTGTGTACAGCTCACAGAGGGAAAGCCCTGCTCACTCTGTCACCAGGATTTAATATTTGAGTATTTGGCTTAATTTGTCACACTGAGGGAAACATTTTGCTCATTCACAGATGCAAAGCAGCAAATGCAAAGGATAGAGAATCAAGTTCATACCAAGTTTTAATTATTTCAGACAAAAAAACAAGAACAAATATAAATACAGGAGATAAGATGACATGAGATGATAAGTGCAGGCGCAATCAATTCTGTATAACCAGACTGGACCAATAAAAATACATTAAAGTATAATACTATAAGTTCAAACAAAGGCATGTGATGATTTGCATTTCCATGCATGACTCCTAGTAGCTAGTAGCTTCATGCAAATTGCAGCTAACATTAGCTTCTGGCACACAGCACAAGGCAGTAGACAACTTGTCTCTCACTTCAGCAAGTGAAAGTATTACTGCAGCTAGTTTGGATTCTTCTTCATCCTCTTGGATATCCTGAATGTTCAAGATCTTTTCCGTCAGTGCTGCAAGAAGCATCAGTCGCCACCATTATTCTCTAATCTGCAGAAGTAAAGTGGTCCATGAACTCCTAATTAGCTTATCTTAGTTTAGATTACACAGATTTACAGAACTATAATTCACCAACCAGAAAGGTCACTGTCACTTAACTTGCTTGCATGCTGTGTTAACAAAAATATGACGATCACTGAGTTTCTACTCTAACAATACATTTTATCCATTTATATTGAGGTGAAAGTGAAGTAAAAAAAAAAAAAAAAAAAAAAGGGGGGGGGGGCTCAACCTGCTCAGAGGGATCTTAAGACCACGCCAGGCCTTCCATCACATATAATATTTCAGAACTCTCAGTCTTATCCTCCGTGTGTAGGAAGCAATTCACACCAGACCCCATACCAGAGCTAACAGAGTGTCTCACTCTGGGCCCTCATCAGACGCAGATGGGTCTGTGAATCCTTCATTGTGTGCCTGTTATTTGGTTGTGAATTTCATTCTTCGCTGGATTGTAAAAGTTCTGTACTTTTGTTCTTTCACCAGCTGTCCAAACCTTCCTCGGAGAAGCTAGTTTAGCCTTTAGCATCTCATATTTTCGGTGCTGATCCTTGTATCCAATTTCTTCACAGTGTTTTTTAAGGTGCAGATTTATTTTAGTAGTGGAAAAGGTTATATATCTAGTTAATGCACTGTCCAGTGACTTCCTTGAAATACCAGCCATCAGTATTTTAAGTAAAGTAAGCATGTAATGACTGTAAGACCCCAGCAGCTACTGGTTTGAGTAATTGGAGATTGAAGAACATGCTGCTTTCCATCAAAGGTTGGACAAGTTTTGTTTTGCTTTACTCTGTGTGAAAGCCGGTTACTGTACTTTAGGCTCATTACAATAATTCAGTAACATTTTTTTTTCATTTGTTTGTTTACCAATATTTTATTTAATTCATAGCTCTGTTACACTGATAATTAAAGCTTTCCTAAATGGCTTCTACTGTTAATGAAAAAACAAAAGTGCGGACACCCACAGAGACGAACAGAAATGATTTTAACAAAAACAGGTAATTTTTTTTAAATGCTAAAAAGCAAATATTCACTTCTAAAATTACCTGTAATGAACATCTTCAGAGATGTGACTAATCAGGTTTGAAAGCCAAAATTAGATTTTTTTTTTCTTATTTAATCAGGTGAAAAACATGTTTTCCTAAATAAAAAAAAACAGTGCGACAGAATGAACAGCATTCAGCATAACTGATAAAGATTAGTGTTTCAGTTTTGCCCTTTGCTGACATGAAATTGCTAAGTTAAAAAAGTCTTCCAATCATGGTTTTGCCATATGTTGTGGTGCTTTTCTGCTTAACTACCAACCAAATCTTATGGATTTGCAGCCTGGGGGATCACTTTTGGAGGGTATAATTGTCAAAGTAAGAATTAAATGTGCTTTAATAATCATAAATTGTGCTTATTAACGCTTAATACATATCAAACAGAGAAACATTGAATCTAAAGCCTCATTTGGAGCAGCTTTGTTAAAAAATGCAGAAGTCCTATCAGCAAAGTGTGCTTAAAATGAAAAGTGAAAACATAAAATATGCAGAATGGTTTCTTTCAGTGCTGTATTATTAAAAGAGAAACTTTATTATTAGACCTTATTAGTCATTTTTGTACTCTTGAATAGTTAACTCTGTTTTGAAGTATCACAGGCTGATTATTCGCTCTTTGCACACATACTTTTTCACCAGTGAGTACATGAAAAACAAATGCAGCTTTAATTTCACACACAGGAAAACACATAATGGCTGTGACGCCTGCAGGGACAGTGGGAGTACAGTGCCGGAGTTGTACAGAGAAATGACCTCACAGGCTCCAAACCTAAAGAAGGTCTTGTTTCTTTTATTAACCCTTGCCAGTCTGGATCACAGCATCATCAATCCTATTTCTCCTTAAGCAACTCTTTTGGATGTGTACAAATAATGTCTCTGTTGTTCTGCGTGAACAGCCGACCGGGGTGACGCCTACATTTCCAACTGAATGCTGATGAGGAGTAAGACCTACTGTCTATTCCATTTGGTGTGTTTGGTTAAGACGTGTCAGTTGGACTGGCGTGGCGGCACAGACGAAGGCTTGAGCATTATGCAAGAAGGAAGCCATGTGCAATCAGGCCTCACAAAGAGGAAATGAGTCACTCCATCATGTGCAGAGTCTCCGATGCAGCCCTGACATCATTACTTTCTTCAGCATGCTCACCCTAACTGTGTTTGCTCGCTGGGTGCCAATCTCTCAATCACACCAAATGAAGCGTGGTCACTGTGCAGCAGTTGCTTTTAATTATAAGAATAAAACACAGAGCATTATCACTGATAAGAACCCACCCGTGCTGCTGAACCACCCTGATATTATGTAAATAGAGAAAGATCAAACCAGCTGAAATAATTTCCGTTTTATGTGCTGTGTTATGTGCTGTTGTTACATCCTGTTATCTCAGTCATGTAAAGCTCTGCTGTTGTAATTGTATTACATATTTGAACTATGAAAGAGACATTTTTAAAGTTGCAGCATGATAAAGCTGACCTGCTGTGAATAGACCATTTGCAAACATTTCATGCCTGGAACTAGACTGCAGCAGGCCCATCACAAACATTATAAAAGCAATGTTTTCATCGATTCATTTGCTGTATAACTCATTTAGTTGTGTAGTTTTATCACAATGCTCATCAGAGCTGCTGTTGAAGGTCTCCTGAGGTGCTTTGTGCAAAGAGAACACAGACGTACATTAAAATGACAATTATTGATGATAGACTTAAAAGCTATTGTGGTCAAGGGTTAGTCATATCTCTCATATTCCACTAAAAGCATGTTTTTCCATGTAATACTGTACGGTACGGCTCAGTGGCAGTGGAGAACACTGTGACTAGACTTAGCTGTGGTAAAGACCAGAGTGTGGGTGAGCCAATAAAAAAACAGACCACAACATGACCCAAAGCAAGGCATACCTTGTCTATGCAAGTCCAAGTCCAAACCTGTGCCAGTCTCCAAACTCCTGAACTATCGTTAAGAGTGAAAAAAAAAATGTCACTTCTCAAACTAATTTAATAGATCCTCATTCCAACATACAAATGGCCTTAGAAAACAGCCTTCTCTTAGCTACCTGATTGTCATACAGTAGCCTTTACCACAAGCAAGCTTATTGTGCGATACATCTCGATTAACTTAACCAAAGACATCCCAGAGGTGTTATAATGACCTAAAATATTTTACAACTGTTCCCATAGGCTTAGATGGACAGTTTGTGTCCCAGTTGAGATCAATGTACTTAGGAGATATCCCTGTAGTCTATGTCCTGACAGCTCTTGAACCTGAATCTCCAGATCATAAATCTTCTCTTTTCCTTCCTCTTAGTTTTCCTTGTCAAAACGGCACAATGACAAGCTGGAAAGTACATTAAATCTGTAGTAAGACTAAAACTATTTAAAGTAGTCTTCATTTTACCTGTAAGACCAAAACCAATGATCTACTGCTGTGGCTCCCCACTGGGATCTCTGTGAACACCAAAAGTTTGCACACTGCAGCACAAAGTAATGACAGAGAAATTCTAAAGTTTGTGATGTGAGAAGAACTGATTAACTTAAATCACAATTATAACATGTGGTGCTACACAATATGATGCAGTACAATAAAATTAATAATGTTATACTATAATATAATATGATATAATATATTCAAAGGCACTAAGGGATGATTGGAAAAAAACTAGTTTGTCCGTGATAAAGACTCTGTTTCCCATGAGCACTAGCACCCTCTGTCGTAAGGACATGACTTTTACCCAAGGGGCAACATCTGATTTAGAAAAATGAAGCCTATGTGAAAATGCACATGTGAAAAAAAAACCCTGACATTAATGGCATTAAAAACAAATTTACAGCCCGGTACAAAAACGTTTTAGGTCTAAATCCCTGATTTCACTATCAGCACACACTATACGGGGGTGAATTATTTTCTAACTCAGCAGTTTAGTAAATATTTAGATCACAAGTTTGTCCCATCAGAAGCGCAGCTCAGCTCACGTGGCTGACAAGCACCCTATAACTGTTAGAAAGGAGGCTCAACTTCTGCATTGTTTTCAATATGGCCCCTGCTGACGATTGGCTTCATTAATCTGCAGGCGAGTGACGTAACAGAGACTACATCCATATTTTAGACAGTCCATGCTCTTTCCAAGGCGTGTTTGTTTTGAAGGAATTGAATGGACTCTGAAATTAACTCTCAAGTTTGAACAGATCACTGCAGTATAACTGCTGCATGTGGGTTGGAATGAACATCATCACAAAATGATTAACCGGTGTTTTAGCCTTTGGCCTGTGCTCTATCACTCACCTGTTTAACTTCAGCTCTTCTGTACTTTTTCTTACTTGAGCGCCGGTGTCTGCCATTTCTACAAAATATATCCAAGAGATCATTCCAGAGAAAAACAGATCTATAGTGTCTCCATAAAGACTTTCAGTTTATGTGCCTTAAATCAATTTGTGTCCTTGATGACCTGGTCAGAGAGCCGAAAATCTCATTTTGAATTGTGGATTATGATCAGATATTAATATGGAAGTGAGGCTTTTTTTCATGCTCAGTCAGAAAGTCCTCGTTGGGCCTTTAATTACAATATGATACAATATGCAACAATATAATGTTACATTTTACAACTTAATACATGGTAATACAGTATTAAAATATACACTAATGATAACTAATGATACAATATGATTTTTAAAAAAAAGTTAAGATAAGTTTTGACAAAATAAGAAAACATGTCGTGTTGTGGGGCTCAGTAGGATGATCAAACAGGGCAAGATGAGAAAAGAGGAGTTGTGTTGCTGTGCAGAAAGATAAACCATAGCAGTATGTGATGCATTTCAGTGGATGATGGTGCTGTTCAATAAGACATGAAATGATATGAAACAACATGATACAGTACAATGGGATAAAATGGGAACATGTTTGAGCAGCACACTCCGTTTGTTTATATGCACCTGTTTCCATTTTCTGCTTAATATCAAAAACATGAGCTTGTTTTTCTGTAAACCAGTATGGCTGTAACAGCCACTATATTATTCCCTGCAGAGTCAGTAACTACAGTCAGGTCTTTTGGAGCCATCAGTAAAACTCCTGCAGAATGAACACTGCTTTTGGACATGAACAGAGGACTTTTTTGGCACATTAGATCCAACCATTGCAAGGTGGGTGCAGCTTTTTCTTCAGACCTGAGTGCATCATTGACACTTCATCTGATCTTATCTCAGCTCAGAGCTGGAGGAGCTTTTTTTAATGGTTGTCTTGATGTTTTAAAACTGGCTGCTGTCTGACGCTATTCCACTGTCTTCATTGGTCATTTCTGTTACTCCTGTTCATGTCATTACTGTTGGAGTATTAACTGGAAATCCTCAAATGCTGGTGAATTGATAATCTTATTACCCAAATTGGAAAAACAAGCTATTAAAGTAAAGATTTCCATTAATACTGTTGTTCAACAACAGGTATTTTATAACGGCTGTGTTATTGATCAAGCCTTTAATCAAGCATCAGATTTCCTTAGTCCACTGGTGCAAAAATGAAGTGTTTTAATGCCCTTTAAAAACAGTCCAGGGATATTTGAGCAAATTAAAGAAAAATGCAGCAGACAAAAATATTTACAAAACACTGGCCCGAACCAGCGTTACCTCTACACAGCACCACAGCCCTTCTCTTACTGACAGTGTAGATTCCCTCCATTTAAAGGCTGAGACTGTCTGGACCATACCATCTTAATCGCAATCAACTAAGCAACTAAGGAATTCAACCACAAAGGTTATTTTCAATATCAAAAACCATTCACAAAACAGCAAAGCTAGGAATGAATTTACAACTCAATTTAACACTCCCATCAGCTGGTATGGGACTTTGTCGCTATATTTATTGACCTTTCATACCATTCAAGCTACTTTTTTCTCAAAAACGTGACTAGTGACAAATCCAGCGACTTTTCTGGAGCTTGGAGACTGACATTAAAGCATGTATTGATCAGGGGGTGTTCTGGTCCTTTGTCACTGCCCAGCAGGAAGCACTAAGGTAAGATAGGAGAAACATAATTAGATACAAACAAACTCAGGATCTTTAAATAATAAAAGACTTTATTCAAAACCATAACAATGTGTTTGTATGTGTTTCTATAAAACTCTATGATAAAAATAGCACATGTAAATTATTAAGATGTTAAAGTGTGCGCAACCACCAGACTATCAGCAGCATGATACCTGGCTAACACGTGGAACGAGTGATGGTGCAGTGTGCTGCCAGTGACAGGGGAAACTTTTCATCCAGCTACCCTGACACAGCTGGGACTTGTTAACCTCAAACAGCCTTTGAGTGTGTGATCCCGTAATAAATATCTACTCCTTTGTTAAAATCAGACTGCCTGTGTTATGAGTCTGCAGTTAGGAGAGAAAAGGGGGAAAATAGCTCCCCATCAGTCAGTGAACATTAAGTCTGTTTTTCTCTTATCAGGTGCTCCTTATCAGACTTAGTGAAGTGTAGCTGCAGAACAGTGTCTTTTGTTTTGCAGGTTGGTTGCACAGATATTTCACACTCCTTGCAGTATCTTAATATCAGTGACAACGACAATACTATCAGCGAAATCTCAATAATCTCAAGCCTTTTGTTGCTCCTGTGAAAAGGCCCCAACATCACATTGAAGCTGTACAATAGACGTCTGCTGTGTGCTGCCTCTGGATGAGACTCAGATAATCGGCTCTGCCTCTTTGTCTGCGTGCCCTTTAGCCAGAGGAGCAGAGCTGCTGCAGTGTGCCTCACAGCTCTGCCAGTCACAGGCCTGAGAACAGCAGCAGGGTGAATATGGCGACTAAATGCTAAATCTGCTGCTGAGGCTTCTGTGGTGATAATACTGTAGATTATATGAAGCAGAGTTAGCAGCAATCACTGATACGACTGTCTTCGAGGAAGCTTTTTCTGTCTGGTCCACAAAAAGAGTGAAATATTCGCCGTCTTGAGTAACAGAAGCAATGTGCCCGAGGCAACGTGCATCACCAATCCCTTTATTCTGTTAGCACTTCTTTAATCCTGGCTCTCTGGAAAGCAGGGGCCAACGCAAAGTCAAACATTTACGCCTCTCACTGCAAAATGGGTTTTTCTTTGAATATGGATGAAATATGAATAGATCAGACCTGTAATCTTCTGATTTGACTGCCAGTGGATTAGGATGAATTAAACATTACATTTTCCAAGAGCTGCATGACAGGTAAATTACTCAGCTCTAACCTTCATTTTATTAGGGGCTCAATTGCAGTTTGGGAAAACTCTTAGTGAAACACACGTCATGTACAGTGACTCTGTGGAGAAACTTCAAAGACTGATGCAGAAGGAGACAGACGTGTTCAGATCTTATAGGCAGGCAACTGTGGCCTCGATATAAAACCTACACATTGTGCTGGGATCTGTGGGGAACATACAGGAGTAAAACTTTGTTGATTACCTCTAATTTTTGATTACTGTTTGTGAAGGCAGTTGGGAGCATAAATGCAAACACAAGGCCTTTCCCTTCCAAAGCAATAAAATTCAACACTGTTGGACTGATGAGACTTTACAATAGGCATGCTTCCAGCCAATATCTGCCTCCCGTAAATAGAACTCACTTGTAAGCTGTCAGCGTGGCTTTACATCAGTGTGATTTCTTCTTCTTTGTTTTTTTTTTTTTTTTAAAGCAAGTATGTCATGCTTTATATTTAAGGAAACAACATTCTGTGTTTCATTTTTATTTTCTTTCTGTTCTAATCTCCGAGTCCAGAATTCAGAGGATCGTTTGCTACACAAAATGCTATTATTAAAATGATATGTTTATATGATTTATAATATCAGGTGTATGCTTTGTTTGCTAAAATAATTTGAGTTTTTAACAGGTGGATTTATTACAAAGGCTGAAGAACTATCAGAAAAAAATGTACGGTCACATGATGCCCTGAGTGACGGCTCATCATCATTTCACAGATATTATTATCCAGACAAGATGGTATTTTGAGTGATTTTGCAGACCATTACACATGCATAATGCAACTAAGGATTAAAAATGGAGCACTCATTTCTGTTACATGACAGCCGAAGAGATTTCATCAGCTGAAAACTGCGGCCTTCAGTCTTCCTTAAAGTGAGAGTTGATGGCAAAACACTGAAGTAAAAACCTTTATGTGCACTTAACTTTGCCCCGCCTCTGCCCTAATCACATAAAAACTACATTTTATACGATAATATATTTTTGCATTTTTTTACTTTTAATATGGCCTCCACTGAGTGTAAAGTCTATGTGGAGACATCTATCAGACTTCTGTAAATGCACCTGAAGAGACAAAAATATCTGCAATAACACAGCCTCAAGTGCAACACTCATTTCTGCTCAAGCAGGGTTGTAAATGACGTCACAGAATGACCAAATCTGAAAAAAGAGAGGAGGAGAGACTTGCAGTCCTGACATTGGTGTGACAGTAGAGGCTTCAGGGGGGAGGTGAGTAAAACATTTGGCCCGTAATCGTTGAGCTGAAAGTCTGGTGGCTGCATTTGGTAGCTCCAGGGTCTGGTTATGTGTTAGCATGACGATGTGTCAGTTGAGTCACATGAGAGAAAAAATCTGTAAAAAGGAGACAGAGAGAAGTAAAGGGAGCATCTATAGGTTTAGCTTGATCATAAAATGTAAGTCAGTTAAAACAAATAAAACAGAAGAAGAGATGAATTAATTTTTAACATCAGCTCAATGTTTCACTCTGTCACCACCCAGCCAAAAGTGCAGCTGTTTGTCACTTGGAGTCAAACAGGTTGAATTCATGGGGGATTTTTAGAGCCTCTTAGCTAAAAACAGCCGCCTGCTGTGTGGATGGAGAGAGGTTTTTACGGCTGTAGGACAGAAAAGTGTTAAGTGTTTAGAAGCACATTTCTGAGCTCTGTTGGGTGTATTATGCTTATCAAAGCTGTGTCCCTTGTTGATAGGTTTTTATTTTTTTGTTAACAGAAGAATTAAAGATCAAGTTATGGGTTCCCCCATTTTTGTCATTTCTAAATGTTGTTCTCTGTGCTGTGCTTTTGAGTGTGCTTCTACGTAAGGTTCTGCAAAAGTAAGACCATAAAATTCTACATGGAGTGAAAGATTAATCAAATGAAGGATGAGACAAAAAAACAACAACCTACTTCTCTGTGTAAAAAAATTCATTGTTCCTTCTTTAACCTATGTGACAAGTATCCCAAAATCTTTATCTTTTCACTACCTTATTTTGTCAAATGATTCATAAATCTCACAGTATTCCATATCAAACTGGTAAAGACAGTCTTATTGTGTATAAAGTGTCTATTTGTTAGCAGAGTAAGATAAGTGAGGTTCACAGAGGAGTAACGGGTAATCTGTAGAGTGGGGAGCATGCAGCAAATGGCTGCAGACGCATTTGACAATCCACAGAGGCAGCTGAAGTGAAGGGAATGATCTGTTAGCAACATGTTTGCTTAGCTAGCACAGTGTAATGTGGTTTCTGTGAAAAGCACCAAAAAAGTTTATCATTTTTAATACACTTTTCAGGAGTAGATTAGTAGGCAAATAAGATATCACAGGGACTCTCCTGGGATTAACACACCAAAGGAGGTGTAATACAAAAAATGTAGCCTCAGTGATGTCACCATCTGTTTCTGAGACAAATTTTTGAAGTCTATTTTCAGCAGGTGCCATATTGGAAATGCTGACTCAACGTAACTTAGTCAATCTCACTACAGACAAAAAGGTGATGCTCAGATGGGTCTTTAGCCTCCTAGCTAACAGCTACAGTGTGTTATAAACATGTTTATCTTGTTGCAAAGATTATATATTTTTTAATGAGTGTTTGTGGTTTCTGATGCTACCAGAGGATCTGCAGTTTCAATTATCAAGACCATAGGTTGCAGCTTGGATTTCACTTTCCACTGACTCACCTTGATGTACATGCAAACAGTGTCAAAGTTACTTGACCTGTGTTGGTTATGTCATGCACATCATCTCATTAGATAAGGCTTTCTAGTTTCAAATGCTCCAGCAACACTGGGAGCATACTACGCTACTTGTTTTCTTTTTGTAAAATCAAACTGGAAAAAACAGTTGTGTAGTTCTACAAGATCAAAACCAAAAATTAAAGTGAGACTTTTTCAAAGTTAAACCTTACATTTGCAAATTATTGTGCACACTTGTGTTGTAAAAGATAAATCAGCAAGCATTATTTTGAAAGCTCTCCTGACCTCTGAACCCTGTGGATTCAAAATTGATTTCAGAGTGTTGCTGAGTGAAGGGGCACAGCCCATTCTGTGCATATAGAGTTAAGTGAGGGAGTTTGGTCTACTTAGGCTTGAAATAAAGAGAAATATAATTAAATCAGCCATCCAGTATGAATAGTATTTATGACATCCTACAATATATGTCAGGGGTCCCCAACCTTTTTCCTGTGAGGGCCACATAACTTTTCCCTTCTCCGATGGGGGGGCTGGGGTCAGTTTGTAACAGAAAAAGTGTGACGATTGCAGGGGTGCACAAACAGAAACATTTATTGTATTCCAGAAAGCCACTCTTAACCAAATATTAATAACCCTTTCCGGGATCGTCACAAAAAAAGTCAGGAAAAAAATAATAACACTATTAATGCAATATATAACACTATTTATGAAATAGAATTTCATGTTCTATGTGTGTATTAGTCTCGATCCCATGTCTTGGCTAGACTGAACAAAAAATATCATAATGCGTCTCTGGTATTGTTCAGGGGGCCGGGCCAAGTGTGGAGGTGGCCGTATCCAGCCCGCGGGCGGTAGTTTGGGGACCACTGATATATGGTGTCTATCCTCCAAAGTTCCCTCAAGAGTCACTGCTCAGATATTTGACTATGAGGGAGAAATTGCCCAATGCTCCAGACCACTTTGTCCATTTTTCTTACCTGGAGCCTCCCCTGACCTGACTCGGGTGTCCCCTCTCCTCTACATGATTGCAGTGCAGGTGGTGTTGTCGATAAGCCAAAGTCAGAGCTTGCTCCTCAGCACCCCCAAAACAGGCAAAGAGAAAAAGTCAGAGCCTGCAGGGATGCTGACTGGCCGAGGGCTGCAACCTAACAGAAAAGTAATGTTGGGACAAAGTGGTGATTTATTTGCTTGCAGCAAACCTTTATCCGTGACACCAGCTGAAGATACAGCGTGAGAGGAAGCTAGCCCAGTAACAAACAGAAGTGTGGTGAAACAGTGTATCACACCTACTGCAGTGAAGTAAAACCCTAAATTTAGACAGATCAGAGGAAAATACCCCTGATAGTACACCTCATACTGACACACAGAGCATTAGATTTAACACTGGTTCTATCAACTCCTCCCTTCTTCCAGATTCATTACCCCTTGATTGATTTGCACCATTATTTACCCAAACTCTTATCTCCTCACCTCCTGCTGTGCAGAAAAAAATAAATAAATAAAATATTTTGACGTTTCTGACAGAAGGGGAGCAACAGTGCACAAACATGCGGTAGGAACGAGACCAGTTCACAGCTGCATCTGATATTCAGCCTGATCCCTAAGAAAAGATGGCTGAGTGTCAATCAACTGCTTCAAGACGTAGAAGCTGGTGTGATGGCGTGATGGCATGACAGCCTGATTATCTCCTTTCCACTCCTTTAATGATAATGACAGAACTGGCCACGCTGTTTGACTGACAGCTGATCTATGGAAAGTGTAGAGCAGGAACACTACAATGATTGCTTTGTATTAAATAAAGAAGAAAAAGAGAATGTTATACAAAATCCTGACACATTTTAATTCAATATACCATCAAACACAATAAACTAATGTTCCCGTAGCACCGCCCCTGGTTACTGTTTCTAAGCCTGTCAATCAATCTCTCCTTCCCAGCATGATGAATGTACAGTTAACAATGATAACAGTGGAGGATTTACCGCTTTAAATCTTAGACGTTTCAACAATGGGTTTTCATCTTTACACAAAAGCATACAAAGGCAAGCTTCTCTGAAGATCTTGGACTCTGTCAGCTGACACTGACAGCTGTTAGCAGATTTTCTCAGCTGTAGCTAGCCAGTGAAAGCTAATGCTTAACCCTGCAAGCTGGATTATAACTTTGTCTTCAGATGACTTGGTAAAGAGGCTGTGAGGACTATCTGTTTGAATTGGACTGCAGCGACACCCTTTGACAGGAATCGCGTGCACACTGTCATGATGACGTGACTTTTAAAAAGACGCATTTGTTTCGGAAATGAATGGAGATCAGATCTTTTTTTTTAACACTACTTTTACTTTGTTCAAAAACTTTTTTGTAAACTACAGCACGACAAGGTAAGGTATTCATTAACAGTTCATTAACTTTGTCAGTTTGTACTGTAGTTTAGTAGCTGGCTATATTTAGTGCTGCTGGCAGCCTGGTGCTCTGATATATATTCGTTTGCTTACGTGTAATGTTAGTGAATCCTTTTGTCTGCTCATCTACCAAGCAGAGCTAACGTGACCGCACTATTCGTTTTACTGAAAGACTCACATTAAAACAGATCACCGCAGTATATGTGCTGCATGTGGGTTGAAATGAACATTATCACAGACAGCTTAAACTGTGTTTTAACCATTAGCTCATGCTCTGTCACTCTCTGTTTAGCTTTCTTCGGCACTGATGTCCTTTTCCTATCTGACAGTTCAGCTCCAGTGTCCACCAACACTACAACAGTAATCCCAGAGATCATTTTCAGTGGAGAAAAACAGATCTCTCTTCTCACTACTAAACTTTGTCAGCTGACATGTTGTTGTCATAGAGACTTCAGTGTGCTGTAAATCAATCCAGTCCTGTCAAACCTGATCAGGAAGCTAAGAAATAGCATCTAGAAATAACCTATATTGGTGCTGATTATCTCATTTTATGTTGTAGATTACCATCATGCATATATATCTATAAATGAGACTTTTTAAAGATCACTTAGAAAGTACTCACAGTCCTTTTAAGGTTTACATTTGATCATGATTAAACCAAGAAGCTTGTAAAGGGGTCTGAAATAGCCTATGGTGACCTAGTAAATTATATAAAGGTAAACAATGTAGGCCAAAGCTACAGGTGAAAGGCGATTAGTTAAAGATAGTTGTTCCTCATGTGGCGATACCAGCATCAGCAGATATATAAAACCATCACCACTGTGCTCCTCTTCAGTAAACGACAACTGGACCTGCCTGCACAGGGTGCTGGCCTTGACCTCTCTGAGCTCCTTTGGGAGGAATAACAATCCTGAGTGGTGGCCAGGTGTTGCCATCCAACATCCCTGCCTGACCTCACTCGTGCACTTTTGGCACAAATTCACAAACACTCCCGGAGATCTTGTGGAAACTCCTCTGAGGTGATTGGTGGCAGTTAGTGCTGCAGAGGGGGATGACACTCAGAGTTTGAGAACAAGAGGTGCAACAAGCTCAAGCCTGTAACTGTCAAATATCTGCTGCTTTATACTCTTCAAATTTCTGAACAACCTTGGGAAGAGCGATTTGAGTCATTACACAATGCACATTAAAACTTCATTTTTATCAACATAATATAAACTAAAGCTTACAGTGTGCTACTATTGTTGAAGGAAGTATTCATTTCCATGTATCTGTATTGATAATAGTCAGTGATGCATTATAACGAGAAAAACATGTTTGTGCCCTTTAACAAGCTGCCAGTGTTGCAGTTGATTGGCTCTCTGTGTGCACCCAGTCACCCACTTCTCTCTGTGACCCACAGAGTGTAAAACCAGAGCGTCTCCACGGCGATCCACGCTGTTTGCCTCTGGGACAGCGGATGTTTTTTCCTTAAAAACACTATCAGCGGGCAGCGAAGCTCGCTGCACACCAACTTATTTTTCTAATCCACTGAGTTCTGACATACTGACTGATCACTCAGGCTGTGAGGCATATAGCGCTTGTGTTCAAGCTGGCACAAAGTAAGGAATGAGCAGCTTTGGATGGGGGAAATCAGACATGTTTGCATCTCTGTCCTGCCCTGATAGAGCGCTGAGCATTACAGCACTCAGAGAAAACAGGTCCTGCAGAAACTGAGTCAAACCATCATCTCATGCAGGGGACAAAATAGCAATAAATTCTGGTGATACATCCTTCACTTACACCGATCTAATGAAATGCGATATCTTGAAAACATGATGTTTTGTGATTGATGTAAATATTGGGACTCAGCTTCTTGACAAAATGAGTTTTGGGAGACTTATTTATATCTTTTCAATATGTCTTCCAGATTGCTTGTAGTGGGAACAAATGAGAGTGAGTACTCCACTTATTGAAATTGGTGTGCCAGTTGGCCAGTGTCAGAAAATCATTAAGCTCTAAGTTTTGATTTTTACTGTGAACAAATGAAAGGAGTTAGCTGATGCTTACACAATAGACTTATTAAGCTAAAGGGAGGAAAAAGGGATTTTGTGTGTGTGTGAATAAAATATAATTGACTACAAGCTCTAACTGTAGTCTT
Organism: Labroides dimidiatus; assembly: GCA_030710495.1. Taxonomy (NCBI): domain Eukaryota; kingdom Metazoa; phylum Chordata; class Actinopteri; order Labriformes; family Labridae; genus Labroides; species Labroides dimidiatus. Next base: position 25,308,520 of record CM061144.1, on the reverse strand, counting down.
GATACCGTGCGGTCTTCAGGCTGGTGTGACCTTGGTTGCTTATACTAGTGGGCTAATACTCAACACTCTCTAAACTTGCAGTGTGTCACACGAACAAAGCACCTCTGCAGCTTTCTACATCAGTGTTAAGCCCCCACTTTAAACACATTAAACAGTCCAAAGTGCATTGTTCAAAGTGAATCAGGGTGTAGCTGACTGCATTTCGCTGGTTAAGTGGCACACAGTCCGAGCACTTTGTGAACAGGAGGGCCTGAAGAGGTGTGATACAGTCCCTCGATTATACAAAGGTGTGTTCAGGGTTGTTATATGAATAAAACAATCAGTCAAACTGAATTATGACCATAAATGGGTTCAAATTAGAGGCTTTTAGAATTAATAAACCTATATATTTACGTTTGTGGCACAGCAGGGAGAAGTCTTTATAACATAGAACACAGGGACAGGGTTGGACAGAAGCTAACAGTAACTGATGTCTTGTGTGCTCAAAGAACGGTGGGCTGTAAATCTTCATGTACTTTTTCATGCTGCTGGATCAAATGGCTGTATTCTGTACTGTGTGTGATGGATTGGACCCTTTCTTTATATATCTGGGCAACATGATGGCCAGTGGCACTGGGAGCTATGTTTTAGGATTTAGTGAGAAAAAGAAAACCTTAGTTGTGTCGGCGTGTGAGACTGAATGCGAAAGCGGGCACATATTATGGTGATGTTATGATGTCTCAACTGTGGTTTGTGTCAGATGCAGGGCTGGGGGTGAAGTAGATGTGTGAAAAGATAGCAGTGATGGTGTCATCATCTCTTAGACCAGTCCTAATCGTAGCGCAGTTTCATGATGCATATTTGGGAAAAGAGATTGGTGTTTCCAAGTCCTCCGCCCCAGTAAAAACGTTATCTCTCTTTTAGCAAAAACACAGATATATATTATAATGAGTGGGGACACTGTGCATCTGTATTACTATGTAAAAAGAATACACATGCAGGATGTGAAGTCTTTGGCCAATCTTTATATCTTTCTAATGAATCCCTACTATATATCAGGAAACGGCAGCAGTCTTGAGGGTTCTCTCTTTGTGTAAGGTGCAGACACTTTTTGCTTCCTTTAGTTTGCAACACGCAACCTTTCCGCCTGAGCACATCTTATTTTAGGACCAACACACCCATTGGTACCCATGTGGGCGCAAGTTCACTTGCCTTTTACATAACGTGAGTGCTAAAATGAGAAGTGCGTCTCGTGGAAACTAAAATTTGTGCTTCACACCAAGATGCCTTGCAATAGGTGTATGATAGGGCCCTTAGTTTTTTTTAAGAAATCCTCATACCTAAAATTCAGCACTTCATTTGGGGAAAGAAAACCAGACGACTCTAAAAACATTAGACTTTTGATTTGACTGTTAAAGCTTGTCACAATATACATGTTTGTACAACATTAATATCTGACTCGTGTTTGACAGCAAAAGAAAACAGGTAGACTTAATCTGGAACAGGTCATGTGGTGTCCCTTGGGTGATACCGTTTATGTAGAACCATTGTTATTCACTGAGAGAACTTGATATGGAAAGGGGGGCAGGACAGGGAGGAGTAGCACAGTTTCTGGATAGAAGCCAACTCAAAAAAGTCATTTTAGTCCTAAATAGTAATTTGTATAACTCTTGGTCTGCAATGGGCCTGAGAATGTGAAATCTAAATAAATTCAAATCCATTCAAACATATTTTCTAATGCATCTTAAAGTTTGTCAAATAGCTCAAAATCCCAACGGGTTTCTGCTTAGATGACCTTGGCTATCGATTCAAAAACAAAAGATTTAAATTCATTCCACAGTTCAGTTTTCTGAAAAATGAGTAATATAAAAAGTCAGACTGCTTCAACACTTGAATCACTCCTTTATATCTCCTCAGCCTGAAACAATTGGCAAAATAAACCGCTGACTGCATGGTTGGAATGACTACATGTACATGAAAAGACATATTTTGATGCACAGTACTGAATGCATCTTTAAGGCAAAGTCACCTTTCAGCTGAAAACATTGATGAAATTGTGCTTTGAACCTGAACTCACATAGAAAACAGGAACTACAAAGTTTGGTGCATCATTTTCAGGGAGACCCTGATGGCAGTCAAGTAATAACATAGAGATAGGAGCTGTAACACAAAGCTGTGCAAGGGCGTGATGTGTTCTTCTGTTTGTGCATATCTCCAGTTAAACAGACATAAATAATCTCAGCTGTAGTCACCGGTAAGTAGAGACAGTTTGTCACAAGTAGAGCTGGCCCTAGAGTTGATATTAACTACGCTTAACTTAGCATTGACACTAACTTCTGTCAGTGATGTGTGTAGCCGCTGACAGTGAGTGACACCTGTTGAATTATTGAAAATGTGTTGTTATGTAGAGCAGGAGAAACAGTGATATTTTTGTTTGATTTATACCAGATTTATTATTTGTTATCCAAAGTGTATAAAATGTTCACTGTCTAGGTTAAAACAATGTGTGTAAAATCAATAAAAATATTGCTACAGTTGTAGCGCAGCACCAGAATAGTTGTAAAGAGGTATGTTGTTCTCAACAATGTGCTCCTCTGTATAAACACTGAAAAAACTGATGTCTTGACAAGTGTTTATGTCTCCTTTTATCAGACTCAGTATGAGCTACATGAACCTGAAAGTTCCGGAAAAAAATGTCTTAATTAAGGATATTAAAAGACAAAAACGACATCTTAATTGCTTGAATACTTAAACTACGACACATTAGTACTGTTTTAGTGTTTGTTGATTTTTTTCCTTTACACCTCTTACCTTCTACCTCAGTGTGTTTTCTATATATTTAAATAAAATAAAAGAAGGTGATAATGAGTAAAACATTCTGCCAATGAGGTAAGAAAAACATAATGGTTAAGTTTCTTTGAACTGAGATATTATTTTCATTTCAAGGAACCCAACAAGCATATAATCCTTACCACGTTAGCTGATCTTACTCACTTCAAGACATTCAGATGTCTGTTTTTGTCATTTAATTTTTTTTTTTTTTCAGGACAACTTGATCCTGCACGTCATATTGAATTAATTCATGGAAAATTGTGAATTAATTTTCACATAGAAGTCTGGCACATTTCTCCTCTACCTGTTGACACTGTGGCAAACATTTTCAGTCTCAGGTTAGTCCAGATGTTTGCGGAATGATCACAGTTACAGATCACATGTGAGAGCAGCCTAAGGAGGCATTGGAGGATCAGGTTTACATTTGTAAGAACTGGAAAATAAGACTAACTCTAAAAATGATCAATTCAGATATGAAATAATTAGGATCTTTGTTTTTGGTGACGAGAAAAACAAATGCATGTTTATGAACTCTTCTTCATACACCTGTATGTAAAAATTCAGCGCTTGTCCAGGTCACATTAAAGTCCACATCTGTGCAGATTCAACACTTTGCCAGACATAACAGCAAATAGAACACAGAGATCAGTAGCTCAGCTTTAAATGTGCCAAATGAGGCAATTATTAAACACACAGGATTCAAAATGCTAAAAAAAATCCAGACATTATAAGACGGAGAGGAGGCAGAGTGTTCAAGTCGAGATCAAAGCAGCCGAGCAACAATGCAGCATATAGCTTTATCGCTGCCTGTGATCCTCGGCTCCTCAGCTGAAGCACCTGTGTGTACATTTCCCAGAAAAACAGCCTCCGGTGGTGATCATTAGCTCTCCTCTGGAGGAGCGGGCAGGATCGTTAGCTAGCTTCAAGGAAACATCACGCTGTTAGCTCTCTGCATCCGGGGTCACAGTGCTGTTTGCTTTTGTTCTTCTCTCAGTCTAATCTGCTCTCCTCCACACATTTATCTACTTCCAGCTGTCAGTTTTCCCCCTTTTGTTGTCTTATAACTTGTTTGGATGTAAAACCAAAAAAGAAAAAGAAAAAAAAAACAGCATTTACTGTAGTGTTCAGGCAGGGCTCATGATTAAAAACAATACCTAACTTTTTTTAGCTGGCTTCTTTATCTGCACTGCTGCATTTCAGGGCCAATCAGCTCTGCCCTGAGGAATTGTGCTTCGTGCATGGAGGTGCTGGTGCTAAATAACAATTAACATAATTATATAAAAAAAGGAAAGCTTGCAGCTCTGCTCTTGAGCTTTGATCCCCTGCAGTTTACCTTACTCAGCATTAAATAAAAGCCTTTCACATAATGTTTGCTCTCTGACTGGCAGGGGGGATAATCTGAGTGTGGACCAAGTGGCAACCTCTGGTGTTCAAAACAGAAGCTAATGCAGGGTGCCAGAGGAAAAAAAAATCCTGTAGTTATGGATAATGCATAAATTCACATCATTAGAAGTGTGGCTGATCTGACTGACAGGTGGGTGCGTTTAAGATCTCAGTGATGCACGCCTCTGCTCCACATCTGAACCAGTTTCGAGACTAAAAGTTAGTTGGAGTCAGCATTTCCAACCAACCACCATTATTGGACTGCAAAACTCTTCTTAAGAAACCATCAGCAGTTTCACAGTCTGAGTATGTAGGTCCAGCTCATGTGTCTAGTTAAATGCCCTTGTGGATGTTTTTTTTAACCAACATTTTATTCTGAAGCTGTCACTTTTATAGGCTTCTGAAGCTGCTCTTTTTGTGTGATACTGCTTTCTTGTAACTTTGACTTGGTTACTCTTAAATACACTGCAAAAACTGACATCTAAGCAAGTGTGTTTTTGTCTTATTTAAAGTAAAAATTGCCGTATTATACTTGACATGAGCCACATTCAACAGACAAGTCCAGGAATGTGTCTTATTTCAAGATATTAAAAGACAAAAATCAGCTCTGAATTGTTTGTAACAAGTAAAAAAATCTGCCAGTGGGGTAAAAAAAAAAAAAAAAAAAACTTGTCAAGTTTAGGATAATGTCTAAATACAAGAAACTTTCACTTACTCCACTGGCAGATTGTTTTTACTTGTTACAAACAATTCAGAGCTGATTTTGTCTTTAAATATCTTTAAATGAGACATGTTTCTGGACTGGTCTGGTGAGTGAGGCTCATATTAAGTCTAAAAAGACATTTTTACTAAAAATAAGACAAAAACACTTCCTAAGATTTCATTTTTTTGCAGTGTAGGCTGATAAACTTTAATGTTTGATCATCTAATAAAGGGGGGTGTTAATCCTTTATGCTGTCCCTTAGGTACTCCTGCAGTAGCTTTACATTATTCAAAGCTTAAAAAATCTCTATTTTCTCACTCTGGTGTTTAAGAAAACCTTATTTCAGCCTCTGTCTGAAACACTTGGTTTTAGCTAGCGTCTCTTTAAAGCTCCCTGCTTCCCTGTTATGGCAGACTTTGGTGTTTGAGGCCCCCCATCCAAGGTATCATGAACCAGTTTGGAATTCTTTTTGCGATGACCTCATCATTTGAGCAAGTACTATTTATTTTTCTAAAAAGGAATGTTTTAAACAGTTTGAAGACATAAACTGACTGAGACTCAGTGTAAGAAGCCTTTCAATCCTTATTTCAACCTCCATGTTTGGGAAAAGAAAGGGCCTAATTTTTCGGGTCAGTAAACCCCAATAACTTCCCAAAGCATTTCCTGGAAAGAATCCTACACTCTGTAAATAATTATTAACTATGTGCACAGACTGTGGGGTTCAGTGAATTGTAATGAGCTTATCAGCCAGCCAAGTAATAAACAACAAATACTTTTTGTTTTCTTACAGTTTGTTCAGTGGAACTAAATGGAGCAGAAAATATAGTCACAATAACTACTGCAGACATTTGAAAACCTTTTACTTGCAGTTTGGCCTGTGGGTTCAATTTACAATGCTTTAACTATCAAATAATGATTTCAGCAATATACAGATTTGTGATGTAGAAGGATGCTGTGTTATGATCTGCCTGATAATAATTGATGGATGACTTTGACATTTGTCCCTCTACAGGAAACCTTTAACTCAATTTGTTCACAACACAGGGAAAATCTACAGCATTGAAATGTTGTTTTCATCTCTGTCTTTGCTTTAGTTATTCGCCTTTCTCTTTTCAAAAGAGGAACGAGAGGATTTTTCATCTCGGCTGCATTTATCAGAAAAGAAAAGTGGTTTTGTTTTCTAATAGACGTTTGAGGATCACAACAGAAACTGTAGCAATTGAAAACTCAAGGACGAAATGAGATTTTTCTCTTCAGTTTTGATCTTTTTTTCTTGTTATTTCTTTTAAACAGTGAATCAAAGGACAGAGGTAATGTTTTTAAATAGACGTGTCACAGAAAGTAATATGAATCTAAAAGAGTTTTCTTCAGTCGAATTTATGAGTTTACAAAATGAGGGTTTTCGAAAACACCAGTGTGAGACAAATGGACATGTAACAATATATAGAGGTACCAGACGGACAGGATGAACCTGATTAAAAAGCATAAAACTTCCTTTACAATTTCATTTAGCAGACGCTCCTTCAAACTCAACATAAGCCTGATTCCAATCCTGCAATCAGAGAGACCCTGCACAAACAGTAATCAGATTTAAAGTCACCATGTTGTGCTCAAAAGGGAAATTACGTTCATACTGGATAGAGATGCTGTTCTTGTCCTTGTAGCTCTCCTGCTAAGCCATCATACAGAGACTGTGAAAAGACTCGGCTCTAACCAGAGTGTCAGATCCAGTGAGCACATGATAATAAGTGAGATCCACCTGAGGAAATCTATTCTCATTACTTCATACAGCACGGTGGACGTCCCACATGCATTATTCATGCTGTCTGCAATATCTTATTGACTTCTTTCAAGGACACTTGGACAGGTATTCATCTTGACAAAATTGGCCAATCACAGCTTCCAGATTGGACATATATGCAAAAAGCAGAGATGGTGAGCACTGTTGAATAATGTGACGCTTTGCTATGAGAGTGAAATATGTGCTTGCAAAGGCTTAATGACGCCTGTCTGAACAAACCTGCTAGCCTCAGTGTTGCTTTGACCTTTGACCTCCTCACATTTGAATGCCTCGGTGTTGGATTGCATTGTTCTCATCTTGTCTTTTAATTTGAAAGGATTCATGTGTTTTAAACAAAGTCATACATCTGCGCTGACACTCATCTACTGCAGGGTGTTGTGCTCAAGCAGTCACTTGATTACAAAGCAGATTTTTATCATGGATGTTGTTAATTGTATTATTATTGATTCTGTGAACAATGTCGCTAATTAAGATGTGTCAGTAGTGTTGGATTTTGTGCAGCTGCAGCTTATTATTGCCTCTGCTCTGCTGCTGCTAATGGAGAAGGTGAAATGTGTGCACAGCAGCAGGCTGAGGTTCATGTTGCTCTCAAAGAATGGAACTGAAGGTTTTCCTGTGGAGTCGAACTTCCTGAGGATAGAACAGTTATTGATGTTATTTTGGAGGATTTACTGCTATAAATAGAGTTTGATTTCAAACAAAAAGCTGCAGATAATTACACTTGAAATGGTTTCATTCAGATATTCAGATCTTATTCTCAGCAATCCAGCTACTTTATATTATTGGCCAAGGGTTAGCATTGGGGACTTCCAACTTTTAAGTCCAAGTACCCGGGCTTTGGTATCAGCTTACACCAATATTGATCCAATCTGATACCAGTATTTATTCAACATTCTGTCTTCCTTAATATGTAGATGAAACTGAGAATTATATTTGGCCTCTTCAGGCTTTTCTAACTGTGTAAACCAAAATAAAATAAAATTGTATTTAAACTGACTGTATTATTAATCTATGGGATTATAAATGTGTAAATGTTTGGTGAGTGAACACTAACAGGAAGTGCAGTTTAATTGTAAACCTCAGCAGCGGATGATTGAGGAATTAACTTTGTACAAATTGCAAGTTGCCCCTTAATTATTGGTGAAAAAAGTGCAAGAAAAAAAAATTCCAAACTGCTGAACCACTACATTTATCTTCCTTCATGCTCTGCCTAGCAAAAAATGCAGCACCATGTTTTTTTTTACTTTGCCAACCACTGATCAAGCTGCCATACATTAGGGCTTAAAGAGGGGGTGTTCTGGTTTCCCATATTTAAATATGGATATAAAGCAGCAATGCTAGTTGTTCATAGTAAACCTGTGCAATTTTTCATGTTTAGAAATTGTTGAATCTGTCTGTAAACTGTTCAAAACGCTCTGTTGTAAAAGTAGATTTACTGAAATGACGAGGTCATTGCAAAAACATCTCTTAACTGGTTCATGACACTTTGGAGGGACAGGCCTCAAACACCAAGGTTTGCCTGTTGCTCTGGCAGGCTTCCAGAGGACTGGCCAATCAGAGGGAAGGGTGGTTTGTGGAGCAGGGAGCCTTAAACAGCAGCTTGACTGAAATGTTTCAGACAGAGGCTGAAATAAAGGTTTTTTAAAAACACCATGGTGAGAAAAACAGATGTTTTTTGAGCTCTAAATCATGTTAAGCTAATATGGGTACACCAGAGGGACAGAATAAAGCAGAAAAAAAAACAAAAAACAAAAACACCCCCTCTCTAAGAATAAGAAATGACTGGTAGGAATCCTGAGTAGGGTGGGCTAATTTATATTTTAGATAAGTGCTCTTTTGTGAAACCATGCTCAGCGTTGAACACCACTTCACCTTTTGATTTAGATGTCTGATTAAGACCGACGTGCCTCCATAGTTCTCATGTTAGCAGTCAGCTTTGACAACAACAGGCTGCTATAAAGGCAACCCAAGAGGAAAGAAGAACCCTCGTAGCCAAAGTGTTCAGCCACTGTTAGAAACTAAAATAAACTATTAGAAATATGGACTGCAGTTGCATCGTAGTGTTAGAGAGGATTACATAAGGCGTCTTTGTTTACATCCATATGACTGAGCATACACATGCCAAACATGCTGATTGTCAGAAGGTGTTTTTTTTTTTTTTTGGTTCGTTTTTTTTATTCCAGGGAACTGGATCTTAATTCCTCATGTAAATCTCTGCAGAACTTGACTTGCTGCCATGCTAAATATTATCTGTGTTGATGTTGCTGGAGAGGCTTATTGCCTCCAACTGCATACTGCTGTGTCACAGCAGCTGTAGTATTTATGTTGGTTAAGATAGGACCTGAATGCAGCTTATTATACGAGTGGCACTGCTGCCATTGTTTGTGTGTTTTAGAGATAACGGTTCTAAAAGCCTTTTGTGTGAGGAGTAAGGGACTACACATAAATAAATGGATATGAACTATAGCACACTCTGATGTGATTTTCACCTCGTGATTTAATACTGAGGCCTGCAAAGCACACAGTGGATCTCAACAATGCAAAACAGACACAGGAGACACTTTAACACTGCTGCCCTTTTATTCTGATCCTCTTCCACTGCATGATGAGCTTCTCCTTTTACAGCGTGCAATAAGGCTACAGAGCCGTAAAAGCTTTTAGAGATAAACTAAGAAATATGGCCGGGACATAAACATACAGATAATTGTGGTCTGTACATCCCCAGTGATTTGACTGCTGTTGTTGTCTCTGTTGATTATGTTGCTCTTTAACTGTGTTTCCAGGCGTCTGGATGGCGTGGTGTTCGACTGCGGCTGTGATATCCGCTGGATCCAGCTGTGGCAGCAGAGAGGAGAGGCCGGGCTGCACACACAGCAGCTGTACTGCAGAAATGGAGCCTCCAAGATTCGCCTGCACAACATGTACATCAACAACTGTGGTAAGAGCAGAGGAGGAGAAGGAGGAGGAGGAGGAGGGGAAGAGGAGGATGTGATCTGCATTTAAAAACAGAAGGAAAAGGAACAAGGACTTTAAGAGAAGCAGGAGGTAGGGAGGAGTGAAGGAAAGGTGTCAAAGTGGAGGATGAGAAGAAAATTGGCTGACAGAAGGCGACAGGGAAACCAGGAGAAGGACAGAAAGGGTTAAAAGGTGACGAAGAGGAGCAGGGAGACGGGTGAAGGCAGGAGGGGAGGAGGTGCGACAGAGTTCAGAGGGTGAATCTGATGTGAGGAGCTGTATGTTGATTCTGACAGAGGCTGTAGACTGCAGTACTATCTCTGGTGGTGACTCATCCCTGACATCTTGAGTGTGTGTGTGTGTGTGTGTGTGTGTGTGTGTGTGTGGATGTGTGTATGTCTGTATGGGTGTGTGTAACTCATTGTCTCCTTTGTACTAATTCTGTTACATTAATGAAAAGTGATTAATTGATTAAGTGTGAAAATATGTAGACACAGACAGTGGCAGGTGTGTATTAACATGAACTTCAACCGCGTGTGTGTGTGTGTGTGTGTGTGTGTGTGTGTGTGTGTGTGTGTGTGTGTGTGTGTGTGTGTGTGTGTGTGTGTGTGTGTGTGTGTGTGTGTGCGTGCGTGCGTGTGTGTGTGTGTTTTCAGACTTACCAGAGATTAGTGTGAGCCACAGCAGTGTGTTGGCAATGGAGGGCGACAACGTGACAGTGAGCTGCAACGGATCTGGAGCACCGCTGCCTGAAGTGGATTGGACAGTTGGCGGCCTGCACTCCATCAACACACACCTGGTCAGACTTACACACACACACTTGCACAAACACTCACAGAGACTGCTTGGTTACTTGTTTATTTGTATTTCATGTTCCACAATTATTCTACTTTTGTTTCGGCTGAATGCTCTGAAGTGAGAAATTAAGCCAATGTGGAAATACAGGAAACTGCAGTTCCCTGAGAGACCACTTGAGGCAGGCTGGTGAACACTATCAAACAAGAGGTCTACATTTCCACCCTTGCAGTAGAAACAATTATGTTTACAGCCTGGAACAAAGCACTTAAGGCACCCTTTAGCTCTAACATTCAAAACAATTGATCAGGAGTGAATTCTACCATAACTTATCCATTTGAACTGATTTAATTAAGAGCATCAGATGAATGAAGGCTCAGGTCCTTTTAGTGCCAGGTGGATGCTCTGGCTGTCTGCCTTTTGTCAAGTCAGCGTATTCAGTCACTGAACTTAATATCCTGGGTATCCACCCTTTATATTATAGGCCACTTGGGTACAGAGTTGTGACCAAGTAGAACTTTCCTTTTTGGGGAAACCCATTTTAAAAGGTGATTATACATCCTTGAATCTAACTTCCTGATAAAAGCTTGATCTCAAAACACATAGGATTGTGTATTCAACATGATTGTGCCATTAAAAGAAAACTAGCGTTTTTACATCAATAGACCTCATAAAAACATGATACCTTACGTAACAATATTGTGGTGTTGTAATGTCCCACACCATCATTTTTTTTTTACTGATGGTTATATTGAGCTAACAACAAGTGAAGCTAACACACTTGTTTGTGTATAAAGAAAAGGCACTGGCAGGCATGTTTTGGGATTTTATAATCTGCACCTTTTCAAATTTAGCTTCTGCTGTGGCACTGCGAGGGCCAGCCTGAACCCAGTGGGCTGGCTAACTTGTTAATTTGACTCACTGATACAGGCCTGAGGAACATACAAAAAATACAGCAGAAATAAACAGCAGGAAGAGAGGAAAACCAGTTGGTGAAATAACTATGTGGATGCATTTGTCATCTGTGTCCTCGGTGACTTCTCCCCTGAAAGTTACCTCTGCCTCAGGCTTTATGTTTGAGAAATACTGTAGCTCATCAGGATGAGTAAAGGTTCGAGGAACCTGGCTATGTAAGGGAGAGGAGTGAATCAAGATCGTTAGTTTTGCTAACAAAAGGTGAAAAGTGGTGATGTCTGATTCGTGCCAAAAGTTAGGACATCAATTTTAATGTTCTTGCCATAAATCTTGCCCTGAAGTAGTTTTATTGAATGGCTTGCTATGGTGATTTTCAGCATGTATTCCAATACTGCATTGTGTTCTTTCTATTGCTTCATTTATTTGAATCAATAATTAACTAACAATTATCTAAATCCTTGTAAAATCTTTTTTGTACACCTTTGATCCTTTATATAGCTGAATGGTTTTGTTTCTGTGTTTCTTCTTTTTTCCTCATCCTTACAGTCCAACGTGTACTGGCCAAACATCCACTCCATCAACCTGACTCTGTTCAACATCAGCCGGGACGACAACAACTTCCTGCTGACCTGCATCGCAGAGAATGTGGTGGGGATGACTAACTCCTCCATCCAACTGAATGTACAATGTAAGTGACATTTCCACAATCACTTTATCCAAAGACACTCTGTTTTGATACTGCAGACATGTGACTGATGTATTTCAAGGGGTCCTGTAATGCTGGTACATGTTTAAATACATTCATATAATCGTACAAACTCAGATGGAAGTTCAAAACAGAACATATATATATATATATAAAAGTTGGTGCAATCACAAGTCCTGATTTCCAAGTTCTCTGAAAAACTTGTTTTGAGAACTTTGTGAGACTTGGTCTCAACCTGATGTCAGGCTCTGCTGACAACTCAACTTTTCCCTTGCCTAGACAGTCAATTTCACTGCTCAGCTTTTCCTCTGCTCTGTCCTGTGTTGCTTCTGTATGTCACAGAGAATTGCTCGTGAGTCTTCCCTTAGTTGTAAGAAAAAGGAAAACTACAAATATATTTTCTCTTCACAAAGATTAAAGCGACAGAATATAAGGGCAAGATTTTATGTTTTTGGCCCAACATCAGACAATTTAGCTGTTATTGTTTCACAGCTGGTGAGTGGCAACAGCTAGCCTCTGGCATAACACAGATAAGCTGTGTCTAACTTTGAATCGCTGGAAAAGCAGCAGTCTGTTAGTAACCCAGATTGACTTGATGACAGGTGGAATAAGAACAGGTATAGGTCTCCAATAAGCAAACAGCAAACAGAAAAAACTTAAACAGAAGAGTCAAAGTCACACTGAAAGTTCTCCTCATGGATTACCTGTGTTAACCTGATGCACCCGGGGGTCTTAAATTTGCATATTAATAAGAATGTTAATTAAGTTGATTCAATTTTTTTTTTTTTTTTCCGAAATTAAAGTCAGTGGCTTTACCAAGGTGTACCAGGGATAGGCATTTCAGGCAAAAATTAATATTCAATAATCACCACTAACCATTCCTAGATTATTTTAACCCGTTAAATCACAATTTTTTCTAAAAATAAATAAATAAATAAATAAATTTATGTATTTCATTCCTTAGACGTTTCTAGTACATGATTTGTATTTTTTCACGTTATTATTATTTTTATATCATCATCATTATTATTATTATTATTATTATTATTATTATTATTATTATTATTATTATTATTATTATTATTATTATATTATTTTACTCTATCTATCCATCCATCCATCCATCCATCCATCTATATGCATATACATTCTTTCATTTTAAAATTAGCTACACAAAGTCGAACCAACACTTCAAAAGATTAAAGAAGTAAAAAAAAAGAATAAAAAAAAAAAAAACGTGTCGCAAACCAGTTTAGTGTCCCTCCTTATAGCCCTGAGGAGATAGAGATCCATTCCATGGCTATGCAGTTGTTGTAGACTAGTCAAAAATGATATACAAATGAGTATGATCTTTAATCTGTTTTTATTAAGCAAAGTTTCCACCCAACCAAAATTGTTGTATATTTTTATAGAAGTTCCTCCCAAATTTCTTTGACACTGCAAATCTGTGTTTTTCTCCAGTTCTGAATCTCACAGATCTGCATCTCTTTCTTGACAAGATAAAGTGATGCCTTTTCATGTTACTTGGGATATTTTTATATTCTATACCAAGTTTGTATGTAGAGCTTCTTATATTTACACTTTATAGCTGAGCTAGAAGCTGTGTTTGTGAGACACTCTAACAGGAGTGCTTAAGCCAAATAATATCCGGATGATATGAATACAATAACAAATACTGATGCTCAGCAAGCACAATGTCTGACTTATCAGCACTTTCTTTTTGTGCCAGTAGATGCTACTTAGCACTAAAGAAATCGATTGGTGTCATGGTTGTAGTTTATGAAGCTAAAATTACTGAAGTGGTGTTGAATAAATACTGCTGGGGTAAATGTATATTGGTTTTGATGTCAGCCCTTTGTGAAGCACTCTTCAGTTTTATAAATGGAGAAAAATGAATACCTGTGCTAAATGAATCCATTCAGTAGTTGCAAAGAAAGGATATCACTTCATTTTAAGTGATATGTCCACATTGTGATGGTGTTAGAGGAAAAGTCATTTATTTCATTCAGATCACAGAGGTGAAATGACAAACCAACACTCTCCCTACCAGAGCCATGAGGCAAGTGTGACGAGGTTAATGTGTCATGTTGTTTATTTAACATTAACGCAGGGTCAGTGAAGGTTAGAAAAATGTTGAATTTAGCATGAACGTCTGCACTGACTCACAGCCTCCACAGGAACATTCATCAGCTGCTGAGTTTCCGGGGTATGAGATCTTATTGCTCGTGATTCATGACTTTCAGATTGAAACGTGAAATTTTTTTCTGCTTTCGAAGGCACCTGTCAATCTCCTCTGATTGGTTGCAATGACATCTTGTTGCTGACCTCTCAGTTAATGACCAATCAGCTCATGAAGGGATGTGAACCGCTTGATCCGATCTGTCATGCTTTAATACAGGCTGACACAACAGTCCATCCAAACACCAAGGGACAACACAGTTTGAAAACGGTGGTATTACCTCAGTGCGACAAAGTGACATTTGTGCAGTTGACAGCTTCATTGTGAGGCTTCTGCCAGTCAATTATGTTGTGAGGCATACATCAATGTCGAACAGCTGCAGTAACTATTTGTTCAGAGCTGTTCCAGATACTCAGCAGTCGGCTCTCTTTTACAGACAGTGCTGACTGCTGGATTTGACTGGACATAGTGAAGAATAAACACCAGCCAGAGGTAATAAAGTGAGAAAATCTGTGCCAAATTTGTCACTATTATTACATTCATACAGTAATTATTTGATTTAGCGAATCTGTGGGCTTTGGATAAGGCCCTGATTGTGTCTTTAAACGATAGACTGAGAACACTTTTTACTTTAAATGCATCTGAAGAAAATTTTCAAGTTTTATCAAAAATCCAAGCAGAAGATGAAGTTATTGGATAATAAATAAAATACGCACCATCACACAATTATAAAACCAACAGCAATAATGGAAAAAAAAAGCCTGTACACTAAGAACAATTATCACACAGAAAATAATGGAACTACAGATAAATGATGCAGTTTGATTTAAATACTCATTTAACTAAGGGTAAAACAAGAGAAATACAGAGTACAATATCAGAATAACTATATGTTAAGGTTCTGTAAAGACTTTAAAAGTAATCTTGAAATAGTCTCAATTTTATACAAACTATTCAATAAAAGTTAAGGCCCACAACAATTTTGATGTCAAATGTAATTTATCAGAGTAAAATACATTTAAATTTTGATGTTTTATTAGTACAAGTCTGAATATCATTGACATCTGAGCCATGACGTATTTTATATTGAGTATTTCTGTTTGTTGTGATGCCAGAAACTCTTAGCAGTCTCACTCACTTTAGGTTTTTTATTATTATTATTATTATTATTATTATTATTATTATTATTAATAATAATAATAATAATAATAATAATAATAATAATAATAATAATAATAATAATAATAATAATAATATAAACAAAGCAATGCGTTTCCAAAAAAAAAAATCAATTGTAAGTCAGGTAGGTATCCTCTTAAAAGCAGCAGAGAAACCTAATAAACAAATCAAAATGTAGTTCAGGAAAATGCAAATGAAATCACGATTGTCAACAAATCAGTGACTGACCCTAATTCACAATTTAAAATGAGATTTTAGCATCAAAATCAGTTATGTCTGAATGACATTTCTCAGTTTGAGTGGTTGAGTTCAACCTAAAGTCCCTTTGACAATACTAAGCAAACTAATGTTTAGCATCAAGAAGCTAAACCTGTCTTTTTTATTTTTGTGAAGAATTTTTTTTTTATAAATTTTCTAGTGATGGCTGACACTAGAGCTGAACTGTCAAAAAGTAAAAGGACATCAGAGCAGAAGAAAGCTAAACGGGAGAGTGACAGAGCACGCCAGGCTAAAATACGGGCAAAGCTATTTGTGTTTAGTGTTCATTCCAACACACATGCAGCAGTTATACTGTAGTGATCTGATCAAGCTTGAGAGTCTATCATTAAAATAAGAGAGGCTACATTTGCTCTGCTTGGTGAGGTTTGAGTTGGTAGATGAGCACTGGTAGGAATAATCAGGATTCACTAACGCAACAAGTTACGGACACGTCTCAGAGCACCAGGCTGTGAGGAAAACTAAACAGATAGTCTGCCCACTTTCTGGACACTAAACTACAAACTGAGTTTACAAAGTGTGATTGTTGATGCTTTTAAAACAATACCGTACACTGTCACTTTGCATCCTGGAAAACATCTTAATTAAAGAAATGTAGTGTTAAAAAGATCTGCTCTCCATCGATTTGCTTCAAAACAAACGCACGCCGTGACAAGACCCATGTCCTCACAACAGTGGATGCTAATGCTTATGAACTGTGTATTTATACTGGAAAACCATCACTGATTCCAGCCACAGGTGTCACTGCCTTTAAACAAATAAGGGGAGAGTACGAGTTAGGAAAACATGAATCCAGCTGTTTAACTGGACAGCTTAGACTCAATGAATGCAAAGCACATGATTTATAAACTGCATTCTTGTTTGATCACCTTATATGATTTTAATCTAAACACAAGAGTTTGATTTGCGTCAGTATTGTGACAAACTGAGTGGAGACTTGGTAGAGACTGTCAGTTGTAGCCTGTTGACTGACTCATGTTTTGACTTAGCAAAATGTAGCTGAGAGCAGCATATGATAGTGTTGGGCCAGAAATACAAGCTTTTTTTAGCATGTAGCTGGTACAGTAATAATCCTCACAGCCAGGAACAGTCTGTGGTTTTCTTCTGTCTCTTATGGCAGCTTTGATGGACTTATGTTGGGAGCTGAAATACATCTTGTTTTAACGACAGTGACAGACTAAGAGAATAATTCACAAAAAAATAAATAAATAAAATTAAATAAAACAAAAAAACTCCTATATCAAGCAAAACAAGTAATTTATGCAGGTACATTTAGAACGTAATGAGGTGGTGCAGTCAAGTGAAATTGATGTCGCCAATTAGCAAGAATAAACCCTCCAGCCATCTCGAAAGCTCATCCACAATGCGAGGGGAAACCAACAAAAAAAAAAAAACAATGATAGAGCAATGATTTGGTAACAGTCACAATGTGCCTCGAACATCCAGACTGAGAATTACAGCATGTATGTCAGCTCATAAGTTCACCCTGTGGATCAGCCCTGAGAAGATTTGGGACAGACTGTATTCACAGCCAATATTTATCAAAGGTGCCTGACATTTTTCTCTTTGAAGCGAGCTTGCTGTTGTGGAGTACAATCCATTGTGGCTGTTTGCAATGCATCACGCTGCAGGACAGGGGGAGATTTGTCACCAATTCAAACACTCCCGACTGGAGCAGAGCTGCTAAGGACTATGCAGGAGTGACAGATTGACTTTGCAACATCTTGTCTTCAGGGCTTCCTCCACACGGACGCTATAGATGTACATCTCCAGGCATTTTCTTTCACTGTTGACACTCTCTGCTGGTGCTGCAAATTAACTTATTAATTTTTCACCACATGCTCTGATGGTAATTACATTTCCTCCCCTGTGCAGCGTATTGTCTCTGGAAATGTCATAAAATAGCTCAAACTGCTTCTCTGATTAGGGCGTAATCTGATTGACAGGGAAATTACCAGCCGTCAAGTAACATTCTCTGCATTCAAAGATGAGTTTCCCATTTTAGAGGAACTGTAATTAACCACAATGCAAATTCTGCACAGCCTTTGTCCTGCTGCTGTCTCAAACAATAGCAGCTCTACAGCAACGTGGAC